>JAWWEQ010000027.1:11874831-11933540 GCA_035583055.1 Torymus tubicola | reverse complement strand
TATATATATATAAAATACAAGTACATTCTAATATACAAATAGTGTTTTAATTATTCTAATGAAATTTTAATTCATCTTTTTTTATAGTTAGAAATAATATATTACCCAAGTTAATTTTATAATACTGTGATTTTGACAATACAATCTGCACTTTTCTGCAAGCCTCGCAGAATGTAAGAAAAACGGATGATCTCATTTAGATTTACAAGGACTTCAATTCATCCGGAATGAAAAGTCGCTTTAAAATGCTCATTTATCGTAGTCTAATTTTAAAAATCTCATATTCCATATATTTTTGCAACGTTTTCATAAAATAATGAAAATTTTAATTTATATATAACATTTAATAGCGTTAAAAATAATTTTTGTTCGCGGAATAAAAAAATTAAATAATTACTTTATTTGTTTTCTTATTTAATGTTTAATTCGTTTCAAGCTTTTAACATTGCATCGTTGCTAAAGAAAAACACTTTGTGTATAATTTGATCTTCGTCAGTTTGGTACGCATGAGATTGAAATGAGGGTCAAGTATCCGTGAAACGAGTAGTGTCTTGATGAAAATATCAAATTTTATACTCTGTGAGATAATAACAAAAGCTGGAATATTAACATACACGTGGTCCTTTATGGATTGATAAAATGAATTTAGTTGAAGGAAGAAGGTTGAAGCTGAATTTAACCTTAAATTTATTAAAAAAGAAAGAAAAAAGAAAAAATTATTTTGTTACTATCGGAAAGCTTCTTGTCTAAAACATAAAACAATCCTAAAATAAGAATAAAGAAGAGTTTTGTCGTTCTTGAAATATTACTAGTTTCGTTCAAACACTTTTTCTTAATTACATATCTTATCTGACAAAGGAAATAATTATGTACAAATACAATTCTAAAAGTCCCGGAAGCCAAATGGTTCTTCCATCTTTTCATCTCCAGGCTACAGCTAATTTCGTATATATCTCCGCTTTCTCTCTCCTCGCTTGCTGGAAAACAGTTCTCGCGAGCTATCTATTATTAGCCAGGACATTGTTTGCATTGTAGGGCCCGCGCTTTCGCGAAAAACCGAGGGAAAATTAGTCACCCCCGCTGATATCTCCTCCTCCGCTCCATTATTCCATGCCACCTTCGCTGCTGTACACTCTATTATCTGCGTTAAACAGACTTTCGCGCCCGAGTGCAAGACAATGCACAGCCGCCCTCTTGAACCGGTTAAAATTCACGTGCGGTGCACACTCACAGCTATGCTGCGGCTGCTACCGCGCACAATAAACAGAAAGCCACAAGAGTCGTAAAGCTCGAAATTTCCTTTACGATTCGCGCTCTGGAAAAGCTGCATAATAGCCTTAATGTCTGCGTCTGTCTCACTCTATATCGCGGTGTGGTAACGGTGTGCGGTCCATTGAGAAATTTTCCACGACGTGCGCGATGAGAAATGAAATACGCTAAAAGATGTATACGCGTGCAGTGCACACACAGAAAGAGATACAGCCGTGGAAAAGTGGAGTAATGAAAAAGCTCGTCATTAAACTAATGCCTGATGAATCGTCGTCGTCGTTGCGCTCCATGAGTGAGAGTGAGTGTGAGGAAGGGAGAGGGAACGAGGTCGGACGCCCGAGAAATTGAGTTCCATCTGCTCGCTTTTTTCCCACCCATCTGCCTCCTTCTCGTTATTTACCCCTTCTGTTCTATACGCGATTCCCTCTCTCTCTCGACTCTTTTTTTATTCTCGCCGATACGCGGAAGAGCGCAATTACGCGCCCGAGATTCCATCGAGTTTATACTCCCTCGCGCGTGTGATGCTGCGCGCATCAGGCACACGCGGTTCTCCCTTCTCTCACATGATCGAAGCCAACGATGACGACAACGACGACGCAGGGACGACGTTTGTGCCGCAAACGCGACTATGTATGCGGCTTCTTTCGAGGGGACTTGTTGCTGCGCAAAGCACGCGAGTGTATACGTATCTTTCTCTCTGTTTCGTTTTTTTTTCTCTTTTTTTTTGACATAGAGGGGATGCAAAATTCCGAGCAGCACTTTTTTGTTATCTCAGCCGGATAAGAATGAGTTTTGTGTAGCGCGAGGCTGGATTTGCGTTCAGATTCCGAATGTAGGACGAGTGTAGCTGTTTCGGTGGTATATAAGGGCTGTTACAGAGAGATATTCGCAAGGATGTACGACGTTGGTATTGCTGATCGCGCGTCGAGTTACAGCTCTCGGGAGGTGCTGTGTATAGAGCGCTCGTGATTGTGATGCCTCGTGCAGTTCGGTCGAATGGTCGTTTCCGGTTCAGTGCACACTAGAACAATGCGCTGGCAATATTATGGGCACTTAATTGTATTATTGATGGGATGTTTTCGCTTTAAACATAATAATGTAATAATAGTAATAACAACAAGACAATGACGTTCTGTAGAGTGAAAGACACAAAACTGATGGTTCGTTAAATCTGAACAGATATACAGTTTAATTTAGCGTTTATTTTTTAGACGGACGTTTTCATAGTTAGATGTATTTTATTCTAAATCTAGAAGGTAAAATGAATTTATGTTTTAATAAATTGTCCCAGTAAATATCTGAACGAGTTATAAGAGTTATTTATAAATATAACTTTCACTCATGCCAAAATTTTTAATAGTAGAATTGCTGAAATAGTATTTTAATTTCTATTGCGAAACAAACAAATTTGTAAAACTTAAACTTAAAAATAATTATTTCAAGCTGTATTACACGTATCTTTTAATTTTCAAATAAATTTTATACGTCTATTTTTTTAAAACATGTTTTAACTAAAATATTTTTTTTAAGATCTACGTTCTTGACTCTTGTCGCTCATACTCAACAAAACAGTTCGTAATTACTACTAAATTTAGTTAAATTGTTCCCTAATAGTTTACTAAAATTTACATTATCGAACGTCTTGTTCTACTCTTCGATTTAGAAGATGAAAGTTAAAAATAAATGTTCGCAACCTTTAAAGGAATTTTTCCTCTTTACACAAGGCTCACTCGAAGGATTATTGAAAGCATCCTAAAAACAAAATCGATATCCATACTTTCACTGCAATGAAACATGCTCTTTAATGTACCGGAACATATGTACAGTCCATGAAACCGCTTCTATTTAATAGCTTTCATTTTTATCGACTACGCCCGATTGATTTCCCTCGTCATTCCACCTCGTTAAATCCATCGAAGTTTCCTAATGTGAAAAATACCAATTTCTTCGATAAATTCAAAAAATGTTTAATCATACTATTCACAATTTATATAGTCTTTAATTTGCAGATGTCTATCGCAAGGATTCAAACTCTAATTGTCCCTCTCGGCAACCTGTATTTTTCTTCGAGTACCCGAGGGCTTTGAGAGTAGTAATCAGCGGATTTAGCCCGGCGAGGATCCATTTGCTTCAAAAAACATTTTACCGGGTCACGAATGTGGAGATTTTCGGCAAAAAAACTTTACCTACATAGAAAAAAGTGATGTAGGAAATTTTACTATATATCTAAAAAAAAACTGCTATTTTCTATAGGAGTTGAGGGATATACTCGATTTATGGCAAATTTGACTATATTTTTAGTAAAAATTGCTACACATGTAATAATTTTTACAATACTCGCTATAATAAAAATTGCTATATAATATAGTAAAACTTCAAGTACTTAGAAACCGCCATTTGAATAAGAAATTTTACTACGACATATAGTAAAAATTGCTGCATAAAATAGCAACAATTCTTATAAACGTAACAAAATTTATAGCATTCAATAGGAGATTTGCGAATTTCTCCACATGGTTTATTGAGTTCTACGACAACATAACAAAATTTATTTCATCTGTTAGCAGATTCGTGAATTTTTCGACATGATTTTTTAAGGTTATGTTGTCTTTGAAAGGGTTTTTATTCTTCAATGCACATTAAGCTATTCTATTATATCAATTGTTTTTTGAATATTTTGTGTTTTTCAATCTCATGTAACGCAAATAGATAATTATTAGCATATTATTATTTAAACTTCATTTACAATTAACACGTGCAGCTAATGTATCAGTTCCAAAATTTTACATGTAAGAGGTCTTGCGCAGATAAGTGGTTAGTGCGCCCATCTGCTGTTCCAAAGGGTCCCGTGCTCGAATCCAACCGCCGTAAAAAAAATTGTTTTTTTCTTCGTTAATGTTATTCTTTATTTAATAATATAAATATATAAAGTGTTTTTCTCTTTCAAATACCTTAGAAAGTGTAAATAAAGTCGAGTAAAAAAAACAATAAATTTTTAGCTTTTCGCTTTCAATGTGAAAATTATTTATATGTAGTTAGCAAAATTAACTATTTTTCGAGTATATCCCACAGTCGCTATAAAAAATAGTAATTTTTCCTTTATATTTAATAAATTTTCCTACGACATTTTTCTCAGTGTATTCAAACGCGTATTCTAGTTAAACTTTAAATCAGTAAACACTATCGTTCTTTTACATCATACACAGTAACAAAATTATCGTAGATGAAGCTCACAAAAATCTTAATATTCAAAAAACCCAGAAAACTTTTCAAGATACTCAGTAATAAAATCTCTAACCAGACGTTATCGTTTCTTGTAAAACAAGCTTCAAAGGACTGTAATACTGTTACCTCTTTTTATATTAGCTAGCCTAAATAGATTTTCACCGCGCGGTGGATTCAAAATTCCAGCTACTTTTTCCGTGCCCACAAGAATTGAATTTTCCATCCGTAAAATGAATATTCGCAGCTGTTCTATATCTCACGGGAATATAATTATATTCAATCAAAGTTTTCAGGCCGAAATACGTTTAGCTCTCGTTAAGAATTCAAAAGTTTGTATGTACGAAAACAGAAGGATAGAGAGAAGATGCCATCTGCAAAGAACCCTACCTACTTTCATAAGACTCCGGTTTTCTTATTCATTTTTTCTTTTCTTGTTTGCATCTGTTTGCCAATTTTTGCACTGAAAAATTTTCTGTTCTAAATGTGCATTCGCAGAATCCCAGTGGCTGCAAGTTAAAATGTATCGCTATTGCATCATATGTTATTTGCACTTGAATCTTTTATTTACTCTAAATAAAATCTTGAAATGAACAAATGGCTCGGAACATTGCGTAAGTCATATTGACACCGCGAATGCATCTCTTGCTATCTAATGCTGAAACGATTCTATGTACAAACAAATATATGCCTAGGCATGTGAGAGTATGTCAATGAGCATTAAGAGGCATATAGTTGTGTACATTGGAGCGTGTTTGTATGTACTGCACGTAGACCAGATGTCACAACATACATATGAGATCTGCTCTGCATAAGTGGATCCGACGCGAAACGTTGGTTCGTCGGTATTCGTGTTTTGCAAAGACAAAATTATGAACATTCGTATACATTTAATAATTGATCAACTAAAAAATTGTAAATATCATTTTATTTCGTGTTTGATAGTTATGTTTCCGAATTTATTTATAATTTTAATCAGGCATACTTAATTAATATAGCTAATAATAAAATGAGTATTTATTCAAATATTTTTTTTAATAATGTTGGCTAAAATAATTGAAATCTACTTATGCTTATTAAGAAAATGAATTTTCTTCGTTATTTTAGTTTACTACAGCTTTACTCTAATGGCGCATAAAAAATATCCATATCGTAAAATGATACCCCTCCGCACATTGGAAAATAATGAGAAAAAGTTTCTTTCTTATCAAGGATATTTTTGTACCATTTAATGTATTTCTCCAAAAATGTTAGGAATGTACATATTAAACTCTCAGACAAATTCCATTCCAACGCTCACAAAATACTGATACCACTTATAACTTGTGCGAAAACATGATATTTCTTATTAAGGCATTAATCATGGAAAAGTTTGGATTTGAGCGTTTTGAGCATGCGAAGAATCGAAGTCTACGGTCGAAATCGCCGTAGACATTCTTGCGTACAATTCGAAACGCCATACTTTCCTCATTTATACTCCCCTACGCCCGAACTTTTTCCATACGCTCGGGCTTACACCTTAAAACTTTTTGTGACAAATATATCGCGTTTTTGCGAGTGATAGCACATGACATCGAGACCGCCTTTGTATTCGATATGTCTCCCGAATGGGATAAGAGACCTTTTACTTTGATATTGCTTTTCTTTTTTCAACATAAACTCGGTCGAAATTTAATTTGAAAAGAAGCTTAAGAAGACGTACTCTTCTTCGTTTTTTACGCTTTATCTGGAGGAAATAGGTTTTGTCGTTTGGCCTTTACCAGAGAGAGGGAGAGTGAGTGAAAGAAAGAGAGGGGGGGGAGAGAGAGAGAGACTTCTTCACTCACAATCAAAGTACGCAGTTGAGATAGGAAAAGCATTGAAGTTGGTGAGCCCATTGCGCTTCACTATAAAAAAAGTTATTGGAAAATTATTACGCGTATATAGTAAACAAAAGATATAAAACATTTATAGGTGCTGCAAAGAGTTGAGCACGTGCGCGTGTGAGGCAGTTAGTTATAAAATTTTTTTATTATTTCGAAAAACGTATAATTCGAGCGATGGTGCCACATTTCCGTTAGATTTTTTACACAAATCTCTTCTGAATAAAAAAAAAATTTAAATACTGAAGTACCAACACAGTTTATGTTATTATAATTAACGATAAATTGGGTTATCATGTGGATTTATTGCTCTAATTGAATAAACGTTGTTATATTATTAAGCTATTTGCATAATATTATTCAAATATTCGATTATTATGATATATATATCCAATGAGTATGCAAATGATCATTGAGAAATAATTCATACATTTAACGGAATAACTTTATTTTTCATTTACAGCAGGAATTGCATACATGAACCCACAGAAAATTCACGGCTCAAACCTTGCCTGCCATCAACTATACGATTATGTAGTTACGAAGCCTTAATTCAATAATCGGTGGACCATCTGTAAAATGAAATAAATTTGGTATAGTCAACTTTACTTTAAGAGGTAAGATTTAAAAAAAAACTTTCTTACTTTTATATGAAAAATTTGCGTATAGATTAAAAATCACTCATCTTGGCTCGGTAAAATTTAATGATTTCATTTATTAATTTATAATAATAAATGATTATTTTTCGGAAAGATTATTTGAAATATAAAGAGATTTATCCACAAATTTAAGTCAATATTGTTATTAAAGCTAACCAGACTGAAATCCAATTCCCTTCTAGTTTTAGTTAATATCGAATCCGAATGAACGGCGTCAGATTTTTCATCTCCCATATCCGAAATCTCATATTAGACTTTATGCGAGCAATATTTCTATGACGGATTAATTTCTTTCACCTAGAATACGCCAGCCGCTAATAATCGGCTTATTTTAAACCGCTAAATAACCAAACCACTTACTATATAATAATTAATTTTCGGGAATTATTCGAGCAAACTTATCAAATTTTCCATCTCACTTTCCATAAAACTAATAAACTAGCAACACGCGGAGAAACCGCCGTTTCATTACCCGGCAAATCTACCAGCCCTAATGAGACGTCATCTATATAATTCGATACGCATTTTATGAGAACCTGTGCGCAATCGTTCATTAGAGAACTTTTTTTCCCCCATCGAGCCGGAAAAAAGAGGCGAGCAGTCACCGATATATCGACCGACCAAAAATTCTTTTGCAGATTTAGGCGAGCTCATCAGTGAAAATGCGATAAGCAACGGCGGCCGTATATCAGCATGTGGGTGTGTTTGTGTGTGTGATAGGAAAAAGCAAAGAAGAAGAAGAAGAAGAAGACGAAGAAGCAGAAGCGGAGAATTCTCGAAAAGTTCTCTCTCTCTCTTCCTCAAGAGTGTTGTATATTCGTGCGCGCGTGTATGTGTATACATATACGCACATAGGAAAGAGGACCACCTGCGAAAGATGAGCATCGTCGTCTCGACGTTTCGTCAACAGAAGCAGCAGCAGCAGCAGCAGAGAGAAGCCGTAGCCGCGTAAATTAGAGGGATGATTCACAAGAGCAAGAGCATCCGAGTGGTACGTGAACGCGCAGAGAGAAAGGGGAGCGAGAAAGACTGGCTTTTCTTTCCTCCCGCGCTCTGTGTATATATATTTTTTTCTCTCTTCCTCTCTTACTCTCCCCTCGTAGCCGACCTTTGTAGACCCAACCCCTTGTGTGTACGCCCACGTATAGTGTATATCACACGCGCGTCACGATACACGCGGGCATTTTTTTTCTCTCTCTCTCTCTCTTCTTCTCTCACTTGATGTATATGTGTATATATAGATATTTTTTTCACGTTTTCCCTCTAGCCCTGCGGTGCTGTATACTGCTCGCTTTATCAGTGAATTCACATGCCGCGAGAGACAGAAAGAGAGAAGCGCTTGGGGTTGCGCGCGAGCGCAGCAACGCTGAGGTGGATTTTTTTTCTCGCGAAAGCTAAAACCCTTTGACATTTAGATGAATGGATATTGAGTGGGAACGTTGAGCTTGATGTTTTTACAATAATTGTACGGTTAGTGGTAAAGATTTTATGATAAATTTTATACGTTACAATCATGTAGAGCTACAACGCTCGGTTTAAAATTTCACATTTCTTTAGCTTTTTAAAATTTACAAAGTGGTTTTCGATTATTTTTTATTTTTTCGTGATCAATAAAAAAGGAATTGCGTTACTTAAAATTCGCGATCGATTTTGATAGAATAAATTTTTGTTGTCATACTAAATGATGTCATCTACTTAGCTTATCTGTACATCAGATTTCCCATGGTGTAGTTAAATATTTTGTACGAGGGGACAAAGTTCATTTAAACTTCAGATCACAATTCTTAAAGTTACCATCTCACATTTTCTACGACCCCAAGCGTTTCACTTAATTTTTGTAGCCCACGAGGGAAGATTATATGTAGGTCGTACGTGGGCTTTTTCGGCATAATTGAACGCTCTTTTCCTCTGGAACAGGGCAGTGCGCACTAATCAAGATTTTTAACGAAACCACTGAATTACGCAGAGTCAACTGTTTTCCGAGAAAAATTAAAGTTTTGAATTATAAACATTAGTCGTAGAACTTTGTTTCATTGGCCTTCTTCACATTATTTAAGGCTTTTACTTTGATAATATATTTATACATTAAACAAATTTTTATAAAGTATTATATAATTAAAAGAAAAATAAACTGTAAGTTCGATTCTTGAGATACGGGCATTGAACGCATTTGATAACTTTCCTTTTTCTTTGCATCGCATCGAGTCGAGGTCGAGACTGTTTTTCGAGTCTATAAAGCTAAACGGAATACTCTGCTCTGAGTCATTGTTTTGATGATCTTGAAAATTTATCTTTTGCTATTTCAAACAATAATAATAAAAATAAAGTAATATTTCATAAAAATATTTTGTTCATTATAACAACGAATATTTAGATAGTAGTAATATCTTTTTTCAAAAATAATAAATCAGAGTTTAGTTTTAATTAAACGTAAATACTGCTTCAACAGGTACGGTTTAGTTTAATATAAAAAAAAATACAAAAAGGAAATGTATCCAGCGAATACTTTTGATATCTATCAATACTTTCAACTCATGCTCGTACCCACTACATATAATATTGTCTCTGTGACTAGTTTGACAAGAGAGAACCGAATGCTGTCGCAGAAATCCCATATGTTATTTTGTACTTGTGCACTCATCCGCCTCTCACGTACTATCCCTGATTACGCGCGCATTGTTGAATATATCCGTACGTCTCTGACACACGTTGTGGGTCTTGCCCTCACACAGATAGCTCCTCTTTCATAGCACACTTTTTTCCATATCACAGTATTTTCCACATTTACAAAATTACTGTTGTAAAAAAAGCTAAAGTAGGTCGAGATGTGAAATGAAATTATTCTTTGAATAACGCTATATTTATATGTTTGGAATTCATTTGAAGTTAGATTTTTTCCTAAAAGTTAATTTTAATAAAAAAGTTTACTCAAGTTAAATAGTTTTAATTAACAACGTGAATTAGTTGAATTAACTTTTCAAAGTGGAGCAGCTGCGAACAAGTAAAAATAATTCGCATGATACATTTACGAAATACGAATTTTCATTTTGCAAATTTTCCACTCAATTTAGTTGAATTAAATATACCACAGTGACAGAAACAAATTAACTTTGCCGTGTCTAAAGTATCATGCTGATTCACGTAAATGTACATTCGGTCTCGATCCATTCAATTCGCCTCACGTTAGAGGTAACAAATTCTATTCGGAAACGATGATTCAATGTATTTCTCTTACAAAAAAACTTTGCCATTTCTTTCGGTATTCTTAATGTAGGTAGATTTTTCTTGCAAAGAGTATGTCAAGTTAATATTCTCTCGCGCGATATTTTAATTCCGCATCTAAATGTACTCAACCTACTAGGCTCTTTTTACAAAAAATATTTTCCACTTTAAAATATTGTATAATCGTACGTCTGTCATTCACGATTGTATGCACAAAGTTTGAAATTAATCGGGTTAAGCTTAGGCACAACTTCAGCACTCGTAGACCAAATATTTAGCTTTCGGATAAACCAAGTTCACTCAAATACAGTCTAATGAAAATCCCATCCAATAACTCTTGAAGGAAAGCTCTCATATACAGGATTTTCCTCTTCCGCGGCTAATTATCCGAAAATTTTTCTCCATCCACCCGTTGCCTCGCCCATCTATCATCCGAAAATTCATCATAATGCTCGCGACAGGTCACTTTCCTCGAGTTCCTCGAAACATCATGAAACCGTCACCCTGGCAATCGTAGCGCCACTAGCTTGACAAACAACTCGCGCACATATATAGGAACAATATTTTTTCCTTCTCCATAAATCACAGCTTCGATCATCGATCTCAGATATGCAGTTTCTGGCGCCCGCACGTAATTACGTCGACATCAATCACGCGAGCATTACACACACACGCACAATTCAAATCTATCAGCGATCCAAAGCTCGCGAGTGCGCGCCCGTCTGAAAATCCCGCAAGCGCGCAACTCTTCGCTAAAAATAATCATCGCCTCTCATCCCGTTCTTCCCCGACGCCGAAGAGTGCGAGGAAAATCAACGCAATACACTTTGATCCCTCTCCGCGCACCCTGAAGTGTACAAATCGACCAGTAATTGGATCGTCCATAAGTGTGTGTATATATGTGGTTCTATTTTTGAGGACGCAGCCAACTATACTGTAAACGCCCGCGCGAGCACGCGCCTCTTTTCCCCCTTATCAGATGCAAATTTATCTTATCTTCCAAGTCGAGCAAGCGCTCGACGCGCCATTTCACGGTTCTTCACATATATATACTCTTACGCTCTGCGTAGAATTTCACGATGTCAAACGTGTGTATATATCTATTCGGCGCTCCCACTTCTCGCGCTCACTGTCTCTCTTTTTTTGGCTGTCACTTCTTCGTCTTGAAATGTCGCGCGGGCGAAAATCAGTGCGCGCTTAGAGAAAGCACGAAGCGCCCGCGCTATACTGCGTGTCACGGGGCGAATAATGGCGGGGATTAGGTGATGTACGTGTGACATGCGCATCATGTGCATTTGTGTATACATATATATTGTGTGTTCAGTGTATGTGGAAGGCGTGATTATTACATACATTTCGCCAGCGCGATCATGCGAAATTAAACGTTATACGATCCCGCGCGTTATTATTATTTTGTTATTTAAGTTATTAAGGTTTATTTTGCATTTTCATTTTTGTTTATACATTACTTTTGTTATTTTTTGTTCCCAATTGGCCGTTACCTTAGGTTGAAATTGGCACGAGTCGACGTTCAGCAAGATGGCAATCGGAAGTGTAATCTGCGGAGCTAACACTCCCAAAATCAAGCGAAAGAAGGCAAAGGTATATATTTTTTTCCATTTTTTTTCGAGTGCGGTTTGTTATTTATGGCGTCTCTTGTGAGAAAAAGCGCGAAACGGACTTTATTTTTATAAGAATCATCCCACAGAATTATTTTAAACATTTTGATTTTGCTTAATTTTTTCTTTCGGAGAACTCTTGGTTTTTCAATGGTTATTTTTAAACGTCGGGCGTGTAATTAACCATTACGGACTTGCGGATTTCGAAGAGCATGCAAGCATTTTATGTAAATATGACGATAGCACTGCTGCCGAATTTAATCAGTTTCCGTATCATGTAATCGTCTGTTTACAGTAGTCACGTGGGCTCTACACGAGCACAAAACGATAACGATAATTGAAAAATAATTTAGCGAATAGCCTGGAAACGTTATTTAATGCTCAATGACAGAGATACTTCTAATATTATCATATTCTTTTCTACTTCGGAATTAACTTTGCTAGCTTTTGACGTGCATCAAAACAAAACTCAAACGTGTATATTCTAAATTAAGAGCGTAATTTTTATTTTATCATCAAATGTTCTTCTCAGTGGTAAGTGAGAATGATTCACATCGAAGGCAAATGATTGTGGGAAATATAGAAGAAAAATTACTTCCACCAGGATATATCATTCGATCATGTATCTCCTGAATAAACTAAGAAAATCGTTGTCTATTTTCAACTCGCGTTGTATAATAAACAGAGCACGAAACGCAAACCGAATATAATAAACCAAAGTTATAACTCCTTCGAAATTCGTCTTCGAAGATAACGGCCGATAAGACATCGTCGTATCCACAAATAATACAAAATTACATAACGCATCTCGTCGCGGTAGTGGCATGAACAATTCATCAACCGGAAGTGAAAGAAAACATACGCACCTAATCCGTAGAAATTACAAACAAAGACCTCTATTGTCGTTTTCCTCATAGCTGTGTGTTACGTAAAACTTGTTATCACACGTCTGCACACACAGGCACATAGACACGCACGGCAACGACGACCATCGCTTTGCTTCATTCATGCGCAATTCCCGTCGCATAAAAAAGCAATAAACGGAGCTCGGAGAACCATAGCATCGCGCACGCGAAAGAAAAAACATATATATGCACAAGATGAGAACAGTTGTGTGTGTGTGTGTTGTATACACGCGGATGAGGAATCGACATCTTCACATATTATATACACATGCATGGCGATATGAATCTTTCATTGTGGCACGTGTGCGGCGTTATGTTATTATTATACGTGTCGTACGCGTGTATGTGTGTCTCTGTGTGTGTGCGCTTGTGCACACAAATATATATGTTTGAAATGCAGCTAATTGATCCTGCTTGATAATGTAGCTGCTGCTGCTGCGAACACGTGCGCACGTGCGCGCGCAACGGATATAATTGCTTTGGCTAATTGAGTCGATGCCGGATTCGCTGTTACATTCCATATTGGCTAATGACGATTTGCGCGTCCGCAAAAGTGTGCAGAGCGATTTGTGTTTCAGATGTCCCCGATTATACGATGGGCAGTGTAATAATCGGTGCAAAATTTCGAATCGTTCGAATGATTGGTTTGCGCGATTTGATATTGTAAGTGATTGGACGGTGTTGATATCTGAATATGTATGGTTATACTAAATGGCTTAAGCGTTTAAATACAGATGACGTTAATCGTGAAATACAAAATTATGTTTAAATTAAAAGCCTGTCGGTGATTAATAATTTGCGTCAAATTTATCTACTTTTATGAAATGTTCTGAAGACTTTAAAAAACGATAAATTGATCCATTGAACGCGCATATCTCTCGACTCCCGCCGTAAGGTGATATTTTCAACGGTGACTGATTCGCATTCATAGTAAGCATAAATTGTGAGATTGAAAGGAGCAAAAAGATTCAGTAGTACAGCTTCAATTCACGTCGCAGTGAACCGTATTGTAAGGATATTCTGTACCTATCAATTTCATTCACCTTATTTAATTCCGATTTATTTCTATACTTTATATTTATAATTCAGTATTTAAAACTTTAATTACAAATCTGACAATCAATCTTTCTTTAGTGATAATAACTAGGTCAGAATTTATTTCAAAAGTTTTTGAAACGTAAAAAACCGTTTTGTATATCTTTTTCAATTCCATTTATATCTTCGGTCACAATCTACTGATTTCAAAATCTCTACTAACTTTTAGGAAAGTAAAGAACAAATATTTAAACTGGGTTAAAAAATGTAACAGAACTTAGCTGAATAAAAGTTTGTTTTCACTCCATCTCTTCACCTTTATGCGGTAATCGATTCCATGTAGAAAGTAAACAAAACATTGTTTTTAACTACAATACTCTTTTAGTTCTTACTTCTTTGAATCTTCTAAAGTTCTAGATCAAAATATTGAAAGTATGTAAGACGAACATAGTTCGATACTATAAAAAATTTCGATTGTCTAAATAAATAAATTCCATTTAATTCTACATAACGATTATTTGCTACCAATTTACTGATATTAATAATTTCTTCGTTAAAAATAAGTACGAAAGAAAATTGGCTTGAAAAACAGGAAAAATAATCGGAGACAACTGAAACGTCGCACCCACGAAATGCGCGCACATAATCACCGAGTTTTGGGCAAATTCCAAACGCCATTCGCAATGGACGAGTGGAAGCGACAGCGAATCGGGCATCCCTCTGCGTTAATGAGAGACCATTTGTCATTATATTTTTGTAGACGACGGAACGAAGCTGGATCGAGGCTACCTTCCAGAAGCGAGAATGCACGAAATTCATCCCGAGCGCGAAGGACGAGCACCGGTAAGTATCCATGTACCAGCGAGAGTTTTTCTTTATTTTTCGATTTTGTATAATTATAATATACGTTTCTCTATCTTTTCTCTTGGCTAAAATTTTATTTATTTCTTTTTTTTATGGACTTGCGACTATATAAGTGCGAATATTTGGAATGTATTATATATAACGACGATTGGGTGTTGTCGAAGAAAATTGCGAAATAATTACGAAATTAATTATCGAAATTTGTACTCTACGATATACGATACGACGAACAACGAACTGTAGAGGCTTTAGCAAACGTACATACAAGTTGCTTCATTCATGGCATTTTTTACTACGTGCATTTTGTCTTTATGACGACTGTCTAATTTTGTTTTTGTCAGAAAGCTCGAGAAAAATGAAAGACGTATTAATACATATATATACCAAATAAATCTATAGATAAGATTAATTTTCTAGTTATTATTAATAACTCTTAATTAAAGAATGCTGGAAAATGAATATAACACTATTTTGTAATTATCATTGAGAGAATATTGCATTCGAAATAATAATACGGTTATTACTTGATTAGAAATTTTTATTAGAATTATGAAGTGTCAATTTTCTTATTAAAGAGTAATCACAATTATTATTTTTTTGTAAAACTGGCAGTAAAAATAATTATAGCTGTTATACTTTGGCATAATAGTAATTTATTTTTTACTTGTTTGTGAATTCATAAAATACTTAAATAACTTTAAAGAGCCAAAACCAATTTATTTTAATATAAAACAAAACACGTCGATTAAAAAATTTATTTTTTTTAGTTCTATTTTCTGCTTAATTCGTCATATTTAATTGTTTAATTCAGGATAAAAGACAATGCAGTCTAGTCAATAATTGCGGCCCAAAATTAACACTTTCCAAAATCTCAATAGGCAACAGAATATCCCTTGCAGAAATTCGAGAAATTTCTAATTAGTTTCTAACCACGACAACTTAACTATAACCTGCAGCTAATTGGACAGTAACTGCTCGAATTTCTAGCAGAGGTGTTTCAAAATTATTGAGCGGTGTAGTCTAAACTAGATATACCTAATGCAATATTATTCCACGCTGCAGAAATTTGACAAGTTGAAGATATATTCATTTCCCAGCATCCGCAATCTCAATTGTCTCATATAAGCCTAACTTCTCAATAAACAGCAAATAGACAGACGAAGCGTTATTTTATAATGAAATATTCCTGGAATTTTTAATTCATATCCGTGAATTACTTGTGGAATGTTTCGTTTGTAAAGACAAATGAATTTAATTTTAATTAAATAGCTCACCTCTTTATTTTCATTTAATTTCATTTAATAATATTGGAAAAATTTAATATTGCGATGCGCAAACAAAGCTAAACCAAGCGAATAATTCATTTTTCTCGAGCAAACCACCAAAATGTCACTTTTATCAATCGCAACCCTATGTACATCGTGACTGCGCATACATCCACACGCACACACACACGCACACACATACACTCTGTACATTCAGCATCACGCCAACGACTCCCATTATGAAACTATACCGTTTCTTTCTCCTCTTTTTTTCCTCCACTTTTCATTCTTTCTTTTCACCCGCTTAATTGTCACACGTCTCGTCCACACACATACTCACGCATACATACATACATACACACATACACAGTGGCGCCGCGTGTCGTCTGACACAATAGCCGTACGCGCGCGCGCGCGTTCACTCGCTGTGTGTGGCCACAACACTCGGCTAACAAAAAAAAAAGCGCAGACGCGCGTAATGAACGTATAGTACAACAAGAATACAGCCACAAATATATACACACGTACAAGCACGCACACACGACACCCATAACAATAACAGAAGCATCGAAAAGAACAAATAAAAAAATGAAAATTACACACTCAGTCGCACACGTATCATTATCTCATCATATTCATTTTTCTGTTATGATTTACTTTTTTTCTTTGTTCTCATTACGTTTTTGTAGGTTTCAAGACGTACAGGGCGATAAGAATGCAGAATACGATGTGATCACTACTGCAAGGTGAGGCACAGAATGACGATTGTGCACCTCTCCCCCCCCGCCCCGAGCCCCCACCTTTTATACCCCCATTACCTCTTAACTGCCTTATTACATAACCCCCTTTGCTCCACCCTCCTTCCGTGGAGTTTTGCTCGCGGAAGACCCGCAGCTCGCGCGCACGAGCGCACACGCGGATTTTATGCACACACACATACATGCATATATATATACACCTAAGTACATATATATAGATGTACATATATATATGTAACGCGTTTCTATTCTATATATCCACCTGTTGCTCGCGCGTGAGCGAGCGGCAGCGCGGAATAAAATAGAACGCGCGCGCGTGCAGCGAGTTTTGCGTGAAGAAAAACGAAGAGGTAAAGAGAGAAAGAGTCCTGCACTATGTATTGTACACTGTATAATAGTAATATAAAGGACGGGATGATGGGCGCGCGCTATATAGTGTGTGTGTGTGCGCGTATGCGTGTGTTCTGCATTGCTTATGCGATGATGATGATGATGATGGGAAGGTCTCTCTTTTTTTCTCGTTTTGGTTGATACTCTTCTTTTCCTGTTTCTTTTCCCTCCTTTTTAGCGTTTCGGAATCTCGGATTTAAGAGCTATAGCGTTGTCGATTCGGACACGACAATAGCGAACAATGGAGGGATATAGGGTATTTGCGAGGATAAGAAAAGAATAGAGAGAAGAAAGCTTACTTGCTGCGATACACGAAAATCGTATAATAGTCGCGATTTAAGGACACGGCAAAAAGGAGAAATAGTTGACGTACTTTTGAGAGAGCCGCTCAAACTTTTTAATTAATGGAAAAAGGGGGCTAGAAGTTCAAGTTAAATTTGCTCGAGCTACTTAACAGTGTTATAGTAAGTGGTCGCTGCCAAGTTCAGGAGGAAGAAGTCGTCTCTCATATAGCACTTGGCATGGATTAACTTAAATTTACACAAATTATTCAAGCTTTGTTTGTTTATGAACCATTGGTATTTAAATAAATTGAGTACGGTAATAAAATGTAATAAAGTTTAATATTTTAATTATCAGTTGATATCCTATTAAATTTTTTATTCGTGTTTAAAATTACTACTTTGAAAAATCAATTTTTTGGTAGTTAATATTTTATTAGTAATAAAAGCTATTCAGAGTTTAGTTTATAGATAACGAGTTTTATTTCTTAATATCACCTATGTTGTAAAGTAATTAAAATTAATTTTATATTAGGTAGCCGATAACACGTATCATTATTAGAGGAAACATTTTTTAGTAATTTACTTCTCATTACACAAATATAAAACTGTTCTCTATTTTTATAAACTGAATTTTAATTATTACACGCATGATTATAACATGTAGTATTGCCACATGTTTAGAATTTCACATGTTAAAGGTTTCAGATAAGGTTTGGTGGACGAAGACTATTTAACTAAAGTTCAAACTGTACATTTTAAGCTAATTTACATGTAAATATGTAGATATAGACATTTAAAATTATAGTAATTAGATTAGTACAATAAAAGAATTGATTTTTGTATAATTGGTCACTAATAAGGTATTTTTGTTGACTATTAGTCAAGATTTTTTTTTATAACTGGATTGATTACTACGAATTCGTTTATCTCTATTACCCACTAGAACAGTGAATTTCTGACATTTTAAAAAGTGTACTTTTAACACGAATAAAAAAGATGGCTCCCCCGAGATTCCGAATCGAGACCCTTGTAACACTCTATTTTACAGTTTTACAGTTGATTTCTATTAAAACCATCTCGTTTGTTTGTTTATATTAAACACCCTACGAATCCTATACGTAATTCTCATTTTTGTGTGATCATTTACAATATGTTTATAAACTCATCGCACATAAGATACATTACTGCTTTCGCTTTCTATAACTCCGAACTTTATAGAAAACTAAAAGTTAAACAAAAATGATCAATAACAGCAAATCCACGTAACAGCAACAATTAAAAAAAAAAGCCGCACCACAGTAATAATCTTCGCAGCTCGGATGCGTATATTATAACACGTAACAAGGCCGAACGAGCATATATCGCTGCTTTCATAGGTATATTATTACCAATAGAGTTTGACGTATTTACTGGAACTTATATATAGATATATATAAATATATTATATACAGAGTATGCGAATATCTTGAACGAACCTTTTATTTACCTTTTTTTTCCTTTTTGTTTGTTTGCCTTATTTTTTTAAAATAAACTTTCGACGAAAATCAACGCACATGACCAATTTGTGACGTTCGCGTTGTCGCGGTGAATATTGTAGGTGCTGCTGTGGCCACTCCTACACCCACCACTGCGGCACCGGGGCAGACGTGCAGAGCTTCGCAACTGGCGAAGCCGCGGAGCGCGAACGCGAGGAATGGAGCCCTGGCAAGAACACCAAGCACTGTCCCACCGATGCCTACGGTACCATCGAGTTCCAGGGCCTGCCGCATCCTACCAAAGCCCAGGTAAGCCCTCCCTCCTCCGTATATTAAGCCGGAGAATTCCTTGCGAGGACGAGTGATTGTTCTGAGCTGTTGAGCACGGTTAGCCGAGGGATTAATTGGAACAGCGTGATATTGCTGGTTTTGTCGAGGATTTGGTAAAGAAGGGAGGAATAGGAAGCGGAAATATATATAGCGTTTAAGGGAGAAAAAAACGCTGGGACATGGCTGTTCGATTTGGGGAGGGTTGATTTGTTTGATCCCGAGAGTTTATTGAAGGGTTGGGCTGCCAGAAACTTTTTTCGTCTATTAGTATAGTCGCTCGAGCGGGGGATCATGTAAACCACTATTTATGTATAAAAATTGTAAAAATAATTACGGAACCGTTGTCATTCTAAAAATGCTAAAATTATTATCATCTTTCGTAATTTATGAAATTCAGTTTTTTATTGGCACACAAATAGGCACGATATTTCTTCAATAATTAAACTTTCTTATTACAATTTTATACACGGAATGATTTATAACCTAAATTCTACCTCATATCTTTCAAAAATGAAAATCTTGTAAAAATTTTCCAACCCCTCCTCATCTCAAAACTTTGCCCCATTAAAAATGACGTACAGCCTCGTTATGTGCACCCTAAAAATTTCCCTCTCATCTTTCTCTCCTTAGTACGTTAGATTAGCCCACGACACGAAGCCGGAGCCCATCGTCCAGCTGCTATGTCGAGAATGGAACCTGGGCTTGCCAAAGCTCCTGATAACGGTGCACGGCGGCCGCTCGAACTTCGATCTGCAGCCGCCGCTGAAGAAGGTACTGCGCAAAGGGTTGCTCAAGGCGGCCAAAACGACCGGCGCATGGATCTTCACTGGTGGCACCAATACAGGTATAATTTGATGAAAATTTTTTTTTTTAATGATGATGACTGGATAAGAAGTTTGGTTATATTTGAATTCGCTGTTGAATATGTTTTAAGATATATTCAACATTTATTTCTAAAGTTTAGTAATAATCATTATTTTTATAGGAATAAAAATGTTTTGTTATTAATAGAGAAATAATATTAATTTATTTATAAAAAAAATAAGTGCAAGTCGATTATGCTTTATTAAAACTTTCTTAATTTTTATAGATATAAACTTTGTTACTTTATACATATAAAAGCAAAACTCAAAAATAACTCATCCACACCTTTTCATAAATCATAAAATCCACTTTTTAAAGAAAAAGAGATCTCGGTTCGACCCGAGCGCCTTGAGCTGTCGACCCCTGCTACGTGCAAGCCTTTTCACAATATAATTCCATCTATACAGTAATGCAAATAAAATGAATGCAATACCGACTTTGAAGTCAACTTCAAAAAGAGACTATACTGCTTTCTCCTTCTCATCTGAACCTCATTTTCGCTCACTCCACTCTTGTGCGTCTATTTAGGAGTAACGAGGCAAGTCGGCGACGCACTGCTGCTCGAGCGTTCGCAAAGGCAGGGTCGCGTAGTCAGCATCGGTATTGCACCGTGGGGCATTCTAGAGAAGAGTCACGAGCTGATTGGTCGGGGCAGGGAAGTCCCGTACGACTCGCTGGCATCGCCATGGTAAGCGCACACTTCCCATTCGCATCTTATTTCAATGGATATATAGAATTTCCCGTGGTGACTTTTCGATCTTAAAACGTATTGATTAAAATGGGGGTTGAATACTGATGCGAAATAGACTGTGAATTCGTACCCAGTTTAATTCAATGCGCTATAAAGTTTACCACTGAGAGAAATCTATTACGCTAATTTAATTTTGTGTCATTTCAACGAATGTTCTTTTTATCACTAGGTCAAAATTCGCCGTATTAAACAACCGGCACGCCTATTTTTTACTGGTCGACAACGGGACCGGTGGTCGATACGGCGCCGAAATCGTGCTCAGAAGAAAGCTCGAGAAGCATATATCAAATTTAAAACTTAAGCCATGTGAGTATAGAAGAGTCCTTTAATATATAAAAAGAAGGAGACTGCTAGTGGATATTTCAATTTACCAGGAATTTATCTTTTCTTCGTTTTTACAGATACGCACAGCAGTATACCTGTGGTAGCGCTAGTTATCGAGGGTGGAACGAACACAATACGCTCCGTGCTGGAGTACGTGACGGACGAGCCACCCGTGCCCGTAGTTGTGTGCGACGGATCCGGTCGTGCCGCCGATCTTATTGCTTTCATGCACAAGTAATATGCCACCATCTCTCCTACATTCTCAATTATTCTCAGGGGAAAAACATTTTTTCCCCTTATTTGTCTCCATTATGGTTTTTGTAGTTTTTTCTCGATTCTTTTTAAATAAATACCAGTGTCGAAGCGGTACTGATAAACAATCTAAGTATAGAAAATTTATTTATAAAGATTTATTTAACAAATTTTGTTAACGGTCTTTCAAAACAATTAATAATTCAAAGCAATGTTAAGGTCGACTTGTTTTAAACCGTTTATTCTTTATAGATATGCCTCTGAGAACGATAGCGAAGAAGAGGAGGGACCACTTGAAGGTATGAGAGATCACTTACTGGACACTATCAAGCGAACTTTTAAAGTTTCCAATGAACAAGCGAACCAATTGTATTCGGAACTACTTCAATGTGTACGCAGAAAACACTTGGTCAGTATTCACTTGTTTCAATTTTAACGTCGAACATCATTTATTCGATATTTACTAATATTAATGTTGTACTTGATTATGTAAATGCGTTGACGGATATTCCCGTTAAACTTTATTTACGAATAACAGTGCTTATCTTAAATGCTTATATTAATATAATCCTATTATTAAATTATTTAGGTATATGATTTATTGTGAATATGTATAAATATATTATAAAGTATTTTATTATAAATTCACACAAAGTCTTTCAAAATTTTTCAAAATTAATCGAAGGTAATTTAAATGGATTACAAATTCAAATTACTCGAAATATCAACATTAATGTTGTGTGACAATTATATATGTACAAATGATAAGATTATTGAATTCATTCTGAGGGAAAAAAATTCCTCACAAAAACTTATTCAACTCTGATTTCGGGATTAAAAGTTTTCGATTGTTTTGAAATTTAACTAAAAGCTTCTGAAAAATTATACGCAAAATTTTATATGTTTCATTCAAAGTACAGTTATGTTAAAAGCATCGATGTCTTGGAAAATCAATACTTGACCTATTACAGCTATTACAAGCACGTCACTCGATTAATATTCATAACAAACTCTCCAGCCCGCACTTCAACAAGCTCTCAATCTCAGCAAGCACGCCATCTTACTAACACGAATCCACCATCCTTCCACTTGTCCACAGATCACGGTATTCAGGATATCCCAGGACCAACCGCAAGAGCTCGACCAAACGATCCTCACGGCGCTCTTTCGCTCGCAGCAGCTCTCGCCGGCCGAGCAACTCTCGTTGGCGTTGATTTGGAACCGCGTCGACATAGCGCGCAGCGAGATCTTCGTCTACGGTCAAAAGTGGCCGCCTGGTGCTCTCGAGCAGTCAATGATGCAGGCGCTGCAACACGACCGCATTGACTTTGTCAAGCTACTGCTCGAGAATGGCGTGTCCATGCGCAAGTTCCTGTCAATACCGCGTCTCGAGGAGCTTTACAACACGGTGAGTGGTAGTAGTAGTAGTGTACTTGGCTAAGGAAGTGTAAGATTTAATTGCGCGTACTGGAGAAGTTCGAGCGGAGTGAGTAATTATGCATAGCGGCTAAACGTCGATGTGGTATGGTACGTTTGATGTACAGAGATATGCTGGGGTTGCCAAGGATTAGATAGTGATTGGTTTGGTTTTCGATTAGCTTGAACATATAATTTGTATAAAATTGCTGTATTTTTTTCGTGGAACTAACAGCTTATAATATTTTTTTCAAGTATCTTTTAATAGTCATAAAGTAACATTAAGTATGTAAGATGTTAAACCGTTAATTAATATAAAGTGCAAAGTAATTAGCTCACGTTCATCTGTTTATGAAGTTTACAGTAATTATAGCGTTACTCTAAGTAGAAGCTAGAGAGTGATTACGGACTATACATTCTTATAAAGATTCATGAATTATAAAAAAAACGAAAGAGTCACTGTACCTTAATGGTGGGACAAATCCTAAATAATGGCTGACAGAGAGTCCACTTACAGCTTTTCCAGAATACATAAGAATTCTATATAATTCAGTAGAATGGGAGTTATTTTTACTCGGGCACTTGAATAATTGAAGAGCTGATCCCTATCCACGTTGCGCGTTAATCAGTATGCAGTGAAAGATTTATTGAAAGACTTGATAAAAGATAACAGAGGAAAATGGGCCGGGAAAACTAATGCGTCGGTAAAATGATATCGCATATTCATTTATTTGTGCGAACAGACATTATTTGATAGCTGATATTTATATTGATTCGATAAACTGATTCAAGGGCGCGTTTCAATTCTAAGCAAAGAGCAGTAATCTGTGATTTTATTAATGAGCTTCGATTACACTGCACCTTTTTTTGATTAAATAAAACATTAAAAAATAATGAACAGTATCATTTGTTGTATCGAGCAGTACATGTTTATCGATAACTACCACATTATTTATTAAATTTTATAAGAGAATCTTGTTATTTTTTATAAATGTCTGTGATAATGAAATATATAACAATATTTTTAGTTCCTGTTAGAGATACCAAAAAGTTTCTCCTTCTTGTTGTAAAATATGTTCAATTGTAAACTCAATGCAATTTCAAGAAATTTTTACAATAGTTTGGTTAATTTTAATAATATGTACGAAACATGACAGAGCATTGCCCAAAGACTACCACCTATCTTCTTTAACGTTATCTAAAGCCAGTTAAACCACGGCCACCGTGTTAATTTAAAATTAAAATCCACATTCACTCCTCTGGCGCATATCGTACACAGGAGCCAGGCCGAAAACTTACACACCAGCTCTCTTCCATTGTGCAATTTTGACCCAACGAGCCTGGCGAAACCGCAAACTATACAGCTCACTCCCCCTCCCCGAACTAACTCGCTTACTCTCTGACCTCACCAACATTGTTCGTCTATCCCTCCGCAGAAAGAGGGCCCGTCGAACACGTTGGGCTACATCCTGCGGGACGTCCGACCGCACATCCCGCGGGGCTACATGTACACGCTGCACGACATCGGCCTCGTGATCAACAAGCTGATGGGCGGCGCTTATCGCTCCCAGTACACGCGCAAAGAGTTTCGCTTCCTCTACACCCGCGTGATGAAACGTTCAGGTGGCTACGGACAGCAGCATCATGCCCATCGCAACAGCTGCGCCATAGCCCTCAACAGCCGGGCCTTTTCCGGCTCGGGTGGTAAGTCCACTATGAGCCTATTGGCCGAGACGATACCTGCGACCCAGGAGACGGCTCTCTTTGATTATCCTTTCAACGAGCTGCTAATTTGGTCGGTACTGACCAAAAGGCAGGCAATGGCGCTGCTTATGTGGCAGCACGGCGAAGAGGCGTTGGCGAAAGCTCTGGTCGCGCTTAAGCTATACAAGGCTATGGCCCACGAGGCAGCTGAGGATGATCTCGAGACGGAAGTGTACGACGAGTTGAAGGGCTACGGCAGGGAATTCGAGAACATTGGTGAGTTTTTGTTTATTTGTTGTTTGTTAGTTGTTGTTTTGCTTGCTCGAGAGTTGGAGTTTAGAAGTTTCAAGCGTAATAATAATAAAATGGAAACGGTATCATAAATAATTAAAAATATTCAAATTCAAAATAAAAAAACAGGACAATTAGTATATATTAAAGCTTGAACTATATAAACTTATTAAAAAAAATCTATCTTTTTTTAGTAATATTAAAATAATCCATTAATAATTAAATCGAAAGCATATGAATATTTTTTTACCATTAAAATTTAACACCTCAGCCCTCGATATTCGCTTTTATGATGCCGTAATTGGTTGGCATGGGCGATAAATAGCTGCTTCATTAAGCTCTTATGGCCTTGCGTCTAATGACCGAAAAATGTTCACTCATCAGTTAGAAAATGTAAAGTGGAATTCAATAATAACTCGTATATTGTTGACCTACAATTAATCTTTTAACATGCGATTAATCGTATTGACGAATTCCACAACTCCGTCCTAAGGCTATAATGCCAGAAATGATTTATCATCTGAATCAGTGCTGCATATCATATCTAAAAATAGCTTATTACATTATTGATTATGCTTGGATTCCTTAAAGCTTTAACGTACGTGTGAGGGAATGTTAGGACCTAACTTGGGCTCGCGTACTTGCACCATTTACAAATTTTCTAAATTTTTTAAATTAAACAATTAAACAAATAATTTATTACAAAAACGACTTATTGATAAGTTTTAAAATATAAAATTTTTTGGACTGTATAATCAAAATATTTTATGGTGAGTACTACGACCGACCCCATCATCCTCTTACGCTTCATGAAAAATTCGATAAAATGAACATTTTGTCTTGTCGTAAAACCACGTGCTTCTCTTTTCACAGCTCTAGAGCTACTAGACTTTTCCTACCGCCAGGACGACGACCAGACGCAGCAGCTCCTAACGTCCGAGCTGAAGAACTGGTCCGGCCAAACGTGCCTTTCCCTCGCCGTTACCGCGAATCACCGGGCTCTCCTTGCCCACCCCTGCAGCCAGATCATTCTCGCTGATCTCTGGATGGGCGGACTGCGAACTCGTAAGAGCACCAATTTCAAGGTACGTTTTCTGATATTAGGTTATCATTTAAACTTGGCTATACGTTGCAAATAGGTTTTTTTTTATTTGGAAGAAAATATAGAAATTTTACTCTTTATAATTTAACTTTGAGTTTTTAAAATATATTCTTCAATCATTATGGACTCACAGACGTATAAGCTTCAACCAAAGATAGTTAAATGAAAATATATCACATTTATTGCTAAAGGAAATTTTAAAATATGATTGAATATTAATAAATTTCTACGTCCATAAAAACTCTTTCGACATTCTTTTACTCAAACGACCGTAAATCACTACATATTCAATCTTAACGAGTTAAAAAGCTCGCGGGATTTTGCAAAACATAAAAAAAGTCGAATACAGAACGTAAAAAGCAACGAGTAATCAACCTCGTTACGGGAGATCGAACCCAGCATTTAACAAACTACTGCTCGCGCGCGTCACCCACTTACTCTGAGGCAATAAAATTGCTCCAGAAAGCCTCCACGCACGAGCGCTCGTGAAGTGCAATGCTTTTACACGACGCGGTTCACGACCGCTCGTTTGCGCATCTAATCAGTAACGAACATATACAATGGCCCCCTTATCGCGTATCCTTTGCCCCCTTTCACACATGGTCGCGCGTGACTGGATCGATCGAAACAATATGTACAATGACGGATGCTCGTGTACAGGTGATACTCGGGCTGTTCTGCCCGATGTACATCACCCAACTGGAGTTCAAAAGCCGAGAGGAGCTGCAGCTGATGCCGCAGACGGCAGAGGAGCATCTCGTCGCTCTCGAGGACGAAAACGAGGACAGCGAGTCGGAGCACGGTACGCCTACGGGCCCGGACGTCGAGGTAACAGACGTGTGTTGACAATTTTACTCTTTGTTTTTAATCATTCGATCAACTTTGGATTTTGTACCATCTTATCGTCAAATCGCCACGCGATATTTTGAGTGGCGCCAGGTTCTCCTTCGTAATTCGGAAGCCTTTTTAATGAATTCCCGAAGTAGGAAAGTTGCGTGTATATATCTATCTAAAATCAAGCGACGTTGGTAGAAACAATGGAAAGCAATTTAAACTAGGAAAATCAAATTAAAACTTACTTTTCCGGTATAGTAGTGTAACGAAAAGCGTCTTTTAATTTTGGAAACGATGCGCAAATCAGGTAGTAATTGCAGTCTCTGATTGTAAAAAAAGTTCAAAATCGTAACTTTGATAAAGATAAAGACTTACTAAGTTTAAAATAGTCAATATTTGTCATTCTGAAAGTACTGAAATTAAACTGCCACCATCAAATAGTAAATATACACTACCGCAACTCAAATTTCCACCATCCTAAATTTTGTGACCTAGTTGTACGACCGTTTTACATTTAGAGAGTGCATGAATGATTTTCCGGGGAACTATAATTCAATTTCAACCACAATTTACAGAATTAAAGATAAATAAACGTTAATGTAAATCGAAAGTTTTGCTCTGAATTATAAGGAAATAAAGAGCCACTCAAAATATTAAGGGGAAATCACCAAAACCTATAAACCGTCTTCAATTGCGCGTGAATGGAGGCTGCGGGGGCGTCTCTCCTCTCTTTCTCTCTCTCTCCTCCATAATGCAATATCGACTAATGCATTAGAGCATCGTTAAGGAGGCCGAGGGAGAGAGGGCAGGAGAGAGAGAGAAAAAAACAAACCATATAGCACATATTATACGCAGTTCGCAAATCGAAAGAGTGAGAGAGAACAAAATATTTAGAAATTATTTTCTTTTTTTATTTTCTCATCCTCTAACAAAATGACGTTCCTCAAGCTTCCTTTTTTTCTTTATAAATGAATAATATAGAATTTTTAAATTTCTTGTAACTAATGCTCCTTTTGGTATTTTCCACCTCCTTTTTATTAACATGTCGAAAGCCGAGCCAAATTATGCTGCGCTTTGAACTTACACGCACTCTGCAGCTAATGATAACTAAACTTCCATTAATACCTTAGTGTAGAAAGCCTAAATTACTAATAAGGGATGATGAAATTAAGAACGTGACTTGGAGCGATACAAGACGAGACTAATAGTAACGTACAGTATGAAGTAATTAATTAATTTGTAAATTCATTTCGTAAGCCAACAGAAACAAAATAACAATATGCCTTGTTTATCTTCAATTAGACTATACGGATATCATCAAAATTATGAGGACTTTAAATTAATACATGAAATTCCAAGAAATAATTCAAAATTTACCTCTGAAGAAGTTAAAGCACTTCACTTTTCTAATCTCTTAGCTAAATATAGAGTGTCAAAATCAATTCGAAGACGATCGTATACGATATTGCGACGTATCGCTCTCGAGTCCCGATGATCATTGAACAAACGCCGGACGTGTAACTCGACACTCGCACCCGTCGACACGTACATATCTGCAAAGCGCGCGTTAAAGACACTCACACACTTGAATCATCGATTGGTTGCGCTCTAGACGCACACATGCTCTTTCATCATACATCGGCGCATAAATAAACACACACACACATACGGCCAGCTGCACACATCCACGCGTTCCATCAGTGAAGCATAGATTCGCACAGTATTATTATCCGGGTGCGTCCCGCGTTGATTACTGTTTTTTAGAAACGCCCGCCGCGCAGGAGCCTGAGCATTCGCTGCAAAGCCAGCAGTCAGCAGGGCGTGAAGGTATTGACAAAACCGTAACCAACAAAACCACACCATCCGCTTGATCTAACAACCACCTCTAACCCTTATTTTTATTATATATTTTATATAATAATAATAATATATATATTCTCGCACATCTCTGTCAACTTTATACTCTGCTATATATTATATATATTATTAAAACTCTTCTTCCACTCTCTTTACCTCTTCTCTTCATTCTCTCGCCTGGCTCGAGTGAGATAAGGGAGACGACGATTACGCGTCGATCGCTGGCTCGCGCGGGCGCTCGCATCATCGGTATATTGTATATACACTCGCTTCTCTCTCATTGTTCGTTGCTGTTTTTTTTTAATATATATTGTACGTTCGAATGATGTAAACCGCTTATGGGAGCGTTGCTGGGCGCTCAAAAGGAAAAAAATATAAAATTCTGCGGGTAAGAGGGAAATGGTTTTATATTGGCTGTGGGGCGTGCATTCATGAGTGAAAATCATGCTGCGCGGTTTATATATAATGTGATGCGAAGCGTGATGATGGCATAATATATAAATACATGTGTGTGATGTGCTCTGTATAAAAGTTGTTTATCATTGTTCTTGAGGCTGCATATGACAAGAATGATCATTAACAACGTCGTTTTTTATACACAAAAGCTTTAAGAATTACGCTACTCCTCTTCTTGTCGAGGGTATATGTACTTGCACGCGTTCTCTCAGGCATCCGAACGATTTTTCATAAAAGATACTTCGTAGTTGACGGATGGTGAACGGGAAATTAAAGTTTTTACAACAAGATTTCTTGGAGGTTATAAGTATATTAAAGGGATTCTTTTTATAAAGTTTGTTATAAATAACGGACGGGTATTTTTATCGCGTGTTCTCTGCACATTTCTGGAGCAACAGGTGTATTCCTCGCCAAGTCATTATAAAATTTCTATTAGCAATCATCATCGGATACTCACTTTTTTTTAGTGCATCTTTAACAATTTCTTACAAACTTTTTTACTTCATAATGTTCTATTGGTATGGATTTTACAGTTTTAGTTAGATGATTGTTTCGATAACTAATGTTTTTTTTTATATTACTTATCATGTATTTGTAAACCCTTTAAATTACTATAGATTTAATTATTCTACAGAATAGAGTAGTTTTTTATTTTTAAAGAAATATGATTCGTTCTCGAACATTTCCATAAATTTTTGAAAATGTATTTTTGCAACGACGTCCAATCCTGTACACTAAATGAAAGGTTGATATCTGGCTTATGCTTTGCACAATTTATTAACTCCCTCTAACAAAACAATTTATA
This sequence comes from Torymus tubicola, assembly GCA_035583055.1. Taxonomy (NCBI): domain Eukaryota; kingdom Metazoa; phylum Arthropoda; class Insecta; order Hymenoptera; family Torymidae; genus Torymus; species Torymus tubicola. The sequence continues at coordinate 11,903,725 of JAWWEQ010000027.1, read as the reverse complement.
GTATACATAATAATTTAGAATGATAGACGCCACTGTACTCACATTAAACGTTATATCTCTCGACAAAATGCTTATCTATCTGTCTATACTACTTGTCAACTCCCCTCGACTCTTTGAAACGCTTTGTGACTGTCAAAGAACATTTGTCTCGCTATCCAGCTTGGAGAATTTTTCTGCTACATACATTATGTCTCTCGCGCTCATGGTATACGATATGTGTACGTATATACGATGCTTGTTACGCATTTGTACCTCTATCAAACCCCATAGCAATAGTATATTCCAGACACTGCGTCGTTATTCGAAAGTTCTTGTCTATTATATATACATATTTTTTAGCTATACAAGTATTTTGTCATACACTTCTATGGAAACGATTTCCAAGAACGATTATTATTATTATAACTATTATTATTATCACTTATTGTTGTTATTGATATTACTTTTAGCATTATTATATTATACTACTTTTTACTGTTGCGATATTTTGAAATTTTACGACTGCTAGAGCAAAAGGTTTGATGTGTTTTTCATGTCCATGATAAAAATGTATTTTCGAAGGACTACATTGGATTCTCAATGGTTTGGAAAATTCAAGTTTCTTTTATAGATTACACTATAATCTAAAGCACACAAATTTCCGAAGAAAAATTTTTACAGAATTTAATAAAAATTTGATGAGGATCATTGTAATATATTGTTATATTTATATGCGAAATATTATGGGAATTTCGTTTAAAGTAACATTTTCACTTTAAAAAACAATGTTAATTCTAGAAAAAAATAGTATCGGAAAATAACAACAATACCGTACCATAGTAACATTAATTATCAAAACTGATCCAATTGTTACTGTGATCCATCAAATAAATCTTTTTTCTGTGAACAAAATACTCAAAATAAATTAAGTGTGACTTCAGTCAGCATATAATTAATCAAAAGTTCAATATGACATTTACTCCAAAAATCCAAAAATCCGCTGATCACTTCAAACGCCGTTCCGATCCTCTTCTCAAAGGCACAAAGCCGACTGCCTTTTCCATTCTCCAAAAGCCCCCTCGGTCCCTCCTCTGAGCTCCGAAAATGAGAAAAAAAAGATTCGCCGCGGGTCGAGAATCCAGTGTAGTCTCCGTACACGCGCCTTTGTGCGGTGCGTCAATCAGCGCTTCTTATATATATATATATATATATCTACCTATATCTATCTCTCTCTACATACAACCCTTTGTCTCTCATACATACACACACTTACGTACGTACGTATACACACACACACACAACATGAGTGTTGCCTCTCTCAGTGCTCCGAAACGAGCGTGTCCACGCGCTTTGTGTTTGTTTGTCGAGTGCAGGCACTGATCGGCAACGAGCACGGCACCGGCGGCAACAGCGGTAGTGGAGGTGGTGGAGGCGGAAACACTGTACCCAAGGAGACCATCGTCCACGAGAACGGCAAAGTGCTCACTGACAACGACGATGGGATTCATCGGGCTTATGGTATACTGTCCGAGTACTACGACAGTAAGAACAGCCGGCCGCTCAGGCTGAAGAAGAAACTCTACGAGTTCTACACAGCTCCAATCACCAAGTTCTGGGCCAATGCTGTAAGTTTTTTTTTTCGTCTACTCCGTGCATGGTTTGTTGAAGAGTTTTGCTGACTAAGCTAAAGATTTTTGTTGTACTATTTTGAAAAAATAATTCTTTTTGCAACTACTTTATTTATTTTTAAAAACTTTAGCCGTTTTCAAATAGACCTTATAAAAAAAAGAGCAAAGTTTAGAAGAATCTTTAAAACTTCGTACAGGAATTAGTTTCAAAGACATTAAACTTTTGAAGTTGAATTTTTTTTTAATTAAGAGAATCGTGTTTTCAAACACCTATATATAGATTTTATAGACTTCTAGGGCAGACATCGAACGAATATTTTTTAATTGTTATAGCTGTTGCCCTACATTCTTAGCGAGATGAAAATAATTTAATTGTTTGAAAAATAAAATTCTACGTTCTTTACTAATATTTTCTATCGTTAAAGTGTAACTTCCTGAATAATATTCCTGGTTTGTTATTATTTTAAAAAATCTATAGTTCGTTCTAAATATAGCCATAAAAGAAGTTTTTAAATTCGAAATTTAGTTATATTCGTGTGGCTGCATTCTGCACCTCGTAAATTAAGTTAAAAAGTTATTTTCCTTGCGTAATATCATAGTTTCAACTCAATTCAGAAAATAATAACTATTTCACTTATCATTATTATGATTCCTTATTACGCCTACACAATTTGATTGTTTTCATGGCAGTACCTTTACATAATTTTTTGAAAATATTTTCAATAAATATTTTGTATAATTAGCACACTAATGTCGTATATTTCTAAACCATGTTATCGCAGCCTTAATTTCTCATGCTAATTTCAGAAACTGTTGTGATAACATCACCTCGAAGCTCGCGAATATACCGAAAAACTTTTCTCTTAAACAACCTCTCGGTCGGCTTGAAAAATTCAGGGCTCAGTCAGAAACGAAGCTCGCCCTCTGACTCATAAAAAACGGATGCGCGCTTTATATGATGATTGACCCAAATAACGCGTGCTATCGCATTAAAATATTCTAGTAGTGTAGGGTTGGGTATTACTTTCAAAAGAAATTTAACACCTTTCACTTCTAGTTATTCGCGAATTCGCATGTAAAGCGGTATAATATTCATGCATACTGATACCTTCAAGTAGAAACAGCTGAATTCAGTCAGACTTGCATATGTATTGCGAAGATGATTAATCCTTTTCAACGCTACGGTTTACTTTTGAACTATTCATTGAGACTTAACAAATCCTTTTGACTTGAAAAACAACGTGAAAAACAAACATTCTTTATAAATAAATTAAATAAACGTTATTGGTATTCTTTTTAAAGAATTTAATACCGTTATGATAAAAGCTCACAAGAATAAATGATAAAAACAAATAATATTCATATAAAGATATCACTATTATATGTCGACAACGCAAAAGCATGCATTTTCGTTGTCATACATATTACTATATTTATAAAAACTAAGATAAAAGAATATTTTTACTTTATAACCAAACCATGAAATTTCCGAAATTTTTTCTTAAATTGCCACTCAAGAAAATAAGTTATTTTCCCTCTCAACTATAACTTTACCTATTAATCCCCAACTCTCTTGACCCCTTGACATTCACAGATAGCCTACGTGATATTCCTGCTCTTCTTCTCCTACTCGATTCTCGTGCGCATGGGTGACACGCCTAGCTGGCCTGAGATCTACGCGATTGCGTACATTTGCACAATGGGCTGTGAGAAAGTGCGTGAGATCGCCACCTCCGAGCCGGTCATCCTCTCTCACAAGTTCAGCGTATGGGCGTGGAACATGTGGAACCCCTGCGACGCCGCAGCCATAATATTCTTCATCATTGGCCTCGTCCTCAGACTAAGACCGACGACCTTCGAGGGCGGCAGGGTGATATACTGCGTCGACTGTATGTACTGGTACCTGAGGATGCTGAATATTCTCGGTGTCAACAAGTATCTCGGTGAGTTGCGAGAAGTGGCGCTGGCAGTGTTATACACGCGCGCCTTGCGATGAATGGATGAGGGTGTCTTTGTTGTACGGTAGAATAGGTCGGATTATATTCTGGAAAAAGTTTAGAAAACTCCTGGTATGAAGTGGAGAGATAAAACTGGATATTAGATAAAAGTGTTTTCGTGAATTATACATCTTCGAGAAATTTTCACTGAAGAAATTATGTTGTTAAATAAAAAGTATTGGATAAAATTTTAACGGATAAGGTATTGTAGTTTCGCGAAATACAATTTTTCTTTATTCCATTTTATTTCTTTATTCGATTATTTTACGTTGCACTGAAATTCAGTGATCCAGCTATTCAACATTTTTCTTTCAATAGCAGAATCCTTTTTCTTTTTTGTATATATACTTTTATATCTTGTTCAATTTATATCGATTTCATTTCAAATACAATCAATTAAATTTTTTTCTATATGATTATAATGAAAATTACTTGAATAAAAGACGTATTAATACAGAATTTCAAATTAGGCATAACAATGAAATTATATCACTTGAATCTCGTAACAATTAAATGATACAAATTCAGAGCTTCACTTCTAGTTAATAATATTCACCTCACTTTAATACAATTTGAATTTCTTTGTGGTAAAGAAATTCTATTATAAAGTATAAAAGAACTTTTTCTGAACTCGGAAGGTGTTAAATTATTAAAAAGTAGGTGAAGAAGGAAGAGCGAAATAATAGTTCAATTCTTCAGGTTCATGCATATTTTATAATAAAGTTAATGGATTTATCAAATTACCTTATATTTGTAAAAAATATTCGGAGAATTATATTCAGCTATACTAATCGTTAAATTTATTTTTTTTAAATAAACTTTATTTATAGATAATAATAAAAAGGAGTGATTACGCAAAAATTATGAAGTAGGTACTAAAATGTGCGTCACAGCAATATTCACAGTAATAATTAGTTAAATATTTATAACTACAAACGTCCAATTACGTTACAACATAAAACACACTCAATAATATTTGTACGCGTCCCTTTATCCATTTTATTCCTGCGCACAACACTGCGCAATTTTTTTGGGGAAAACACGCTAAAATATTTACCAACAAAAAACAATGTTATCATCGGTGATATTGGACCCCCTCAGAGCTTGGCCATCCAAGTGTATCGAGTCTGCGACCAACGGCGCATTATATATTGCTACATGAAATATTTACACGAGGCTGACCGCGTTTTATGGTAAAGCACGCAACGTGAATTCGGTTGCGCGTACAGAGCGCGTATGTAGGTGAACACTCTCAGTGTGCACTCGTAATCGAAGTTACAGATTCGCGAATATCGAAGTGTTTAGGGTCCTCGGTGAGAAACAACGCAACTCGTGACTCTGATTTTGTTTAGAAATATTTCTGTGAATTATCAATATTTTCACTATTAGTTTTGAATAAAGATATTGAGTTCTCTTTAATTCCAAAATATAGAATTACAATAAATTCCAAAAACGATTAAATATACGTACGAATTGAATTTCCTATGAGATCTTGCATAGCTTTAATATCTTAAAGCAAAACAACAACAATACCTGATTATTGCACAATATTGCACAGGCTTTTGTAACCCCGCGCGATAAATTTCCAACCCTACGTAATTAAATGTGGAATTGACCTACCACTCGACACTCCCCCAATTGCTCAAAATTCATCTATTCCCAAACTGAATTATAGCCTAGTTTATACGCCGGAGAAACGAGAAAACGTTCCATTTACGAATTCCACTCTTGTACAGTCTTCGAAGGGGCGCGCGAACGCAAGAAGAATAGGCCGGGGAAAAGAATGGGCGTAATTATCGCACTTTCTCTCTTGCTCGCTCTACCTCCACGAAGTATCGGAGATCGACGTCAATTACTTTAGTTTCAGCGCGCTATAGTGCACGTGCACTCGCCACGGTGCCAACGTAAAGCCAACTTGTGTGTATATGGCGGTCGTAAAAGTTATTATTATTATTATTTATTATCAATTGTTTTACACTTCGACTTTCAATTAAAAGTTATAGGGCATGTCGATCAAATGTTAATTGCCGACTGCTTTTTATGAGGCTCCGAGGACGAAAGAAGGGAGATATTCAATCGCGTTTTTCTTTGATTTTTTGTATATTATTATATGGAAAAGTTTTTAATTATAATGTTTTTATTAACGACGGCGGTCCTGTACGGAAATTTTAATTATGATTTTTTTTTCCATTTAGTTAAAAGGCGTAATATGCTCGTCGTATAAAGCCATCATACAATTATATTTGCAAAATGCTATATTATGCTCTTCTGTCGACCCACGCGCTCGTGTATATTGGATTTTTGACGAGTTTTCTCCTCGTTCTGTTTCCCACGTGTCATGTATGAATTTCGCGACGATGGCGTTGCATTGCACTATGAAACGGGTATGATTACGAGTCAAAGAATTCTCCGCATAGATATCGGAGTTTTCAAATGCGATAAATATGCGGCGACGAATTTTTCACGAGAGTTTTCTGTTTCAAGGGTCCCGCTGGACCTTGATATTTTCAAGATGCATTTTTGCGTTTATATCGTTTGATCGATGAGAATGTCCTGAATTTACTTACGGAAGTGCTGAATAAAAATACTAAATTTTTTTTTTGAGAAATATGTAAAGCGTTTAACAATTTATGAAAAAATTGTATTATACTCGTTCTTTGAATTAAAAGTAAATTAAAGCTACGTTAAGTAATGCAGAGCATACGTAAATATTTAGCAATGAAATTGCCTTAGTTGTTGAAATTAATCATACGCAAGATAAATCGATACGCGGTTGCACATGTAAACTTTCAATCTGCAAGTCAGAATGGGTGTGTGGAATGAATTGACTTCTAATATCCGCGTTCGCCTTTATTCCATATATAATTCAATATCAGATGTGCATTAAAAGTGTTCCTTTATACTTTTCACCCTGATAATTAGCGCAGCTTTAAATTACATATTAATATTGAATAATAATGTTCGAAAGCTGGTTAGCTGATATTTTGCATTTAACATTAGTATAATTAATTATTCCGACGACAATGCTCTTATTGCTTTACAGGTCCATTGGTTACGATGATGGGAAAAATGGTGAAAAACATGATATATTTCGTGGTGCTTTTGTTGGTGGTGCTGCTGAGCTTCGGTGTCGCTCGACAAGCTATACTAAACCCTAACGCGGAGCCAAATCTAAGGATAGTTCGAGACGTAAGATTTTCATATTATCTTCTATTCAACAAACTATTAATTATTAACTATTTAACTATTAATAATGTCACTATCAGAAAAACTATATTTTTCATTTTATTTAAAATATTAAATTTTTTTACGAGAATTTATATTATTAACATCAAGAAAAAAATAAATACAAACAAGAAAAAACGAATCTTTTCAAATACTCGACGTACACGTAACCGCAATAAAAAAAAATCAGACCAAACGATGAACTCACTCCCCTGAGCATACATACCACTAACGACCGATTCGCTATTCCGACGCATCCCACAGGTATTCCTGGAGCCGTATTTCATGCTGTACGGCGAGGTGTACGCCGACCAGATCGACCCGGACTGCGGCAAGAATCCGGGCATGGATCCCTGTTTACCCGGTCGCTGGATCACTCCTGCCGCTATGGCTATCTACCTGCTCGTAGCCAATATTCTGCTCATTAATCTTCTCATTGCTGTCTTCAACAACATCTTCATCGAAGTGAACGCCATAGCCCACCAAGTCTGGATGTTCCAACGCTTCACCGTCGTCATGGAATACGAACAGAAACCCGTATTACCACCGCCTCTTATCGTCGTCTCGCACCTTTATCTACTTATAAGGGTTATTCTAAGGTAAGAGATTATGGAAAAAAAAATTTACGATTATTCCTTACAACACGTTTTCTTTTCATGGTGGATCGATGGGGAGTAAAGTGGATGTGAAGATGTAAAAAAGGGAATGTAGAAATTTATGGGATATCCTTACGGTCTGCGAATTTCGGATGATATATTTCAACTCAAACGATTTGAATGACTGAACATAATTTTTTTTCTCGAGTTTAATTAAATTCTTCAAGTTTTTCCAGTAATGAAATTCTGACAAAAATTAAATATAATAGAGTAAATTGCAATTAATTTCTATACAGTTTCTATAAATGTATGGATTATGATTATATTTAATATTTTTCATAAAACTAAAATAATAGAAACATTAAAATCAATATACAGAGACATAATAAGACTTATAAAAAAGGTGGATTAACTAGATAAATAAATAATCTTTTTCATTTTATATTTAACTATATAACTTATAAATACAATAAATAATGAAATAATCAAGATTCTCTTCTATTTCATTAAAAAGAAAACTATTATATCATAGGTACGTAACGCAAGGACGCATGCAGTCGGGCGAGACAAGCGACAACGGTCTGAAGCTCTTTCTGGAGGCAGACGACAAGGAACGGCTGTACGATTTCGAGGAGGACTGCGTCGAAGGATACTTCCGCGAACAGGAGCTGAAGCTACAAATGTCGACAGAGGAGAGGGTAAAAGTGACAACCGAACGTGTTGAATTTATGCAGCAGAAGATCGAAGACATCGACAAGAAGGAAAGCTCGCAGTCGACTTCAATTCAGGTGACGATTGAGTTTTGTTCTTCGATTCTACCTATCTTCTTTCGTGTATGACTAATTCGTCTCTCTCTCTTTCTTAAATCTTTCTCTGTCGTCTGTCAATCATTCTCGTGGATGTTTTCTCAAGGTAAAACAGGCGTTATCTAATGATAAACAAAAAAGCGAGCGACCTATAGTAATGCAGAGCTTCAAATATTCGTTAATCAACAGTTTTATTTAGATGTCAAAAGTTCAGCCACTGTCTTTTATTTTCGCTGCCTTGTACACATAGAAAGCAGTTTCATTTCTAGAACAGCTTCATTTCCAAACACTCACATTCATATAGACAGCCGAGCGAACGGTTGCCGCATTAGCCTGCGGTCGGGCAAATCATCAGATCTCCCGGCCAAAAACCGCCACGCAATCCTCTAATCTCCTTGCCCATCTCACCCGATCGATAATCAATCAGCCACCAGAATGCTCATACATACGTTTCGCAATATCATCAATAACCGCTTTCCATTTCTGGCCAATCCACGCAGACGATGGAGTTCCGCATCCGCAAGCTAGAAGAGCTAAACGAGCAGACACTGGCGCACCTCGGTGTGATCCATCGCTTCATGGCGACATACATGCCGCCGCATCACAACCAAGGCGGTGCGCCAGGCGTTGAGGGGACGGGCGGCAGCTTGGAGGCGCTACGGCACCTGGACGTCGAGCTGATGCGGCCGCGACGCGTCTCCGAACGCTCGGAAGCCTGTTTATCCGAGGCGGAGTCGCACTCGCAGCTGCCCAGCTTGCCGACCCTCAGGCGCAAGAAGATGGTTCGCGCGATGACGGACGCGGCGTATCTCAGCATGCCCGTGATCGGTAGTGCCGCGGCGCCGGTGCCGCAGCACCACCATCATCATCGCGCGGAGCAGCAGTCCTCGTCGCTGGACACGGGCGACGAGGCGACCGGTGCTGGCACTGGTGGCACATTAAAGCTCGGCGTCGAAGCTGTAGCTGAGTCGAGAGAGAATCTAAGCAGAAATGATTCGTCCGTCAGCGGGGAGCTGGCAACCCTGCAGGATGAGTCGAAAGAGACGACGAGCCACGACGAGAGCGACGTCAGCAAGGCCGTCGGAGAGGTGAGCAGTCTTTTAGATGATTTTAGAAACGTGTGTATAGGAGATCGAAAGCAGTTGAGTGTAACTTTGCCCGTAGCTGCTGACGTTACCTGATATATTATAGTTATTACAGGAGTACATGCTGTAACTTTTGTAATTATGCCATTAGCGCGGACGACGAAGTCCGATAAAGTTAACAGGCAAAGTTAGACGCAATTGATCTACTTAATTTCCCTGTATTTAAGCAACCTCACACATGTTTATTTAAATTTTAAAAAGCGTATCGAAAGATAGCTCTATTTCTATCTGTATTTTTATTTATTTAGATAGTATGAGTGAAAGCATCGGTCGAAGATGAAAATTTCTGTCGGTCTATCAATTTTGTGGTGGGAGTACACACGTTTATACTCAATCAATTACTCTCGGTTAGAAACATTTTTATAACTACTTCTTCTTTTTTTTTGTTTGTTTTTTTTCTATTGACACTGACAAAAATCATATAAAAAAAAGAATAACATCGCTTAAACCAATAACTAATTCATGAATGTTAAAAGAAATTCAAAGAAACAATCTCGAAATTAAACGTCTTCCCTTTAACAAAAAATTTCATCTCCTCACAGCTAAAGGAATTGAAAGGCGAAAAGTCGGACGAGCGCGACACGTCTGGCGAGGCAACGGCGACCTCGGAGTCCCGTCAAGACTCGATGGAAAAGTCAAGCCGTCAGAACAGTCGCACGCGCTCGGAGTCACTCGCTGACGACGCAGCGACAGCAGCAGCCGCAGCGGCGGCGGTAGCATCGGTGGCCGGCGCCTCGAGTGCCGTCGTGCCCTCGTCGAGCTTTCAGCGGGGCGTGACATGGGCCGAGCCGCGCGTCGCCGTCATCCAGTCCTCGGGTTCGAGCAACTCGCGTTCTCTCCTGCTGGCGATGCGCGCCGAGTACACGAGCATCACCGACGAGCTCGAGAGCTACTGCGGGCTGCTGAGTCCACCGAGGACGCCGCCAGTGTCGCCGCCGCCCTGCCGCGTGCGTAGCACCTCCGAGCGCAGCAATCAGAACGTCGTTGAAATCGCCTGGCAGATCGAGAACGAGCATCTCAGGGACGCCGAGGAGTGCGATTACCAACAGATGGAGGATCTCATTCAGAGGAGGTGGGTGTCGGATCGGTTTTACGGGTGTGTAGACTTTTTATTATCTTTTATTTGACGCATCTCACGCATTTCGTAAGTCATTTCATCTTGTTTCATCCTTTTAGTAGATATTTTTTTATTTTGGTGTTGGAGTAGTTTGAAAGTAGTATGATTTAATAATAAACACAATCACCACACTGATCTAAATACAAATTTTAATATAAAAATGTATCATTCATATGGAAATGAGTATATGAATTATCGGTTTATTTTTGTATATAGCAAGGATTCGATTTCGATGCAAATAAAGAGAATGAAGATCATCAGTAGCGTAAAACTCCAGAGAAAACGAAAATTGCCTTTTGCATCGAATTTATGCTGTGAACTTATCTGCATTGAATCTATATGCCTACTAGCTTTCTGATAAAAGCAACAATTTTGTAAAACTGTCATACTATTTCATAAAGCAATCAAGGATTGAACAACTCTAAAAAATTACCATGTATAAGAAATTTTATCATACATTATTGCAAACATTCCTCCGTAGTTTCTGATTGCCTTATAATTTTTACTAAAGATTTTTGAGTTTACTATTTGCAATAAAAAGAATCGTCTTAATAAATTTCAAAACTACATTTGATTCATTCTCACTCCATACAAAATACATTACACAACAACCGCAACCCAGCCACCCTATTGACTTTTTGACTCGGTATTATCAGGTACCATATGAGCGACGATGACGACAGCGACAAGGACGACCAAGCAGCCGGTGGCCCAGGCGCCAGCACTACGAACTTCTTTATCAGCAGCGAGCATCATCCACGCCTGCGTCGGGCCTCCGCCATCGACGAGGATACAACGACGCGTCGACGCTGCCAGCGCACGCCACCGTCAATCAATGTTACTCGCGAAATCGAGCAAACGCTCGCACGACCTGCGGCAACGCGCGATTCCGCAGAGTCCGATCCCAACGACAAAGGCATGAGCGGCGTCGCGGCGCCCGCCTCCGAGACCATGTGCTGAGCGCAAGATCAGCTGCGGCAGATAAGAGCGTTTCTCTTTGCACGGTGGAAGGCAGGAAACGTCTTTGCTTGTCCGAAGACAATGTCTTTCGGACACGGGCTTGCACTGCGATTTCGTTATTTTTTTCTTAGTGGGATAATAAAATGAATATCCTCGTAGCGTTTGTATACGATAGATTGTTTTGTAGTTTTATTGCGGGTCAGATATATACTTGTGTCGTGTCTTTTTTATCTCTTTTATCGTGATTCAATATACGAAGATTATTGATTGATTTACAAAGTTTTACAAATTTACGATTTAGATAAACGTATACAAAAGGGTCATAAATTTTTAATGTTTTATCGCGCGTGTAATTTGTTTATGAAATATAAGGATTTACCATTTGATTGATTTATAACTTCCTATCTTTCAAGAGGGAATATCATGGCCTGTGTTAATCACATATCGACATCCCCGAAAAATACTTGTTATTTCCTTTAAATTTTTTTAATTTATTTTATGGATAGCAAATGACTGCAATGATGTTCACAATTTTAAAATAAAAATTCGTTGTAGGGATCTGTGATTGGTTTTGATATTCTCCGATCGTTTATAATTAATTTTATTGATAGATTTTAACTTGTTATGATGATTTATACATTTTTATAACGGCGTGCTTATTTCTTACTTAAAATAATCATATGGAATTAAATGTAAGAGTTTTAATAATTATTCATTAATTACTCTTGTGTAAAACAGATTTTTATACGTAAAAAGAAATCGCAGAAACTGGTTGCAATTTGAATTATTTATATAATGTGCTTTTAAACATTTAATTGTTTTGTAATTTTTACTTTTTGTTTAATAGAGTTTCAATTTTGTATACTTTGCTACTTTATGCAAATGTACCAATTGTCAGTAGCAAGACTTTTACAAGATTAACACTGCCTAATAATGTAACTATAATTTATAATATAATGTATTGCTTCAATGCTGTCATACATGTTTCATGACGCTTGAAGCATTTTTTTCACAGTGCGATTACTTAATTAATGCTATTAAAAAAATAATTAATTATTGCTTAAATCAATTCATTATTCGCAAAAGAAACGCTCTTATCTTTTTGTGTGATGTGAAATTTTGTTCTCGGCTTCGTTTTTATAAGTGTAAGAGTAGCAAAAGAAAAAAGCGTCTTTCTGCAGATGCATACATAGGGCTGGAATTTTGTACAGGATTGCATTGAGTGTCAGCGTTCAAAGTGTATACCGATTTAAAATTGTAAAATTGCGCAACTCCAATGGGGTTACGACAGTTCGCCCTGCCGTTCTTTATTGCATTGCACTACATTGTTATCACGTGCGGTAAAACAATCATCGGTGCGTCTTGCTAAAGATTACCACCAATTCTATGAAAATTGAATTGCGCAATTTTTATTATCTTCTTGTAGAATGGAACTCTCGCTTTACAATGTTCTACGGAATATTTCGTAATTAAGAAACATTATTAAAAAATCATAGATAACGGAATATTTCAGAAGATAAACATTTTTTATTGACATAAAATAAACTTAAAAAGCGAATAGCAATGTTCTGCTTTCGTCGGCGACAGTGATTGATTCTTTATAGTGAGTAACTCATACTTAAGTGCAAGACTTTTGCACGAACTTTACGTGCATTTGATTAGTGCAAGCGAATTAAGTGATATTTAAAACAAATTATATGTAACTGTATATACATCAGTATAAGTGAATTGCATGTAATAATGTTCATGTAAAATCTATACAATTATATATAACTCTTTCTTGCGGATCGTGAAAGATTTATTGCTTATTTACTCCAAAAATATTTAGATGGTATATTGGTTACAAGTTCTCGATGAGTTTTATACTCTCGACTGATAAAGCAACCAAATGCTTTAATTACAACAATAGGCAGATTAAAAAAATTAAATTAGTTATGTATTACTTTTTATTCTGTTTCTATAAAATGTACTATTATACTGAAAATTAATATTGTTAATCATAAAAAATTTAAACCTTTAATATCGTTTATTATCATAATTTTTATAATATTTTTACCTACACGATCAATTACTTAAGATTTTAGTCTGCCTTTATCAGCATAAACTTTCAGATTAATTTCAATTGGACTGTTTAATTGATGCTGGTGGAATTCTTCAATGAATTAATAAACGCACGATTAGTTTAGAATTTTTCCACCAAGCAATAAAGTGATACTTTGTGGTTCTTTTTCCCTATACTAGCGCGATGTACTATGTGACTTGAGCATTAAATAAAAACGAAATCAAGTACATCATAAGAACCACAAACCTCGAGGGCTTCTCAAATGAATGAAGCCGAAAATCCATATATATATATGTGGATTTCGTTAAATAAGATAATAACAAAAGCGAAATAATATTTCCAGCCCTAGTACTTAGCATGGCATTACTAAACACCAAGTTATAAAGTCTCAAAATAATGGACGGCGACTTTTTTCGAGGTTTTATCATATTATTTTATATTATACTTTATAATGTGCGATGACGGCGCACTTTAACAAATTTAGTCGAATTTAAAAAATGCGTTATACAAGATTATTTAAATCTTTGTTTTGTCTTATGAATTTTTAGCCAATTATAGAAATAATTTTGCAAATGATGGATTCAGTGTGTTACGTCCTCGACGATGATGAATTATACACCACATCGAATCTACATTGTATTTACCTGGAAAAAAATATTAAAAAATATCAAATATTTTACGCGAGCGAGCTAAAAATGCTATTTTTATCTATATTGTACGTTGTATATTTAGTGATCATAAAATTGAATGTGCGAAATGAAATAATAAAATAGGCTAACGTCTATATGCAATTGTCCCGTGGCGGATGTTAAACGTCCTTTGGGAAGAGAATATGTGTACCGCATTAACTTATGACTTGATTTCGGCGAAAATATTCGCAAATACTGCTCACAAGGACCACACATTTGTCAGAGTCATATCACGCGGTGAATAAAACAAATGTATTCCCCACGCATAACGAGGACTGCGCCAAAATCTGTGTTATATAATACTTAGGATGAATTTGCCGAACGTAATACCAGTCGTGAGAAAAAATTATATATGATTATATACGTACATAAATATTAGCATCAAATTGTAGTATGTAATTTTATAAATGATACAAAAACCTTTAGATTAATCATCGCAAAATTGTATGCGGCAACTTTCATAGTTCAACAAAATAGTACATTTATTGTTTCATTGTTTTAATATGGATCAAATGTTATTTCGATATTAAGTTGTATGCTACATTAGAATTCAATAATATAATTACATTTCCTACAAATTCTATATAATTTTTTCTCCGACATACGATTAATAATTGTACATATGTAGCGTTTATTAAACAAGGTATCAAATCAAATGTTCAAGCAGGCCTGAACACTCTTCCTTCAGAACGTAATAATAATATTTTACCGAAAACGTAATATTTTATCAATGAAGCCGATTTGAAGAAATTTCTTTGAAAGTAGCGATTGTCAGGGTGTAGAAAGAAATAAATAAATATGTATAGAAAAAAAGAGTATAGTTTACATAAAGACATAAAAATTCCGTAAATATTTTAGCATAAAACTTCCATAAAGAGCTTGTCTGTCTCGCAGACAAGTGATTTTTGGTTTAATGCCTCAAGTATTTTTTTACATTGACAAATCGTTCAAAGAGATTCCTTCATTGGAAAAAGAAAATACTTGACGTAAAAAGACTCTGACTTGGAAAGATTATTCTTCGACAGAATAAATATATAAATATATTTTTCTCCTTTCATTTTCTTGAAAATTAGAATGACTTTCAATGCAGTTTCATGACATAAGAAAAGAAAAGCAGAAAAAATATCAATAAAGTTTTGTCTTGATCGGTAGCTAGTTGGATAATTGATGCGTGTAGTACGACGCGACTCTTGAGAAAGGCCTAATATAGAAAAAAGTAAAAGATGTGCGTCATCTGTATAAAAAAAAAGTAGAGAATGAAATCTATGAACTGCACACGTACACAGAGTCGAAGGAAGACAGCTTTCGACGAATCTGAATTATATTTTTCTCGTCGTATCTTGTCTTCCTCTAATTCTTTTTAACACACTACTTCTTTGAACTGTACTGTATATTGTCTAGTCAATAACGAAATTTGCCGAATGACAAAACTGGAAAGCTACTTAATTGAGCTAAAAAAAGTCGTTTTCAAGCTTTTCTCCGCGTTTCGTCTTGCTGAACATAGAAAAAAACAACACTGAAAATGGTCTGATTTCAAGTAGTTACTTCGAAAATGAGAATTTTTTAATATGGGCGTTGTACTTTTTTGTAATTGGTGATGATTTTTTATAAACGTATTTCTATGAATGTAACTATAATTAAAATAAGTGATTAGTTACAAAGATTTACAATCAGTAAGTCATTTTAAATTTTGTAGATTACTTAGATTTTCCATGTATTATTATGCGAATGGAAAAACTTTTCATCGACAAATATATAAACTTTATTATTGTCAGTTTAAACTCAAGAATAAAGAATTAACTTCGGGTATAAAAAAACAATTATTTTCATTGTAACGTGTAATTTCATGTTAGCAGGAGTAAAAATTGTCGTTTTTCAAAGTAACTAAAAACATGTCCAAGCGTTCATTGAAAAGCAATATGTATATAAACATTGTGCATGCCAATAATTTTTTGAATCGTCTAACAAGTAGTGTAAATTAAAAGCAATACGCTTTTCAAAGCATGCCAAAAATTTTACGGTATTTTCTTCGGTCCGTACGTTCGCGTTTTCCTTATTTTTGCTAAAATCATCTTTCACTTCTAGATTGTACGTGCATCAAAAATATATAGAGAACAGCTAATTTTATTTGAGAACGAGATATCTCTCTGAAAGAATAAACTATAATTTGCCATTAGATTATCTTCGACTATAACGTAAATTAATGTTGTACTTAATACGTAAAAATTTTTTAATATACATTGAACTTTCCCAATTCGAAAGTTTGAACACTTCAAAATTACATTCATTACGTCGTTTCACTTTACAGCAGCTCAAAATAGTACCAATACAGTTATAGAACGTAGCTTCGAGTTATCGATGCTGCAGATACCTATCACAATATAACGCGACTCTATTCTAAAATTAGAAAGAAAAAGAATTGAAAAAAGGCCGACTGAACTGTACTTATAACTATTAAAGAAAAGTCATTGTGTTGCAACTGCAAGTCGACTACTAACATTGATCATGTAAACTTGCTTGTACGAAGCTTTCACAACTTTACACGACGTATGCAACACTAAGAAAACTATTTTCGCCGAGTATATCTTAATTCTAAACTATTGGGGTGGACTTTTCCCCGCCCTCTGTTAATCGTTCTAATCTGAGATAGTGATTCGTAAAAAATATAATAATAAAAGTTTGCATACTCTAAAAATGAAAAGTGAATATTTATTTCATTCTTGCAGTTAATGAATATTCACTAAAGTATTAGTCGAATTTTTTACTCATTTATGTTTAGAGAGTACATTTTAATAAGAGAAAGTTTCTTAATTACTTCGTTGTTATAATGTGATTCGGGAAATTGAAATTCAATTCAAATAAGTTTGCAACCTGAAATATAAAATTAAAATCATTACTTTTTAATGAAGTGAATTTTAAATATTTAAAATAAATTCATATGAACGAATTACTATCGAGGAATTTACAATGACTTTAATTTTGTAACGACTATTCTTCTCTTCGAAACTTTTACAAGATTCTATACTTTGCCAGTTGGCTCGCGACACATGTAAGAGCAACTTTCTTGTATATACAATGAAGAGGAAAAATGAAGTTTAAAGAACAGAATAAAAAAGTCTATCCTGAAAAGACGTTTTAGGACGTGATTCGGTGAAATTTAAATGTAGTTTTCAATAGCGTATACATACATACTATACATATAACTTTGACGCATGTAGCCAGGCGCCAGAAATGACTTTTTTCTGCCTTTTTAAATCGAAGTAGCGACGTACACATTTCGCTTGTCGTTTTTTAAATTAAAATAATTACGACGTAAGTATTTTTTTATATTTACCACAATCGTATATATATACAGACACCGCAACAACTTAGCGAAAATAAAACGAGATGCGCAATAACTTGTTAGCAAACAGTAACCATTGTTAAGTAGAAAACTCGGAAAGTATATAGCAAAACAACGATAATTTCGAGAATTTCACCAAAGCATATTCTTAAACGGCTATGAGAAATATATATAATATATATAAATAAATACAGGCGCGTTCGGAGCGATGGGAGAGAAATTATTTTCCTAATCAGAGACAATATAACTTTCGAACGTTGTGCCACTGGATTGTATAAACTTGTTCGCGTATGATTTTAATAATTTAGCACAAAAGATGCGGAGTGACATGTGCGCGCGATATTACCATTGTGAGAATTATAATTGTAATGAAAGCGCATCCAAAACGCATTAACATCTGTCTATGAAATACATTATTAACGTGAAAAATGTGATTTTAGTCTTTGTTTTATTTTCATTATATCCTTTTATTTATACTCATAATTGTAACAATACTTGTATAACAGTTTTAGGAAGCTGTTTTTGGATAATTTATTTCTATACACTTTTTTAATTATTATCCGCGAAAATTTTTACCTTTCTTGCTATCAACTATTTGCATCATTATATTTTATCTCGTTAATAAAACTTCCATTTTACAAGTGCTTCAAAAATGCATCCATTAGACATGTTTGTTTATTTTCTCACTCTGTTACGTTTCGTATTTTCAGATATTTTGACAGACAGTTTTCATTTATTCTTGATTTTTCTTGAATATTGTTAATTTGAGTTTATTTTTGTGTATAAAAGAATGTTTTAATAAAATCTTTATTTTTACATTGAATTCTTGTTTTTCTAATAATATAGTATATTTTATAAATGTTCCTTTTTTATTGAAAATTCCATACACTATTACAATATAAAAAAAAATTGTTTAAATATGTATATCCGCGAGTATACGCGGTACCGACCGAGGACAAAAGCGTGCCCTTTCATCAGATGTTAGCTGCGTAAGCTTTCAAAAACGATTGCGCGCGACATTTGAATTATTGATTCTATGAAGATTTTTTTTTACACAAGAAAAATATTTCTATATTAAATAAAACTTTTTTTGTCAGAGAATTAAAGTTAATATAAAAATAAAACTTGAGCGTGTTCACATAAAATTGGCCTAAAACTTTACACTGTGCTCTTTCTATAAAGCTTTAGACGATTTGCTTAATTAAAACATTTACAAAAACAATCAACTCTCCTTATATACTCCAACGAGTCTCCCATTTCACCCGATAAAATCCTCGTTCCTTCAATACTCCAAGACTCCATATTCTCCACGAGCTTTCACAAACCTAATAAGCACAGTGATTCCCCATACTCACTGACCGTCACGAAACGACGACTCTCCCCTCTCCCAAACCGAACACACTGATCCTCTCATTGAAATACTCACAGCCGCAAGTAACTCACTATTCCCCCACCACCACGGCATGAGCACACACGAGCACAGCGTGATCGCGCGCTCGGGGCGCGCAGGTCGCCATGATCCGGCCGGCGGCGGCGGCGCGGCGGCTACGGCGGCTCAGCGCAGCCAGCGAGCAGAGCAGTCAGCTCGTCGCGCGGCGAGTGCAGCGGCGGCATTCGCGCTTCAAACATGGCAGCGGCTACCAGCGTTGTCGTGCTCGACCGGGGCAACAATACCACCTGCACCATCAACCTGCACGGTGCGTCTACTGGCTAAATTGTCAGCTTACAACTACCTCCATACTCGTATCTTCGCCACCGCCCCCGAGTCTCCCGACAGCCAGCTCCCGTTCTTTTTTATTCCTTTTTTCTTTTTGTTTTCTATCGCGCAAGTGCGGACAGCTTGGTTTGTGTTGTTTTACCGCAGGCTTATCAGAGACAGTGCGCGGTTTTTGTGCTGACAAGGTGCCTCGAAGGATATATAAGGACCGGACGTGCGTGGGAATTGAGCAAACCCGTGTGCCGTGGAAATACCGTGGGTGGTTGCCGCGGCGCCGTGATAGTAGACGACGTGCTGCGTGCGCGCGCCCGGCTCGCGTGTTTTGCTCTTGTTGTTTGAAAAGCGCGAGCGCGGGAAAGCTGCGCCGGTTCGAAAGTAGCGCCCGCGCCTTCGTATGTACGTGTGTATGTGTGGATATATAATACATACGCCGTGTATATATTGTAGACGCGATGACAGTGTGATTTTGGAGCACACGCGCGCTCGGTATTTTTCTTTTCGGTCTGTATAGCCGCGCGATCAAAGTGACTCACGTGGTTACCGAGATTAATAACAAAAAAAGGAAGGGATACGGTTTTTATCCACCGATTTTGGGTTACCGATCAATTCTAAAGGTTGCCGTTCGATTGCAAGTGCTTAGCTAAGTGTCGCGGGAATAAAAAAAGGAACGTAGTATTAACCGTGGTGAACTGCAGTCGCATAAAAAAAAAAAGAAAAAACGCGCGATTCTGAGATGTCGAAACGCACGCACGCGCGTGTATGTCGCAAGCTGCGCTCGTTGAAAGATTGATTCTTTCTAATTACTATATATACGGCTGTGTATATGTATAAGACTACGCGCGCGATCGTGCGCAACAAAGAAAAATTATTGTCGATCGCTTGAAAAGCCAAACTCAAAAGTAATAATCACCTTTTACGTAATCAATTAAATGTCTTGGTTGCGTAACCAACTTTAAGCATCATCGACGGTACCAAATCCCTCCGAAAAATCATACACAGACGTTCCATAAAATCGGCGCGAGATCGCTGAGTTGCTCAACCGACGGGTGCCGCCGACGACGTCTTCTGATCCGATAAGCGCGTCTTCGTCTCAAGCGAAGAATATTTTCACGTCTCCGCGTGTATGCGACAGAAGACGTCGAATGATTTATATACGCGTGAATGACAGAACGAGATTTTTTTTTGCATGCGCGTTATATACTGTATATACACGTACGCGCGTAATGAAGGCGAGAGGTCGATTGCGATTCGTTTTAGATTGGCTTTGAGCCGGTGGCGAAATTTTAGAGTGGCTTGTGTTTGATCGAGAGCTTTGTTGCTCGATTAACATCGGTTGATCAAGTTTCTTTGTTAAGCTATATATACATATATGTATGGGCGGTGCAATGAAAGCTAGAAATTAATAATAACAATAAATAAATGTCTTTTTACAGGTGCGACTGTGGTGTCTTGGCGGGTCAACAATCAGGAACAACTGTTCGTTAGGTAAGTGCGATTAATTGCTTGATTGTATAGCGTGTAGATAGATCATTGATTACGTAAATCTATGTGTAAAAATAATAGACCTCAAACTTGATTAATTGACTTGCCGACGTTGTTGTTGTTCTCTTTTTTTTAACTTCATGAAAAACACACCAGTTGAAATGCAACTAAGTATACTTGGTCAACGTAAATACGGAAAACTGTTCAGTCGCTCGCAGGTATATACTTCTGTCGTCTGTAATTTAAATACATTTGCCATTTCAAATAAGCGGTTAAACGATACACTTTGCATTAATGTGCACTTATGGTCACAGAATTTTCATTTGACTAATTTAATCATAAACATATGGAATCCGCTCTATGCAGCATAAAGTCTTTTTGCACATATATAACCGCGCGTCAAGTATAAATCGACTTATTATCTTATCAGAGTTATGCAATAAGTATTGGAATTACAGTGAAAATCCGCATGCAAGTGTTTCAATTACGTCTCATTCTCAAAACTGTCAACCTCAAGTTCTGAAATTTTTCCTATGTAAATGCTCTATATGACTTACAAGCATTTTAAAAGCAAACATATTATCTCACAAAAACTTTCCATCCTATATACGAAGAAGAAAAAAAGAATTGGACCAACTAAAGCTAGAGTAGTATATCGTAAAAACCTATCGACACTGCCGAAGTACCCTACAAACCCTCTCACCAATAAATAACCCTACCATCGCGATTATGTAGCCCCCAACTGCATTGCCGTGCAGCATATCAGTGCGAGACGCTGAAAAAATGGGAAGTTAGTCGGGCCAGAGCGCGCCGCAAACGGGCGCGACACAACACTGATATAATTCCCAGTCGCTCGTTCATTCGCTACAGACTTATCGTGTGAAACACGTGTTCGAAGTCTAGTCGTGCGTTACGCGTAAGGTGTGTGTATATATATAAGAACTTTTCGTATATATTTCTCTAACTCTCACTCTTTCAAACCGCGTTGCGATATTACAAGCGAAGGTGACCATTGACACTTGACGTGTTAATATTCACCGAGCGACTGTGCGTGTGTGCGAGTACTTGCACTTTTTTTCTCTCTCTCTCTCACGTTGTGGACGGTGAGAAAACGGGTATATTAATCGAAGGAGCGATATCTGTTGACCGTATGTATGCAGAATTGCTTGTTGTTTTTTCTTTTTTTTTAATAAATGATAATTCGACATTTGACGATGGTAATTAATTGAAGTCGTCGATATTTGTGTGTGTGTGTGTGTATTTGCGTGTGTGTATATATTATATATATGAATAAGTATACGCGAGTCTAACGTGCCGACGTCAATTGGTTGTCCGACACCGTTTCTGATATTGCTAGGACTTTGAATTCATGACAGATGTTTGAATGTTTTAACGAATGTACATTTACGTACATATTTATATTTAGGTTGTGTTTCGGAGCATATATGTAAAATGCAAAATAGTTGCGGAACATAGCGATGTCAATGTATTTCTACCGAATATAGAATGACGAAGCGTTTTAATAAAACGAGATCGATAATATTTAGACGTTAAATTGAGATTCACTACATCGGGTAGCAACTAACGGTTAAAAATAAAATCTATGGCATAGAAAACAAGCAATCGAATATGCTCTTCCGTCGCTTCGCATATATTTACATATATATGTCTTTAAAATTCAGAACCACGGTACGTTAAATTTTAACAATAATCGATAAATAAACAACGCCAACCACTCAAAAACTTCGGTTCTCTTCAAACGAAAAGCAAACAAACTCTACCGACGACACCTCCAAACGAGACCAATCAAACTTCCTATCTCTCTTTCACTCTTCCTCTTTCTCACTCATCCCTTTTTCCTCACTCCCTGCACTTTTCAATTCCGCTCCGTCGCGCGCTTACAACGATCGCGTAGCCTCTCATTATGTGCCCCAGCCATTCGCTTATACTCGCTCGCTCGCGCGCTCAATCGAGCGAAACGGTTATTACTTATTCAACTGCGTACACATATCGATTACACCACTCACTCGTAAGGCTATATGTATATATACCTATGTATACTATACGTCACGGGCGCGCAACACAACATGCACTAGACGCGCTCGCGACGTCACCTCGTTACCATATCGCGTTGAGAAATTCGCACGAAAGAGAGGGTAAGTGTCGCCGCGCGCATAGTTATTATATATGCACCGCAGGAATTAATTAGTGTCGTGCGTTGTGAAAGAGAGTGAGTGCGTAAAAGAGAGAGAGAGAGAAGGTACAAAGATCGAACCGACAAGTCGGACGAGTCTGTATGTGTGTGCTGCCGTGATGTTTGGAAATGACTTGTAGGGTGATAAGGGGGGTATAGGGCTGTGAGTGTATACAGAGTGTAGCGCTAGAAATATATTGTTGTATAATTCATAATTGGTATGAGACGTGCCAGACAGTAATTAATTAGGTGATTCGGGGTTGATACCAAATCAGCGGGATGATTTTTTTTTTCCGAGTCAGAAGAATGCAATAAGACTAATGGGTTGGACTTTTCGTATCTCGCGTTCTTAATTCTTTTAATTATTAGGTAACTAACTAGCTACAATCTCGTTAGATTACTTTTTTTCCAAACTAATTTATCACGACGCTCGCGTTACGGTTAATGGAATAAAAATATATTGACCTTTTACACTTTTGAAATTCGCGTATCTGTATATAATTAATACATAGAATTATATTCGGTATCGACTTGAAGCCATCGTATTATAACGATGACGAATATAGAGATCGAAGATTCTAATAAGAAAATAAGTCTGTGTACATTGAAACCTGTACGCAGCAGGTGGTAAGTAATGATCGAGAAATAGACGTTTCTTCAGTATAATATTTTTGCGCGCTCGGTTAATTATTTTCATAAACATATACACATACACAAATGATTGTACACGAGTCACAAACGTGCGTAACATAATATCTACGTAATCGTGATTTATTATGCTGGCTGGACTATTATCACGTGATAGTGTTATTATCACGCTTACGGAGTTTTGGTATATATACAACGGAAAATTATGTAGGGTATCGCCGCACGCAATTTCATTTTACGATTTAAGAAAGTTCTCCGATAACAGCCGCAAGGAATCGTTAAAGAAAATTAGCTACTTATATATCAATACTAATTTATATAAGTATTATATTATTACACTGGTACATAATTGTCAAGCAAAAAGCATTTCATCTCTAATGGTACTTCCAGTGCAGTCGTAAATTTGTTGTACTTCAAGAAAAACATAATTGAAAAAGTATGACTATCCATGACAGTATAACAATATTTTAATAACAATATCCAACGTTTATAATGTATTTTTCTACCAACAGAGTAGCATTAACTCTCAGTAAATTCTCGGACGAAAATATTTTTCCTAGATTCAAACACTTCCTTTGCAGCCGACAAACGGAACTCCGTCTCCGGTCCCCTCGGCAGCCCCAGCCTCCTCTGGAATCGACGCTCTAGCGTGGCAAGTGACTAGTCCCTCGCCATTCTTCCTCCTCCGAAAAGTTTGTATACAGCAGTCGAGTCGCTTACGTCATCCATCTCCCTCTCTCCTTCCCTCTCCCTCTCTCTCTCTCTCTCATCTCTCTCATCTCTCTTATATTACGCACACGGGTGCGAAGTGCAAGCTCATTTTCGGAGATACAACAATGCATGCGCGCGGCTCCCGTGTGGCTTCGCGCCAATCGCAATTATCGACTTTCCACGGGATTACGCGCTTGGTTTTTTGTCGTACGCGAGTAAGAGAGAGAGAGCGTCGGGTGTTTCCGGTGTGGCGGAGACGCCGCTCGGTGTCTGGACGACGATGATTCATGGAGTTTTTGCGGGGGGGAAGAGATGGAGGTGGGATTAAGACGGTGGTAATTGAATTCGCTGGGCGCGATGTGGTTTAATGTATAAGTTTTGGGATAATGTTAGAAAAAACATGTATGAGAGGTGGCAGTTTGTGTCAGGAACAATTTCGAGTTAAATGTTTGACGTATTTTTTTAAAAAGATTATTTACACAAGTATGCAAAGTTTAAGCAAAATATTTTAATATTTATTTTTCGAAGCATTTTTCTTCCTGGTATGTTAATTGTTATATTCGCAGTACGTTTACCACACGCTCTTAAAACGTTGCTGGAAATTCCTTCCTAATTCCTGTGGGAAAATTCCTTTCACGATGTCTAAGGTAAAAATATCCACTTTCGACGTACAAAAATATTTGGAAAAAATGACTTGTTAAGAAGAAAAAAAGTATCTAAAATTTCTTTTGAAAAAGCCGTTTATCAATCGCATCCAGTGAAATTTCACATTCCGCCCATCACCTCCGACCCATTACCACTAGCGCAGCGCTAATTCCCTGGCAAAAACCTTAAAATTAGCACTAGTCCATCACACAAGCCAACCCTCAAAAAAAGCCCGCAGCGAAACACGCAACCAGCTCTCTCTCTCTCTTTTTCTCTCTCTCTCTCTCCCTCCTCAATCCCATCCATCACGTTTGCGCTCGGTCCTCGCTAAAATCTCCCGCGGAAGATTCATCCCGGAAGCGAGCGCCCGAAGCTGCCGGCGACGACGACGGCGACGGCGCTTATTCAAATTCGGCGTGGGGCCACGGGAAAAAAAACTCGCGAGTGAGAGAGGATGTCAGACCGATATGTATGTACATATATATATCCTAGGTGCGTACCCTCCCCTTCCAAGTTTTTTCCTTTGCGTTCGCGCGCGCGTACACTCGTTAGCGCTCGGCGTGCGCCAGCTGCATGCAGATTGACGGTTGCGGGTGAGAGAGAGAGAGAGAGAGAGAGAAAGAGGGAGTGAGTGTGAGTGGCCAGAGAACCTCGATTACGAAATCTGCGAGGGATAATGTTTTTCTTTTTTTTCTCTAAGGGAAAATATGAAGTTTTAAAAGCGAGCTTTTGATGTCGGAAGTTTGTTTGAATGTTGCGCGCTGAAAACATTTCTTTTTTCGTAAGAGCTGCGGTTCCTTTTAACTCCGATGGATAATTGGCTAACCATGAAAAATTGCCTCGGATTATTGGGCAGATTGAGTAAAAAAACGTTGAAAATCGGTCAACATTTACTTTTCAAGAGATCATTTGGTAATTTATCCTTAAGTATTTACAACATCATTTGAAGTGTAATGCTTTGTATCTTACTCATATTAATTCGTAAGTGGCAAGTGAAATTCTAAAAATATCAATATATCCATTAAAATAATTAATAAAAATGAATGAAAAAAATATTTTTTATGTTGAATAAAGTGAAACTTTTTTATGAATGGAGTCATTCTTTAAAAACTATTATGCGAGTAAAAGCCTTATTTCCTGTGAAGAAAGAAAAAAAAGAAAGACGAGAGCGAAATAAAAGCGAAGGAGAGAAGAAAAAGAATGAAACTAAATGAGAAGATGAGAAGCAAATGTTGAGCGTGACCTTGAATGGAGAGATTAATACGTTTTCAAAATGAAATTTGCGTCTTATATTTTACTAGATAGACAAAAGCGCTGATTCAAAATAATCAATCAAAAAATCACTTAAATTATTAAATCTTGGAAATCATTAACGTGTGTAACGGTCAAAAGTAATCTTGCCAAATAAGTTTTGTAGTTTGTTATTCCATTTGTTATCTTACACATTGCTACTTTATTAGGGCATTGTATAATGTACACTCTTTATCTTTTAATTAAAATTGAAATGTATCTGTTTACGCGAATAATTAGTAAGCCCGATGAAAAATATGTAGTCGATGTTGGAAAAAAACTTTATCGTATTCGACTTTTTACGCGTAATTGCTTATTAACTCATCCGAAACGCATTAAAAACAACGTTAATCACCACTATGATTAAACAAACATTAAACTTTGACCTTAAAAACCTTACATACAGTATAAATATTTATTAATTTAAATAGCGATTAATTCATCTCAATCTGCCAATCTCACCCTGCGCTCTCTTAATCTTAAACCCATCTTGAAAGTTTCACCGCCATCATCTCACCGAAACCATCCTCACGCCTCTTCTCAGCATCACGCGTATAGCAGCCACAGCCGCCGCAGCAGCAATCTCTCACACTCCATACGCACAAGCCCGTATATATGCAAACGACGGCCGGTGCGCATTAGAAACGGAAAAGGAAAACGTCTGTCTCTTCTGTTTCTCCTCGAGGGGAGTTACGCGTATGCGATCTAACTGTTGTGCGTTTTACGGTTAGGGCGCTTCCTCTCTCTCTCTCTCTCTCTCTCTCTCTCTCTCTGTCTCTTTCTTTTAGCTACCTACGCTCCCGCGCGCGGGAAAAAAAGGGCTGAAGACGCTCACGCGTGCGCGCGCGAGTAGGAAATCAGAGTCGAAGGGATGTATATTAATTTATTCTAATGCGCAGGAGCGACTTTGCCGGAGGAAGAAACGAGGTTCCACGGGGGGTTCAGCTGATCGAGGGATAGATGGATGGGACGATGTTGGAAGATGAGAGAGAGAGAGAGAGAAGAGTTGGGATGAGTAAACGGGAGGATCGGATTTCGGCGGAATCATTGATGTGGGAACCGATTCTCTCTGTACGGGTGGCTTTTTAAATGCCTACGAATGGGCTGCTTCTGTGGCTGGTCCTCCCATTCTTTTTTTATCGGGTTGTCATCGTGTATTTTATACGATAATATGTTGTATTGGGTTCGCGTGTATTGACATCATTTGTGTGCAGAAATTGGAGATCAAGGTAATTCAATTAACGTGACCTAGAAGATAATCGAGAGGTGTTATAAGATTTAAGTACATTTTAATGAATCGTCCGAGGTTTTTTATAATACCAAATTTATGCAATCGTATAATAAGTCAATCAAATAATTTAGTCATATTTCTGGTACGTCAAGTATATAGAAATAATATACAGAAATACTTGACACAATTGCAGGCAAATTACTAAAATACATTAGTCTATCGATTCGTAAGCGAAGATCATTATAAATTCATATATATTTTCTCATTATTACACTTAATTATTTATCATTAAAATCATGGAAATAGAATGAAATACCGGGCTCTCGTGATAATTTAGATTTATTACATTAAAAATCTTCTAAATCCCAAAGTCACATTAGTCCGTGTCCTTTCTCTCACACCGAATTGCATCATATCAAACCACTTAAAGTCGAGCAGCCTATAGAACCGCGTCATATGGCAGCTAGCCACCAACACACCGCACCAGATAAAAGTAATTTCAATATCTCAGCCAATCTCTCTCGGCTGCTATCCCTCAAAAAACTTCCTAATTCCTCACCACAGTCCCGTATCCTCATAACTCTCTCTCTGTCTCTCTCTCTCTCTCCTCTTCTCTTCTCTCCCGCGGCAACGAGAAAAGAATTACGGACGCGGTCGTACATACAGGCTCTCTTTCTCTCTCTCTCTCTCTCTTTCGCTTCCTCCGGCTCCATACTTGGGAAAAGTGATGTAACGACGCCCCTGCGCGCACAAGCGCTCGAACCCACATAGAAACGCACGATTCATCTCGCGAGCGAGCGGTTTGGTGAACGGCGAGAGAAAGAGGGGAGGTTAAAGGCCGATGATTAAGGATCCCAGCAGCCTCGACTTCCTCTCCGTAGAAGAACACAGAGAGAGAGAGAGAGAGAAAGAGAGAGAATGAGTAAGTGTGTATTTTGTAACGCGAGCACAGGACATTGTCTCTTTCCGATGTGTGCGCGCGCGTGTGCGTTGATGTGTGTACCGTTTTTCTTCTCGGCGACGCTCGCGCGCGGTTTGTGTGTGAGAGAGACGGCTGCGCGTGTCTTCTTGCGTATAATTTTCGTCGATTGGCCGGGTGCGTTACACAGTCGGAGAAGATAGGAAGCTGTGTTGGGATATATATATATATATATAAACTATTATTTTAGTTAATACATTTTTATTTCAAATTTGCCTTGGTAATTATGTAGTATCTTTATATTCTTTTATTACATTCGCTTGAATATATTTATCGTGAAACTTAGCCATTTATCTATAGATACATTATTTTTTTTTTGCTACCTGCTATATTTAAACGGTTTCTCTTTTTGTTCCCATATCTCACTCTACCTGTACACTGTAAAAAAAAATTCCAGAAATTTAATGCACATATGCTGGAAGCAAATTTCAAGCAGGTACATTAAAACGA
>JAWWEQ010000027.1:11834260-11874731 GCA_035583055.1 Torymus tubicola | reverse complement strand
CATTAAATTTAAGTTACTTTTGTACATTAAAAATCAATGTTCTACATTAATTTTAATAAGATTTTTTACAGTGTACTAAATGTCAAAACTTTTTTTTTTCTTTAACTCATAGCATCCTGAAAAAAATTTCAATCTCCAATACATTTATACACGCTGATCTCAGAAAATTTAACTTTTCACGTCAATGACAAATTCCCATACAAATATTGATAAATCCACTCGTCAAGATATCTCTTAAGAGACATACACACACATTCACACTTTGAAATATAACTTACGAAGCCAATGATTCAAGAATTATCCTCAAAGTATAAAGCACTTCTAAAACACGAACTCCTCTCAAAACCACAACACACGCACTCTCACCTACTCATCTCCGCACAGGCTTTCATCGGCAATTACACCTTCAACCACTCTCTCTCTCTCTCTCTCTCTCTCTCTCTCTCTCTCTCTCTCTCTCTCTCCTTCCGTCGGTCCCCTCGAATCCTTTCGGTACGGGCTGTATATACCTCGCGAGTCACTATCTTCCTCCTTCCCTTCTGGGTTACGCAGCATTTTCTCTCTCTTACTCTCTCCCTACAAGCATCCCTTCGAGAAAAGGCCCCCGACCCCGCGGGCGCATGTATAATGTACAGGCGAACACGCCGTTAATGTCCCGTGAGCCAAGGCTACCGCCGCTGGCAGCGTAATCGCTTCTTCATCCGAGATTTGGATCTCGCGCGCAGGCCAGCCTCTCTCTCTCTCTCTCTCTCTCTCTCTCTCTCTGTTTTTGATTGCGAGGCTGTTTTGCGTGTGTCACGAGGGAACACAGGACTGCGTACTTGGGTTTAAGGTTTAACGGTGCTCGGGGGTTCTGGAGAGGACTAGGATGGATGCGTCAGTTTGATAAAGCGTAATGGATTCGTATATTTTTCGAGCTGCCGGGTTTAGGCCAGCGTTTAGAAGGATTTCGGTGGAAGTAAATTGCTTGGTATTAAATCTATAGTTCTCGAGGTTAAAGACGGTTATTAGATGTTGGTTAATATATTTTTCTATACTATTGTATTTGTCTTTTAGAAAGTGTAATTACATTAGCAAAGGAGAGATATATGGTTGACTTATAACGATAGTTATCTTACTTGGTTTTGTCTTAAGAGAATTTCGTTTGGGATATTATAGATATAGATATTATAAGTAAATGAAGTCTTATTATAAATGAATAAAATACGCTAATAAATGAATGTTGTTATCGATCTGTAATTGAGTATAAAATAACTTTTTATATTGCAGTAATTCGGAAGTGAAAGTAAAATACGATTAGAATTGTATTTATTACCTCTTACAAACGACTATTTCGTTGATGAAAAATGTACAATTTGGTTTTATCTTAATATCATTGAATAAAATTCTAGAAATATACAATCTTCACATCCTGAATTAAAATCAAAACTTTTTTATTTTGTCTTAATCGCACATAAATCAAAAGACTTATAGTGAGGGTTATTATTGTACGAATGATTATTAGTAAAGGTATAAGATGGCGCACTCCCACACTGTTTCCTAAATAAGCGGCTTATAGAAGGAACAGCTAAATTATGACTTGTTTGTGTTTAATCCGTCGTTTGATATGCACTTTGTTTCAATAGGATGTTAAGCTCTTTGTTATTCGCAATTTCATAAAGGATCGCTTACTCAAAACCAATAATCTCACGAACAAAGTGATTATGTAAAAAAAAGTATTAAATGATAAAATTCTTACATATAACTAATATTACATATAATATAATTAATATAGTAAGTAGTAATAAGTAACTACGAAAAATAACCTTAACAAAATATTAATTACCAATTAACTGAATTATTCCTCTCAAAAAGGTTATAGACTATAAAGACTGCGGCTGCCTTCTCTTACTCAACCCATTTCAAAACGCACGCCCAAAACCACTAACATCACCCACACACAGCCTCCTCGTCCACTCTCTCACCCGACATTCCTCTTCGTCTCTCCTTCCCTCTGTGTCTCTTTCTCTCTCTCTCCCTCCCTCATTCCTATACCGCACACTCCTCGTCTAATTCTCCCAAAAAAGAAATCGAAGAAGCACACGCGCGCGCGCGAGAGAGAGAGAGAGAGTGAGAGCAAGGAACCACCGACTTCCGCACACATGTGAAGCTCTCTCTCTCTCCCTCTATATATCTCTCTTCCGCGAGAATGTTTTTCTCTCCCCCCTGTCTGCACGCGCGTTCACTCGCGTCAGATGCAAAAGAGGGTTGCGCGCCATGACTTCTGGCGCGAGAGAGAGAAAGAGAATGAGACAAGCGTCTGTTGCTACTGCCTTTCTCACGCACAGGAAGGCTGTTACTCTCTGCTCGCGTCATGCTCATTACGCAGTGTGTGTGTGTGTATGTGAGCGGCTGCTATCTAAAAGTTCTCCTAGTGGCCGATTTGGTTTCGGGCGTATGGTTCAAGAGCTTTGGTGTTGAGTTGCACGCAGTGCGGTTGAAGGTTGACAGATGGGGGCGTTTGCTCGGATGGATGGATAGGATGTTTGTTTTATGGTTTGTTAAGAAAACATATTTGATTTTTTTAGATATAGCTTTGCCAGCTGGATTCGATGACGTGACTTACTGAAAGGGTTGAGAAAAATATATAGCTATGACAAAAAAATGATTTGCTTTTGCTCAGGTTTAGTCGATTTAAAGTAGCTTGTTTATGAATGAAAGAATCTTTTTTTTCCGAGCAGATAAATTTATTATAGTAATATTACGTCAATACGCCTGTACATTCGGCGGACTTTCCCGAACCGATTTCTCCCTTCCAAAAACACCACGCGCGGCTAAGATCCACGGAAGCCCCAAAGAAGAAACCAAACTCCAGAGTACCGAACGGAACAAATGCTCACTCGCGCGGGACGAGAGAAATAGAGAAGGAGAGAGAGAGAGAGAGAGAGAGAGAGAGAGAGAACTCGCGCCCTTCGCCTCCTCCTCCTACTTCGTCGATAGACAAAAAGGAAACTGCCGGTGAAAAAGTCGAAAAAACGAAGAGAGCGATACACGCGGAATATAAGAAACGGTGCGCGCTCGCTCGCGAGAGAGACAGAGAGAGAGAATTAGAAAGAGCCCCGGATAAAAAGCGCCGAGCGCGCTCTCGCGCGTCGTGCGCACTAGGATGTAGGTATGGTATACGGGAAAGAAGAGAAAGAGAGAGGAATGGGAGAGCGAAAGAGAGAGAGAGAAAAAGAGAGCGAGAGGATATAAGGTCGGGGTAGGCGGCGGCGGGCGGCAGCAGCGGAGAGAGGAAAGACAGAGAGGCGGCACTAATGATGCAGTGCCAGCCGTCGTCTCGGTGGTTTTTTGCCCCGTATTCTCTCTCTCTCTCCCACTCTCTAGATTTTCACGAGAGAAGAGAGAGAGAGATAGCGCGCGCAACGCGACGTCCATTTGCACGTGCTTCTTCCCTCTTCGTCTAGCGGGTGTAGACGTATATATAAAGAAGAGAGTGAGAGAGAGAGCGA
The DNA here is from genome assembly GCA_035583055.1 of Torymus tubicola. Classification (NCBI taxonomy): domain Eukaryota; kingdom Metazoa; phylum Arthropoda; class Insecta; order Hymenoptera; family Torymidae; genus Torymus; species Torymus tubicola. The sequence continues at coordinate 11,871,240 of JAWWEQ010000027.1, read as the reverse complement.
GCGAGAGGGAGAAAGACCTGCGATTCGTTTAATTCATCTCGTTCGCTGTCGCGGCGACGGCGGTGGCGGCCACTGTGCACGGCGTTTTTATGGAGGCGGCAGCTATACGTTATACACATGTGCCTCTGTGTACGTGTATATATACACACGCACACATACACATACGCTGTGTATATGCTCACGTTGAAAGTCCAGCGTATACGAGTATATATAGATATATACGTGTGAGCCAGTAGCGGAGATCGAAAGGATGGACGGTTCTTTCCTGACGCTCATGCTGTCGTCGTCGTCGCGCGTATGTATACAGGGATGATGCGCTGTAACTCCAGGCCGTTTGATACTTGGGATGTGACGCGCAGCGTTTGATATTGTACAGCACGCATATGAGAACGTAGTTGGAGCGTGGGTGTTGTAAGAGCATCGATGTATGAAGGCGAATCGTTCGAAGCGATGTGCTGCGATGTAGCTTGTTTTTTGGTGGAATTGAGATAGAAATTGGGAGTGGTAGAAAAATCAGTAAAATATTTGGTCTAATCTGTAAAGTATTCATAGAAACATGATTTTATAGTAATAAAATATTACAGATTCTTTTTTAAAGTAATTAAGTACTTGAATATATATACTTGAATCCTTTTGCTTCATATTTCGCATCACTGCCCACGAAAACATTCATCGACAAATTTCACTCCAGAAATATCCCTTCGTTTCAATGAACCGATTTCACAACTCCTTGGGTCCGAGAAAAAAAAAGAAACAAACCCCTTCGAGGCCTTCCGAAAACACCAAGCTCCCATCTCCACAATATACTTCGCTATATACACTCAGCAATTCCTCTAAGCGCATTTCTTCTCTCTTTTTCTCTTACCGCAACGTCAAACGCATCGCTGTTGTCTCTCGCCCTCAAGCTCATGAATTAAAGATAGCCGCAGCGGTCGCGCGACAAAGACGTAGTCGATCTATGCGTGCCGCCCGCGCGGATCGGAAAAAGGAGTCTCGCGAAGAGGAGGAAGAGGAGGATGAGAAGAAGAGCAAGGAGAGGGTCATTAATCGACGGGACGAGACGAAGGAATGAGAGGACAGGGTGAGGTGGGCTGAAAAAGGGACGCTGTCGAGAAAAAAAAATGTGCCGCTGTAGTTTGTTACCTTTCTGGCGGTTGATGGTTTCTAGAGTCTATATACATATACATATATACTTACGCGAGTACATGAGGGTAGAGCGATTGTTTTAGGGGTCGATGAAAATTTTTCTGAAGAAAAAAATGGAACGTTATCAGAGGTGTCTACAACAAAGTGTATGATAATTTATACATGAATTTGCGAATGAAAAATTAATATTAATGGCACATATTGGGTTGATTGTTAGAGAAAAATTGTGTTGTATTTAAAAAAAAAAAATATTTATCTAGATGCGGTATCTTTGTCGGAGTAAATTAATTCCTTTCTTGATGAATTTTAACTTGCTTTATAAATATACAGTATGGCGTGCTTCTGAAACTATTAAGTGCGTAGTCGTAAATTGAAAAAAGAAAAAGTCTTAAAATTCCACAAAAGCATGAAAGGACTATACGACGCATATCTCTTGTATATGTATATTCAAGTCTGGAGCTGAGCACACACATAGCGTCTATAATTTTAGCTTTGATCATTAAGCGCTATAAAATAAAAGCGAAAGATGAACATAACTCACCGCGAGTAAGTTTACATTAGGTAGTCATTACATCTGAATCACGTACGCACGCGCGTACCTTTAATTGCCTCCTCCTCATAATTAACACAAATAACTCTGAAAAAACAACCACATCAATCTCTCAATCCCTCATTCCTTAAAAAGTCTCCTCCTCCTCAAAAAAAAAAAAAAAAAAAAAAAAAACAACGAAGAAAACCAAAACTACAACTCTCATACATACCATCACGTATGTATACCATGTACACCCGATAAAACCTGCCACCGACGCATCAATCGTACGATCAGCCGGTTATACCTATATATACACCCGTGTCCGAAAACGCAAGAAGCAATATTGTCGCGGCGACGATGCTCGTCGAACTCTGAGCACCAGGGGCAGAAAGGGGAAAGAGGGGGAGCAATCAACAACCTCGCTTGCTCGCTTACCAGCAAAAACACGAGGCACGCGAGTGCGCAAAGAGGAGGAGAGAAGAAAGGCCCGCGCGCGCGCGCGCGATCGGCCGCGATTCCGCGCGGTGAAAATAATGCGAGCAAGCGAGCGAGCGAGACGCGAAGAGAGGGCGATCCAGTTGAATGGGAATGCTGTAGAATGCCGGCAAAAACCGCAGGCTCAGGGATCATTAGTCTACGCTGCGAGGAGCAAGAGAGAGAGAGAGAGGCGAGATGCTGCCGCTGTTGCCGCTGAGGGCCTATACCGGGTGGAACGCACGAAAACGTTAGAGGTTCGGTGTTGGGCCTGACGAGGTACTGCGCGGCTGTACGTGTAAGGTGTTCTTATAGTTGAGTAGTATAGGGATGGCAAAGTTGCCCGGAGGGTTAATTGCTTCTGGTGCAAGAATGTATTTAATGCGTTTTGTTTCGAGCTGGAAAACAATCGGAAAGGTTGGTATATCGATGTGTGCGTTACAGGAATTTTTATGTCTTCGAGTATTGCGTTACGATTGCAAAATTATGTTTGCTGAATTTGTTACAGCAATCAAGAGGAACATGTGTGTAATATGAGTGTTGTTTAATATTAATTAAACGGAAATTTCATTTAAGGGTACATTAGAATGCTTCCGTGAATACTTAATATTATTCTGTATAAAAATCAGATGCCATGCGTATTAATTGTCCTTGCAAATGAATTCAGTTTTAGTTAGAAAACAGCACGCTAAAGTTTGTGGTGAAGAACGTAATTAGTTGAATGTAAAAAAAACTCATAAAATTAAGAGTAACATGTTCGCCTTAATTACAATTTATTTAAAGAACTATATATTACACACCAATTGTCTAAAACGAGTTCACTAACCTTTCCCTTTCCCTAAAACTCACTATACTCGCACAACAATAACGCACCCTCGATAATATTTAATAACAAAATCCTGGAAACGCCAAAATTATATTACCATCAATTTATCCTGAACCCCGCATCCTGCCACCGTCGCCACCCACTTGACGTCACCGCTAGCTACTATATAGCCAAACCCGCAGAAATGCTCATCCTCGGCAGCGTCACGCGTCATCCCACTCTCTTTCTCTTTCTCTACGCGCATCAGCGGTCAGCCAAATCGCGGCTCGTTATCGCGCGCGCGCGCGCTGACAATGATCGCGCTAAAGTGCTCTTTATGGGCAGCGCTGGAATGCGCACGACGCGGATTCGAGTCTTCCGGCGGCGGCAACGACGACGACGTAGTATAGTCGTTCCAATTTCTTGTTCGAATCTCTCTAATCTTCCGAGATTTTTTTTTATGGTTTCGACGGTGGTAGGGTACGATTAGAATGGGATTGACGATGATTTATTCGTAAATCTTATTTTTTTTGTTCATAGTGTTTAATGTACTTGACAAGTGGCTATATTCGCGCACACTCATTGCTTTTGCCGATGTGACATTGCAGATTATTTCAGATCTGAATAATGATTGTGTATATACGTCGGTGCGCGCTTGCGTTACCATTAACCGGTTTCATCCAAGCTAATTTCGCAGCCATCTTTTCTATCTTATTATTTTATCATAGAGCTATTATATGACGGTGTATGAACTACTACGCCGTTATCGAAAATCTATGCCTTCTCGGCAATATATTATGAGTAATAGTACAAATTAATATACGTATATAGACATATTCGCAAATAATGCACAAGCAAATAACTATATTTCATTATGATATATATAAAACCAATCCATCCACTACACCAATCCTTAACTCAATTGAGATGCTTCGCATTAATCTTCACACTCGATGTTCTCACGATAAATATTCATAAAATCTTTATAACTTACGAGTTCAAATGAACGCACACCCATGTACACAGCCTGCGACTCGGGCTTCGCCGCGCGCGACGAATCTAATAATAGCCGCGCGCGCACCAGCAGCAGCAGCCCGCAAGAGTGAGAGCAACAAAAAAACGCTCGCCTCGCAAAAACAGGCGTAAGACGTCGAGTGTTACGTCACTTGCTCTGCCACCGTCGCCTCTATATACTACTCAACTTGCGCGCGAGCGCGAAAAAGGTGCCAATGGAAGAAGGATAATGAACGCTCAGTTGGCGTTGATCATGCACGCGCGCTCTCGCTTTTTTTTTTCTTTTTTTTTATACAAACGAACCGGGACGAGAGGCAAGTGTATACCCAAGGAAAAAATTCGTTTTTCAAACTGCTTCCTCGATTTCACGGATGAAAAGCCAACGGGACGAGAGAGAGAGAGAGAGAGCAAACTGCCTTCGACGCGATTACAATCGATTTTCTCTGCACCGCGGCGAGATTCGAGGGCGCAAAAAAAAAGTATACGCTGTGTACGTGTGTGGGTCTGGGTTGTGTGCATATAGCGTGCGGTACGTGGACGCTTATTTCGTTGCATCACATGTAGCAAAAAAACGTGTGCTGGGGGTGTTGCTGCCCCCCCCCCTCTCTCTCTCTCTCTCTCTGTCGCTCTGTCTCTTTCTCTCTTCGTGTAAAGAAAAAAGAAATTCAATGGCATTATACGAGCACCATTAACCGTCATTACGCTCGTTTTCATAATGCAAACGCGAAATTGATTTTCGAAGAGCGTACGCCGAAGTGATTGAGTTTTGTCGTAGATTACTATATACCGTCGGCTTTAAATATTCATGAAAATATTATAATTGGTAGGAAATTATTAACTTAAGCTTAACATTTTATTTCCTCATTATTATGGGCCACGGTATAAAAATATACTCGTTTCATTACAAACTTCTTTTCTTTTTCAAGGATTATTTTCTTAAAACTTCCAGTATCTTATCACAAAGAAGTTATAGGTGTGCTACCGTTACACGTAGACACTAAAGTACCGTACATCAAAAACTCGATGCAGATAAAACCAATGATCCAGAAATCCTGTTGTGCGACTTTCCGCGGGCGGACAGTGGTGCTGCTTCTTTCTTCGACCATTCCATTACGTTGAGATCTATTACTACGACCAGTGGGTCAAAGTTTCCATCACTGTTTACTAACCAAATGGGTACGGATTTAGGCCCGCTCGGGGTTTACCTACATTCAATCAATCTATTACATTTCATAAATCCCTCTTAGGCGTCACTCGATCTCTGCCGAGTATCGTATTATACGTATATACATATCAGAGTTAGCCAAAAGTTGCTTGATCGATTGCAAAAGGAAAGAAGTCATTCGGAAGAGCTTTCTTGGCAAACTTGCCGCGTCGCCGCAGTAGCGAAGTTAAAAAAATACATGTATATAATATATACATGTATGTGTATCATATATGTATATATAGGTATGAGGAAGCTACTGTAGAATTGTTGAAACGTATAATTAACTGCGAGTAGTGCAAGCGAGTTGTACTACACACACACACACACATATATATATATCTATTGTTATACTATTTCGAATGCAGGCCTAACGGGCAATTATCAATGAGAATGCGGCGTATTTACATTAAAACTTTCAATACTGAAAACGACCGTGCGCCAGTTAAATTTACGCTGTGTTTTATTATCCCGCGAGTGTTGGCTCAAGTGCGCCGTAAAACTTCTTGCATCTCGGGCGCTACAAAATTCGCGATACATTTCTTTTCTCAAAAATACAGTATACAGCTCCAGTATACAAAAATACGCACCCACTTCGAACTACCCTATATATATACATATATACATACAACTGACCTATCTCACCCTATACGTATCCCCCATACCGACGGAAGAATCCTGATGCACATCTATATATATATACACACCCTACAGGCACTTAGCAGAACAAACGCGGCTTTTAACGAGCGAGCCGCTCTTGCTCGCGGCTGACGCAGTTAAATTTCCGATCGAAAAAGGTACGCGTTATATACGCGCGCTTCCCGAAGGCGGCAACACGGCAGTGGCGTCGAGACGAGGACGAAAAAGCGCGCGAAAGGAGCGCCTGGGCAAAAAGCTGTGCTGTGCCGGCCGTGTAATTTCGGTGCGTTTATATATATTTCTCGTTGTTGCGCGGCTGAGTACGTTGACTTGTGCGCGCGCAAGTGGTTCTAGGATAGGAATGCGGGGTGGTGGTATATAGGTACTGAATCGGGAGAGAGGAAGAGAGGCTTTTTGCCGGAGGAGTGGTTGTGAATGGGAGAAGATGGTTGTTTATGTTTTAATACGCGGGTTGGCTTATGAATGACGGAGATGAGGGGGAGAAGTTGCGAGGTTTAGTTATATTGGAGGAAGAAGAAGTAGGTATAGGTTGAATGCCACGAATAGATTTATGTGGTGGAGTTTGTAAATTTTTCCAATTTAGTGCTGTATGAGTCACAGTAGCAATTAAATTCGTGAATTTTGTGAGAATGTGAGAGGTCAACATTCAGAATGCTGTTATGCGTAGTATAAAATTCACCGTCAATTACTGCCGCTAATGATTATCTTTTCATCATTTAATTAAGTACCATAATATAGATTGCGATTCTCAACAGCTGCGCCGTACTTTTTGCATTTCTCATCTTATCTACAGAATTATCAAAGATGTAAAGTAAAAATAATGTAACTCCGAACAATCTGCATTTTTTTCAGTGAATAATTATGTGCCGAAACTTGCAACTGCTTTTAACTTGATATTGCAATTACATTCAAACAGCTCATCAATACGATCCATGAAATTCTTTCATCAGTATAGAAATCTAACCAGCGACTTTCTACATCGATTCTCTTTACAATACGATTGAAACCACGCCAAAGACAACTCAACACAACCTACACTCCTCGACCAGCAGCACAATTCCAAACTCCTATATACATATTATAATCCTCCATCGGTACCTCTCGAAAGAATGAAACTCACCTCGCGACAAGTGCACGCGAGAGAGCAACCAACGAACCGACGCGACGCGCAAGAAAGGGACTACACTGCGCGCGAAAGAACATCGGACGTATACAGCCGGCGCGAGCTACCGATGTGGACGCAAAAAGCTCAGTGTGCGCGTCGCGCCGTTTATTATCGCGTTAGTCAAGCTCGGACGAGCGTTGCGCGTGTGTCGGGAGTGGTATAACGTGCTTCCGAAGTTCGATGATGATTCCGGTGGCTTGGGTAGGGATGGATTCGATGGGGTTACATATACGTATCTGCGGAAGTTTGATTTTCGGTCATTAACGTTAGGATAATTTTGTAATTATTGAAAAAGGAAAAGAGATCGATAGTGTAGTAATTATGTTTGCAGTGATGATGTATTTGAATTTTCAAATACAATCTGGCACAAGGCTTATCCTTTTACTGTACATGTTTGTGCATAGACTTTTCTTTAGAAATCGCTTCCCGGTTACAATATATGAAAATATAATACCGCTGTCGTAGTTGGACGTAAAATCTATTATATTTAATGTATCTATTCTATTTAGAAGTATTTCGACATACACATACACACGCACTCACGAGTGCCTGCCTGCGTGTATCGGCACACATCAATTAGGATTGATACTCGAGCGATGGAGAGATTATGACGACTGATTGGTTCGGCCGGAAATGGCCGACGATTAATTAAAGTTCTTAATTGACGGCTCGACGCTGGGAGCTTATTCGCTCTTTTGCTCGATAGCATAATGTCTGAATTACATTCGGGAGCTCGTTAAGGGAATACGGCGGCAAGGGGGCGGAAAAAGCTGTGAATGGCGTACGTTCAGCAACTTTTTGAGTTGACTCTTTAAGGGCCTGTGGATTCCTAAAATATGCGCGCGATCGTGAATTATTCAACATTGAAGAACGCCAAAAGATCGCAATTGTTTTGCTGTATTACCATAAATTGATTATGGGCCGAATGCGAGACGCTTTTTTTCTCGCTCGTAATTAGTTTCATCGTTATAAGAACCTTTCACCGTGGCTGCTTATTTGTCTAAAACTTTTAATATTTTAATACTTCCCAGTCATTATTTGCTAATTAACTAATTACTTTGTAAACTAAGAATCATCGCGCAAACAATTTCCAATTATCTCACGCATACACATTATACGCATAAAATTATTAAAAAAATGTCTTTTCACATTTCCCTCGATCATCACCCCCATTTCAAATTTCCAAAAAAGGCTTTCTCTATACGAGTATACCATAAATATCATTAAAAATTATTGGTTTCCGATGAAAAACTGGTTCCCCGTATACTATATAGACGACTCGAAAAAGCGCCACCTTTAAAGGATGACCGCGTATATGCCAATACAAATATCTCGTTTTTCGAATAAAAACTTTCATACCGCATATATAAATCTCATTCCCTTTCTTATACCACTCGCGCGAAGGTGTGTGTATATATATATATATATATATATATACACACACACACGAACCACAATTCCTATGTTTCAAAGCCACCTTACTTACACACTATACACGCGTATTATACCTTACCAACCAATCCACAATCGTTCACCCATAACTCCGCTCTACCTCGACCGAATATTCTTAATCCTACGTTGCTACCACCGCCGTCACCTCCTCGATTTTAATTTCGATTTCCGGCTAGGTATATAGGATGGCCAATCCATCTCGTATCCTGCCTCGGTATACATGCGCCAACCGCAGAGCGAGAGAGCACATACCTTTCCAAAAGGACAACGACGATAACCACACGACTCGCAGCCGTCCTCTTCTAAAAAAACAACGCGCGACCACGTATATACTACATATATATATATACACAACAAGCAACATCAATCCTCCCTCTGCACTCGCGCGCGGTCCTGCCGAATTAAAATGCACCCGGCCATCAATAATCCCCCGCGCGCGTCCACCCCCGTGCGATAAATCCGCACGGGACACCCGGTGTATGCCTTCTCTCTCTCTCTCTTCACTGTATATAGATATATACTATATATACCTTATACCGCGCGCCACGGCAGGGTGCGTTTTTGCCGCGTCGCCAGAGCGTCGGCGCGCGTTTCTCCTCCTCCTCCTCCTCCTCCTCTACCGGCGCGAAACTTTGTTTAACTAAGGCTCGCAAGAAGCGAACCTATTTATATCGGGTTAGACGCGAGGTGCGCGAGCGAGCGCAAGATGATTGCAGCAGCGGTGCGCTGTGGTATAGTGTACTCGCAAAAAGCGTAAGCGCGAGCGCAACGTGCACAGAGTACGTATATATATATATGTGTGTATATGTATATACCTATGGGTCGTACAGTGCGTCGCACCATGTCTCTCGTTTTTTGGACCCTGCGCGAAGGAGGAGGTTGAGCTGAGGAGCTGTGGATACGTTTTTGCCAGAGACTAGGGGGCGAAAGAGAGAGAGAGAGAGAGAGTAGTATTATGATCGATAGCTGCAGCGCGGGAAGACTGCACGCGTATATATATTGTAATGAGTAATGTAACCACGCGAAGAGGGAGGGTTGTATGTATAACGGCGAGATTAGAACGTCGTAGATTTGATCTGTAAATGAATTTGGTAATGGGTCAGCAACTAGGCGCGCGGCCGGCGCGTTATAAATCAATGGTCAGATGTCCTAAGGGTCCGAGAGGGAAGTAAGCGCGGTTTAGAAATTAATCGCTTTATGCGATGTACGCGCGGTTCGTGAATATAATACATGTATATATATATATTCAAGGGGATGTGAGGTGTTGCCGAGATTACGAACCTTTCGACCCCATGTTTACGTCTTTAGCGCGGAGTTATGGTGATTGTTTATTGAGCGTACGCAGAGAGAAGTACGAGGACCTTATAATTTATGAATAATTGCGGGAATCGAAATACATTGAGCTCGATGAATCATTGAAAAAGCATAGTATATCGTTAACGTTTGACGCTTAAATATCTTATAAGTGCTTCGCATTAATTCAGTCTACCTACATTTTCCTTGATAGAAATTAAAATTTTATAATTAGATTGCTTAAATATTTAACGATCGTTCGATGTATAATTAGAGCACGGCTTTTAAACACACAGATTACATAAATATTGCAAGAGTCTATGCATTGAGCGCACTTTTCAATGTTTTATCTACATTGATTATCCGATCGAACGTCAACCTTTCAATACACTAATCCTCTAATCCCGTCACCATCTTCTACACCTCAAAACAGCATCACCACCCCATTCTTCACAACTCAAACAAAAATCAATTTCTCTTCTATTCACATCCCAATGTCGTACCTCACCCCGATGCAGCTACATCTTACGCCATACCCCGTTCCCAATCACCTGGATCCGAAACCCCATCGCGCCATGTCCGACCTCCGAAATAAAAGGGGCCCTACGTACATATATACCTATATACACATAGGGAAAGCCTCATACCTCGGCGAGAACCTTCGCTTTCTCGCAGCGTGCTCGTAAAACGCGCGCGCGCGCGTTGACCTAGAATGCGTTGCGCGCGCATGAGAGAGAGAGAGAGAGACGCGCACTGTCATCGCCAAGGCCGGCCATCGTCCTTTTTCCCTCGCACGCGTGTATATGTGTGTGCACGGTATATCGCGTTTCGTGATGCGTATACGTATAAGGATTATTACGATTGCTATATAGCACGCAGATGACGGGAGGAGCCGTATGACGCAGGTGTACATAGAAGAGACGAATATATATCTATATACCTGCGCGGGGTTGGCTCGATGTATAACCTCGATGGTGTTCTTTTGTACGCGCGTGTGTGTATATATCTGCGGAGGGATCTCGCGAAGGGTAATTTATTCGGCGAGGGTTTATAATGCGGGATGGAAGCATAGAAGCGAATCGGCAAGTGGTTATTGATACTTTATGCGCGTACATTACATATATATATATTCGAAGGATTGTTATATATACACGCGGAGTTCTTTCGGTAGCACTTGTGGTTGCTACTTGCGCGAAATGAGATTTATTGAGATTGTTGGTTACTGTGGTTTCCATCGCACTATTGAGGCTAATTTCCATCGCCGGATATAGAGAAAATAATGAATTTTCCAAATCAATTTTCTCTAGATATATATACTTGTAAAACATTCCCCAGTATACAATCTTGGACAATATCCAGCTCTATATAACCACTTGGCGCGCGCGTTCGCATATACATACTCTACATTCCCCAGCCACGTATAATTTATATATTGCACTTCATCCGTGACAGCCGCTTCAGAATCAGCTATGTTGCAACGTTTCGAGGTACTTCAATTGGTTCGCGCGCGCGCACGAGTTGCACTTGAAGAAAAAACACGCATCCGTGCGGCGACGGTATAATAGTGCAGACATTGAATCGTTCAGTCATGCGGAGTTCCGTCGTGATTTCCGAAGAATCGAGGTCTCGCCGTAGCACTTTTATATATATATATATATATATATATATATTCACGCGCAAGTGACGCGCGAAAAAGTTATATGGGAGAAGTTTTATTTTCACCAGGCTGAGTGTATTAGTCGGGTGGAGTGAATAATGGGTGTTTACTGGAAGTTAAATTATTATGCGTGGATATAGATATTTATTTTTTTTTGCTATGGTTCGCAGTAAGATTGGCTTTGCACTGTAAATGTTTCTATTTTTATTGTGTATATATGTACTTAGCATAACAACCGAATTTTTTAACCAATTATAACTTTTACATGTTTAAAGAACAAAATATTTATAACTCACTATCCCTCGTTAATTATCCATTGGTCCATATATAAATCAAAGCTGCATTATATGGAGATAAGAAGGTTCAATTAAGGAATACGCGAAGTTACAATACTGATCGCTTAATTGTATACATATCACCCACTTCTCGGTACCTATATTTATCACAAACAATAACATCGTTAATGGATCGTATAGTACTTCGCGTTTCTGTTAAACCGTCTATCGATTAACTAATCAGCGATTTATTAGAATAAATTATCCTATCCTCCTTTATTACAGCTAAAACGCCAAATTACCGATACACATTGCACTTACACCTCTCAATAAAACCTACACATACAACTTCCAAACAAAATCTCAAACTCGCGCTCGAACCTATTGCACTGGTGCGCGATATTTCCACAAACGTACCCGCGGCATCGTCGTAAAAAAAAGAAAAGGAACCGGCTTCCACGCCCTGCAGCGGTAACAACAGCAACAACAACAGCAAGAGCGTTCGCTTACCTCCGCGCGAGCGTGCGCTTAATCGCTACGGCGATAACGCTCATAATCGTCGCACGCCCGTTATAACCTCCCTCTCCACCACCTCCCGCGTACACAAACATACACACACACACATACGTATACACATTCGCTCAACAAATTTCGAATCCACGTACACGTTCTCTCTCACTCTCGGGGGCTTTGGCGCTCTCTCGCTCTCGCTCCGGTCGTTGGAAACTGCGCGCGCTTGGCGGCCGCAAAAAGCGCACCAGACAGCGCCGGGGCTTTTTGCGCCCGCGCCCGAGCGATCGCTCTCTCTCTCTCTCTCTTGCCGCGCGTTCCTCCTCCTCCTCCGCTGCCGCTGTGCGCTACGCTCGTTTTTGTCTCTCTCCGGCTTATTCGCTGTCTCGCTTTCTTCTCTCTTTCTCTCTCTCTCGCTCTCTCCCTCTCGGGCGGTGAGGGAACGAGGAGCTTCTTTTTGCGCGTATCTCCAGAGAGAAGGAGAAGAGTTGAAAAATTCGCGAGGGGAAGGAGAGAGAGAGAGAGAGAGAAAGAGTGAGCTGGAGTGGAAGGATGCGTAAGGGCCGATTGACATCTGAGAATGCTGCTGTCCAGAGAGTTTGTTTATGCGAGCGTAGTGGTATACATAGTAGTGTCGACGGACACTGAGATTGTAAATTATCGTCATTTCGCGGTTTTGTCTTTTGTCGCGTTGCTGTTGAGGAATATAGGGAAAAAGGGGTAATGGCTTGTAGACTAATTTTCGTCTAGCTCTTTTTGCAAACCCCTGCTTTTGTCGCTTCCGAGTATTATCGGTGTTTGCAGAATGCAAAGTATTGCTTTTACGAATTCAAACATATTTGAAACGAAAAAGGTTATTATTGTATGAAACTGCCAAGCGGTTTTTTCTCATAACTATTACTCGGTGATCGTAAAATATTTTGATTATATATTATCATATAATAATCTATTAATCTCCATAATATAGTTGTGAATGAACCTCCACTATATATAGTTTTCTTAGTATAACGACGTTCTTTTTGTCACTAAAAAAGCACGAGAGCCACATTAAAGCTGATTAAATCTTTAACGCCGTTATCAAGCTTCTATTCTCCCATACCGCATCCGAATCATTATTCACTGTTCTTCACATTATTTATTATATATTATGCGAATGGCAGATATCTAACCAAAAGATATTATCAAAAAACTTGAAAAATACATAAATCCATAATCCATCATTCTCCTAAATTAACTCGTAGTTTAAACGAAGACAAATAACTACCGGTCTTACCGCTTCAACCGCGTACAAAGCGGCGAAACGTTTCAAGATCGAGCAATTAACGTATACACCGGGGACAATCATCCCTTTCACGCGCCACGTATATCTACACATATATATGTACATGTCCGTCGTCAGACGCGCTCGAGCGATAGGATCATCAGGAGGAGGGGTCCGCCCTTTCGTTAGCGACAGGGCGCCTATATACCCATCGGGAAGGAGAAAGAGAGAGAGAGAGGGGGGGGGGGAGTGGAAGAGAACGGGAGCGAGATAAAGTCCGCGACGGGATGCAGGACGACCATTAGTCACGGGGGCTGTCAGGCGGCCAACGACGACGGAAGACCGACGCGTCGTCGTCGTCGTCGTCCTCGTAGCTTCTTCGGGAGGTCGCGACGCTTTCTTATCGCGCTCCTTCGCTCGTATGTGTGTGTGTATACACGCACACAAAAGTGGGGTTGATGACCCTTATGAGGGGGCGCGAGGATAGGTGGGCGTTCTTTTTTTTGGAAAGGGCTGGACCGGAAATATAACTTTTTTTTTTCATTGAACAGTGGTTTTGGGGATGGCTAGCGGCGAAAGTTTAACTTGTTTCAGAGAATCTTAAGAAGCTGGGGTTATGGTTGTCTTGGGGGTTGTGGAAGTGGACAGTAGGGTTTATGGAAAACAGCTTAAGTTAACGTATTCTCTGTAGCAAGATGAAAGCGCATTGTAATGGTAGTTCTGTGACAACTCATCTTTAATCGCAAAATTTCAAGCATAAAGTTGAAATGTCAAAAATATATGAAATCTTAAAGTTAAAGTCAACGCACAACTGATAATCTGATATATAGTGGATCCAAAGTAACATTTGCAATTCTAAATTTAAATATATATATTATTAGAAACCGTATATAGTAATTTAGTTTTCAAGCATTTGTCTCTCTGTCAGCATAAAAAATTATATTTAAAAAAAACCTATAATCATGCCTAGCGTATAATTTATTAATCTACATAACATCATTGAAATTCTTTATCTCACAACTTACATATAGCAATGAAATATCTCAAACTATTCAATAAGCTCCAACTGTCGCAAATAAAAACTAGTCTTCCATCTCCTTTACAGTAATTCAGCCCACATAAAGTCGAAAATTATTATAACCGAACCTCAATACCTCTTCTAACCACATAACTCAAATCATCCAGCAAACAATACACATACCTTCCTCCTCCCATACTCACATATATAATACCCACCACCCCAACGTTGGCCGTCCCTCTTCACCCCAGACCCTCCGTCACGATTTTCCAAGCTCTGTTCGTCCGAAATTCTCCTCCTCCTCCTCCTCCTCTTCTCTCTCTTTCTCTACCGACCCTTCGCTCGCAAAAACTGCCCTAAAAACCTCGGGACTCTCTCCGTACGCGTGCGAAATTTTACGTAATCCGCTCGCGCGCAGCCTGCAGCAGCAGCAGCAGCGGCGGCGTTATTTGTACAGAGCACTCGCGCGCGAGCGCGCGGTATGAAAAAGTAGTTTGCCTCCGCGCTCGCTCGCGTACTGGAAGGAGCGAGATCGTTAACGTGCGTGTATATATCTATACATATATAGATATATATATATAGATATATATGTATTTACGAACGCGAGAGAGGAGAGGAAAGCGCGTCCGATCGTACACGAGGTCTTCCAGGCGTGGATGTGCGAGTGAGTGAGAGCGTTGTGTGTTGTTTGGTCGGGTCGAAGTGTGTCTTTGTTTGGAGATTACAGCCGGCTCGCTGATGGGGTATAGAGCCAGGACAGACCTGATGTGGGAAATTGAGGTGTCAACATTGATTCGTAGATACGCGGTGTGCGATTCACGGTGGATGATTTCTCTTCGTTTCTATAGCGTTTTGGATGATTTGAATTGGTATTGATATCCGAAGCGTTTTTTTCGAGTTACTGGAAATTTAATAAAAATAACTTGTTTTTCGGTATTAATGTTTACATTTAAAGATTTAAATATTAAAAATTATCGGTGAACAGTTGCATAATCGGTATACTCTCAGTTCAATTTTTACTCCAGAAATATTGATATTTATTAATGAGATAAAACATCAAAAGTAGTTTAAATGTCATCAAAATAAAAGATACAACTATATTGAACCTACCTTGTTACCTTCGATTATAAAAATCAACTTTACATAATTGATTGGCAAGACAATGTTTACATCTCTGCCGCAAGTTAGTTCCCCAAACTGAAAGTAATAAGCTGATTAAAAATTCAATTTACTTTAAAAGAGCAGTCGAAGGACAGCCAAAGTACAATAAAGCGTTTCATTACCGCGACCTCCTCGCGGTCGCGAATATAAGGATCGTGGCGTATATAAAGATGGCGCAACTTATAGACGTCGAGAGAAAAAGCGCCTGGCCAGCACTCAGGCTTACAGAAAAGGTGCCATATATAATATCTTATACACATGTGCGTATATATAACGTATAGACACACACGCGTTCGCGCGTCAGGCCTCGAGGCTCCTTGATCGATTGGACTCTTCGGGAGGGCAAATGCGTCCATTTATACTTTCGCTTTTCTCGCTTATACAGATGTGCGTGTATATATATATATAGGTATATGTATGTTCGTTTGGTTCGGTGTATAAGATCCAAAAGCATGACTCGACGCCTTGAGCATCCATAGTGCGCGCAGAGTTTCATTATCGCGCTTATGCGTGGAGTGTAGACGTATAATGTGCGTGGGATTTTAATTATATATAGGTTTTTTTTGTGAAAGAGAGACTCTGTCTGTTTTGTTACGCGTTCGTAGTTTTGTATCTTCAGAAAGATTTCGAAAGTTTTTCGACTTTCGGACTCTACTGCAATATAATGGCTTTATCGTTGCTGGTGAAGCGATTGCTTCGAAGTCCAAAGTTACTTGTGAAGTAATAAACCAATAAAATTGTTGCAAAACTTATCATCTGCGTTTGCTAAGGAAATGTGCAGACTGAATAACGTAAAAATGTGAAAGGATATTTTATTCCAGTCGTTCGCATAGCATGAACTCTGTTACTATTTTTCAAGGAAACTAATTAAAATTATATAAATACTTATAATAATATTAATTGAACGAATATTCAGTTTATTTATAGAACTCTACATGCATACCACAAATGTTATTTTATCATTAAAAACTTGATTAAGAATTACTTATAGTATGTTCAGTAGAATTGACGAGTAATTTCCGTATATAGAAAAAGTTAGTGTTACACATTCATTACCCTTAAAAATATTGTTGAAGGCAATGTAGACGTTCTCTAAATATATCCATTAATGAACGAGCGACCACAAGTGAAATTAAATAATTGAAAGCAATCGTCGTTTTTTTTCTGTTTCAGCAAGCAGGCGGTTTTCGATGGAAAGAAAGCAATTAGAGGAGGAATCCCATTTGTCTTCCGTGAGTACAGAAACGACACAATACTTTTTTCAATCAAACTGTCTTTTTTCCCGTTAAATAAAGTAGACGTTGTGTTCTGGGAACTGTTAAACAATATTAATTGAAACGGAAGCATAATATCACTAAGAGATCGGGATGATTCTCAATATTGCTGAGCGAAATATTGCTGCTATTACTGTTAACTATAAAAGTGATTCAATTTGCTTCGAACCTTATTTTGGTATAATTTTATAATAGTAAATTATCGGGTTTTATTAATTAATTCGAGAGACTTTATTGTTGTCTAATTGTGTTCCCATTTCAATAGCATTATTAACGTTTCACTATGTTCATTATTTAATGTTATACCAATATCTACTTTTATTCATTTACCTTCTAAATTATGGAATAATTAAACCAAAGTTAATTATTGCAAATATTTAGGTGGATATGTTCGAAAGTAGATTTGGTTATTTTTATTATGTACAATCAACATGAACGCGCGTCATCTGATCTCATTATTTAACCGGTAGCACTGAAACGTCTGTTTACCATATTTATTTTCATCTTTTAACTAATGAACAATAAAGTGCATCTAAAAACACACTTAATTTTGAGCTTTAACGAAACATTAATCTATATTTACTCTTAAAATAAAGTTTAACAACTCATTTACAATAATAGTTTTTACAATACCAAATCCAAGTACACTATATAAATAACTAAGATAAATTTTCTCAATAAAATCATGTTTCATACTCTGTATAATTTACTCCATGTAATTATATCTCAGAATATAAAAAACAATTAATATATTTCACCTTTTAGGTCATCATTTATTAACAGGTAAATAACAATAGAACCATTTGCATGCAAAACAAACATAACAAACGAAAAAAAAGAATTGAAAATATAAAAAATTAACACATTCGTACAATGACAACCGAACACCCTCGAAAATAAAGCCATCTCGAAAATTAAACGACCTTTCGACGTTCGCATTATTATACAGCTCAGTTCGGCGCTTGGTCGTTCGGTCCCGGTCATGGCTTCGCCAGGATAGTACGCTGGACGGTGGAGAAGTCACCGGAGCGATTGCCAAGTGGTGACGTCGAGGCGATCTTCTCTCTGATGGACAATGAGTTCACTCGTTCAATGTGGAACTATCCGTTCAGGCTCACCTACAGGCTGATACTGCGTGAGAAGGAGCTCCACTTCAACATCGGCGTCTACAATCCAAGCAAGGATCACACCTTCAGCTTCAATCTGCTGCTGCACACGTACTTCAAGGTGCCGGACGTGCGCCGCTGCCAGATCACTGGCCTTCACGGCTGCACCTTTATCGATAAGGTATATTTTATGTTAATCGAGCTTTTTGTGATTGTCGTTTTTGAGATTTTTATATGGAAACTACGCGTCTTTTAACGCTCCTGGTTTGATTATTGCTATGCCGACGAATAATGGAGTTTGATTTGAAATCATACTGTGAAATTAGTTTGCTTGATTATTTAAACACAGGAAAAGATTGGCAATTATACTGGTTTTGAGTTTTTTTATGTATTTTTATATTTTGTTGTTGAATAGTAGACGCGTGTAATTAGAAAGGTGTAGTAATGCGATTTTTCCTTGTTCAAGATTTATTTATTAGTGAATGATAAATATATATGAATTTGAAGAATGTTAGTGCAACGGCTTTATTGTATATATATAAAACATGTAAAATGATTACTCACAGTAGCTCATTGATATGCGTGTATGGTGCAATTATCAACTCATTCATTCTAATTAATAAAATAAATAAACGTAAAACAATTTTCTGCAATTCTTACATGCGCGTGAAGCTTTAAAATATACCGTTATCATGTTTACAATATTATGAAATACAAATAAATTTCAGTAATGCCATGTTAGACTTTTTAAAGGTTTCATTTATACGAAAGGCTCAGAGTCCTCAAAAAGTAGTTATACGAAAGTAATGTTTGATAACATATTATAATATCTTTACGTTATAATATTATATAGTGTAGATACTCTGTGAAAA
Organism: Torymus tubicola; assembly: GCA_035583055.1. Lineage (NCBI taxonomy): Eukaryota > Metazoa > Arthropoda > Insecta > Hymenoptera > Torymidae > Torymus > Torymus tubicola. The sequence continues at coordinate 11,852,361 of JAWWEQ010000027.1, read as the reverse complement.
AATTTGAGTGATACAAATATTTGAAAATAAATCAATATTTATTTGAAAAGTCACTAAAGAATACTTTTTTGAACCAAATAATTATTCGTTTCAAGAAAATAGTGGCTGAAAATAAAATTATTATCATTTCAAGAAAAATTAAATTTATCAAAAATGTATTGTCACCAAAGTTTTTGTCGACATTTGGGCAATGTAAAAGATGAGAGATCGTCAACACAGCAAAAAAACCATGACATCGCATCGTTAGTTTAGGTCGTGGGTTCGGATTTCACTCATCATATGTTTTATTCTTTATTACTGTCGTATACGTATAACAAGACATAAAACATACAATTCATATATAGCAATGATGTATTAGAAATCTCATGTATTAACGATTTCAGACGCGAGACAACCAGATCTTCCAGGAGGGTCGCGACGTGGTAACGGTGTGCGAGTGGACGGATCGTATCTACCAAAACACCCAGCCGGAGCACATAATCACGAACGTTGTCTCCGGCCGGAAGATGCGCGTGCAGAAGTACAACTTCCCGGACACGGTGGTCTGGAATCCCTGGCTGGACAAGGCGCGCGATATACCGGACTTTGGTGACGACGAGTTCCCGAACATGATCTGCGTCGAGAGCGGTCACGTCAGCAGTCCCGTCATCCTGCTGCCGGGCACGGCTTTCGAGGCCAGCCAAATACTTCAGGTGGGTCAAGACTGTTGTAAAATTTAGGATATTATGAGAAGTTTGTAAAGGAAGAACAAAAGCTATATTTGTTTCTTTTCAAATAAGAGATAAACTCGGAATACCAACTTGATTTTTAGCTTAATTTAAACTGAAAATCATTGAAAGATCTAAAAAAACATTTCACTTATATTATAAATTTTCAAATGCTTCTATAGTTTCGTCCAAGAGCTTACATTATACAGTTTTCTTATAATATAATTTTCATGTATTGCAATTTCATTTACACCTTTAAGAATATAATGTTAACTAATCATTACTACCTTTTTTCGTTCGTTTTCCTTGTTATATTTTCATGAGAAAAATTGATGTGCGAATAAAACAGTGTTACAAATTAGAGTTGCAAAAAATTTTCCATATATATAATATATGATTTGTAGAATAACAAAAAAAATTATTTTTGAAATGCCTAAGTATGAATTTTTTAGTAAATTCTCCATTTTATGTAATCACAACAAAAAAACAAAGAATCTTTCTTTTAGAAATTTTGTTTAAATTATCAAAAATAAATACACTACTCAGTAAGTGTTCATCATATTGGTATATTAGGAAGCTATGGTACTGGCTTGCATCCCTTTTATTACTACTTTGGCACGACAAATTATAATTAGTCATAGTGTATCCATCATTATAGCAATATAACCTCTATATGTACAAATCTCACAAACGCTGCGAGAAACTTCGAAAAATGGACCCAAAAATTTTTTTCGATGACAACTTCCAAATTAGGTTTTTCTTGTTGGTTAGGGTGTCTAGAAAAGATATCTGTTGTTGAACAAGTCTATCAAAGGGTATCATTTTTCTGGGACCAATAATCAATTGTTTAAAAATGATTAAAAATGGCTCTAGTTGAGTTCTAAATCATTCCATCAAAAACAACTTAATAAAAAATTTAGAAAAAAGAAAATAAAATTAAAGAGTGAGAGCTTCCTAGATCTTTTTTCAGAATTAGAAAATGTTGAATCCTTCAAAAGTTACGTAAGTTTGAAGTTGAGCCTAAAGTACACGTGATCAATGGTTGGGACAATCTTTGACTTTTTCACACCTTTTTTGTGAATTTTTCTGTATTTTAAGCTCAACTTCAAACTCACATAACTTTTGAACGAATCTTAACATTTTCTAATTCTGAAAAAAGATTTGGAAAGCTCACGCTCTTTAGTTTCTTTTTTCCAAATTTCATATTAAGTTGTTTTTGGTGGAATGATTTAGAACTAAACTAGAGCTATTTTTAATCATTTTTAAACAATTGATTATTGGTCCCAGAAAAATAATACCCTTCGATGGACTTTGTTCAACAACAGATATTCTTTCTAGAATTAACCTAACCAACAAGAAAAACCTAATTTGGAATGTGGCATCGAAAAAAAATTTTTGGGTCCATTTTTCGAAGTTTTCGCAGCGTTTGTGAGATTTGCACATATACGTGAGCAGAGTACCAGTAATATTATATCCAACACCCTGAAAAACCTATATGTCATTCCAAGTCTCTTTACATACAAGAATTATACTAAAAAACATTCCCTCGAAAATGAGCCAACACAGCAACTAACTCTCACTATACTCCCGCAGGTGATGTGAGTGGAGGGTGGCGGAGGATCCTCGCAGAACAGCGCGTCGGCAGGCCGGGCCGGCAGCGGCAGCAGCAGTAGCAACAGCAATAGGGACAGCAGTAGCAGAGATAGCAGCGGCATGAACAGCGGCCTCGGCGCCGTCGGCAACATGCTGGACAACAGCTCGGCCGCCGCCCTGGCCGCCGGCTCGGCAATGTGGCCAGGCGGTGCCGGCTGGCTTTACGCGGCCCAGCATCAACAGCAACAGCCACCGCCACCGCCGCCGCCGCCGCATCACCACCATCACATGCATCACTGCGTCGCCCAGAGCTGCACTATTTGCTCGCTCAATCTCTAGATCTCCGCCGCTATCACACATATATATTATATACGTTCACGATCGGCAGACGCACATACCTTTTCACATCGCTATATATATATGTGTATTTTATATATAGGTTCTTTTATTTTGTCTCCTGTTTGACTTTATTTTCTCACGGCCGTGTTCGGTTGGCTATTATGAAAATTCGGCCCCGTCAATGAAGAAGAGAAAGAAAGAGAGAAAAAGAGTTAGGTATAGGGGTACGTGATGGAGCTTTCGCGTCGCAAGAGGACCGAAGGCGATTCGAGGTATATACGACGTACGGTTACGGTTCTGTTGTTTCAGGTACACCGAGGGAGTGATTTTCGCATATTATACTGGTTATTTCATTACTATTTTTCTAGTAGATTGTAAATTTATTGAAATCTTATAATGCTTATTTTTGGATTGTAGTTATTATTATAAATATACGTTGATTAAATGTAATTTGTTTGAAGAAAAATTCGTGTGTTCTAATTTTGCAAGTTTTAGTTTATGTATACTCTGGTGAATATATATAGTACTTTTTACGAGACAATTTATTTTCAAGTGTACTTACTCAATGGGCCTGTAATAGCACGTCTTTAAATGATAAATTGTACATTCGGGATACTAAATTAATTGATAAGGTAGTTCAAATTATCTTTTGTATGCATTTTATACTTATTTTGCGTATTTAATATCAGAATATAGTTCAATGTAAATTGTGCTTCTAACTATAAAAATTCACATCAAATCACCAATTTTGATTGAAAAAATAAATAATTGTTTTCGTTACGTTTGGTATACTTTTACCATGCCGTATTTTGTAATTGTTCTTTACAAAATAATCAAAACTGGTGATCTAGAAATGTGGTATCGGTAGGGAGAATACATTGTACATGATAACTATAATACGTTTTTCTATCAATCGTAACGTCCAATTTTAGTATACAATTGCTTTTGATTCCGTATAATCATATGATCTTCCTGAAAGACGACACAATGGGTAGATAAACTTTGTTGTAGCTAGGATTGTAATAGAAAACATTCCTTTAACTGATTCAAACTAAATCATCCAAATTATGGGCAGATAATTCTAAAAAAATCAGCAATACTCGGCATTCGGATCAAAATCAAATGATCATGGGCGTTGTAGGATCAATATGGTTGGACAAATGTTCAAGCTCCATTCCAATGAAAACGTTCCTTACAGAAAGACAATGTTTTTAAGCAACAATCCGTAATACATAAGATGGTGCTATATCTGCAAGTTCCCGCGACAATTATACTGAAACTGAAATAATAAGACCATCCGATTAAGATGAAAAATGCAATTTAATGGCGAAATGAGAGACAGATGAACGTCAAATGATAAAAAAGACGACACGCCTCCTGCCAAATTTTTAATACTAAGATTTTTAAAAAGTTATATCTGTGAATCTTGCGCCGTTTAATTGTGGCGAATCATCGAAGTACATGTAAGCAATAATTACATTCTAGTATACAATCGATATCTATACGATAAACAAAACAAAAATATATTTGGTGTGAGTGTTCAACATTCGATAAACGAATTATAGTGTATACTATAAAAAAAAAAAATAGCATTTCAGCGTTTAAAAATGCGAGATAAGGTGAGAGTATTTCGTACTGTGACTATTTACTGATATTGAAAGACATAGCGACCAGTGAATTTTTTAACGGGAAATAAACTGTTGAATTGCGATTATTGCTGAGATAATAATTCCTTGTACAGGACAATACGAATTCTTTTCTATCGATTGAAAATCGACATGTTACTTCAAATATAAGTAGGCGTAGAAAATAATTTACAATGGTGCTCCAATAGGATGCGTTTGAAATAAAAATAACATCAGAGTGCCATTAGCAACTCTTTATTTAGGATCTAATTTTTGAAAATTTTTTTTATAGATATCTAATTTCACATTTAATTATCTATAGAATTCCACATACGTATATGTACGTAATCTGATATTTTAAAGCCCTTCGAAAAATATTAATATTTTTGATTGTAGTTTTTTAACCCATGTAAAACATATTAAATGATTATTTAGTTACTATAATTTTGGTTTTTAAACAAAATATTACAAGGATAACTAATCGAGTACTTTTGTTCCTATGCTTCATTACAGAAAATTTAATACAAGGGGCACAATTTTATTAAAAACTAAAATAAATGAAAAATTATGCTTGTAGTTAAATTAAGATTATAAATTATAATGTAACAAGTGACTTGTTTACACCAATGTAAAAACTGTTTGTTACAAAGTTTGGTTTTGTAGAGGCTAGTAGTACCTTTCATCGTTACTATACAAGATTTATTAATTTTTTATATTTTCCTTTCCCATGTTAGCACTATAAGATTCAGTCTTCCAACATATTTTTCAATGTTTTATGACAGTTAAGTAGCTGTACACAATATGTTATTCTAATATTTCGGCTTTTTTTACATGGAACAAATGCAAACACGAAAAATTCAAAGTTCTTGAACATAAAATAAAGTGTACTTTTTTGGGAAAGTGCAATAAAAATCAGAAAAATATCGAGTTTTTCTTTAAGTTTACCTTCTCACCTTATTAAACATTACAAGACGTATGACATAAAAGTGTTAGCGTTTATTAAAATTACACACATAAATATAAAAAAAAAAGTTAAATGTTAATGAAATATTTAGTTAAGCTACTCATTTTCTATGAACGTCTTATGCCAGAATAATAGTATCAAAGTGATTTTATTTTGTTTTAACATCTGCTGTAAAATTTAAAAGTAATGTTTTAATTTTTAGGGATCCTTTTATTAAGCAGGGTTGACTAAAATAATAAGACATATGTATTCTATTAAAATTTTAACGAGTGATAGATTTATTGTGAGTTAAGATTGATGACTAAAATACAACATCTTACATTCTCACCAGTCTTCATTCAAACTAATTACAAGTTCATTGAATTGAAGTTTCATATTTACAAGTTTTTAAATTCATTCACAAGATACATTCACTTTCTGTTAAACACAATTTCTAAGTTTAAAATGCTTGATCAATCAAGATTTCAACTATAAATCGATGATCTTTATTCGCAATCCTATTAAATAGTTTAAGAGAATAATTTATAAAGAAAGATAGATAACACGTGTCATGACTTGTACGGTTTATAAAAGTTAATTATACTAAATGAAAAACCGTACATCAATTCTCCATTCTCACACTTATTTTTTAATCTTTACAAAGCTGCAAGTGAATTACTTATAAAGAAAATTCATTTATGTCGGTATCATAAGAAAATTTTTTATGGAGAGATTTACAATTTTTCTGTTCAAATTATTTTACTGCTTGTGCTGGAGCATCGCCTTGCTTTTTTAATTGTTTTTCTCTCATCCGATCTGCATCTCTGAAATAAATAATTATCTATGAATTATAGTAATCATGCATACAATTTTATAGAATTATTTATTTGTTTATAAAGTTTTCTATGTATTTATATAAATAATTTGACATTTTCATTTAAGTTTACCTTTGTTTTCTTTGTTCAAGTGTTAGACCCTTATTACTTTCTTGCTCACCAGCAGCTTTCTTGGCCTGCTTCTTTGCATTTTTAGCCCGAGCCAGTTCACGTTGATTTCCACCTGGAAACAAAATTAAAATGAAATTGTCTATATAATCTCTATAAGCTTATAAATTATGCAAATATTATTAAGAATATTTATTTTAAATTTAAATGTATCTTATAAATACAGCTTTTTAAATGTCACTTTAGATTTTTGGATACAGTTCAAATATCAAAGCCTGCCAATTATATGGTATATTGCAGTGTCAATAACCTAATTAAATAGACCCATTTAATTTACATAGTCTTTTGGGATGAAAGATAATTAAAACAAATATATAAATAAATAATTATTTTATAGTTTCAATCACTGTGTTACTTTAAATAAAGGGCATAACATTTATACAAGTTTTTGATTTGTATTTATATTTGGAGTAAAAATATGATTGCCAACATTTTATTTTCTTAATAAGCTTAAATAACAATCACATTTTATCACACTTTATATATGCAAAAATATTGTTAAAAAAAATTCCAAGTATGCATTTGTCCAAACACTTTGCTCCAAAATATTTTTAGCTTCTCACTGGCCCCCACTGGTGTTCCAGAAAATCAGTAATAAAGAGAACAACAAATTACATTCTTCTTTATCAACAACAACGATCAACATATAAGCAACGACTGCTTTTCACGGCACCATTACGAATCAGCTCACGACTATATACTTTATACACACAGACTGCGTTGCCTTTCAAGGACACTATTATAACGAACACGACGCGCGGTACCGAAAACACGCCGCAATCAAGTATTGTATCATAATCACGATCATCAACAACTTATCTCTCGGACCTCACGTTTAGCAATCCCGCGCGGCTGCGATTTACACACCGCATCTTTCTCATGAAAATAACGCAGGTGAAGGAGCGCGCATCCGCGTTGTGACATCACGAGTATAACAGCAGCTATAACAGCAGACGAGAGAGAGCGCGTGCCGTAAGATTTTTCTGGAAGCTATATCGCGCTTTCTCATAGAGAAGATGGCTTTGGGTGTCGAATTTCAGACCCGGGCCACGTAATACGCTAACGAACTATAGGCCAAGAGACACACAACTTCTAGAAGGTTTTCTTGCATAGATGCGACAACGCAGATGCGAGCATACGCGCGCGCGCGCGACGAGCTTGGTTATATTATTCGCGTAAACAAACGCGGAAGAAAGAGCAATAGAGAGATTGTGTATACGTAGATGCCTGCGAGAGGCATCGTTACTAGAGGGAGGAAATATGGAGGACGAGCCACTGTAAAGCAGTGCGCGACATCGACGATAGCATTTTCGCCTTCTTTCTAGGTTATAATTTTCTAGGACAGCTATCTAGTATATGCTAATACGAGGAAGAGGAAACGGAAAACGCTGCAAGGTGTGTTAGCAGGGCATAAGAATAGTAGCATCAATCAGAACAGATACCGCCTATACAGCGAAGTTTCATCCCCGCAACTCGGCTTCCTCACGAAGCACAACAATAACAATAAAAGCCAAAATGGCTCGATTGTGTACTTACGAGTCATGATCGTTGGTAGATCCTTGGTTCTCCGATAAACAAGAACTCGGAAACTTCGACGCTAGCTGGCTCGGCCGCACTCACAACGCTACACGCGCGTGCACACAGCACAACGAGCAGAGATAGACGCAGAAGCGGCGGGGTCCCAGGATGAACTGCGGTATGTCGGTGTATAAGTGTGGTGTGCCTGCGCGTTCGCTAAATCAGCTCGAACGTCGAAAGAGAAAGAGAGAGGGACGTCAACTCGACGAGGAAAAAAGGAGAACTGAGAGAGAGGAAACGAACGGTGGAGAGTCGCGCACGGCCCGCCGCCCGCGCGTTCCTACTTCCTACTCTCTTCGCGTGTATTTATAAGGGGTGGCGCTGCAGTGCAGTACTGCTGCTGAGGTGGTAATGCGGGGATATGGAGAAGGAAAGGGAAGAAAACTACTTTATCGAAATTTATCGAACAAGAGTTTTAGAATAAATTATATTCTTGTAAGTAATAGTGTATAAGGGTCATTCCATGTCAGATTTACACTGATATTTTTTTTAATATTGAAATATATTTTTTTATGAATCTATAAAAAAATATTTGATACGTATATTTTTATTTTAACCTCATAATTTCAGATTAATGATTTTTTGAAATTTAGGGTTGGGTTGGGTTATGACAAAGGAGCTTTTTCTGAAATTCTTGCATTTCAATGAATTCTCATTGTAGGAAATTATTTCAAGTGCGTAAAAGTTAGGATTTTTTCTCAACTTTTCAGAAATTTCAACGAAAACTTGTTAACAATATTTGCTCTATTTAAATTTTATGAAATAAGGGAAAAAAGTGATTTTTGAATTATTTTGGTATTATTTATATCTACATTTCATGAAAAATAATAATTTGTTAAGTTTGAAGAATGTTTTGGTCCGTTTCCGAAAATGTAACAATTTAAAAAGTTATAAGCAAATCAAGAGCGCCGCGTGCTAGGTTTGCCACCTACGATATCGAACGTCTAGTTTTCTTATTTGTCATGTATTTATTAGTTACGCGTTGTATCTCTGATTGAATTAGCATTAAATTTTTGTACAACTGAAAAAATTTTTTGCATCATTCGTTCATCGCCAACGAGCAGCTACTTTTTATAAATTTTGTAAAAAAAATCTACAAAGTGATGAATGTCTCGTTGGTTATTATTTCAGATTGTACGAAACACGATGCTGTTGCACGTTTTGATTGCGTTTTTCTTGAAGCTTTAATGAATTTATAATCTTCACTTTTCCAACCTAAGGAAATGTATTTTCTCTTCGGACGGAGCACCACAGCAATTCAAAAATCTAAAGCATTTTGCAAATATTTATTTTCATGATCAAGATTTTCATCGATCAGCTGAATGGTATTTTCAAGCTACAGCTCACGGAAGGGGCCGTGGGATAGAGCAGATGGTTCTTTGAAAAGATTGGTACGTCGGGCGAGCTTACAAATATCTTCAAATGATCAAATATCGACAGCATTGGAGTTGTTTAATTGGCCAGACGAGATTCTTCTTTAAGAAATATTACTGTTTTATACAGAGATACTCAGGAATGTAACAACACAAATAAAAAAGCAATCCCAGACACCCAGAAATTGCGCAGCATCAAACCAGGCCATGAATTGATTGTGAAGAACTATTCGACTTCAAAGGAAATATAATTAAAAAAGAAATCCTTCTCAATTTCTTGTTTGATATATTCTTTATATTGTTATGTAATAAAAGATGTCACAATAGGTTCCCAAATATATGGCAATGAATATCGTATTTGTGATCTGATACACATTAACGTTACAATGGAGCGGTGCTCTTAAATTGCATAAAATTTTAAAACTAAAAACCTTGTTACATTTTCGGAAACAGACCAAAACATTCTTAAAACTTTACAAATGATTATGTTTCATGAAATGTAAATATAAAAAATACCAAAATAATTCAAAATCACTTTTCTTCCTTATTTCATAAAATTTTAATAGAGCAAAAATTGTTAACAAGTTTCAGTTGAAATTTCTGAAAATTGAGAAAAATCATAACTTTTACGCACTTGAAAGAATTTCCTACAATGAGAATTCATTGAAATGCAAGTATTTCAAAAAAAGCTCCTTTGTCATAACCCTAAATTTAAAAAAAATCATTAATCTGAAATTATGAGGTTAAAATAAAAATAAAAATATACGTATCGAATATTTTTTTATAAAGGTTCATAAAAAAAAATATTTCAATCTTAAAAAAAATATCAGTGTAAATCTGACATGGAATGACCCATAAGTATAAAATAATGAGTAAGTGAGGTTTGGTTTTATGAATGCGCGATAGGTATGATAAATCGTTTGCTCAAGAATAAGTTTACGGGATATAATATAATTCTGCTGAAATTTAAAATTTTTTAATATCAAAGACGTTTATTATAATAAGATAAACCTTATAAGGTAGTCCTCGGAATGTTATGTTAGTTATAAATACTACATTGATGAATATTTTAAAAATATTTTATATGTATAATGCTAAAAATGTTTAAAAAATAAAATTTTACTTATTGGTAAATAAAATAAATCAATTAATTTCTGTAATAATATTTGCACGATTTTTGTTAAAGGATGCTAAAAAATTACGCTTTGAATAATATTTTATAACGATTATACAATAATTACATAATTGAGAAAAATATTCAATATAATTCATCGTTGAATCTGAGTAAAAGTGGCCACGTCACCGATTTAATAAAAATTAACAGGCGTTAGTTGAATTATATTTACGATTTTTCTGAATTTTAAAATCATCAAAAAGTGAAAGGAAAAAGTTCTGAGTTGCTCAAAGACGACTTTATGGTAATAAAAACATCTTTACTTTCAATCTAACAATATTTTTCTTTCTTCTATACTAGTGATACGAATAAACATTAAATATTTCAATACTTTAATAATATATCAATATATTTGTTCGATGCAAAATTCTTATAAGTATTTATAGTTGAATGAAAATTATAGGGTGAAATCAAAAACTTAGCTTACAACAGAAAATAAAGAAGTTTTTGATTTTAAAATTAAATTTTAGAAAATTTCTTGTGATGTATTAAAATACAATATTTTCAAAACGTCGTTATTATTTAAGTTAAAAAAAATGTTAATAAGTTTTTGTTCAAATTTCATACGTAAAAACGCACTTTATAAAATTAATTTCTTAGTTTATATTAGAAAAACAAATTCAATACTTTATTTGTGTTTTCATAATTCTTAAAATGTATCTATTTTCAACTTTTTTCAAACAAAGGGTTATAGCCTTAATCAATTTATTGATTGCTGTTACTAAACAACTAATTATCCATATCATGTTGACAGGTGTCATGAATAATTTGTTCCATCACGCAAAAAATAGGGTAATTATTTTCAATTAATACTATAGAAAACTTCATCAGAAGGCCACATGACAATATGACAGCAATTATTATGAAAGTTATTTTTAAGCATCTGAATATTGAATAAAATTTGTTTTCTTTCAGCTCAATTCAAACCATTTCGTTTTCCTCCACTGAAAATTTGTATCAGGACTTAAGGATAGACTGGGAGTTTTATTAATAAATTTCGTATCTTAGTATAAAACAATTTATTGACTTCTGTATAAACAAAATTGAATGCATTTTTCGTAACCTACTTATCATCAGACGTTCCAACATAGAATAAAGATCGATTAGCAGCAATTTATAAAATTAATCTCGATTGAGTACTTGCAAAATCTTGGAAAAAATATATTTATAAAATGCATTATCATTATATATCCTTGACATTTCATTCTCTCGGTTGAAAAAGGAAACGAATCAAGCATCGATTTCATCATTTGTTCAAATGGAGAAGCATCAAAAAGATTCATTCGTTAAGTCACTCATTCGGCAGATACAAGTACCTTTGATACCATTCCTATACAAAAGTGAGTTTCGTGAGCACTCGCTCACTTAAAAAATAGTATCCTCCTAAGAATGTTTCTTAGTACCACATTGTTTTGCTCGTTGCCCGAGCTTTTTAAAGATTTAAAAAAACACAGCTTGTCAGGAATGACCGTTCCGATCTTTTTCACACACAAGAAATGTAGTTCAACAAAGAACCAGAACGGGAATACGCGATCGGACGTGGATTAATATTGCTATATTTCTGATAAATTAATTAATGAAAAAGAGACTAACGATCAATTTCTCATTTAAGTTTAAAATACTTTGAAACTATACTTGAAAACAATATAGTTTCAAAGTTTTTCAAAGAAAAAAAGAACAATTATTTGTTACCACACCAAACTAGACAAGACAAAACTTTAAACTAACAATCTGTATGAGAAATGACGAAAAACGACATACTGTCACAAATACAGCTTAAATGTTTTCGCAAAGAAACCACGTCCCTATGCGCGTATATTGGTGGAAGAAAGGATGTTTTGTTTTCTCATGTTTACAGCTCGTCTTGGACCTTGGTTGGCTTGCCGCTGCGGTCGTATCCCTTAAGGGGTTTGCTGGCGTGCTTGGCGATGTAGTTGATGAAATCGTCGAGCTCTCGGCCACCCTCGTACTTGACGGGGCTGTCCTTCGAGTCCTTGGGTACCCAGAACAGGGTAGGGAAACCTCGGACTTCGTAAGGCTGGGGAACGTCGTTTGCCGTGGCGTCAAACTTGACAATCTCTACATCTTCGTCGATAAGTTTGTCACCTATTTAAGCAAAAAATCAATTTTTACAATTTTTTATTTTAGATAAGAATAATTTGTACGTAACATCATTTATTCTGTACATCGTATAAGGAAAAACAAAAGTTATGCTTACCCAGTTCATCGAAAACAGGTGCTAGCTTCTTGCAGTGTCCACACCAGGGAGCGTAGAATTCGATAAGTGTGTCCTTGCCGTTATTCGTCACGACTTCGTCGAAGTTCTTGGCAACAGCAACCTTGACGCTGCCAGAGTTGTCCTCGGGGATAGGCTCAGACTTCTGGTAGGGTTCGAGGGAGCCCGCCTGCAGGTCATTCATGAAGACCTCGAAGGTTTCAACGCTGAATTCCTCCTTGAGGGCGAACTTCTGGTTGCGCTCGTCGCGGGCCAGAATAACAGGCTTGTCGCCCTTGACAAAGTCAATACCAAATTCATTAAGCTCGTGTTGGAACTCATCCTTCGACGAGATGGCGAACGAGTACTCGGGGAACTCCTTGGCAACCTTCATAATACGGTTGCGCCAGTAGTTCGTGCCCTTGGGGTTTTTGTTGTAGTCGACGTTGTAGTAGGCGACGACTAATGGGTTCTTGAATTCACCAGCGTTGTCACGCGTACGCACGCCAACCAAACCGAAGCTATGAAGAAAATTGTCATTATAAGGATTGTAATTTTAGAATAATAATTAATAAATATAAAAATTAATTCTTTTGTCGAATAATATTTAACATTATCAACTTGTAGTATCTATTATCTTTAAAAGTAACTTACTAGTTGTGTTTGATGAATTCACTGACTTCATTGACAGAGTCTCCACCCTCGTATACAACCTTGCTGGGTTCAAATTTATTTTGAAGAACCTTGGGTCTGTAGATGACAATGTTGTTCCTAAAAAAAAAAGTTTTATTAAAAACTGGAGTGCTAAAATTTGGTTTCATTTTCAATACTAATATACACTTTTTAATTCTTAAATAAAAAAATAATAACGAGCATAAGAGTTTTTAATTACTTACTTAAGACCTTCCGATTTGAGAACCTCTGCATCAGAAGTATGGGCAAATCCAATCTTTTCCCTAAGTTTCTTAGAAACTGTATGGAACGCTGCGGATAATGGAGAATCATCTTTTTCAAAGAATCCAACAACAACAGGCTCATTTCCACCCAAGAATGCCTTAAGGGCATCAACAGTCTTAAGTTCCTTTGAGGCTGGTCCCACTTGGGCCTAAAAATTTTAGGAATTACAATAATTGGTTTGAGAAAAAATTTTATTTTATCTATAGTATTTTTAGATTATATATATTATTTTATCAAATGAATGACATATTTAACCCTCACCTTCATGTACTTGACAATACCAGGTGCTTCTCTTGGTCCATTGTAGTCACTGACCAGTTCATCTTTGTTGAAGATTTTCAGAGTTGGGTAACCACTGACAGAGTATTTATTACATGTATCTTTACCAGCTTCAGTACAATCGACCTTGGCTAAAGTAATTGGTGGGTCACTGCCTCTCAACAGTTCAGCAGCCTTTGCATACTCAGGTTTCAGCCGTTTGCAGTGGCCACACCTATTAAAAGATTGATTGAAGTTAATATTAGCTGATGGAAGGTAGGAAATTTGATACTAATCTAATTTTCAACCTGTTAGCAAATTCTTTTATAACCATTTTTTAATTCAACATGGTCATTTAAAATATAAAAATATTCATGGACTTCTTCAAAAACTAAATTATTTTTGAATTAGCATTTTGCTATCTTATAAATTTTGTTGTTTAATATAACTCTTCAAATTACACTTCTTAAATATTCAAATACTTAATTATTGATGCAAATGAAATGTGATTGATAGAAACAAAGAAAATATAGTATTGATAAGTTCATCGTCAATATATCATGAAGATTGATTATTGAAGTTGAAGTAATCATATTTTAGAGTAGTTTCTAAAGTTATTGTTTTTTTTGCAATAAAATACAAGAAATTGAGATTAGTCAACATATTTTAATATTTTATGTTAAAATTAAATGGAGATATTATTTGAAAGAAAAAGATGTATCGCACAAAATTGGATAATAAATTAACACAGTTTTCTGTAAACATTAAATTCTTAAAATACAATTACAGGCATAATAAAATGTAAATTTTAATTTCAAAGTTGACCAGTATAATCTATCCTTACAAGATTAATCGAATGGATTCATAAAACATACATGACAATCACGATTGTAATATCAATTTCACTATAACATGTTACTGTGTTAATAGAGACCCCTATAGTGAAACATTATGTTGCTATCGCAGATAAGGTAATAAAAACGAAATACGAATCGCGAATAACAAGGCCGCCTATACACGTACACATAAACAAACGCAGAAAATTAGACAATCAATTACCAACTTTTCAACAATTCTCTCCCATCTGTAATTCCCAGTTCCGTTATAATGACTCGACCGTTTCTCGAAAACTAGCCTGACTACCTACATGTTATATATACAGGATTCGACTTCCTGTGCCTCCGTTCTCTCATCCTTTTGTGGCCCTATACTTACATTTGTATGAACCGTCACGACCAAAAACCTATAAGAAGGCTAATAATATATGCAAGAGACCGAGCGAGCATAATGCGGAGGGCTCCGAAACAAAAGACATCAGAAAGAAGACTCCAAATAACGTCTTTTCTACCAACAGCAATAGCAAGCACCGCGTGTAAGCTCGCGAAAGTCTCTCACACAGCCGCGTGCATAATACACGACTTCTCTACTTTAAAGTGTGAGCTCACCAGGGCGCGTAGAACATGACGAGCGTGTTATCATGGCGCCGGAGCTCCTCGGCGAAGTCGCCGTCACCCCAGTCAAGCACGTCCTCCTCGGCGGCGAAGACGCAGGCCGTCGTCGCGACGAGAGCCAGCAGTAGGCACTTGGCAATCATCTCTCTTTATCAGCAGCTCCTGGACAGCGAGTAAAAACAACTTCTTGTGTGTCGACGAGTACGCGCGGACTAAGCAGCCACAGTACCGGCGTGCGTGCGCGAGGACTGAAGACGTGGCCCCCGCAACGACAACCCGCGACTCGAACGCTATCTACCCCTTCCCTCTCCTCTCGACAGATCGCTCCGTCCTTGTTCCACACACATGGAGAGTACGATAATATACGCCGTCCTCGTCGGCGGCGCGCTGTTCAGTGCTGTCGCGCGGCGATTGGTCGGGATCTCGGTCCTTTAGCCGCTATGTCTTTTGTGCCGCGTATAAGATTCCGTTTGGCTTGTCTATCTTGTCTACGAGAGTGTGGAGATTCGTAGGAGTGAGGTTCTCTAATGTTGCTTGATCGTGGCTTTTTCGAATGAGACGAATTGTATTGTGTCGATGTGTACGCTATACGGTTCATTTTTGAGATTCGGAGCGGATGTTGGAGGAGGGTGGCTAATTCATTGGGAAGCGATGATGCGATTGTCGTTGATTAAAATGTATGATGAAGTCGTTTGAAAAAACAACGAAGAGAGACTGGTTTTGTTAGAACGCAGTATACTTACAGATTGGGAAGAAAAAGATGGGAATTTGTTTTTCTTTTATGATTTACTTTTGTAGTTATGGCGCGAGTTCGATTACTACCGTGTAACTGATTAAAAATTCTTTTTTTTCTACATTGATACTGTTATTAACTCTATAGTCAATACACAACTTCGTAAATAACGGAATTTTTAATTACTAAAATTACGAGCTTCATAAAATTAGTATTAATACGTATTGTCAATTTAATGATTTTAATAAATATTCAACGTTGAATATTTTTTTTACACTTTTTACTAAAATTAGACTACGTCTATGCGAGAAAATGATAATTGCCGGTTGCCACGTACTTTATTACCAATACTTTAGATCTTAGATTCTATATGCTTTTTACAGAAACCAGCAAATTGAAAATCAATTTTAAACAAAATGTACAAACTTTTGAACTAATTTTTTAAAAAGAATAATGTAACTATATTTTTGTACGAATAAAGTTAAATTTATTTCTAAAAATAAATTCAATATTAATAAGTTTTATCATTCTGTCAATAAAACGATATAGTTAATAAATATCCGATACTAGTTTTATCCAATAATGACCACGAATATTTTATTAAAATTTGACGTGAATTATATTAAATGATGCTAATTTTGATATTATGATGTATCACTGTCGATTAATCAGTTATCTTCTATATCAGATGCTGGAATTATATAATGAAAAACTTTTCATATTTATTTATTTTTATTCGGGCCGATAAAATTAGTAGTTTAATTTTTTTTTTTTTTTAAATAATTATAATCTTGAAGAAATTGGTCCTTTCACTATTACTAACAAGAGATAAGAAAGGGAACTACTATGTCACTGCTATAAATACAGTATCTGGAAGATAGATCGCGCTGCTATAATATATGTAGAGATAGAGATGAACTATGTTTTTATATGCGAATAATAAATAACTTGAGTCGTTGTATAGTAGAATTGCCATAAAAAGTTAATAATATAAATTGGAAAAATGAATTTAACTTATACAATAAATAAGATTATAACATTGTTTTGTCATCAAATTTAAATTTTACAGTAGAAAACATTTCGTTGAGTTGTACAAAATAAAAATATCATTAAGTAAATATCCATTTTTAAAATATTAATTTATAAAATATCATATATGATATTATATAAACCGATGTTTCACATATATATGTAGAAGGCAAATAATAATAATCTAATAGTCATATGAGTTAACTTAAATATATTCAAATTAGGAACATTTATTAAGAAATTTTCAGTCGTAAAATTTATATTTTCCTTAAAGTACATCATTCATTTTTTGACTACAATGTACATTTCAAAACATTTCAATCATCACTATTGAATAAAAAATACAGTTTTCAATTTATAATATTCGCTCCATTCTCTTATCAAAAAGAAACTTTATTAAACATTATACAAACAAAAATTACACTCCCTATTTCTCGTAACTCCTAATCCTGCCACCAGTAACGAAATCCATCATTCACTCGAGTTCGACACCTCGCCCTATACCGCGTCATACACTCGCTTCGCGCACTACACCCCATCATGTATACATACACCCACCAATCAACCTGCGCAAAAACCTATCAGCGTCGCAGCCGCGTTCCTTATCGCGTGTCTCGTTTGCCATAAACTCGACGAAAAAAAAATCGGCACCTACCCCTCTCCTCAGTGCTCTGCACCTATACCCACGTGTATGTATATGTACCTACGTGTGTATTAAAGCGAAAAAAAGAAGGATAAGGGGGAGAGCGAGAGAGAGAAGGAAAAGTGGCGGCTCGTAAAATTCATGCAGCAGCGAGCGCGCATATCGCCCCGCGGATTTGCATACGCTGTGCTACATATATATAGGTGTGTATGTGTATGAGGAGGGGGGGGCTGCGGCGACTCGAGCGTCTTTAATGCGGGGTGTGGCTCACGAGAAAAGAGTGAGAGAGATGAGTGAAGGAGAAAGAGGAGTGTGAGACAATTTGCGAGCTGATATGGAAATTGCTCGTTGCCAGGGAGATTTGTGCTGTCTAAATTGAAAAAAATAAAAAATTTTTGCTTGTACAGGGTGACCATCTTAGAACGCACCACATTGATAACGTTACAGCAAAATAATTAATCAATGAATAAATTCCGGGT
>JAWWEQ010000027.1:11775736-11834160 GCA_035583055.1 Torymus tubicola | reverse complement strand
TTTAGAGACGCTCAACGATTGTTACAGTTGTACATAAATAAACAATGTAAAATTAAAAAAAAATTGTTTCCTATACCCTAAGAGTGCCTTTATTAAACCCAAAAAGATTCATACCGATATCTATTATAGAAACTATAAAAAAAAATTCATAATTATAGCTTAAATTTTAAGCTTGTAAAGTGGTATGAACCCTTAAGTGCAGCAAAGTTAATCTTATTCAGTCGAAAATGAAGTTAATTGATCAATTAAAAAAGATACGAGATTTAGGTAAACTATAATTACAATTAATTATAATGCGTAAGCCCATATATACATGTTAAAAATCGCAAGATATATAAGTAAATGATCTTATGAAGATTTCTTTCTCGCAAATGACTACTTAAATGGCATTACCAAATTAAGGAAAATAAACCACTTTGGACAATTCTTTCCCACCAATACACATCTTTTTCCAAATTCAAACCGTCCGAGCAATTGCCACGAATTCATTTACTCTCTCTCTCTCTCTCTCTCGGCCGTGTGTACACGTATACCTACATACTGCGAGCGCATAACCCCGTAATTCAATAACGCAGCTGTGCGAGCGCGCGCGCGGGCGCTGAATTGCACGCGCGGCGCGTGCACTCGCACGTAATGAGCGCGGCGTGCGACAATGCACGCACACGCAGAAACTGCACAACACCCGAGACTATTAAGTTACACACGCACGCGTGTTCGTTCGTTTCGCGTGCGAGCCGAGAGTAAGAGCGAAATTTCTGAATTAGCGCCTCGACGCGCCGTGCAGGCTCTCCTCTCGACGTCCTTATTTTCGCTGCGGAAAGGCCGATGTGCTCTCTCGCATTGCGCGCGGACTCGTTGCGGAGTGCTGTTCCTTTGACGAACGATGATGATTATTACGTGTGTGTGTGTGTGATTCATATGTATGTGAGGTGAGGGAGGGGGTAATGAAGTGAGCGCATTGAGGTTGGGTTTGTAAATGTTAATGTTTAAGGGGATATTTTTGCTCGTAGTGATTCTTTGAATGATTACCGTGGTATGTGAGATTTCTTTTTTATTGCAACTTACGAAGAATTAAAGAGCTTTTTGTAATTGATTTAATCGCAATGCGAGGAAAAAAATTAATAAAAAAAGCTTTGGAAAAATAGACATCCAAATATGCTTTAATGCATTTACTATAATAATTTTCTCATTGATTTCAATTAATAGATTATAAAAGTTCAGCTACTAATTCGATCCGTGGTATATATGAGCTATTCCACTATTTATTTCCCTTATACGTTGACGAAAAAATTAAAATTTTTTTTTTTGAGGGCACACTTACCAGACAAACGTTTTGTTATTCTTTGAACTATTCCGAATCTGAAAAATGATAAGAACAAGCTCGATTAAAGGTATTACTTTTTTGGTGACAGTTTTAAGTCAACTTAGAATTGAAAAAAATGATACAAAATTTGTCTTCATTTTCAACGATTTACGGTATCTTTGATTGCTTATAACTGCTTAAAAAATTAATATTTTTTAACGAATCAGAGCTTAAAATTTAGCTTTTACTGTCTACTTTTATAATCTACTTTGGTCGTTTTCGTATCATAAATATTTGCAATGTGACACTCCATAGAAGAGACATCTTTTTTTAACGGAATAGAGTATATATTTGAGATTTAAAAGTAGCACCAAAAAATATACCATCTAATCGGTCTCGGAAATATTTTTTTTTACATTCGTAAAGGCTTAAAGAAGAAGAAAAACTTTATTCTATAGATGTACGCTTAAAAATTAAATTTCGTTTTCGAGCTTCGTTACTCAGAAGTAACGTCAAATTTCTATCATTTTTTGCAATTCTAAGTTGACTTAAAACTGTCACCAAAAAAGTAATCCCTTGAATCGAGCTTGTTCTTATCATTTTTCACATTCGGAATAGTTCAAAGAACAAGAAAAAGTTTGTCTGATAAGTGTGCCCTCAAAAAAAAATTTTTTCGTCAACGTATAAGGGAAATAAATAGTGGAATAGCTCATATACGTACATGTATGTAGCAAGCCAAAGAAAATTGATTTCCAAGAATTCATTGTTACATGTGGAAATCTTTCTAATATTGATGTTGGTTCCCTACGTCGAATGTCAATCGTAAAAATTTCTTACGGCATTTCTGCTTAATACCAAACAATTTTCTCCCAACTCACTGTATATACCGCTGCTAGTTTGAATTATTACTCAAGTTTATATATACTTTCATGCATGCATGTGGGATTTTATAATTCTCAAATAAGGCAATTTCGTCGATGTTGAAATCAATTGTTTCCCAACACCATATATTAACGCTGAAAAATTTGTCATGTTTTTCGAGAAAAATAATTCTGGATTGAGCTACAAGTATGTCTTTAAATTCTTTTTATTATTCTTTAGAACATATTTCTTCATTCCCCCATAAAATGCTTCTATAAAAATGAGAAAATTAACCCTTCTAACGCAACTACTGTAGTACACTTTCGAGCCCACCTTAACCAATCTACTTCATCAAATTCGTCGATTTTGCACACATACACATCGAATCTCTCTTCGCACGTATAATATACCCACTTCCCTATACCTAACCAACACACACACAGCAATAAACCCTCATCTCACTTTTTTCCGCGCGCCTCGGCCTCTCTCGTATAATTGGTCAATCGTCCCGCGCATCCACGTATCGTACACACACACACACACATACACACTCTCTCTCCCTCTCTTGGAGAATAAACTCGTTTTACGATAGCCCTATAAAAATCTTGTAATTAGATTTCGGAGCTAATTTCCTGGCGGGGAACGCCCGCCCTCTTTAGAATTGCAAAAGCGCGCGCCTCCTATCTCTATATAAACCGCGCGCTCGCTCGCTTGCTCGCGCCCCCTTTTCTCGCTTCTTTTTGCCCTGCGGTAGAATTTTTTGCACTCGCGAGAGAGGTAGGAAGAGAGAGAGAAAGAGAGATAGGGAACTTTTGAGTGCAGAATGCAAACAGGCCCACGGCGCCGTTTTTGATCGCGCGAGGTTTAAGTGTGAATTTTAATTACGTTGTTAATGCTGGTGTGGCGTGCGCTATATATGCTTTTTGTTGGGGCGCCAGAGTTGGTGTTTGGGAATCGATTTCATTCGTCGGTTCGCTGCTTGATGTTTCGGTGATGATATATACATTTCATGTTTTTATAATGATTTCAATGCATTTATATAACGTATTTAAAAACTTTAAACCGTTTTTTTAAATCAATAAAAATTTCCAAAACATTTTATTTTTATAGTGTTTTACTTTGAGTAGTGAAATTATTCAATGAAATTCAATAGGAAGAGCATAGCTTATTTTATTCCAATTTTTAATCATATTAGTCATTTCAATGAAGGTTTTTATTATTGCTATTGGTATTACTGTTTTCCTACTAATATCGCATAACCTTATCAACAAGTGTAATCTCCTTGCCAACCTTATAATTATTTTTTAAATAAAACTATTATATTCATTATCTTCGCTACGATCCACTTCCATGACATAAAAATCCAACGCGCACGCGCACCTCCATAACAGAGCTTATCAGCCAACCGTATCAACTCTTCTCCACCCATCTCACGCGCCGCGCACACTCAGTCGTAGCACCGCGAGGCACTCGATCCGCTCCGCGATATAATATACCGCGCGCGCGCGCATCGCTACAGACGTCGATGCCCCTCCACTTTCAATATCCCCCGCCACGCATGCGCGAATCGCGATTATCCTTCTCATTCCCTTGCTTACACACACACACACACACATATATACATATCCCACACGAAGCACTGCATGGATATACACTCATCTTCTCTACCAGCGCGGAGGGGGATATGTCTCTCGTGCGCGCGGGTGGTAGGGGGGCGTCCAATAAAAAGGGGGAGGGCCCGCAGCGATTGGTTGTTCTTGTACCCCCACTCTTCTTTTCTCCCACCGCGGCCACGCCCACCTTTATTCGTCTGTATAGCGAGCGGGAGAACGCGTGCCTTGCGGCGGAGCACGCGCGCGCAGCTCGTTTTTCTCGCGAGCGAGCGAGCTTTTCTCTCTTTTACGCCCGTGCTTTTTGCTGCGCACGCGCCTGAGTATAGATGTACTCTACACGTATATGTACGTGTGTTCGAGCGCTCTTGTTTGGCTTGCGATTTGACACGTTGATAAATGCGCGCGAGAGGGAGAGAGAGAGGGCGAGCGTGCGTATAGGGCGATGAGGTCGTTAATATCGGATTCGCGTCGCGATGTTTATTGCGTGCTCTTTAGTGTGGAGCTCCGAGCGATGTGTTATAGTGGTTGGGATGCTTCAGGTCTTCGGAGTAAATGGGAGCAATTTGATGATGAAGAAATTGTAAATGGAACGAGCACAGCGTGGAGCAGTAATTTTATAGGTTCAATTTAAGAAATTAACAAATTTACATGATAAATAAAACTTTGAATACTGTCCGAAGTTTTTTTAGTTTTACATAATTCAATAATTGAATTATAATTATTAGCAGTTAAATCTATGATTGTAATTTGATTTTGTTTGTCAACAATGAAAATTAGTAAGCTATCTACAATTATATAACATTATATTTTACGATTAATATAGAATTCAAATTAGAAAATTAATATAGGATACAATGATTAACCCTTAGAGGGCCGGGTTTTCAAAAACTTTAAAAGTTCATAATTTGTACTGAAAAGTGATCTGAGGTCCTCAAGCGAACCAAACCTAGGTCGGATGTTGGCAAGTCAGACGGTGTCGCCTCAAGGCATGATCCCGGCCCTTTAAGGGTTAATAGTTCAAAATTTATTAAAATGTTTCAATTTAGATAATTCCCTATACAAAAAATTTCTCCAAATCATACACATCCCAGCGAAGAAACTACCAACAGCATTTTATCCCTCGTTCCACCCGCGTAACAATAGCTCACCGACAAAGCGCTAGTGGAGAACGCGAGGTCCACAATAGCCAAGGCGCCGCCGTCGTTGGCTTAAAATAAATGTGCCGTCGCCGCTATGTTCAAAAGTCCCCGACCTACTCAACTGCGATGTGTGGCACGCATATGCGCCAAGCTCTTATACCGACATCTGCGCGCGAACGCGTGCGTTTATAAAATCGCACGAGCGGCTTATTATAAGATAGCGATCGATGTGCTGGTAGCCATGTTTCTTTTTTTTTTTCATATCCGAGGACGGTTGGCTCGCGTGATATCGCGAGGGGTATCGGCGTGGCGAATCTTTTCCGGTTGAAGGAGATAATGATGATGGTTCCGCGAGTTTGTGTGATTAAGGGAAGGATGGAGAAATGTATATATACATAGGCTTGTGTGGAAAAATCGTGAAGATGATTAGAGATTTATCAGGTTGATAGAATAATATAGCATGAAAATATACCATATCACGTGAGACTGTAATAATGTCAAGCAAAATCAGAATTTTTTCATTATTTAATTGGCAATAAAATACGCATTACATAATGTTTATTGCTATGAAGATTGAATTTCAGTAAAGCGTGACAATCACGTTGCCTTTTAATACGATGCACGAGCTTTTCAGTAATGGAATGATAAATATATCTTTGTTATGTCACGATCGATGTATATAGTTTTCATCCTGTAGTTTGTCTTAAAAAAAAGACCATAAAGTTTCATATACGTCACAAAAAAACGTCAATCATTTAGTTCTAAAGAACAATGAATCACCCGGACAATATACTTACATTTTTACCTTCTCCCTTACGGATTAGTTTAAAAAACGATATAATCGCTGCATAAAAATCCGCACGCTCATGCCCCTATTAAACTCCACCACGGGCGATCCCATAAAAAGTCAGAGCTTATAAACCTCATCACCAGCGTCAGATATAGCAAGGCAAATTAAACCAAAGCGCGCAGAAAATCCGCGTGTACCGAGCTAAATGATAATTGAGCTCGCGATACATATACATGCAGTACACAGAGGTAGAAAAGTCATCGTGAGCGCGATACACACTTAACAACGTTTCCATTCCGGCGGGCGAGAGATAGATTACACGCAGCAGCAACAGCTCCAGAGTATATAAGGCCCGCGGGGTCCCCGAGGAAATTAGTTAATTTTCTTGCGCATGCGCAGCGAATATTCGCCCATTATTAAATATATACACGCGAAGAGGATGGGAAAAAGCTGGAGAGAAGAAGGGAGGGAGAGAGTGGAACGGCTCAATCTGGCCGCAGTTTCTTGCAGGCGAGTTGTGAGCGGCATCGCTTTTGCATTAGCGTTTTTGCGAGCTGAGTAAGACAGAGAGAGGGAGGTATATATTGTTGCTGTTGAGGAGAAGGGGATGTGTGTAAGCGCACTGGCCTTCGCCGGGTGTACTGGCCTCCTTTTCGTGCACACAGTTTGTGCGGGGGTGGAGGTGAAAAATTCGCGAGGTTTGAATAAAATTAGGCTAAGTTTGTACTCAAGGTCCTATGCCAGAAAGGCAAATATTCAAATATTTTTAACATCATTTTTGCAAGTCGTATATCTATTAATTAAATCATTAATTTTCATATAGCAACACTGGTCACCTCTACAAATCCTTCTCGGCGATTATCCTCTCGTAAAATCTCAGTTCTCAAAAATAGCAACCAAAGCGCACGAAGGAACCGCTTGATCCTCGAGATCGTATCTCATCGAGCGTGTATATATACCCGACTATAATAAATCCTCACTCGAAGCGCCGAAGAAAATCGCGCTTGAGTATATCGCTGTGAAAATCGGCTTAGGTGTTTGCACACTCTGCGACCGCGTCTCGACCCGGTCCATTGTGCGTATAGAAATAGAAAGAGAGGAGGATAGGAAGCGAGGATAAAAATGAGCCCCCCGTTGAAGGACGCTGCTGCGTCTCGTGTCGTCTGCTTTCAGGGTGAGGAGAAAGCGTTGAAAAGCAGCTCAATGCGCAGAAAAACGGCAAGTGGCTATTCAGGGTTGTTGGATATTGTTGAAATTGGAGTTTTGTCCGGTATGTGAGTAGGTTTAAGGTCGTTGGTTTAGACTCATGCATTTAACTACTTGCCATTGAGGTACATAAAATTTTTCATATTTAATAATGATTACTTTATACGAATAAACTGATTTTTCTTCCACATTCCGTTAACCTTACAGAGTACATTAAAATCTTGAAAAATCTTGAACCTTTTATTCACTGCAGATTCTTGTGATACAGCACTGCATTACCGGGTACTCCGCACTCCTCGCCTCTCCTTTCATTCCAAAACGAAGAAAGAGCACATATATACTCGAGAGGAAAAAACCCGTTCCTCGACGATGTACATGCGCTCCTTCACTCATCCCCGACAAAACGAAACCGTAAAACAAGGACGATTCCTCAATTCCCTCTCTCGTTCCATACCTCTTTTCTTTACTTAGGACCGAAAGAGTCCCGAAAATCGAGGCGGCGTATATATATATATATATGCATACACACATTGGCTGGCGTACGCATGAAAGTCAAATATCGCGCGCTCGTATTAACGATTTCCTCGTGTCGCATTAGCCTCGAGTGCGGGCGAGCTCTCGAATCCGTATAAGATTTTTTTTCTCTCGCTCTTGTCCGGCTTTCATATTCGCCGCCGCGAGTGTATTAGCCTCATCGTACCTCTCTCTAACGCTTTGGGTGGTTGAGTAGGTGAGAGCACGCTAGTTAGAGAACGAGAGAGACACATGGGCGGCGTTTGGTCAGGTGTGTGCGCGAGGTTTGAAGAGCGTGATTGGGAGAGAGATGAGGTAATTATAGTAGTTTATGGCTGATGGTTTAGTGATGTTTCCGGATTTTTTTTTTCGTCGACTATCTACTGTGTATCGAAATCATCGAATTTATTAATATAAGATGTGTCTAACGGTCAAGCATGAAATTCTAGAAAATTAGCGGTTTTTAAACCTTTTTTTTTTAATATTATTGTACTATCTTTTTTATGAATCACTCTTTAAATAATTCGTTACAAAAGAGAGATAACCTAGTATTGAATCTGAATATTGGAGTAATGGTTAGATAACCTAAAAACAATAAAAGTCTCACCTTTTCGTTTAATAAATTAACAACGACCAACCCAACCCAATAATTTTGCGTATAGCAATGTAAACACCCGATTGCCATCGAAACCCACGATTCTAGGAACTACAGGGAAAAAAAGAAGACGTCCGCGCGAAGAAAGAACTGTCTACTATACCATGCGAGAAAGAAAAGGTCGGTCAGTCAGTTCGCGACGACGACGACGATGTACTTACGTCTCGACGGTCGTTTGTTGACTTTTCAGTTTCGCCGCGTGCGCTATGGGGTCATCGACTCTACCTGCTTCTCCTCATACGTGCGTGCAAACGTATGCGTGTGTGTGCGTGTGGCCCCTCAGTTTTTTTTTACCGAAGATCAAGAAAAAAATTATTAAGTGTTTTGGGTGACTGAAAGAAAGTGCAACGCGGGTCAAATAATATTTTTATATTTTGTAGTAAATGGGATATAGCTAGAAATATATACAGTAGAGTTTGAAATTTTAAAATCAAACTTTAGAGTTGATAAACCGTATTGTAATTTTTGGAAAACAACACAACAAAACAATTGCTTAATTTCTGATAAATTATATAATATCCAATTATTTTATCGAACTTGCGTTATTCTTTTATTCTACGCTATTATTATACATTGTAAAATTATTATTATTTGAAAACGTAGGTATAAAAGAACGTACTTGTAAGTAGTTATATTAATATCTAATAGTTTGTAGAAAACGTATATATGATGATAATATAAAATTTTCAGCGTAAGTGTGTCAACAAGGTACTTACAAATAAATATTAGCATTTTGCATAAAGATAAGTTCAGGGAATCGAGGTAAAAACCGATTCCACAATAAATGTGTATATGTATGTACGGAATGACTTACTTTTAATGAGGTTTATTTAAGGTGAGAAATTCTTCGATTTCACGTCGTAAAATACACCGGAGAGTATATATGGGAATCGGGCTCTACGGAAATTCTGGGATATTGAGTAACGAGACGCATGTCGTATTAACTGCTTGATCCTGACAAACAAATCTCGCGCGGTACCGCTACACACCGGCGTGACTTTCGTCGATTCGCGAAATGTTTAAACGCACAACTCGGTGATTTGAAAATTTTTATCTACTGTCATTTGGTTTCGCATTTGATATAACCGCACGTATTATATGTAAGCATTGGCATTCGGAAAACAAATTAAATATTCTTGTTTTTGCAAGCGCCGTTCGTTATGCGTGCTCAACTAGTTATTTAGAGCGACTTGACAATCGAAACGTGACAATGAAAGTACAACGACCTTAAAGTCTTCTAAACCAACAGCAATTCTATGTGTTTGAAAAAAAATCAAAATCCTAAAAATTCACGTTCACGCGCTTGAACACAAATGCACATAGAAACACACTGCGAGTGAAAATTATACACAGAGGGCTTGGAAAAATCAGCCCCGGACGTGGAAAATGAAAAGAAAAAAGCGGCGGTGGCCGCGAGAACAACGAGCAATAAATGAACCATGTCATTTTTCATGCAAAAATTCACATTCCACCCTTTTTATTCCCTCGAGCCCACATACACACATATACACACATAAGCGAATTACCAAGCGGCCAACGGTCTCTGGAAAAACTCTCGGATTTTTTAATTCCAGCAGCGCTCCATACTCGGGCAATTATCCACGTGCGCGGGCGCGCAGTGGCGCGGCTACCGCGTGGCCACCGCCACGCGCATAATGGTATAACTATCATTTTCCCCCCCGTAAAACGCGATTAATAATCGCTCCGTGTCGAGTTCGAGCTCGCCTCGCCTTGTCCTCGATATCTTGCCCTCTCCTCGCCTTGCTGCTTTTCCCTTTGCGCGCGCGGTGTAGCAATTAGCTGCATTGTTGCTGCTGCATTCGCTTGCTTGTATATAAATACATATATATACTTCAAGCGTACGTCTATATATATGTATGATTGCTATTGGCTAAAAGTCGCCAATGGCCTTTTGTTGAGCGCGCGGGATTATATTTCGTTGCGCAAGTGAAGCGCGATTGCGGTTCCATAATAAAGCACCGCGTGCTGCTCTCGGTTTCTTGGGACTCGTTCACGGATGATGGTCGTTCATAGATGCGGATCTAATGACGCTCGCGCGCGCAGATCTAATGTGATTGTTTGAGGAGCGATTGTTGCATTCAAAGTTTGCTATGAGAGATATAATTATTACTATTGCATATAGTAATTTAAATTTGATAGATAAAATTATTTTTGCTAATTATGGTTGAATACGTATTACCAAACGTGGAATTCATCGAGGTTTGACGTAATCATTTTTTTGCTGATATTTTAAAGCTCGGATTAATAATTAGCAATAAATAATTTCATCAAATTATAAGAGCAGTTATGTAAAATAATCGCAGACTGTTGCGGGTAAATTTGGTCGAAAAATTTGGTACCTTAATTATTAATAATGTTGGTAAATAATAGTTTCTATATAACTTTACTATAGATAATTATATGATATCGATATGTGTAAAATTAAACTTCAGCTTTTTCCTCAAAGGAAACTTATAATTTATAAAATATATGTGGGAATAAGGCTGGGAGAAGGGAAATTTTTGTCCGTAAGTTGGTATATAGTTTATTTACGGGGTTTTTTTACACGTATACCGTGGAAGTGCCAATTTAGAAAAATACGTAATTCCATAATTTCGATAAAAAGAGCATAAAATATTCTTAAGCTGATAGAGACAATTAAATAATCGTGGGAAACTTTGTTACCATAATTCAAATTTATTATTTTTAATTTTCCTGCAAGTATATAATATATAATAATTTCGGTTTTATAAAAACTGAATGTCAGCGAAAACAAGAAACTTGCTTACTAACTTTTAAAAATATTTTCTGTAACGTTTGTGGAACGGTTTTATTTATCGAAATTCAAATGAATTTATCGTCTATACATATATTTTTATTACGGTTTGAAAATGGATATTATCGATGAATGCAAATAGTCATAATTTTATTATTACGCGAATTCTTATTATTTCTGACATAATAATTTTCTTTACAACTCTCGATTTATATACAGTCGAAGCAAAAGAAGTTTCAAGAAAACGTTCTAACCTCGAAAGTTCGATCACTTCGTCCTAATACTGAAACCGAAAGTAAATTACAAGTTGCGCAAAAACTTAAATTACTAAATTTTCATTTTCGTTTCGCTCCAACCAATATTGCTCCACCGAACCTTCAAAAACCAACCACCCATATGATCACCATTCCATATCCTCCTAACGCAAACCCCATAGTTAATCCATTAAAACCCCTTAAAAATCCACCAAATCGGGATGCACGAAACTTGCCCAATACTATTTTTTTTGCGCAACCAGCTCAAGCAGTAGCAACAGCAGTACATTTTTAATACCGCGAAACTCACATACATAGAAACGTATATATATATATATCCGCAGAGAGTATCGTCGAGTGTCATAACGCCGGCAAAGCCGCGCACGTATCATTATATCCAAGCCAGGCTACGGCGGCGGCGGCGGCGTCGGTGCAGCAGCGCCAGATAACGTTGTTGCAATCGACGCAATTATATTTTTACGATCCGAGCCAAGGCCTCTATTCCGTGACTATTAATGCAGCGCGTGCACACATATACACACATACATACACAGCGCCTAGGGACTCGAGTATATATCCGCGGCTGCTGTTATATACACGCGTTGGATATATCGACGGAATAACCTAAATACTTGGATATTAAAATTGCGATCGGCCTTTTTCAGAGAGCCGCGCAGCGCCGATCACATGCCAAATGCGCCAGTCGCAGGCGAACGCTTGTAATAGTGCTGCCGGCCTTTAGCGCGCGACTGCGGCGAACTTTTCAATTTCGCCGGCAGGGGAAAAATCGATCGGCTGCGGCGGTTTGCTTTTTTTCGTCGTGCCATTATAGCTGTAGACTATTACTTGGTTTAGAATCAGTGCAAAGACTTTGTATTTTGATAGATTAATAGTTAGATGATTTTACTGTGAATCATATATATATATATATATATATATATATAATTATCGATATCACTATATTCAAACGACGAGTAATTATATACGATTTGGTTTTACCGACAACACTTGGACTTATCCAATTCAGTATCTGCAGAAGCAAATACTTTTAATGAACGTATTTAAAACAATTAATAGTTAAATTTTGATTATACAAAATTTTTTCCAATCAACCAAAGTGTTCAACTACCATAAACCGCATCTACATATATACCACTCACAAAATTAAACAAAAATCAGAACCACCCACGCGCTGTATACACAATGCTCTCCAATCGATTTTCCTCGCCACACTGACTAATTACCCGAGCTCCTCTTTATTATTATCGCTCGAAAAGAGGGGGAGGCAAAAAATGACGGTCGTGGTTAACGGGCGCAATTCGCGGATCCCGAGAAACGTCGTTGGACACGTCGCTCGCATTGCGTGCAAACGAGACCGTGATAAACATTGGTATGGTGCGCACGACTCATCGATGAGCATCAGCACGTGTAGTAATTATGGCGCGGCAAGGTATAGCACCACACGACGTGCGCGAGAAGCTATTACGCGAATGAAAAATGTCGATCGCGCGTATAGGATATGGACGGTAATCGACAAATATTGATTTTTTAAGTTTGAGAATTAGAAGAATATATTGCTGCATATATAAGTTATATACTTGGATGAGAATATCAGGAATGATTTATAACGTTTTTGTATAGTACAGAAAGTTACGGAAATTTGAGTGATCATGAAATTGTAGCGTAAACAACCCTCTGTAAATCAAACTTTAAGCTCCGAGATAAACTAACTAACTCCCGCGGAACATCAAAACAAGTCACGATGAGTTTCATCCTCGCTCTCTCTTCTTCCAACGACTATACCAACTTATATACATCTATTCGCAGCATTATCTCGGTTGTCACCACTCGCGTAATAAATAAAACTCACCTATATATAGTTGCAAGAGAAGAAGGGAAAAAAAGCTTTCACGAGCCTGCAGTACGTATATCTAGCTATATAGATAGATACCTGCGCGCACGGCGAGCGCGCACTCGATAATCGTTCGGCCGTATAACTCCTGCGCCGACATAAAGTCATTATTCTCGGAAAATCGCCTATGAATCACGCGCTCGCGCGCGGGGGATTATCTGTTTGCCCGGTGCGCGCGCGCACAGCTCGACTCGCACGGCGAATGGGGTTAGCGCGTATACTTTTATTGCGCGAGCAGCTACAACTATACATCTATAATGCATATTTGTGTATATACGCCAGGATAGTGTCGTCCGTGGCTTTTGCGTTTTGACGTATATAGAAAGATAAAAAAAAAGAAGCGTCGGACAGGAGAATATTATAAGTTTGTGCGGTCGCATTTGAATTTGCGATGATTATTCATCAAGAGATTTCGAGGGAAAGGTTCGCAGAACGGGTTATACGACGCGGTTATTCGGAGCCAGGTGTGAACAGAGGATTCTGCGGTGATGGCCTCGTCCGTATATATTTGCACGTGGGTGATTTGACATTATTTTACAAGCTTTAGCAGCGCGGATTTTGTGGTTTATTCAATTTGCCGGTGCTGCGGGTTGGGTTAATCATTACGAATTATTATGAAGTATTTCTATACTTATCCTACGATATGTAAAGTGTCAGGCTATAGACTAAGTACATTTGTGTTCCTTTAAAATAATCATCGCTTCAAATTCATCAGTTACGAGGCGTACATATTCTACCTCGTAAATGTCAAAACATTCAAAACAACGGTTAGCTAACTCTCTCTCTCTCTCTCTCTCTCGCTCTCACTCGTGCCTTCCTTTCATCACCACCTCGCGCCACAACACAACACTTTCAGACTTTTCCCGAAAAAAATTACCCTAAACCACTACACGACTCTTTAGCCACCTCCGTCCCCGAAAAAACAAAGGGAGAGAGTATATTCATACTCTCTTTAGCGCAATATCCGGTGCGCGTGGTCTATACCTCGCGAGAAAAACGGCGTCGGCATATATACGGTATATATATACACGTTGCTGTAGCATGCCGACGAGCCATTTCTATAGCCGTTTGTATAATGGCGGCACAGTGTGGAAGGGAAACCCATCGCTGCAATCCCCGCCATTTTGTACATGGAAACTTTTCCCTCCCTCAGGTAGAAAGCGATGACTTCATAGACGAAGTGTCAGGAGTTTTCCGAACTACTCGCTTTTTTTCAAGAGAGAAAAGATGTTTTGGGAACGCAGGTAGCCCCGTAAATGCTGACTTTTAGTTGTTTTCGATGTGCTTGTGTGTCAACCCGCGTGCGTGCGTGTAAATCTTGTTTATCTTAATTTGTTGGTAATTGTCTGAAGTTTGGGTAGGTCGACTGAATGAGTCAGAATGTGGAACATCAGATGGGACAGGAGATCCTTTAGTGGTGTCGCTAAGTTAATGGCAGTTAAATGGTATAATTAAGGGTTATAACTTGTTTGGTATTAGGTTACTTAAAAGCATTAAAAAATGGTTTAAAAAATTAATGGTTATTTATACATCATATATATAATTTTTCTATTTTGTTAATCTTGATTCAAATTGTGTGGATGATCAGTCTCGGATGAATTAGAAAAAAGAATCATTAGGTATTCAGTTATTACAATAAAATTTTGCAACTTTTTCCGAACGGCTTATTTATATTCAAACAAAAACTAACGGCTGCCAACTCGATTGAGAACGATGTTTTTTTATATTTTTATCTTCCACATACAAATCGCAAGCGATAAAAATCTCTGTGAGTCCCTGATACTGGAAAAACATTTTATTTTCAAAACTATACCGTATAAGCGACATCTGTGAGTCACGATTTTAGCCCTGCTGTGCGTACATCTAAGCGCAGCGATCTAGTGGCGATCGACTACAACATAGATCTACCGATTTCCGAGTTATATCTTGTCTGCATCTTTGGGAAACAAGATTTTCGCGGCGGTTTATCATTGAGAACCACTGTCTAAAGGACGCTTTCGCTGCCCCTTAGATACGCGCGCAGTTTGACCTGAACATTCTTTCACGCTCGTTCAGGTTCTCTTGGCGGGATTGTCTTCGAGTTCCGGATTGTTTTTCCCAATGGCGTAGAATTTCGTTTTTGCGATTTTACGGTGGGTTCATTCCTTTTCATTTGCCTTTTTCACGATTGCTGGCAAAGGTTATTTGCATTAGTAACATAGAATATTGAACTGTAAACATTTCTACAAGGTTAGGAATTTTCACAAGCAACTATATAAATGGAAAGCAAATAACTGATTCAATCATATTAGCTGCAATGTTTAATTATTCCATTACGAACGGAAATATAAAGTTCCTTTGTCTCTTACGTAATTTTATAGTTCAGCCTAATTCATTCACACTCCCAGCATATAAATCTTGATAAAATGACACTAAAAACCGCGATGAATCGAGAAAACCGACCTATTAACAAGAGATCAGCACTTCGCAGTAAATCGGTCGGAACAATTCGCCCCGTAACACTGTAAACTTATCTCCTTTGACGACCTCAAAAAAGTTGTTTACACTATCCGAGGCAACAATATGCTACCTCACTTCGCTCCAGATATTTCTCTCCGTATACCCCCCTCTCCTCTTTCTCCTGTAATTTCCGGCGCGATCTTGGCCGATAATTCGCGCGACAAAAAACTACGGGGGCGCGCGTCCAATAAAACCGGCAGCTCGTATAATCCTAGGCGAAAGCCCGGTAGGCCGGATAGCGAGTGAGCGAGATGCACGCTTTCAATCGCTTAAAGTCGAACAATCGTTAAAGTAATTGGCCGCGAGGAGCGAAACGACGGGTTTCGCAACGCTTTTCCAAAACAATAACCTCTCGCGCGGAGAGCATGAAGCTGGCGCCGATTGACGCGTCGTTGTGATCGCAGAGAAGGAGTGCCGCGTGTTAGAGTAGGAATTAGTATACCTATATATGAGTGTACGTTGTGGATATTAATTAGGAATTACGAGAATGGTGTTGTCGATTTGGTTTTGGTAGTGGATTAATGAGATATTGGAAAATTTTTTCTACGATATTATTATAAAGCTATGCGATGAGAAAGTATTTCTGATATAAATGCAGATATTTTATTACATTGATATATGACGTATGGATATTAATGATGTTTATTATAATCTCGAAATATTCATGCATCAATTATAAATCCATAAATATGTTTCCATTTCACATGCATTTCTTCATTTTAAACAATTTTGATAACGAATTGGTAATTAATCATTAAAAATATATAATAAAGCATAAAAAAAATTCCAAAACAAATCAATCGTTAACGTCTTACCGAATATCATTTGCCCATTCACGCAACTATACAACGTACAAATACGCGCGGCGGCGCCTCGCTCTACAACATTCTATTTTTAGAACTGTTAATTTAATTATACCTTGCGCTGAAAAAAAAATCTACTAAACGCCACTTTCAAAACTCATTAAAAATCTCTAAAAGCGCCTCTTTACCGAGCACGCGGATAAAAACGTCGCGCGCACGCCGCTCACTTCAGACACAATCGTAAAAACCTCTCTTACTACAAAATATACATGCCAAAAAGCAATTTTTCTTCACTCGGCCACGCGACGAGAATCTCGGGGAAAGCCGTCGTGTATAGCGAGGGATTAGGGTTCGTAGGATGAAAGAAAAAGACGCACTGGTATAGTAAAGCGGTGGGATATAGAGAAGTGAAAGAGAGAGAGAGAGAGAGGAAATCGAAGGTCCTCTTTCGGGGGAGGAGGCGAAAGCGGTGGCAGATTTTCGGGGACATACGGTCGGCACGTGCTGTTGCTGTTGCTAGAGAGTGAAGGGACCCTCAGCACGCGTCCGACTATATACACGCGCGAGCAGTGTTTCTCAAACGCGATTGTATACGTATAATAGCCAGTAGCTCGTGGAATGCTGCAGATGTTGAAAAGGGAAATTTGGGATAGGCACGCTGTTGTTTTAAATACGGAACGGGGGAGTTTTCATCTGGCGAAGGGAAATACGTTGGATGTGTTTGTTTTTAATAAATCAATATTTGATGAATATTCGATGTTGTTGCGAGATATATACATACGGCGCGCTTTTTGTTTCAAGTTTCTATTTTTCATTGCTGCGCAACGCAAACATAACGGTATATTGTTTGTAGCGAACGTATTGCGTTTCGAATATGAATATTTATTCGTCGCGTGGAAAATCAGAAGTGACTACTTTATAGATGAAAGAGACAGTTTGTAATTTAATTGATGCAAGCGTGATTAATCACACGGGAGTTATAAGTATATATTGTATATGCATTATTCATCTCATAAAGTGAGTCGAATTGGAAGCAGCGAAGAAAATGGCAATGCCAACAATCGCTTATTGACAGTTGTGAAGATAGAAATTTATCGCTCGCATTCAACGGGTATTATTAACTATTATTAAACTTCAATCTTCGCTGATATTTGCAATAAATGTCCGAGACACATAGCCGTCTTTTTATAAGTTTTTATGCTTTATCGACGTTGTTATTAATGTTCTTATAATCGTATAGTAAGCGAATGTTTCTAGGAACGTTACCATCATGGATGCAATAATAGCTGTAAAATATTTTTTTTTCTTTTAATGAATTTACTGCACTACATCTTGCAAAATACATTTTTCTATACGCATCTGCGTACACATTATAGCTTACAAAAAGTATATAATAGCTTCTATCTCTCATCTAGCATACCAGCGGAACAGAAATCGTTCTAGAATGGCAAAATACACCTACGCTCGTACGTAACAATTAAACCGTTACTCTATTCTATTCGCCCGTCATTAATATTATTTAAAAACTCGTAAAAACACGGTAACCACCTCCGTGCTACTGAAACACAACAAACGAGAAAAAGAGTGGGACAAAACGAAAAAATAGGAAATACAGCAGCGTACATATATAATATGAAAAAAAAATGGAAACTCGACAGTTGGTAGAAAGAGAGCGATCACGTGATACGCGCGAAAATCGCGCTCGAGCGTATATGCACACCACATACATACGCGTACACGCAGTTTTTGCTTCGTAAATCCGACATTGTATATAGTACTTCATCGTGCCGGCATTAACGAGCGTTCCCAAGGTGGCTTTTCCCCCGCGCGCGAGCAAGCGAGTAAGCGAATGGAAATGTTAACGTACGCCGGTATAGCTGCATTGTATTATAGTATATAGCAGGAGTGGGACAAAAATGAACTTTTTACTGCTTTTTGCGTATTGGTTGGGATATGTTTTGACTAAAAAATGAATATCATAAATTTGTCAATTGCTTTTTGAAGAAGTTTCTGGTAAACATTGTTTTCAAATGAAAACATTGCGTCGTGTACGCAGAGTTTATAAACTCGAAATAAAAATTTTTACAACCTTTGGCAGAATTATATTGTTACAACATAGTAGGAATGTTGGCGCAGTCACGTATTCTATCACAGTTTAGTCTACAAATCCATAAAAAATGCAATTTTAGCAAAAATGTCATCACTTTGTTACTGCAACGCACCAACATAAATTAGGTAATTTTTTTTCAACCACGCGATATACCATGCAGGTTCAATTTAGTTTTCGTTCAATCTATATATAGTTTGAATATGACAAAATTTTTTATTTCTGTGAGTTTTTGTTAATTTTTTTAGAAAGAAGGCAATATATTTTACATTGAAGCTCATTAATTTCATTCTCGTTGATTATATACATTTGAGCAAACGAAACAGACGATGACTCTATAAAAATGATTCTTAAACAAAACGCACTTCTAATCAGCATAATTATTTCATTTCAATGCTCTAAACCAACCTCACTCCCATTTCGCAAGCACGATTCTCTCTCTTTCTCTCTTCTATCCTGCGCTATACATGACTTAAAAAGCAAACAGTCATATAGCAACCGCATTGAACTTTTCTCCCATCCATATGTACTCTGCGGCAGCTTTCATTCGAAAACTCTATAACATCCGAAGCGAAAGGAGCAGCAGCGACGAGAGAACGACGACCTAAGCTGCTGCTGCTGCTGCTACTACGTCCTGCGGAGATGCGGAAACGCGGCGAGGATTATATTATTGCGCGTACAGAGACATCATTGTCGCGCTCGCACGCATGCGTTCGTACGTTCATGCGTGCGGAATACAATTAGCAGTAAATTAGCATGCGCCGTATCGGCGGCAACGGCGGCGGCGGTCGATAATAAAATCCCGCATATTACAATGATTGCATCGGATTTTACAATGGCGCTGTCGACCACAAATTATTAATTTAACGGCCCCTGGCTGTAGAGGCCCGGTGAGAGGTTTTCTCTCTCTCTCTCTCACTCTCTTGTTCTCCCTCTTCTTTTTCTTGCTGTCTCGTTTTAGTTCGAGTTCGCTACGCGCTACTTCACTGCGCGAGTATAAGCGAGCGAGCTGCAGCACAGGTGCGTTTTTTGTATAGCTTTAGCTATAAGTGCGTGTGTATGTATATATATATGTATATACGCAAGCTGGCCAAGTGCAATGGTTCGAATACCGGTATGCGTGCGTATAGTGCAACAGATGATAGTGTTGGAGTGCATAACATTGGCTCGTTGCGTTTAGGAAGAAGTTGTTTTGGCGCTGAACTATTTTGCGGGAGAATGGAGGCTTTTTTGGTAATACTGCAAGTGCTGCGGTTTAATTGTGGCAAAGGTTTGCAGCAGCACTGTTTAGTTGTTCTACATTGTAACGACTTTAAACGCGTTTAAATAAGTATAATGAGCACTTTGAGTGTATTTAGCAATATAGTTTTTGTATTTTTAAACAATCGTTATAGTATTGGCTTAAGCGTAGTAGCTTCAATATTTTAACGACAAGGAAATGTTTACTTTGCTATATTATAATATTGCAACTATACACTTGAATTAATTTTCTTCCTCAATACAGCGTACAATTACAGTTCAAATAATGGAATGCCGATAATACACGTCGATAAAATTGTTTACCGCGCTTATAACGCACCGATAATCGCCGCTATATTGCAATTCAGCATTTATCGTAAAACCATTATCGGTATAATTTCTAATGTCCTTCGAATAAAAACGCATGCCGCGACATAAAACAATGTCCCGCGAGAGAACGACGACAAAGGCGATCGTAATCGTTATTAAAGGTTACTGTTGCATTAATAAAGTCGGTAACGTATTCATTCCGTGTATGAATCTTTAAACTCCATACGTTTAATATCGCTTTATATATCGTCGTTACGAAAATATAGCGTTATGACACGTACACATACTCGAGTACGCTCGCGGACGGACGGACGGACTATCACCAATGAAACGGCGCGGTTACGATACCATAAAACCGTTTTGTTACCGCTCATAACGAAATTTCTTCGGACTTTTTTTTTACATAACAAAGCGTTATATTTTAACACACTGTTTGTCGGCGGCGTATTAACTTTCACCGTATTTTACCTTTTAGAAAACACATTTTCCAACACATTTGCTGCTTTTTTTTTCTTTCCTGTTTTTATTTGGCTCGATATACATATACATTTAAAGCACATTGTTCTTTCGGATTTTGAAATAGAAGCGCGACAATGCACGTTAAATCAGCGGCTGTCAAATCAGAAGTTGACGCGCGTGATATTCTTTAATGACGTTTAGTATCAGTTAAATACTTTTCAAAGGAATTTGAGTTGCGTTCGATGAATAAAAATGAATTGACACTTACGCGCGCGTGCATAGCGATATGTTTACATTAATGTTGGAAAAAACATAAAACGAGGACGAATGAATCTTTAAGCTGCTTCTTTATTTATGTATTTTTACTGCCTTGTGTATGTAATTATAGGTAACAAAACGCGATGTTATTCGAAAAGTAAGACTTTATATAGAACCTTCAATGTTTCAAATATATATGTCCAGTTATTATACTATGCACATGTATGCGTTGCTGAAAAAAATTAGTATTACTACATAGAAAAATTTCTAATGAGTTATTCTCGTAATTCAAACAAGATATCTGTCCTTTTACACGCGTTTCGAAGAATTCTCAAAGACAAATGACATTACAAAATTCCATTTATATATATATAAGAAAACAAATACACAAACGCACGCATGCAGTCTTTTACGCCATAACTCGACAACTACTCAGAAGCGCAATAAAACTGAAAAGCGCAGCAGCACTTGGTATTAATTAAAAAAGTAGAAAAAGAGATTACACCGCGAACTCGAGGAACACCCATTCGCGTAAAACTGCAGCAGCAGCAGCAGCTGTCGAACGCGCATGCGTAACGCATATTCCTCCCGTCAGGTTGCACCTCCGAAGAAACTCGATTGCGGCTTTTGTCGCTCGCTCTCGCAGGAGCTTCGCATGAGTTATGTGACGTTTGTTTTATTGTCATTTATACGCGCGCGCGCGAGTGTACAGGCGCCGGGTACGGAGGGGAACGGGAGAAAGAAAGAGAGGGAAATATCATTTAATGGCAATGCGCAAATTGGATTCTATTCAGTCCGTTAATTAGGAGTCTCCTTTACATTGTAACGCCGTTTGACGTTTACGCGACGCTCGGCCATCGAGACGCGTGCGAACGAGCGCGTATACCTATATGGGAACGCGCACAAGTGAACCCGAGGGTAATTACGAGACGTTTCGAGGATTTGTGTTGCATACGGGTGGGCATGTGACTTCTCTCTCACACACACATCACATGGCTTTTGAGGAAAAGGATCGGTTAAACAACTGCGGTGGGTAAAGAATGGAGGGTCGATGTCGCATAGAAATGAAGATTATTTTTTTGTTTAAACGGAAATCATTATAATATTTTTCTATATTTTAAATAATTATAATTATTCAACCTCGCCATTTTTTTATTTAAATTTTTCACTAATAGCAGGTACTATTAAAA
Organism: Torymus tubicola; assembly: GCA_035583055.1. Classification (NCBI taxonomy): domain Eukaryota; kingdom Metazoa; phylum Arthropoda; class Insecta; order Hymenoptera; family Torymidae; genus Torymus; species Torymus tubicola. The sequence continues at coordinate 11,812,253 of JAWWEQ010000027.1, read as the reverse complement.
CAATTTCTTCTTCTTTTTTTTTAATTATGCAGAGTACAACCTTTGCTCACACAGCCGCTTATACTGCGCATAATAAACGGACGCTCGAGCGCTGGAAATTCAGTTGCGCGCTTGAATTACGATCCCCGCATGTGCCTCACACGCTCTCATCTTGAGATATATATATAATACGCGCGTGTGCACTGCTCACTCCACCTTCTCTCTTGGCCGCGCCACCAAAAAGTCATCTCTCTCTCTTGAAAAAAAGGAGGTCCGCTGCTGCCCACCCTACACACACTCGGAGCGCATTAAAAGTGTTTGCGATTCGAAAGCTTCCATTAAGCGAGCCCCAGCGAGGAACAATATCGCGTGCGCACGGCCGCGATGCGCTCGCGAGAGGAATTTCGCGTGCGTGGGGGGCGGAGTGAGAGAGAGCGAGAGCGAGTGAGAGAGAGAGGATATTTCGGAGGAGCTTAAACTCTCTCGATCTTTATCTTTCTCTCTCTCTCTCCTCGCCTCCCTCTCCCTCTCTCTCGTCTGCGCTCGTAAACGCGTCTCGTAACTCGAGGCGTTATAGACATCGCCGGGGTATATAAACGTCTCCTCCTATGTACTTACCGTGCGCAACGTCGTCCCGTCTCTCTTTCTCCCTCTTTCCCTCTCTCTCTCTCTCATTCATCGCACGTGCGACCGTATACACATGCGCGAGAGCGAGAGAGCGACCGAGCGCGAGACGGAGATAAAGACTATGTTTGCCCCTCTCTTCTTTTTTTTCATTGCGAGGAGAGGGAGAAAGAGGGAGACTGTAAACGAAGAAGGAGAGAAGGAAGAGAGAAGAGAAGAGAGATAAGGGGGGATAATTCTGTAATTTTTTTGAGGGAATTATCCAATTTCGAGAGAGGCCAAAAGGACTCGATAAAAAATCGCGACTCAAGAGAGAAACTGCCTGTCTCAGGATCTTCGTGAAAGTTTGCATACGCACGCCGATTTTTCGAAATTGATTTACGTAATTTTTGTCACTTTAATAAATCGTCAAAATCATTGTCAAATTTTTATATATAATATATATATATATATATATTCAGATTTTCAACAAATATTTACATTGTTACTTTTCAAAATAAACAAACAAGTTTACCGCGAAAATCAATCTAAAAATCACTTTCCCCGCGAGTGAGAGAGAAAAGAAAAAAAAACAACGTGACAGACACTCATGTCTCGGTTTTACGTGCAACGCGATACGCCGCAGAAAACTACTATATATACTACCGCGCGACGAAGACGACAAGTCTCTCCTCAAGTGCATTCGCGCGTGGTTTAAGTATACACACACGCGCGTACTCACTCTTACACACACATACGTGAATCATACGTGTTGGTAGTAAAGACCGTGGTGTGCGACTTTCCTCAAACATTTCACTCTGTTTTATAACGTCAGGGAATTTCGTTTTCTAGTTTATATGGAAAATAGACTCACTCGCTTTGATATACAACGACGTATGCGGATTCGTTGTACATACACACACGTGTACGGCTGGCTAACAATGTATTATTTTTTTCCTCGCGAAAAGGTTAAGTGCAAAATTATAGCTATTCGAAATGTAAATTGGGATATTCACGCCGCTACGCTGTATGTATATATATATGTTGTGTTCACCTGCCGCTACTTTGCATTCGAATTAGTGCGCCCGAAAAGTGGACGTCTGCAGTCCGACTGTTACAGATTTCGAAAGTATGGTACTGTTATGTATGTGTGTATGTGTTTGTACACCGCGGCGTGCCTGTTTCGTCCTTCTATATAATGTAAACGGTGCAGGATTTTATAGTCTCATACGACTGTTCTCCCTCTCGTACCGGTTTTGATTTCTCCTCGAATCGCTTGATAGTTTGATACACTGCACACGAGCGTACGGTTGAATGAAAGAATTCCGCGGGCCGCGATTGGACGTGTGTGCGCGCTCGGCCGCACACCACGCCTCTTTCTCTCTCCCTGCGTTCTCTTCCTATCGCTGTGGACTCTCTTTCTCTCGATTGCGCGCCTCTCGCGGTTCTTCGGGCATTCTATAGATACTTTGGAGTTCTCGATTGAGATTATTATTTTTAAAATGGAGATATTGTCAAACTGTATTAAAAATTGCTTCTAAATAACCTCATTAGCATATATCTGTGAATTATTGGTTCGATTTCTATCGCTCTATTCTTCTCTTTAATAGCCCTTCATTCTCAACGTCGCATTTCCATATAATCAGCAATACACAATGAGAAAGTCCAAGTGCAAGGAATACAGTTTGGAGCGATTTCACTCATATTTCATTTTCTGTTTAAAGATTTTGAAAACTTTTCAGTAGTTGTTCGGAATTCACCTGTTTTGACGTCCAAGATCATTTACTTTCCTTCCCTATACCTTCTGAAAAAATGTAAATTTTCTACTCCAACATTTGAAGCTTTTAACTTCTGTCCGTTTAAGCTAATTAAGAACACTTCAAGCCGAATATTAATTTACGCTAATTACCAGAAACTTCTGTTTTAAGCTGGCCATTTACTCGCAATGAATAATCGCTTCTCATTTGCACAAAAAAGGAAAGTTTCCCTACCGCCGTACTTCCACCTTCAAATATCCTTTATTTCTCGCGAAAAGCAGCACCGATCGCGCATTTTTCTCTAAGTAAAAAAAATAAAAAAATCACTACTTGCATATCCAAATGCATGCAATGCATTCCCCGCGGGCTGTTTACAGCGCGGCAAAAAGTGCATTACATCAACGAGGTCATTAATCACGCGCCTGCGCTTGCGCATATTTCAATGCAACGAGCAGCAGCAGCAGCCGCCGCGCATTGTTAAAAGTCGCCCGGTTTTTATACCGCGTCCCGTACCGAAAAAAAAAAAAAAATAAAATAAAATAAAACACAGCAACGCTCGTACTCGCGCATGCGCACACTCGTTCGCAAAACCCCGGGCGTAATTATAGATGAAGATCGAAGAAGCAGAGGGGCCCCCCTTGCCTCGATGATGCACGACCGTATAAGCACGCGGCGCGCAGAATGTATAACGTATGATTCGCGCGGTATATTTTCGACTGTTTTACGTGTTTTACGAGACGAGCGCAGTAAATGAACCGGTTCATGCGCGCGCACGCGCATACGAGTGAGAGAGAGAGAGCCGTCGAGCGTATTTTCGCATTTTTACGGGCATGAAATATGCGAGGTCATTAACAGAATTGTTTCTATATAGCGTATATAGTATCGGAGAGCGCGCGAGAGCCAAGCGGTTAATATAAAAATGGCAAGCAGAGTCGTGGCTGCAGCAGCCGTAAAAACGCGCAGCTCGCGTCGAAGCTGATTACTGTAATAATAATCGCGTAATCGGACGTATATAGCGTCTTTCCGCGCGCGTGATTTTTATATAAAAGTGCTTATAGCCCGTCGTCGTTGGATTTCGCTCGGTTTATAGTTTTAATCGCAGATGTATATCAGTTTATGGGTACATGCCAGTCATGAGATTTTGTAAGGATCGTATGTGAGGGCTTCTGTATTTGATAATTTTACGATCGTTTTTGACCTCGAGTAAACTGTTACAACGCCAGTATAAATGTTTCTCTTTCAACTATCGTAGATGGTTTATACCTGCAAATTAAGTTGAAATTTCTTGTAATACCCGCGAAAAATTTTTCGTAATCTACCGAGAACCTTAGAGTTACGGGCATGAAATCGTGTGCGGATTTTTATGATATGTTGCACATTCGACATCAAGGATTATTTTGAAAGTAATATTTTCATGATTGGTCAATCGCCTATAATAATATTCTAGTAAATATTGAAATATTATATGAACCTAATTGTCTGAAAAAATATTTAACAACATGTGTACACCTTTACACCAAAACAACGGATTTCACAAGAACCGCCCATTTTTTTAACACCAACATTTTAGCCCAATACATAACACCCTTGCTTATCATCGATCCTGATCAACTCCCGCTCGCTATATACACGCGCTCGAGTTATTAAAGAACAGCATAAAAGCAGTACACCTCGCATTCGCGTACGGGCCAACTAAATATATATATACTACTATACAACACACAAAAGTGTGCGCGCGCCTTGCAACTCTGTCTTTTGCGCCGTTATCCTCGTCCGCGATCGATCGTAAAACCCAAAGCAGCAGCAGCAGCAACAGCAGCCGCGGGAAAGTATCGATATACAATGCACATCCTTTACTCTTCCTGCGCCAAAAAATTCTCTCTCTTTCCACACAGACAGATACACATATAACATGCATACATACACACATATATATATACACACACGGATGAAAGTGCCACGAAAATTATATGCCGGATAATACGGGAAGGAAAAAAGAAAGAAGCAGACACCTGCGAGAGAGAGAGACGACCATAACCGCAGAGCTTAATGCATACCCGCCCGCCCGGTGAAGAACTGTATAATACGCGAGCGAGCGGGGCCCCAGACGAATTTTATAGGCCGTTCGGGGTTTGGCTTTAATAGCCGAAATTCCGCGGAGGAAGAGAGAGAGAGAGAGAGAGAGAGAGAACGAAAAGAGGCTCTCCATATCTCGCCTCCTTTCTTCCTCTTCCTCCTTCGTCCCCTCTCTCCCTCTCTTTTGCCTTGGTCGCCGAGAGGACTCCATTTCTGCGCGCGAGACTGCGAGGCGTTTATCCTTTTTGGATTCGCTTCTTTTCTCTTTATCTCGCTGGCTTAGATTCTTCAAAGGGCTATACGCATACCTATACACACACACACATATAAGTGTACCCGTTTCTCTTCTTCGTCGATTGGGTCAGATTAGAACGGGGCGGTATGTTATTAGAACATTCTCCCTTCCCCCTCCCTCTCCTTCGCGAAATGACACGGTCGCGTTCACGTTTCTAGCATTGCCCTGATTTTCTCCCCCTTCGTCTTCAGACTTTCGTGACGAGCTGAGTTGCTCATGTGGGCAGAACTTTTAGAGCCCCGTGTGCGTCTGGAAGGATTCCAGAGAACTCACTCACTCTCTCTCTCTCTCTCTCTCTCTCGGACAGGTGGTAATAAGCGGCCGGAACGGATTTTACAATTTCGAGTTCCGGCGTGTGCGCGCTCTCCTTGCAGACGCTCTTTCTCGTATTATATCATTATAGGCTGCGCGCGAGCGCGTGCACAACACTTTGTATAAATGAAATTGTTTGTGCTTTAGGAAAGGGAGAAGAAGGTTATATACGTGCGCAGCCCTCGTGCTATGGCGTTTGCAATTTTGGATGCTTATGTAGAGGGGCCAGCCAGTTTGTTCCATCTGGTCTATTTAGAAGTTTAGAGAGCCATGAACAGTGCTGCAGTAGTGCAAGGATGTCTGACTATACCTTTGAAAAATGCGCGCAGAAATTTTATAGTCGTAAACTGGCTAAACACTCGTAATTAAACTATAGGCTGCAATTTGATGTCATGAAAGTAGATAATAAGCTTCGACGCTGAGAAAATGCGCTTAGGTATATTATATATCATGTGTATATAGATAAGTGTGAGAGAATCCTTCTTGCATCGTTCGATAGCCCTGAAACATTGTAGTTAGGTCAAATTGCAGACGGTAAACTATAAAATGTTGTAATTATTTAATTTAGCCAATACTCTCATGAACACTACCCATTACTGGTATTTTAGAGATCGCACATCACGAGTACAAAAACATTCACTGGCACTTGGTATATTAAACTGATTGACCAACTTACATAAATGGCATCCTATTAATTTTCTTAATTCAATTAGCTATCGTATCGCAACCAGCTTACATCATCGTTCAATTACTCAAGTCTCATCTGCACTTGTGTACACATATTAATATCAAAAACGGAAACCAACAACCTCTCAACAAACATATTATATATATTCACCCACGCATTATAATCCGCAAACTCATCGCACCTGCGACATATCCATCCACCTTGCGTTCAAAATATTTAGGCGCGAAAGGCTTCGCGTTTCATCACCGTCACCCTTTTCCTCTTCCCCACGGATCATACATACACCCTCGAAAAAAAGCAAAAAAAAAACACCGAAGAGAATCCACAACCCTTCTTTGGCCAATGCACACAGCCACGGATTATGCAAGGTTTCGAGTGGCATATCGCCGCTTCGATCGATTGAAGAAAGCGAGAAGAAGAAGAAGAAGGAGGAGACGAAGAAGCACAAGACGTCGCGGTCTGGTAATATCAAACGCGCGGCGCTTCTTGTACGGATTCTGTTACTAATATACCGGGAGAGAGTGAGAGAAGTTGACCGGCGAGAGAGAGAAAGAGGAAGAACCCCTTCGTTGCATATTATCCGATACCAATAATGCGACTAATTGAGTTAGCCCTCGCGGCGGACCTTTAAGCTGATATGCAGCTTTATATTAGCGAGCAAGGTAACGATTGCGCACGCGTCTTGTCGCTGCTGCCGAGCTGTCTTTATGAGTATTCGTATTATTCGTCTTAGCGCGCGCGATCGCATTCGTATATGTGTGTATGTATATACATGTATGTGGCATAAGGCGTAGTCGTAAGACATCTGCAAGCGACCCGCGACTTTCTGTCCATTTCTGTGTCATTGCATATATATATATATATATATATTGCACTTCTACACTGAGAGAAGAATTTGTTTATAGTTAATAAGAATTAGATATATTAAAAATACACAGACAAATTTATCTATATTTACTCTTTGTGAACTCTTATTAACTAAGCGTATTAACTATTAATATGCCATCATTAATAGTAATCTTTTGGAATTTCAGTTAAATGTGAATGTTTTCACAGTTACAATTTCCTTATTTCCCCAAAACCAACTATTTCGTATTAACTATTCTTACTAAATATATTAACTATCAATAAATCCTTCTCTCAGTGTAGTATCGTTTCTTTTATATCGTTAAGTGCACATTAAAATATAATTTATAAGAAAATAGCAACAAACCAGAAAAAATTAATCAACTCATATAGTATCGTTCACCGTGCCATCGCACATTAACATCACAACAACCATCTGCTTAACTATATATAATACGTATAATATACACATACCGCCCAACTTATTCAACGAAGAACCGGTGCGCAGCGCTCGCTCGTGTGCTTATATATCGCATATGCACTATAATACCTCGCGTGCATCTATTTTAATGTATTATATATATGTATGTCCCTATACGTGCGTGCACGCGCGTGCGTTACTTTAATTAAGTATGAACGATACTTCATCGACGGTAGAGTGCCGCGCTCTTTCTGCGTGCCCCCGAGCGCATTGCATTTCTCGATCTCTTTCTCTCTCGCCTGAGTACGCGCAAGTATTATTAATCCTGTTGTACCACCGCACGATCGATGAGCGCGATTTTTTAGCTGCTGCAGGGGTATCGAGTACTGCACGATCTCCGGGAGTGTGGGTTGTTATTGTTACTCGTAGAAAGGAATAGGTTCTGGTATATTAGAGATGAATGATTTTGTTAATACGGCGTGTTTGATAAATTTTACAAATTAAACAATTGGATGTGACAAGTGAATCCATTCGTTCAAAAGTGCGTCGTTGCTTTAGATATATATGTATATAAAGACATTTATTCGTAATTGAACGGATATTCGCTTTGCATTATTGTTTGCAAATACGAGGTACATTAAATTGAATGTAAGTGATTGCATTTGGAATCGCAGTGAAACGACTAATATCCTCTCACTCAACGCGGAGAGCGATGGTGTTTACCAAACGTGAAATCCCTCTCAAACTCATACATCACCCGCAGCTAAATCCTTTCAACGTTACCCGCACACTCACACACATGCACACCGTGTGAAATCGCCTGCCATTACACTGCTCTTCCCAAATTGACGCAAAGGAACAAAACATGCCCCACACATATACATATACCCACATATAACAGAGACTCTTCATTGAAAAAAGTAAAAGCCAGCGCGCTTTATGCGATCGAGTCGTCGTCCTTTTTCGTCTGGGCATCTGCGCGCGACGCCGGCGTACATATATACGAAAGTACGTATGTGTATATATATATAAACGCGGTTTACGCGCGTGCGATATTACGTTAATTGTCGGTGCGCGCCGAGGCAAATTGACGACTTTAAAAGTCGGAGCGCCGTGAGCGTTGAGAGATACGTGTATGTATATATGTATGTATATATGTGTATACTTGCGCGTCGGCAGATGATGCACAGCGCGGCCGCGACTTGTGCAGTATATATATATATAGGAGAGCGGAAAGTCTTGACATTTCACTTGCGCATGATGCATATGTCTGTATGTATATGCACGTATATATATATATATATATCTATATATACACATACAAGGATGTTGTTGTTGTTTCACTTTCGCAAGGATGCTGATGCTGCTTTCTTTTGCGTAATATAAGTAAGAGTATATGATGGCATAGCGTGGTGGTAGCGTGGCAAAGGTTTGAAAGTTTGACAGGTGAATGACTGATATAAAATGCCGTGCGACGTTTGCGACGATAATGATTAATATTAATGACGCTAAAGGACAGTCGAAAGGCATATAAGAAAGTTTAAAAGTACGTCGGACGTTAAGAACCAAATAAAATTTCGTTTTGTTATATTGAACTATATATAGTGCAAATATAACACTTCTGTGCATAAATATATAATTTATACTAAAAAGTGTATCTAATTCATGGTACTGGTTGTAACGGTAAGTACGCCAACGCATATCACCACACAACCCTATATTTTACGACGATCCAGCTTATCTTTCACGTTTCCCCTCGGACAATCCAATCGCACGTATCATAAATTCAGAGCTCGCATATAATATACATATACGTATACAGCTGTAACAACGAACGGCGATGCGTATATATATAAAATACATAACGCTAGCGAGCGAAGAGATGGAAGAAATGGGATATCACCCTTTCTATACGCGAACGACGAAGGGCTTCGCGCCTTCGCTCGCCGCAAGACTTACTTCATTATTATATATATACATATACGTGGCGATATGAGTGCGGAGAGGTCGTTGTCTTCGTCTTCTTCATATAACTTCCTCGGGTAACCGCGACTACTATAGTGCTCTCTACGCACCTGAAATACGATATGTCAACAATTGCGTATATACGCTTGAGTCATATATAAACATGTTGCTGTATGTGTGTTTGTTTGTTCGTTGGTTGTTTAATAAATGAGTTAATTGCGCTTGGGGATGATATGCTGACTTGGGCTTATCTGTAACTGTTTGGTTGTTAATTATCAGGGATTACGAGATAAAATATGCAATATTAATATTTTTATCCGTATAGAGTAATAAATGTATATACTGTTCTTTTCATTACAATATATTTGTTCCTTATAGAGGCGTTGAGTGAAATTTTGGATTGTAATTAACTGACATCCACATTAATAATCAACCCATTCCTATATACCTTCTCTTCTCCCCACTCCTCTACTTCTCTCGCTAAACAACCCACACGGCCGCGCGCGCGCGTATACAGCGAAAAGACGTAAAAAGAAACACAGCCGCAGCAGCAAGTGCGCGCCACGGCGAGAGAAAATACGCGCGTGACCCAATGCTAACGCGTGTCGTGCGCGCGCTTGGCGGCGGCGCCTTTGAAACGAGCGTCTCGTGCTCTTTCTCTCGTTCTCTCTCTCTTTCATGTAGTATACCTCCCGAGATCCTGGCACGTGGTCGTGTGGGTGATGTTTCGGCGAAGCGGTGCGAGTGGTGTATACACATATGATGTTTAATTGTTTTATTAAACAGTCGGTTGAGGAAGATGAGGGTGTTGGGTATTTAATATAAGATTTTTGTTATTGTAGATTAGATCAAATTTTTATATTATATAAATATTAGCCTTGAATGATATTTTGTTAATGAAACTGTATTTTAATGATTTCTTTGTTTTCTGTTTTAGGTAAGTTTCCAAAGCCATTTACCTGTGATTGCTGCTAAAGCAGTAAGTACTTGAGAATGTTGTCAATGTATGAAAGCGCTCGTTGATTTTTTTTATCGACAAGGTTAACCCGTAAAATGTTAGTTTTGTAGAATGTATAACTGTTGACTTATTTAACTAAATAAACAAATATTCACATAATTTTAACGTGCAGCAACATTTTTGTTTCACTATGTTTTTATTTAGAGAGAAGTTAAATGAACTCCAATGTTTAGTTCAAAAGATATATATTATTATACTTTGACTTAATAATATTCTATAAGGGACAACGTCTCTCAGTAGGATAATTATCAAATCAAAAAAACTATGTATCTACATTCTACCACTGACACTTATTACTACATCCACTCTTAGTTGCCGAATGCGCGGGAACATTCTCTAACAAAGTCGCACCATTACCATTCCACACCTTCTAGTGCCCCACTCCCTGCTCCACAATGTATAATCCATCCATAAACTTTTTCACACCCTAACAACATAGCACCAGCAAAAACCGCTACCACACTTACCAAATCATGAAATAAGCCGCGATCAAACGCGCCAAAAAGTTCCCTTCCCTCCTCTATACGAGCACCCCAAGGTCGTCGCTTACATACTATACACCCATGAACGTGCCAGCAGCACGCGCGCGCGCGAAAGTGAAAGTCCCCTGGCAAAATTACGCCCGGGTGGCGCGGCACCGCACAAAGACCCGATACACACACACACATATATATATATATATATATATGTGTACCGATTAACACGCGTGCGACCCTAATAAATAAGGGCAGCCGCGACGTTATTGGCTGCCGCCGTGTATAGTAAGAGAGAGCGGTTAATTGAGATTTTTCGGGGGATGATGATGATGATGATTCGCGATGGTGTGTGGCTTTTTATAGGTACGTATATACACCCGGGATGTTAAGGGATTTTATATCCGGGATTTTTAATTAATTGAGTGCTTTTATTGGGGTATGAACGGGGCCTTTTGCGAGGAGCAAGAGGGAGGGAGAATGAGAGAGAGGTATGCCGTGTCGGATGGGTTTTATGCGATGAAGCCGTGGAGGAGCGGAGGTCGAGTGAGCCAAGTCGTCGAGCGTTTTTTACGTGTTATATGTCGTTTATTAATTAAACCTTTTTTTCAGAAAAATTTTTATTTTATAAATAAATTAAAATTTTTCGATCGCAAGTAGTTGAAATTATAACATTTTGAGTTTTTTAATTACATTGTATTTACAAATTATCCGTGATGAATTTTAAACTATACTCTTAAAGTTCTCTCTATACATACAACAACATTTTCTACACGTAACTTCGTACACATAAATCCAACTACCACGTCGTCGCTGTTCAAATTCGATCTACCGTCTCATTCTCCCTCTCTCCACTGTCATACTGTCGACACCTCTGCCTCTCTCTCGCTCTCTCTCTCCCGCGACCAGTCGTCGAACTTGTTCGTTCGCTAAAGCGATCTCTAAATAACGAGCTCCGAGACTCGTCGTCGCGCGTAAATAGTATATATGCGCACTTGCGGAGCTACAGTGACAAATCGCGCAGCACGTGACATCTTGCGACGAAAGCTGCTGCTTTTGCTTCAAAGGTGGATAACCCCTTAGTCTTACATAGTGTTTGTTAAATTTCGTATATACGTCATTCAATGGAGAAGAAGAGGGAGGATCCTTGCCTCTGCTTTCTAAGAGACGTTCTAAATTCTGCGCTTCGTGTGCGTCAGTCGGTATCCTATTTTGATGCGATATGAATGATGAGGGTTAACGAGAGTCTCGGGAGTTTGCGAAAAATAATTTTTCATATTTCGAGGCAAATGAATTACTTAACAATCGGTTGGGACCTTGCTTCCCATTGCACGATTCAATGCCGTTGCAGAGTTGCTACATGGTAATTAAAAATTGTTTGTTAAAATACGAATACAGTAGATTATGATAAATTACTAAGGCACTACGCAATTGCGTTATAAACATTATTTGAGTATCCATACGTGAATATTCTAACAAGAATCAACAAATCACCTGCAGATTACATTAACGCACCCCATTCGCAAACTATACATTAATTGTCTTCAAACACGACCGTTTATTTAACAACGTCGCGGGAACCTCGCAGTCACTCGTTCCAGCATTCACTCTTTCTCTCTTTCTCTTCCCCCTCGCGATAGCGCCGCACCAATTGATACGTCAAAGCTGCAAGAACGCAGCAGCAGCAGGAGCAGTCGCGGCAATTTGGCCGCGGGCCAAAGCTCGTCCGACACTGCAGAGCAACAAACAGGCGGCAGCGACGCGATCGCGCGCATCGGGACCGACGTCGAACATCGCGCGCTGTAAACGGGGTGTAATCGGTCGACGCGGCGACGGCTTTACACGTGTATACGCGTAGCACTCGCTGATGGAGGAAGAGAGAAAGAGGAATGAAGTTTGTTTTGCATGTGGCCCTGGCGTATGGCGAAAGCAGAGGGTTTTCGAATTAAGTTTGATGCGGTGTTGAGGATTACACGTGGTTTCGAGCAAAAGCAGAAAAATAAGGTAACTCTTAGTTGAGTGATCGTGATGGATAAAATTGGTTCTTACGGTAATTTATAGTTTTCGAGGCTGTAACTATTGCTTTTTATAACTCTGCAATTATGGAAAGATAGGAGAGTTAGCACTGTAATTGCGAGAATAGTAAATATTGAGCGACATTCTTTTTGTTTTTAATGATACAACGTTCTGTAACGTGTAAACGCCAAGAAAAAGTGTGGATAATTAAGGTATACCGCCAGAATTCCTTGGCAGTAAATAAAATTTATTTACGAATTCGTCGTTATATGTTATTTAAATTATTGGCCGTAAATTTGAATCATATTTTGTGTTACCTAAAACTTGTTCTGCGTACTAGAATACATACATAGTAAGATTGATAGATTTGGTATAGAATAAAAATACATTATGAAATGGTATATAAATAAAGTGCAGTTAGTAATAAAAAGTGATCATGCTTCAACTCTACCACGATGTTGAATCACCTTACTTTCAAAAATATCCCAACCTCTCGATTCTCTCGATCTCCCGAAAATCTGCCAAAAACCGCGGCGCGGACATAAAAACAGTATACGCAACAGGGCCAAAACGAATATCGAAGCAGCTTTGAGAAAATAAAAGAACGAGCAGAGAGCGAGGGCATCATCTTCCACGAATTACACCGACGATGCATTGCGTGACCGTCGAGTTTCCAAAATCTCTCGCACGTTGTATATTATACATCGACCGCCGTCGCCGTATTATAATAACGGCGCTCCCCCCTCCCCGCGCCCTTCTGTCTCTTTTTTATTTCGTAATGTTACAAAGCGGCCGATAATTGGATTAATTAGCGTGCCTCGGCCGGATCAGCGTCACGAGAGAGTGAGAGATGAGAGGCTCCCTGTGATCCCCGAAAAGAGAGCAACCACCAGCATACGTTGTATAAAAAAAAAAATATACGCGCGTCAGTGAATGCAGTGTATATATGAATTATTTTTTGTCTGATTTTTTTTTCGTGCACATCCGATCGTGAGTACACTCTCGAAAAATAATTCGTTCGATGGTATGTCGAGTCTTTGTATTATCTTGAATCAAATTTATTTTAAGGATTTCGAACACTTGTAAATGGGCTGTCTATGTGTAGTTTACCATACTCTTAGCATAATATTATTAAACATTTTGGCTACGAAAGCGAAAAAAGTTTAAACCCATGATTTATCTGTATCAATTCAAGTTTTTGATACATTCAAATATTCCTATTCGAATCTCTCAATTATCACTTACTATAATGACTTAATATCTAACAGTCGAATTGTACACTTGAACCTTTACTTTATATACATTCTGAAAAAGACCTCCCACAGCGTCAACTCTCCCACGTTCTTAACCACGGCCGTTTCCTCGAAATTTCATTTGCGACTGTACGCGAGTGCACGGATTCGACGAGGAAATTTCGCGAGATCCTTTTTATATTCGCGTACATTACGTACTTGCGCACGCGCGTGTGTACGCGCGGGAGCCTTTCTCACAGTAAGTATTCGCCCAGCGCTATAACTTTCACAAGCGCGCGCGGTGTGGCTTTATACATCGATGACGGGCGTGTATATATATACACAGGTAAATATACAAAGTGGGCGCACGTATATAAGGTTCACATGGATTGATGTGATAATCAAGCACGAACGATGATGATGCTACCACTACGTGTTTATGTGCTTTGATGGAAGCTTTGATTGAGATTATACACATTCTTGCGTGCTGCACAGATATACATATAGTCTGCTTATAAAATTGCAATTTAACCGTTTGATTGGGCTACGGTAGTTCTCCTCGATAACAGTAATATATCCGTGCAAATACATTAGAATGCAAAAAGCTCTGTGTCTATAACTGCTCACGCGTAATTGTATTTCTATATACAGTATATATAGACGAAATCCGCTCGTTCTAAGTAAACTATCGCCAAGAAAGAGAGACAGACAGCACGCGCGCGGAATAATTCATTCCGCGACTGCACTTTCCACATGAGACTTTTACGAGGCTTAACTCCTGGGAACACTGGACATGTATAGACGGTAAGCGAGTGGCGCGCGCGTATGCCTCGTAAACGCAGCTTGAAATTTCCCATTGATCAGTTTAGATGGGGCTCGAAACAATTTTAGTTACGCGCCAGTTTCCGGTAAAGTCCCGGACAAAACTGTTGTTGATCTTCCGCGAGAAAAACCTTTCCATCTGTAGTGTAGCCATTATATGATTTTCGGTATTATAAGATTTGTTTGTATCTATCTTGATCGCCAGGTGCATTCAGAACGATATATGCAAAACTTCTCCTTCGTATATGGGAGTGTGCGCACATCATCAGGCCGTGTGCGGCGCAGACAAACAAACTCGCTCCTCGCGTATACCATATATATACACTCGCGAGCGCCTTTTTCTAAAACACGATCGATCTCGTAAATCCGGCTCTCTCACTCTGTTTTACAACCTCTCCCTCTCTTCCTCCCTCGTGCACTACTCGGGGCTATATAGCGTGTAATTTCATCGATCGTTTTTTCTCCTCTCCCTCCTCTCTCTCTCTCATCCTTCGCCTCGACACTCCGCCGGCGGATTGTATTATCCCGGTAGTTAATGCTATTTCGCGAGTCCCTCTCTTTGACGAGTTTACGAGCGGCGCACGCGCACGCTATGTGTATGTACGTGTGTGTGTGTGAGAGAGAGAGAGAGGCGTTATGCGCGTTAGGAATGTCTCGGATGGACGGACAGGACGGGACGGATGGCTCGCTCTCGGGCGCATATCGCGCGCCGTGGGCCGCAGCCAGCCGATGGCCCGTTGATTTATGCCCGACGTTACCTCTGCCAATGGATTTACATCCCGATATTTATTATTCGGAATATTATCGCGCCGGAGCGCGCGTTTATTGCGTTAGGCCAAATGCCCGGCGCTCTATCTCATTTCGCGCGAGCGCGGGAGAGGATCGTTTCGCGTTGGTCGGTTTTTCGCGCCGCGGCGTTTTTGTTGCACGCGCGCGGGGGAAGGAATGAGCGCGGGGTGTTGGAGAGCCAACTGAGCGTGGCGGCAAAAATCGCGGGTGATGATAATGGTGAGGATTTGTTTGTCGGCTAGAGGGTCGTGAAGCTGTGCGCACTTCAGTGCGCTATGTTGATAGAATTAAAGATGGGCTTTTCTTCTTATAGAGAATTGTGGATGTGATTTGGCAGTTTAAATATATATGATTTTGCAGCCTGCTGCTTTTCAGGAACAAAGTAAAATTAAAAATTGACTGAAGATTGACCAGAAATGAAATATATGGTGTCCTATTCTGCTGGCCATCAAATAGATATTTCTTATTTTCTATTCTATTATTCTGTAGACATAATTTGCAGAAAGAAGATTCGTGGAAAGACTTATCATTATTTTTAACATAATTACTATATATATATATTTCTTCTGCTAACAGTAAAACAAATTCCTCAAGCCAACCCTTCACCTCGCCACGACCTCCGTGTCACATAAGTATATGTATAAAAGTCCCTTTCCAGTGGTACAAGAAAAAAAATCTACGCACACTTATTTTCAATGAAAAAAAAAACTTTTAACGCGCCGCACGCGTACGCGCAAAGGTGTTGCACGGGTCTGCTATACGCGTAACGCGCGTACGCGCGCGTGCGACCGTATATTTTCCCGCGGACGTTAATTGCGCGCCCGCCTTGGTGCGGCCCACAATATATATATATATATATATATATACACACGCGACATTACCGCGGAGGGGGGATTAGTCGTGGATTGTCGCGTACGAAATCGATTTACGGATTTATCGAAGTATATAGTCTGTCATACTAGGCATAGTATAGAGGAATTGATTTTAATATATGGTTTTCGGATATTTTAGGGTTCCCTATGTAAAAAAATACCTTAAATATACTATACACGTTGATTGAAATTAATTAAACATTTTTCCACGTCCGGTTCCCTTACTTGGAGACACAAATAGACCAATAAAATTTCTCTTCACCTGACAAATTCACCAAAATCTTAAACATCTTCTCGATGATCCTTCCACGAAGACAGCGGAGCTCCTCCCGGCCTTTATCGCACCCTATAGCTATATACATATATATGTATACACACCCATCACATGTCTGGCTATATACATCACGCTCGCACGCACGTGTTATATATAAAACTCTTCGCAATTTTCGGACGGCCGGTGGCAGCATCAGGCCCGATTATTCATTATTCAGGGAGTAGCCGCGCGACGCCACCGACATTCGGCTCCCGGTTTCTCCTCACTCTCTCCTCTCGTCGACGCATGTATACAATATATATATATATATATATATACACAGACAGACATGCGATCGTCCTCACGTCTCGTCCTCAGCTGACCTTGGATCACGCTATCTTCCCGCCATTTTTTTTCTTCTTTTTTTTCGCTCTCCCGCGTTCGATCTTCTTCATTGTTTCCCTCTTGCTCGCACTCTCGCTTTCGGCGGGAGACTCGTCTTCCTCAGGCAGCAAATCTTTTATGATGCGTGCCTCTTTATGGGTCTAAGGGATGAGTTTGGCGGCTTCCGCCGTTTTTGCCGACTGTATAGACAGAGGATTGTGCGATTCCGATCGCGTTTCTGCGATTTTGCTGGTCGCTTTTGAGACCTAGATTTCTAAAGTCTGCGGAGGATGTGATAAATTTTGATGGCCGGTGAAATCAATAGCCTTTTAATATATTGCTTTGTCGGGGTTTTGCCATAAGCGTTGGTTACCTTAGTAGTATTTTTTTTGTAATCATTTTTTTATATGAATAATAACGATCAATTGCATTGTAAACATCTGTACTTAAAATAGTCTTTCTTTAATACAATAGCAAAATCTAACAAAATAAAAACTCGTTCGTTTTATTTATTCAAGTAAACATAATATCTTGTAAGTTAAACTAACCATTGAAATTAAAGACTAAAACATTTCTAGCCTAGTATGCATTAAACAATAAACATACTGCTATTTCTACAACTGCCTCAACTACCTTAACAGAGTTATTTTTTATAATCTAAACTACACATAGAGAGTAACAACAACAATAGCAACTCATAACTCCAAGCCCCATAAAATCGCGACAACTGCTCGACTTACCTCCCTCTTAAACTCTCCTCTCTCTCTCTCTCTCCCCCTTTTCCCCAAATGACACATATGTTTTCGTAATGCCTAAGCACGCGCGCGCACACGCGTTCGCGTAATGAGTGTAATTCATGCGTAATGCGCGCGTAATACAGGGGCTGCTATCTTACGCGTATACGCGTGTTATATACACCGTCGCGATGATGCGTGCGCGCGCGTGCCGAAGGAAAAGAAAAGTGGGCTAACTACTGGCGCACGCGCACATGTGACCTAATAATAACCGGGTTACCCGGCTCGCGTTTCGTTTCTTTTTGTTTTGTCTCTCGCCCGCGCGCGCGCAACATTTGCCAGGATGCCTTAGAGGCAATGGTGGATTTTCTTTTCTTTCGCCCGCTAGTAATTGGAGTATAGACGTTGAGCTGCCGTATATACCTTTGTTCAAAAGAGGTAAATTCCTTCATTGTTTCGACGCGATTCGGTTGCAAATTCTCTCTTTTTTTCGAAAGCACGGGAGAGAGAGAGAGAAAGAAAGAGGGGGAGAGTATGTGGAATGTTCTTGGAAAGCGCGTATATACGCGTATATAGACAATTCGTGCGTCGTCTGTTTCGCTTAACGGAAAACCGCATGTTTTGAACAATTAAATTGAATTTGAAGTATGTAGTTCAATGCTAAGCAATTATTTCTTCTTCTCAATGGCTACTGTGCACGTTATTCCAGAGAAACAATTACTGCTTTCAAGACAACGTCTACGTTTATACTTTTATTCCGGTATAACTCGCAAGCTTTATTACAAAAAAAAAATTCACCCATTTTTTTCGACCGTAATCACACTTACACGAAAATTCGCTTCGGAATTTTCAAGCCGAAAAATTATCATTTCGAACTTTAAATGAAGAAATTAAAATAACAGCCCTTCCGCATTAGCATATAACAGCCAATCATCCGAGTAGCGCTCGCTGAAAAAAAGAAACAAGGGCAACCCACTCCCTCTCTCTTTCTCTCTCCTCGGCAAAAATATTCAAATTTATTCAATAATCTAACTAGCGCAATTTCCTCTCGCGTTATTACGTGCATATAACCTAGTCTCGGCCCACGAAAGGGCCCAGAGTTCCCTTTCTCTCTCATAGAAGAGCTCGAAAAAATTCTCTAGAAAAGAAGAGAAGAAAGGAAAGAAAGGGAGCTAGATGCCGCCGTTGCTGCTGTTGCTGCACCTACACGGCATCATTCAAATTATATTCAGTTAATGGCACGTCATTATTCCCTTCACCCGCGCAGCAGCGAATCGCGTGGGCCCGCACGCGACGGATGTGCGGCGAGAGAAGGAAAAGCCGCCGCCGCCGTCGCGCAGTAGAGGAGAGAAGATTAGGCGCGACGCGACGTCGCGCGGCCTTGATCCCCGGATCATTCAGACAGGATGTGATACGTCGCTTTTGATGGGCGTATTATATCGTGGGTTGCTGATGAGGAGAAAATTTTGGTTGATATGGTTTTAGACGAAAAGTATATTCATTCGATGCTATTGGTACTTGAGCTGAGATTCTTTAACCGTATCTACGTTCAAGTGGTATCAATACTTATGATTGAAAAAAAGAAAAACAAATAAGTTTCACAAGTTCTTTGAAAGATTATGAGATCGTCAAGTGCTTAGTCGATACATACCGACTTTGAAGCAATTTCCATACGACACATTATTGTATAAACAGTTGTTTTTCATTGCCGTTCAATTATATTAATACGTAAAAATGTATATATGGAGTCGCTGGTAAAAATTCATATGTGCAATTTTATTGCATACGCGTTTACGATTTCCCAGAACCCGATAATTTTGTTTAATTACTTTGACTTTGAATTTCATCACATTAGATTAGGACGATTAAGCGCTAATTGTGCAAAAGGATAAAAACAAGGTGTACACACGTCGTAATAAAGGAACGCGGGTTGTAAAAAAATAGAGACGATTACGCTTTTCTATATACACGGGATACTCTTTCAGGCGACGCGTCGTGCAGTAATAAATTGCGCAATGGCTTAATAACTGACCTACATTCATGCATGAATATGAAAAATTATCTTTATATAATGCATAAAAGAATCTTTTTGTTTTTATCTTAAACAATAATATTTTTATCTTTGCGTTTTAAAATATAACAACCAACCGACAACATTTTTTAATTCTTTTTATATACATGAAACCTATGTACGAAGATTTTATAAAATTTCACATAGGATGTTGAAACCGAAATCCGTTTTTTTTTCGAAAAAAAAGGATAATCGCATGTTAGCGAGCAAACGACTGGGAATGTAATGAGCGCGCTGGATTTCGATCCCATCGATGTTTACAAGATATGTATGCGCATGCGCGTTTAAACACAGAAACGCATCACATTGTTACATTGTGTGCTCGAGCTTCGTGAACCGCCGCCGCGACATGCGATGTGGTTATGCAGATGTCATTGTGTACCGCATTATATATGAAAGCAAAATTCGATTTATAAGGGATGAAAAGGTAGACGCCGATTACGTGGTTGCGAAATGTTTCATTTCTCCGAAAAAATTGGATGACTGTATAAGTCTGCAGTGTACTTTTACGTAACATACTTTGTTTGCAAAGACATATATTTTTATTGGATTCAGTTTTCTAATTTGTACGTATTTTATGGCCGATTGTTTATAAATTTGTGAATTTGCATAGTTATTTATATAATTTTTGTGTAGAATTTGTAGGCAAGTATGGTCATAAATTATATACATGCAGTTTTGTATATATTATTTGCACAAGGTGTTTTGTACGAGTATTTATGGGGCTGTTATATTGATCGGGCTTGTTTTAACGACTAGTTAAAATATTTCTAATGCGAAAACACGATACACCAAAAAAGAGCAATCAGGAAAATTTTCTGTGTTGTTTTATACATTCGAGTATAAATTATTTTTTCAAAAAACCGTCATCGCGAGTTACTTAATATTTATGAAATTGTGAAGAAATTTACATTAGTTGAAACAGACTAGTTGTATATTTATTAAAAAAATATTGTATTGATGTATCAATATATAAATCTATATATATACATTGCGATCAAGTTTCTCTTTAATATATAGTAAATATAATCTAAATGAATTAAGAACAATTTTTTTCTATAATTTTAGCGCGTATATGTAATGTTTAACAAAAATATTTAAAAACATTCCGAAAGTACTTTCCAAATTAACGGATTATCGATTACCGTCAGCCACATAACACAGCAGTATGTTCATATATTTTTGAAAGAAAGAAAAACTGTTATTCGCAATCTGCTTCGTGAAGTCGAAAAAAAACTTTCTCAGCCGTAGCCGCTCGTCAACTTTTTCCCTCGCGTATTACACACAAAGATATGCTGCAGAACAAAACGCAGTAGAAGCAATGAAGATACGCGCGGTAAAAGTCGATCGCAAGAAGAATGTATATATATACATCGTACACGTATATACACACACACATATATATATGCATCGTCTCACCGCCACCTGTTCAGGAAATTGATCGAGCTAAGGAAGCCCGCCGCGACTTCCGCCAAAACTTCATCCGCGCATGCACACATACAATATAGTATATACACATATTCGCGCACATACAATGCATATTATATACCCTGTAGCCGCGACGACCGCAATCACTGCTACTCTACGGAGGTTTTCCGCGATTGTTACGCGCGTGCGCGCGCGCGCGCGCCTATGCTGTACCGTTAGACTCGCGAGCGGCGCAAGCGTGCACCTTGTGATTTACACTTTTCCGTTTGAATGGACGCGTCGCGGAAGGCTATTTTTACTCTATTTGAATATCGCGACGGTTCTCAGAATGTTTCGAGCGATGTTCATTGCTGTTGCTCCTGCTGTTGCTGCTGCTGCGCTGACCTTTTGATGCGCGGAGAGCGTAATTTACGGTTGATTTGCGCGCATTGGCAAAGTCGCACGGGCTTGTGTGATTGATGGCGCGGTTGCGAATTTTATTCCGAACTCTCGCTCTATCTCTGTTGGTTTTGTATTTTAATGTGGTCGTCAGGAATGCAAAGTTGCTTATACGAGGTCTTAAAATTTATCTATAAGGTAATTTTTCGATGTGAGAAACTTAATGATTACCGTCGAATATTATACCATGATAAAATAAATAAAATATTTATTTTGAGTGTTCAATTTTATTAAATTGCTATAGCCTAATGCATTTAAAGAGGATGTGGAAGGTGTAGAAAGACTGGAACGCAATAGAACGCTTATAAAATTCTCTGAATATTTACGATTGAAGAATGCTGAAAACGAAATTGCTTATTAAATGTAATAACATAAAATCGCAAAAACTTTCACGGAAGTAGAAAGAATCATACAGCAGCAAATCAATAAAACTCGTATCGATTCAATTATACAATCAAATATCTGCATTTCGCATAAAACAATAAGTACCGGCAATTTTTCTCAACTATATTTCTATATATATGTATATATTACTACCCAGACGCCCACTCTCTCTATTTTCGAACATTGAAAACTAAAACCTCCCACCCTCAAAAAACGAAACTAATTTAGTGTATACCTTCCGAATAGTATTCTCGTTAAAACCATGAACTCTTAAACCATCAGAAACTGTTAAAAGCCACAATTATATTTTCTCAGGCCGACAGATTCCCTAAGCGCGAGAGACAAACTACCCAATAACAAATTCAGCCGCTAATTGTCACTCCCATAAATCCGTTAAACACACCGTTCATCCTCCGGGTAACCAAAATATTTACAAAACTCTCTGTCACGCGCCCAAACAGCCGCCTGACTACTCTGCTTCCTCTGCCTACAACTCACCCATCTATATACGAGAGATCTTCTCTTCTTGCCAGTCCGCGAAAAATCATCATTGGATTCACTCGATTCCGAGATATATAGATCTCCCTCCCCCCCAGAACGAGAGCGGGGGCATAATGAAAAAAAGAAACGAATCTAACGTTCTGACTCGTTGCCAGGAATGACGAACTGCGGAGAAGTAGTATAGTAGGCAGTCGTCTTACGAACAGACGCGTGGATGTATAAGAGTGTGCGGTGTTGCGCTGCGCGAAAATAGCTCTGGCTAGCTCTTATATACGGCCGTCTTTGGGCCTCCAATGCTGCGTGAATGGGTGTAGGTGTTTTTATTGTTGGGAATGTTTTTAGAGAAGAACGATATAGATGATGGGTGAAGAATTGCGATGATAGCAGAGTGTTGATTCGAGGGAGTTTTAGTGACGTTGTTTTTGCGGATAGATTGATTAATGATATATAGAGAATGTATATATGTATTACAAAACAATAGCGGTCTATACAAGAATTAAGACTATAAAAATGTATATTTCATTTTACTTATGCTTCGTATTGCTTATATTTTAAATATAACATTGATTTTATATATTGCAATGTTACTCATCAATCATTTTCTTTTTGTTACAGGTAAGAATACACAGTGCCCTTCGGTTCATCACTCCGTTTCTCCAATAGAAATAAGTATACTCTTTAATCTCATTTCCACTTATTGAATTACAATAATTTAATAATGCTAACTTCAACGCGTTGCTCTCAACAATATTAAACTAATACCAGCAATTTTCAAAGAATCAATGAACAAAACACCCATACCAGACGAAAATACTCATCACCCAAACCCATACGCACACACACACACGTGTCGTTTAACCGCATCGCAATTTCGCTTCGCGCAAATCCATCACTCCCCGAATATTTACTCGTCAAAATCGCCAAAACAATCAATCCACTTGATTTAGTCCGCGCGCGAGCGCGAGCACGAGTCGACTTATAAATTCTCGTCTCCCCTTTCGCTCGAATTATTATTCTCAAACGCTTGTCAGTTAAAGCCGCGGCGTGCTAACCGTCTCCATTCTCTCTCTCCTCCCTCGCTCGCTTGCTCTCTCTCTCTCTTTCTCTCTCTCCTTCTCTTGGTATATTTTATTAATAAACGTCCGGGGATGATTAATGGACGGGTGGCCTAGGCTCGTCGTGCGTCCGCACGCGCCCACGTGTGTGTGTAGGTGAGGCGTTTCGACGATGACGACGACGGCGCGCGCATACACATGGCAAAAAATAATATCTCCGGGTGTACCAGAAAAACGACCTCGAACTCCTCTCCTCTGTCTCTCTCTTGGAGTTTTCTCTCTCTCTCTCTCTCTGTCTCTCTTGCTGCCGGTCTCTTGAGGGTTTGTCGGATAGGACAGTGTGAGAGGGTGACGAAGTAACGAGCGGAAGACGAGATGCGTACTGGAGTCTTTTTTGTGATTATCTTTTTAACGAATTCCAATATTCGTTTTTTTCTCGTACATTCAAATTTTTCATTTGATACGTTTTGACAGTTTTCTTTTATAATTGTCTGTTTCCAGTAAACTTTATTTGTTTGTCCTATTGTAATTTCGCTGCAATTCAAAAGAAAACTGCATTCCCTGGAAACTAAAATTCCACCCACATACCTTACACAATATTATACTAACCATCCTAAATCAACTATACATTCGCAGCACATGCATGACACCTGCTTGCTCGTTCCAACCCAATTTCTCCCCGCCCATAAACCGAACTCTCGAATGAAACAACCGCGCGTAGGTCATCGCCGAGGATCAAATATGCGCTACACTATGCATATCGCGTCCGCAAACATCTGCCCTCCACCGCTATAATCGGCGCAGCACGACTTTTCGCATGTGGCGTTACGCGGCATATAGAGGAGAGTAGCTGCGAAAGACCCAAAAGAAATCCCGTTAGGTGCTCCACAGGCTTATACCCAGGCTTCTAAAATTCGTGGAAAAGTCCCTCGAGGGAGAAACGCATCGACGAGATGCGCATGCGCAGTTTGTATATATGTATATGCATATATATTCTTCTCGTTCAAGGCTGTAGGATAAAGGAGAAAAGGAGGCAAAGATTAATAGACAAGAGAGGAAAAGAGAGGAGACGATGCAATCACGTGGCAGGCAGATGCCAACGCGCAGCGTCTTGAGTTTTCCGGGGGTTTTCCGATCCCTTCCTCCTATTAATGTCATAGCGAGAGTATATAGTGTGTATCCGTTCGGGAGGGTCGGTGACGAAGGAATACTGAATTACGCGCAGATGCTTTATCTTATTAGGTGATTAAGGCTTACTTTGCTGCTTGCTTTGCTGGACGCTTTTTATGCCGGAAAGTTTGTCGGTGTTGGAGTGTTGTTATTTAAAATGAAATTGTTGCAAAGGGAAAGTTAAAGTTTTTAACCTGCTATAATGTAAACTATTTTCACGACATTATAGCGTGCTATTCACATTTTGTGCGACATTCGTGAAGAAGCATTTCGAGAAACGTCGAAAATTTTCGCATATTATATGTACGTCCTATAAATAAAGTTTCATTAAATTTTGCTAAATCGTTTTTAGTGCGTAGTTAAATACATGAAGTACGCGCGTGAGCTCGCTCACATTCTGAAAACTCATAGAAATGAAACGATAAATAAATTTTACGTTCCTCCTGACCTTGTTTAGTATCGTATATGTGTCTCAATGCATTATTTTGCCATTTGCTTTTAACTTGATTAACTTTTGAATAACAATGTATGTAAGATACATTTTAATGAAAAAAAAAATGAAAAAAAAAATAAAGAAAAAATTACGTCGATAAGAGGAAGGACAGTTGTCAGACTATATCCGAGCCGCGGAATATTAATAAAAATATGCTTTGTAATTGTGCAGTATAGATAATTTCTTGATAATTCGGGTATTACCATAATATAATGACAATTGCAAGAAACGTCAGTTCATAATTTATTGCTGGATATTTCTAGAATAATAATATATTTTCCAGCGACGTAAAATAGTATTAGAAAATGCGATTTCAGTTTTAATTTTTGCCGGTTGACGAATGAACAAATGCGCAATCACGAAACGCTAGCACATTTTCTTTTTTTATATAATGTATAATATACTTTGGACGCAATTTACTTTGGCTTCCTGTGAAATGTATTTTTTTTCCTCTGCTATTGCGTAACAGATAATTGAATATGAAAAAATTGCTCTTTGAATGTGTTTGGCATTATCTTTCCTTTAGTTCTATTGATCAGCAACAAAATAAATTAGTGGATATACAATTAACATATACACATCCACTAGTTCGCTCGTCGTCTAAAGAATCCGGCGACAGGAAATTTGAATAAATTTACGTTTCAATAAAATGTGTTTCCCCGTTTAATATTACACGCAGAAATCTAAAATATCGCTTGCAATAACTTAAATCTTTTGACATACATTTATTATCATTCTAATCATTCTTTTCTTGTTATTCATATACACGTCTTTTCTAAATCTCTTTCAAGTATATATCTCTCAGAAAACACACACACACACACACACACACTCACACGAATTCGAATCACGTATCTATAACCAACGAAAATTTGAAATTCGAAAAACGCGCACGTGAAGCTCGACCCAATTTCATATTATTAAATCCGTCGAGATGTTTAGCTACATCAGCGACGAGGCAACAGCGGCGACGAAGACACGCGCGTTCGAAATAGAATGAAAAATATTTTCTCAGATAATAATGTAATTCGAATCTACTAAAAATCAAAAATAAATCCGGGCCGTTCATGCTGTCATTTGTCATCGCGTTCGCAGTAATCTTTCCCAACCTGACGCCTCGCTTCAACAAAACCTCTCCTATACTACCATTGTTTCCCGCGACGGTTCTATCCAAATTTATCAAATCTCTCAATCACCCAGCGCATAACTCACAACACACGCACACGCACAACTAACCATACACGCAATGCGCATCGTTATACTACAGAAAATTCCGGCGCATCACGCGTCTTTCGCGTCGTAAAGAGACAGCAGGACTTTGGCTACCACTACTGCAGCACCCTTGCATCATAAACCCTCGGGCTTATCTCATTGTGTTCGTAAATCCAATCGAATTTCAAAGTCGTCGCGGTATTTCCAAGCTACTTGCTCGCTCTCTATGCAGCGCGAGTGAGAGGAAATTTTGGCCGGCGCGAGCGGTTCTTAATTTAATTTTACGATCGGATCTCGCCCGCGTCGACACGTTCGCCCCCGCGCAAGCGCGGCCATCGTAAATTATGCCGCAGAGAGAAAGAGAGAGAGAGAGAGTAGCTTGGGTCCTTGCGGAGTTATACTGCACTTTGAGTATACTAAATTGCATTGTGGCGGCGGCTTCGTTTTTCCCTCTTCCGCGGAGCAGCGGGCCTTTTATAACCGACGCGAGTTTTACACAGTGTATATAGGGAGGAGTAGCAGTAGAGCGACAGCAACGGTCGGGCTTTCTAAATTCGGTTGGGGCTTTTTCGTGAGGATTCTCTATATACGAGTGTGCTTGATGCTTCGAAGGGGATGCGAGACAAAGTTTGCTGAGTGATGCTGAGCTTTTTATGACGTATAATATTCGCTCTTGAAATTTGTCATTCGAATATTTTAAATATAGAATTATTTTAAAATAAACGCGATTATATTTGCAATATGATATTGTCGCGGTCTCAGTGATTGATTTACAAAATAAAAATTTTCTGATATGTAACTGTAGGGTTAAAAATAAAATTAATCAATGCCTTTTACAGGTCATTATACAGATTTTTCCATTCTTAAACCGTCCCATTTTCCACGAATCTAGTCTCAGATTATCCAATCATTCGACTTATACACACATGTACCCACACACCAACAAGAAACGAAAAGATCTCTTTCCATCTAGAAAAAAAAATGACAAAATCCGAAGGACACAGCGATAAGAGGGGAAACAGCCAGACGGCCAATCGATGAGTTTCACTTTCGTCGGAGGAAGTGCATTCCGAGATAGTAAACGCAGAGAGTTTCTACCTCTCGTGTATTTTTTCCCTTTCACTCGTAGAGATTCCTGCCCGCGCGCGCGCACGCGTGCACGTTTATTTGAAACGCAACGATAAGGAACGCGCAACCGATCGAGCGTGCATTCGAAACGGACCGAGCGAATGAGCCAATATTGCCGTGCGGATGCAAAGTTATATACTAAAGCACTGCGTACTTCATGTCTTTACGTTAAACTAAACGTGATACGAATAAATCGCTTGTTTTCACGTGCATATATATTTGTGAAAATGCGTTCGAAGCATTAAAAAACAAACGCTTAAAAATTTACGTTTAAAAATAACTTGCAAAGGTTTCTCGTTATTTTAGAACTAATAATTCTATTAATTTTCGTATTACAAAATGCCATTGGCAACGTACCTATACGTATTGTCTCGGAACTTGGCACAGACTTACTTATATATAACAAACGAATCTCCTTGTACATTCTACAGTTCGGATTGAAATCATATACGAGTCACTAATATAATATGATGAGAGTGCAATTTTGCGAGTTATTTCAAATTTGACGCTAGCATCTTTTCAGATTCTCTTATATTCTATCATGGAAACAATCTAAACGGACCTCTTTTAAAATTAACAAAAACCTCACCAATCGCTATATACCATAACGCATAGTTGCTGCCGAAGATTCTGCGCGTAACTTATATATATACACTCGCCCCCCTGATATCGCGAGCTTTTGCGCGTGTGCAATGATTCATGGCCTACGACGCGCGGCTTTTCCGCGCGCAAACGCTTAATGGACCATAAAATCACACCGTGTCGTGAGTACGCGTGAGCTGTGTAACCTCCCCTTCGTGTGCAAGGGCACGTGTGTACCGATTCGACGCGACTGTTTTTTTTCCCTGTTCTCGATTTTTTTACGCAAAGGCGTGAAAATCAGCGCTGCTCGGCTGATAAGATTATCATAGTTGCTGCTATACGGGTTTGCGAAATGTTGGCTGGCAGATTGTCACCGTGGATTAACGCTGAGCACGGTATATATATATATAACGAGTCTGCAAAATTGAGACGAAATAAAATTATTTTTAGTGTGATTTGGTTTTGATAAAATCACTGAGATATTTTGCAAAATGAATGACAGCGATGTTAAAAGCATTTTTTACTTTACAAATTAAAGAAGATAAAACTGTTATTTTTCAAGAAGAAAAAACAGGAAAAATCTTTTAAAACCCTCGTTTAAAACAAACAAAGGAAAAAAAACTAAAATATACTTTAATTGGAACGCTTAGCTGGTAAAACGTAGCACCTTCATTATTCACGTGCACCCGCAACCTTAATGCACTCATTCCATCATACCCAACTAGCTCGCCCCCACTGGCCAATCTCTCATCGCCATCATCCAAAGTTCGCATTGGCGATCCGTAGATTCTGCGCATATCTCTCGCTCTCTCATATGCGCACACGCACACGCAGACATCGATAGCGTGGGTGGCTGGATATTGTTAGAACTCTCTCGCTATAAGACTCACGCGAAGGAGGAGTAGTAGGAAAAGAGAGACACGGCCGAGCAACAGCGACCGGGAGACACACGAAAAAAGCGAGGGATGCGCGAGAGATAAAGAGGGGAGGGGAGTGTCTCGCTAATGGGGTTTTAATGACGGCCAGCTGTCCGTCAGTCATACAATTTTAGACAACTATTTCGTGCGCGCAAGCAGCAACAGCAGCGGCGTCGGAGTAGGCGTTGGCGGTCGTAGCACCCTGAGAGAGTTAGACGATATATCGCATTGGTTCCTTTCGATCTTGAAAGAGAATGAGAAGGGGAGGGAGCAGACAGCTAGACTGCGGAGGGACATCGTCCTCGATTTTCTTTTTCGGTCGGCGCCGTCGTCGTCGTCGCACTGAACTTGAGCTCATTGACGTTGAGGTTATAATTATATATATACAAGCGGCCACGGGGAGAATTGTGCGATTGCGCGCGTATAAAAAGCCGTTTTACGCCGCGTGAGCTTGTGTTTGATTAGCGTCACGACGTGGATATTTGTGAGCTATCTATAGATAACACGAAATGAATCGTGTGTTGATCGATGAAGATGTGTTGCCGATGGTATAGCTAGAAATGTAGAATTTATTTTGTTTGACAGTACCATTAGAGTTTTATTTTTAAGATTGTCGTATCTCACTTAAAGGAAATAAAGCTATATAATATTACTTCAATTAAAAACCACTAAATTTGCCTGAATTACAGCCAGCAATATCTAATTACCCCTTGCGAAGCAAACATCCTCGAAAACAATCAATCTCCCTACACGCGAATCTCAATACACGCAAACACAGACGACACAACAACGAAGCGGCGACATCGCTCAAAATAACAAACTTTATAACGCACGGACGATATGTGCGTATACATACGCGCGTGCACGTGTCCGCGCTCCAAGATTTATTTTCGATTCGAGAGAAGAGAGCGGGAGAAAGGAGAAGAAACAAAAAAAAAGACTACGAACACACGCGAACGCGTATGTGTGTAGTATCGTCGCCGGGACGAGCAGCGCAGATTAATAGTCCAAATAATCAAAATAATTCGCGCGACCACCGACGCCGCGAGGCGACTCTATTTCGGGGACACGCGCGCGCTTTATTCGCCCCCCGGATGATCCGTCACGTGTGCGCACGCGTGTACGCTGGATTCGGAATTTTCGGTATGCGCTGTGTGGCGTGCGAGATGCGTGTAAGAGAGAAAGAGAGAGAGAGTGAATGTATGTGTAAAAGCGGGTCAACGAGGGAAGGTCGTTAAGATGCTCATATAGAGCTTTTTATAGGTGTACTTTTATATGTTGTGTAAAATTATACAAAATGCGTATTTTTCTCTTCGCGGATTATGTCAAAGTTTGGTAAAAATATTATATGCTGTTCTGCGAATGATTTATTTGAAAATTAATAGAAAAAGCCCCGTTTGTTTTTCTATATACATACCGCAGTTTCTTTGCGATAAATAAAAACTCGTCTGCCATGAGAATTAACGAAAAACTCGAACATTCAGCAAATGATTTGTCTCACGAATTTTGTTTGAAAACTTGGAACTTTATTATACTAATCTACGAATAGAGCTACTGCTACGCTGGCTGTGGGGAAAATGGCATTAAAATACCGACAAACCATCAGCCGAGACCTCTCTCTCTCTCACGAGCATAATCAGAAGTGAAAAATGAGCTGAGATCCTCCGAAAAAGACACGTGTAAAGGGCCAGAAGCCTTAACCAGAGGGAGGAAGCAGTCGGTACGGAAATAAAACATGGAGCGAGACTGCCGCTACGTTTGCTCGCGCTTTGTAGCGGCAGATCAAACTCGGCGGGTCATTAATTAAATCCGTCGGAGCGCGGCGCGAGTTTCTCGATTCCCCCCGCGCGCCGCGCGTCGCCCGGCTTAATTTGCTTCGCGTAAACGCGCGCGGCATGAGTGTGTGTATATGCAATGGTTGTTTGTTTTTTACTTCGGCGAATTTCGCGCAAGATTTTTCTCGCGTGTCGAGTGGAAGATGCGTCGTCCGAACAGCGGCATGTGTGCATGGAGGATTATTTTTCTTTTTTTCGTGTTTTTAAAATATGTTCACGTATATTCTGCATTGGTTGATTAGTGATATACATGCGTCAGAGAAAATATTGACGTTTGTTAATAGAGTGGTGAACCAAAACAACGACGTGGGCTATTCGTATTGTAGATGAAGCGTAAGGATAAAGGTGAAAATAACGCACAGAATAATTGTTATTTAAATTCATCGATATGTGTATATATATGAGCAGCAAGTGTGAGTGCGCGCTACTAATCACGTATTCATTTATTACAAATTTGATATTTATTAAAAATGCAAATGCCCGTCCACAAGCGACCAATTCATTATTCAGAAAATGTATGATTTCGAATTTGCGTTACTATCTATCATATGCATTTTTCATGCAATGCAAATGAAACATTTTTAAATGCTTGTAAAATGCAATCTTGTTTTATTGCGCATTTGACGCGGGCAAAAAAATTTTAAGCACTCGTATAGATTAAGCACGCGAGCGCGGGAATATAGTGTCAGAGTCTATTCGCTTTTTTCGGATAAAAACGCCATGAACTCTTCGTGTCATTGGGAAAGCTTTTTTTCTCGTCTCGACGATGATCTGCGCCGTGAAAAAATCGTTGAATATTTGACGCCGTTGACACGTATTAGTGTTTTTATGCTGGCCATGCTTTGCGCTTTCGATTTGAATAGTAACATATATAAATATACGTAGCATATAACCTTTTTAAAAAGTGCACTTCGTTGGCGAGTTTATTGGATAATAAATTTTCACTCAAAAAACAATAGAAAATCCTTCGTCGAGAGCTTATATGCGTGAAGGAGAGAGAGAGATATCGCAACGAATCGCTTGTTTTCTAGAAAAAGAAAAATACACTTTACGATTGCGTATGATGTTAATATGTGTGACTGTTTATTTCATTTATTTTTTGTAATGGAATTTTCCTAACTTCTGGAAAATAATTATTTTTCTAATAATATAAGTACATTATTGTACAGTCATATGATTTGTCCTGAATATTGTTGAATAGTATTAAATGAATGTCAGTTAAACAAAACACAGACCTCTAAAGCTAAACGTATAAGCGCTATAGTTATACTCAAAATAACTATAGAACTATGAAACATTTTCGAAATAGGATCGTACCTATGTGTGTGTATATCATTCATTGATTAAATCATAAATTCAATTTCGCAATATTCACAATCAGTTGGAACTCATTATAAATAACAGGAACTTTCAGATATAGACCTAAAGAAACTTCTCATCAACCTCACCTAAATCCCTATAATCAATCTATTCCTTTCCCATTCTCGCGCTCTTTGACTTCGCGTGCACGCAGAGACGGACACACTTCTCATGGCACCCATAATACGTAACCTCGCCCTTACGAAGTACAACTTCGTTAGATCTCGCAGGAGAGGAGACCTCTAGATATACACAGGACGTCATCATTATATTACGACGTGCGTGGGTCCTCGCGCGGATCGAATATCTTCGTGAGATGCCCCATGCCGAGGCCAGTTGCATAAGCGGCTGAATCGCGCTGTATATATATATGCGCGTGTATTATAAAAATAAATCGTCTTCGGCGACAGGCACAGCCATCGCTATGCCGATCCCTTATTCCAATCTGGCGGACACGTGACGGGTCGTAAGAGAGAGAGAGAGAGAGAACCAGATGCATCGAGCGCGCGGTGCTTTGTACAGTCGGAGCTTATAATATGTGTGCGCGCGCACGACGACGTTTTTATATAGGAGAATATGAGAGATGCATCGTTAATGTAGGAGCGACGTGGAGAGGAGGAAGGTTATAGTTGCGCGGGTGGTGTGGTACGGATTTCGGAGTGTAGGAATATTTTTGCTGTGAAATTCTTCTTTCGATGTCTATCGATTGTTGCAGTCATCGACTACATATAGAATGTTTTTGAATCTGAAAAACAAGTTCACGTGCAACGAAAGATTTCTAACCTTTAGAACGATGCATTAATGAGTTATTGAATCGATCCACATGTTGTGATAATTAAAAGAATAAGTTAAAATCTTGATAAGGATTTTTAATTTCATTAGCCACTTTTATGAAAAATTTTATAGCCGATATATATAATACCTAATTGTGTATTATAATACAATAATACAGTGTAATATTATATCTAATTTGACCATTTTATTTTAATTATAATTAATACTTATATTTACTATAAAATTATATTTAAAAATATTGAAATATTGTTAATTTTTTAATCAAATGTAGTTACTTCTACTAAATCGTATTTTACTATGTTTTATAGTAACTATCACTAACGACTTTTTTTTCAGTATGGCAGAATTATCTAAGAGAATTTCTCTTTACCTATAAAATCTTATAAACCACAATCTCAGCACCACATGTCGACTCTATATCATACTGCATTCTCAAAGATCTATAATCTGCATATACTGCCTCCTAACTCGTTGACCTCGTGGTCAAAACTAATGCCCGCGATTTCAACGAAACAAATGACATTTCAATCCCCGTGAGCGATCCTTCCCCACCCCCTCTCTCTCTCTTTCTTTCTCTCTCTCTCTTACATCCATGAAAAACGATCTCGCCAACGCGTTTCCTGCGCGCCGCGCAGCAACGACTCTCTACCCCCGGCGGCGCGCTGTATCCGATTCGCGCTAAAAACGCGCGCTGATAATATCGAGCACAGAGGAAGAGAGAGAGGGAGAGAGAGGGAGAGGGACGAGCGTATAATGAATTTATATCTGCCAAGTCGCGGGAGTCCCGCGCATAAATCAGCGCGCGTATATACCGTTAAATGGGATCGTCGCTCTACCGATGTATACATATATATGCGTATATGGTATATACTCGTGTGCTGCTAATCTACGCTTCATCTAAATCGATTGCGAGCGAGCCGATGAGCAAAGTGAGCTTGTGCCTAAACGATATGCCCGAGTCGAGTGTTTTCCTCTTTCGGACACGGTGCATATGCCACGCGTAACGTAATAATAAGAACCGTAATGTCGTTATACTCCTGCACGTGCAATTATTCGTTGGAATATTGGATCGGGGAAGTATTGATTTTAAAGTATATGTCGTTGGCTTGTGTGCTGTTCTGGTTATATCTGATTTAATCAAATTTAATCCTGCGATCAGAGGTATTTCGAATGGGCTTGATTAGCTTTGTCACGCATGTATATTGTAGATGTATTCAATATTTATCTTCATTTGATTGGTTATATGCTCGAATATATGTTAATTGTTGTATCTATTATTCATATAATGTGATTTATCCGATTAACATACTCTTCATCTATAACGTTTCTCTTTGTACCAAATCTTCTATTATATTAATATTTGAAACCTCCGGGTCTCGGGGTTCCGATCTTTTTCCAATGTGTCCTTTTTACATATGGTTACTAACACACATCCACGCACCCACATTCACAAAATGGTAAAGGGTTGAAAAAAGTATTTATCATAATCCTATTAATGCAAGAGAATTATATGAAAAATACATAGTCTTCTTCTATAATCCTAAATATGAAAAAAATATTAGTGAAAATATTGCTTTGATTACAATTCATAAAAATTTACATATAAATGGATATTCTTTAACTGATTTTAAATTATTTTTTGTAATTGAACAAGGTTATTAGTAATGAAATTGAAATTATCTAGTTGAAGCACAAATTATAGGTGTCAAAAACATAGGAAAATTAGTGTTAATTTCAAGAATATGTTTTTCAACAATTTTCCATACAATTAGGTTTCGTAATGACAATCAATAAATCACAAGGACAATGATACGATGAAGTCGGTGTCTGCCTACCAACACCAGTTTTTAGACATGGTCCATTATACGTGGCTCTGTCAAGTAAAAGTAGACAAAAATTAAAAGTGCTATTTCTACACTAATAGTCTGTAACATTTCAATAATGTTACAGACTATTAGTAATGTTCAATAATGTTGCATGCGTGAAAATAATGTATTATAAACGGCAGCAACATTAAAGTTAATAGTTATATAAATATATAACTATATTTAAGAGAGTGCCATACTCAATTTTTACCGACCGCGTCGCTATTCCGCGGTTTTCACTTTTTAAAAAACGAAATAAACTGAATTATGCAAAACGGAGAGTTCATTGCCCTTAAGTTTTATAATAATCTACCTTCTTGAAAAGTTTCTCGTCAACATATTTATTAGTTTTTGCGTAAACTTTGACAAAACTTTGACGTAAATTTTGGACAAAAGTCCAAAATTAGCTAGCGTCTTATATATTTATACAAAGTATATTGAAAAATTAAACACTACGTTGAATGTAAATATTTTTCTATAAAATGATTATATAGAGAAGTTGTAATTTAAAGAAAAAGTAAATAAAAATAAGTATAAAAAGTAATCGCTTTTATTATTATTTTTCATTAAAAATTATTCGAGCGATTCACATTGACTTAGAACAATTTTTCAAGCTGCAACATACACTTATACAATCGTTATCTACCGCAGATATCATCTACAACCAGACTGACCCACGACATTCAACCCCGCAGATCCGTGATGTTCTCCATTGTATTCTTCCTCGTTCCATCCTCTCAACTGACTTTGACCAGTCTCCATAGACCCTACGCGATATACACCCTGCACGCGCGTGTCTCTAGCTGACGTGGGAACTCCGCGGGGGGGGGGGGGGGGGGCCGTCAAACCCCCCCCCCCCCCCCCCCCCCCCCCCCCCCCCACGCAAAGCTCCGTCCGGAACTCGTCGCGAATTCTCTATTTTTGCTCGGCCGCCGCAGCGTCGCCTGGAATAAATGTATACGCGCGGGCTATCGGCACTTCGATAAATGTATCGATCGCTATCGATCGAAAGTGATGGATTCGACGGGGCTCGATCCGAGCGGAGTATATTTATGCAGGACGACGAGTGGAAGGGAAGAAGAGCCGAGGAGGACGAGAATGTGCGCAGAATTAAGTGGGTGGAATCGTCGATGAATTGGCAGGGTAAAAGAAAAAGAAAGAAAAAGGGCTGGGTTGATTGGCAATTGACATTTGGTGGTTCTGCGTTTTGTTTTTGTTCTCGGGAGATAAAGGTGTACTCGTGGTGAAGTTTTTTGATTGTCCGATGTAGCTGATGTGTAAGAAGTTGTTCATTGAATTGAATTACATGAATTTTCACAACACCATTTACGTATAAAAACAAATTATCTTTGATAATATTGAATTACAATGAGACAGCTTCTTAATTTATTTCAAACTTTAACAATAACGTAAAAACTCTCAAAATAAATTTAGATCAAAGTTAAAAATCGTCTCAAAATTCACCAATAACAAGAACGCGAAGACTGCGAATCAACGATTAATCAATTTTCTCATTATATATACCCACGCGTACTTCTGCCCCATGAGCAAGTAAAAAGGATCGCAATAAATCTTAGACCAACGCTTGCGCTCGCGTAATAAGTAGATAAACAGACAGCTAGCGTTCGCGCGAGAATCCATCTATTTACGTATGCCCGCGCGCAGACAGACTCCCTCTTTCTCCCTCTCTCTCTCTCTCTCTCTCTCTCTCTCTCTCTCTCTCTCTCTCTCTCTCTCTCTCTCTCTCTC
>JAWWEQ010000027.1:11571842-11775636 GCA_035583055.1 Torymus tubicola | reverse complement strand
CTCTCTCTCTCTCTCTCTCTCTCTCTCTCTCTCTCTCTCTCTCTCTCTCTCTCTCTCTCTCTCTCTCTCTCTCTGAAAATCAAGGCGGAAAAAAGTCGAAGAGGAAGATGGACCTACTCGGCGCTACGTTTTGACACTGATGGCCAAATATTTCCACTTCTCTCTCCTTCTCTCTTTCTCACAGTCGTTTCG
The DNA here is from genome assembly GCA_035583055.1 of Torymus tubicola. Taxonomy (NCBI): domain Eukaryota; kingdom Metazoa; phylum Arthropoda; class Insecta; order Hymenoptera; family Torymidae; genus Torymus; species Torymus tubicola. The sequence goes on along the minus strand of JAWWEQ010000027.1, from coordinate 11,775,444 downwards.
TTTTCTCGTTCCATCCGAGCGTGCGCTGCGGATGCGCCTTTTCTCGCTAAGCGTGACTTGTCGTCACGGATGGGCGAGGGATGAGGTTGGAGAGTTAATTTATACGTGTAAAAGTTTCAGAGGTTTGAGTGTTATTTAGGTTTTCCATAAACGTCTGTACATAATTTGTAATGAAGATAAACGTGAAATAACCCGAAAACTTATTTTTACTATATCAGATGTATATAAGCGTGACGTAAAAGAATGCTATATACTAAACTTATTTGTACCGAAGGTATTATTTAATATTCCAAACGGATTACATAATATATTTAGATTGTATTTACAATTTTTCTAAAGATTAGTTACTTTTGTAGAACAATAATGGAACAGCAGCGGATTGCTTACTGTAGAATGCGTAATGATTGATGGTTACATTTAATATTCAAGAGATATTTTGAAAACGAACTACTCCTCATTCTTGAGAGGATAACGCAACTCGGTAAAATTGTCCGTTCAATCGATCTGCTGACGTATTGAGATGTTTTTCAGAATCTTGCAAAATAACACCGACTCGCTGCACTACAGTGGGAATATCGCAACGTTCATAAAAGTATATTCACGTTGCCTTGGGTAATCTCTTTGGTATATTGTTTAGTAACATATTTACAGTCTTGTCTCGGGCTTCATTGAAGTCGGTATACAATTACATGTCTTATGAAGCCGTAGGAAAATGCATAATATTGATTTGCACGCGCGCATGACATTTGCTCCGTTCCAACCGATATTAATATCTTCCTTTGCCGCTTCGATGCCTCTAGAGAAAAAAATATTTTCTTTTATCGTTAAAGTCAAAGCACAATACTAAATTTTATCTTGCTTTTGCATATTTCAAGCGACTGCCATTTCATTCTAATCGGCATATACATCCTCTTACATGCCGTGAGATATGGATACGTGCATCTAAATTAAAAAGCTATTATAAAACATGTATTATATATTTAAGACAAAACTAATGAATGTTAGCCAATTTATCGAAAATTCATTACTCTAACTTGTTTCTTTAATATTTAAACTTTGTATTTGACATTTGAATTATTAATTACCATAAAACTCACGTACATATCAGAGACCTCTTTGCAAAACCTACAAAGGGGCGCATTTGCGAAATACTTCAGTACACTTTCACAGCGTACGTGCAAAGAAAAAAAGTAACATTATGCTAATTATTCTCTTGTCGAACCTCATCTCATTCTCACACTAGCGCAGTGCCGCACATATATACTCTACTCTGTGAAAAAGCTACTGCGAGACACCAGCAGCGCCTAACGAAGCATCGATTTCCCTGCCAATAACTCATCTGCCGGCTGTCGCGTTCTCGCTTACACGCCTATTTTCCATATTTTTCGTTATATTCGCGCGTTCGCAAACGCATTTGAATAAAAACTTACGTAAGTTCTCAAGTCCTATCATTTCGAAATGATAAATATTTATTGTCATGTGTGCGTATACGAATGGCTCTCTGCGTTCTCCCTCAATTTGCATGCGTTATAAATAATATATCCGAAAATTCGTAGCATTAAGAAACGTTCGAGCGATGTATAGAAAAAAAAAAGAAAAATTGAGAGAATGTCATAGCGGGTATACCAGTATAATGTGTGTCGGATTTGTAGTGTATGTTTCGTAACGCGCAACAAAGGGGAGCGCGTGATTAGAACAATGAAAACGCGTGACGGTTATTAAGTAAATTACGCGCGCGCCTATATCGCTTTTTGCGGATAGCATATAAGCTGGATTCGTGCGTGTATGTAGATATATAGCGATCGAGTACGAATGTCGAAATGAAATTGCAAGGTAAATATAGTAGAAACAGGACGCGTTTTACGAGTATTTCCCCTTGGAAATTCGATGATAATTAAATGTTAAGGAGATGCAAAAAGCTTTGACGAAATTTCGTTTCTACGTTTGTAATTTAATGTATACGAATTTTATTGCGACTGAAATCAATAGCGTATACGTATACGCACGACTGCAAACGTCGTTTGCAAATCGCGTTCTTTTGGCGCCTTTCGTAAAGCATAGTATCTTAAGAATTGTACGTGCTTACGTGTATTTGCATAATTTTAGTGGTTTTTAACTCTTAAGGAAAAGAAAATAAACGCTTCGTGCAATATATATCTTTTATTTTTCTATATTTGTGTATACAAATATACCTTATTATCACAAAAGAATTACTAAGGCCTTACTTATCAGGAAATATTAAAAACAACGAAATGTATAAACAAATGACATTATGAAATAATATTGCATCATACGATATTCGATTTTTTACTTTATTTAATATTACATTCTAATGTTTAAGTTATACTTCAACCTACAAAATGATTCAATTAATACTGAAATTAAACTCTACATACCTTAGAGATCTATAACAATTAATAGCTGCTACACATTTTCTAGCTATCAATCACATCGTATACCATTGCCATCAAGAAATCATATTTAATTCAATTCACAATAACCCCATCCAAGACCATACCGCACACATAGACCAATTAACCGCGATTCCCACCACTGTAACCATCAATATCTCCGACACCCATGAAATCCCACCATTCAACTCTCATTATCCTCTAAACCTTACTACACACACGCGCTGTACATTATATACTTCTACACACACACGCGGAGAAAAGAGAGTGTGGAGACCCCTGACCGCGCGCTGTGGGCTCCCTCTCGGCACTTTGTCACGCGTGGCGCGTATAGGGCGCCAGCGGCGGTGGCGGTATGGCGGTGATTTGTGAGGCGAATCCGTCCCATTCTTACACATATACACACACGTATATATACACATGTGAGGCTATTGTCGGCGATTAACGCGTCACGACCGAACGTGTGTATGTCTTGTAGAGCCACCGTGGCTTTTGGGTAATGATGAACGGCGTTGTTGCGTGTGAGCTCGAGTTGTGGTTTGATTCGTAGCACTGGAGGAGGGACGCATGAGTGTGATGAATGTGAAGAGTGAATGTTGGAGGTAAAGGGTGAATTGTGGGTGGCGGCCATTGGGTACGATTCAATTAATAACACGGCTGTTTTGTGCACATTGTTGTTGACGATAACTTGAGGATTAAAATTGTAAAACGGTTGTATATGTCGAAGGAATTCGTGTGCAAAGCAATGCAAAATACTCGCATCAATCGGAAGATCCAGACAGATCTTTCAGGAGGCCGTTTAGCCGATGATTTACGCACACGCGCGGGGGTTTCTTAACCTCGGAGTTAGCACACGAGAGAACGAGATGGAGCCCGGACCGCTGCTTTGATGTGCTACCGTAAAGTCGAGAAAAAGAGGCGTTACGACATTGAAAACGCACTCTTAACAAGAATTCTCCGGCTGTCTCGAGAAAGAGAACCGGAGTGCAAACGCCTAGAGATAAAATGGAAATGACCTTGCAGAAACCCTATGGACCGACCCTTCTGCATATCAGACCTTTAAAATTTCTAGTAAAACCTATACGTTTTGCGTTTAAATTCTAACTGATTTAACCTCTAAATACCATAATACATCCATTCCCATGGCGAATAAAATAAAACAAAGCAAAGAACATGCCCCTCTCTTCTCTCCGCTACTTCATTTGAAAGCGTATAATCAGAACCTCTTACTCGTTGCGCTCTCCTCCGCCGCGCCACCTCTAATTTTCCCGCTCGAAAAACAACAACGAAGAAAACCGGCCGCGCGGTGGCGATAAACTCGCTACCTACGAGAGGAAGGGGGCAGCAGCAGCGGCAGCGAAACGGCGTCGTGAAAACTACAAAGTATATAAAACAATAAAAATGCTGGAATAACGCCGGCTGTAAATCTCGCCTCGCGAGCGAGGGAGAGAGGGAGAGGCATTCGCTCGCTACCGGTATAAATTTAGCCGGATTGTCGTGACTAATACATCAAATCTCGTTAAGACGTCTTCATGAAAAACCGGTTTTACGAGTCTCGCGGCGGGGCGCGCGTTCGCGTTTGTGAAAATCGAATGGCAAACTCGTGCCGATTGATTGCCAATGAGATCTCGAGTGGTTAATGATGACGAATGGCGATAGCGACTTTTTCCGATAAACTCGGCCGTCTGGAATCGTTATTGAATCAATTTTTTTTAATGAAAATGCTTGATGTTCAAGGTACCAGGTATTAATGAAGCTTTAAGCATTGAATTCTATAAGTAAATAAGAGTCGAAGCTGAATGAGAAACATGTGAATACATTATTATAATACGCATGCAACGTCGATTATAAAATCCTATACATTAAATCATCCATTCTTCCGAGTCATTCGACCAAAATCAAAGCGCGATTAGCATTATCAGATTACCAAACGTACGGGCTACAAGAGTCGCGCGCCCCCTCCGGATTATTATAATTTCCCATACTTGGGCATCGTTGAGGAATAAAAAGAAAACATTGAATATACACGTCGATGAAACAGTGTACGAAGAAGAAGAGACGCGCTACAACGATTCATCAGATGTATATATATGTGTGTACTCCGCCCGAACACCCACGCCGATCTCGTCGGATTGAAACGTCCGGGGGGACACAAAAGGCACACGATCCGATCCGATTCGCTGGAATCGATTCATGCGCATGTACGTACAATACAAGACAAACGAGCGTCACGTGTCATTTTTCCTATAGAAGGTTGGGGGATGTGTAGGGGATCGCTCGACTGGTTGGCCTATTTTGCCTCTTTTGGGTCGCCACGGGTTTTCCAAGCTTGTCGTCCGAGGGGTCCGCTGATGTTGAATAATGAGTGTCACAACATTTCATAATCTATCGGCGATTAGTCAATAGAAGAAGAGATAATACTCGATGTTTTTTATCTATTGGATCAGTTATTAATTGTTTAATTATACTGAAGGACCATTATCGGGTATAAGGACAACTATTTGCCAAGAATTGTTAGGTTGTCAAAAATATTTAGCATATATAGATCACATTCAGATTTTAGTCTGAATATTGATCGAATAGATTAATTCATCAACTACCATCGTATGTTAAACTTTGAATTGCTCTTCCTTTATAAGGTCACAATCACATCTCTGACCAAAACCAATAATCAAATAATCCTCCTACCTAACCTCCCACACCACTGAATTAATAAGTAATTTTTCATCGAGGGACCGATTCAACGACGTGACCATTTATCTCAGCACATATCTCTTTTCCCCCAATCGTTTCGAACTCTAACCGACAAACCACACACGGACAAATACACACACGTGATCACATAAGAGGGGAGGATCCAGGGAACCGCGCCCACTTGTTCGGGGTGACAGAGCGTACTTTTACCTGTTCACTACGGGGTGGCTGGCGCGTGTGCCACCTTTTTTCCCCCCTAAAATGCAATGACTCGACGTCTTTTTTCCCCACACGATTTGGTGCGGTTCCATGTGGATATAGTCGCTTATTAGGGATATGTGCGTGTACGTATGTTTGGACTTGATTTTGAGTGTTGTGTCGATCCCCGCCTTTATTGCCATTGACATGTATACGTGAATTATGCATGAGACTGATGATGTAAAGGATGTGCGTAAGATTGAGGTTTTGATGTTGGATAAGTTCGTAATATGCTATAAAGTTGTGCAACTTCCGATTATTGACGAAACTCGTTTGAATTGTAAAAAAAAAATAATTGTAATGAGATCGAATTTTTTTTATCATTTTAGAAACTAGATTGAAATATTGATAGGAAACGAGTAAAAAAGGCATAATTTTATCTGGAGGTCTATTTCTTCGATGCTATTTTAAAATAAATTTAATTTCTATCCTGAAAGTTGATATATTTTTATTCAGCTTGTAACAAGTTAATAACAAGTTCAACAATAAGTAATTAGGTACCTGTAGAAAAAAAATTTTTTTTTTAAACACAACGATCTCTCCAGAAGTCACTGACCTCATCGACCTCTCGCCTCATTTTCGCACTGAAACCTGGCGACAACCTTTTTGTTCCTGTTCTTTTTTCCGCGCTGCGAATCCTCTCCTTGATTCAATCCTGTGCTGCGGAACCTCGGCTTCTCGGAACCGCAGACACGCTTATTCCTCTCTCACTCGCTCGCTCGTCTCATTAGAATAATTATGGGCCGAGACGGGTGGCAACATCCGGGCTCCTATTGTTCCGAGGGTGTAGGTGTCGGCGCTAGGATCGAGGAAACGAGGCGCCAGCCGAGATCGCCGTGAATGACAAGTAGAGCGGGGAAGCGACAGACTGCAAGTGAGAGACGACGACGACGATGATGCGATGACCTTTTGTTTTTACCGCGAGTTTTAGAACTGCTGGTTACTATACAAAGTGGAAAATCGAATTGTATGCTCTGGTCGTCAGACTTATTGTTAGTTGTAAATATGATTGTTCTTAAAGTGCCTAATATATTTTTTTTAGTCGTCATTTATAATCAAATTTTATTTCAAGTCAAACTTACGATCGCGTTCATATCTGCGATAATTTTACCAGATGTAGTTTATTTTTTTACTCTTGATTGACCGCAACTCGCATAATCCGTCACCCCAATACAACATCTTGCCATACTAATATTATTATTCCGGGCATTCAGTTAGACCTCCCGATCCTCCGTGCAAACTTTCTTCCACTCAGAGCCAAAAAGACAACCCCGAGTCAGAAATCAAAACTCCTCCACAACCGTCGTGGCTATGTGACTAGGATTTTCCGTGTACTGGCATCTCCATCCGGGTGGCAAGGGTCAATATTTTCGCACGTGCTCTCTCATCCGAGGGCTTGCCACATGTCGGCGGGCTGACGGTCTCTCGTATAATTTTTCCCCGAGAGTATACACGGCACTCTGACTTATTATGACAGCGATGTTTCGGGACGAGCGCCGTGGCAGAGGATTAATTTGATGAACGATCTACGAGGATTTCGGAAAGACACGGCTTTATGGATTTTGGTAGAGTCACTAGGTTTTGTTTTGTTTCGAGATGATTAGTGGGATTCAAGTGTGGGAAGTGGCTGTTGATTATGGATTGATAAGTGTGTGCGTTCGTTTCACATAGGCAACTTATTAATATTTATGATTATTAGTAAAAGTTTAATCTTGCAATTGAAATAGTTTATTTATATCGATAGGGTTATTGTCCGATTTCGAATCATGTACTTGAATTTATTACAAATGAGAATTTCGTAAGTAATAAATACCAGTAATCTTTTGCTAAAAGAAACGCAGTCCTGCTTTTTCGCTCAAAAATCCAATATTAATTTCCCACAGAGCCATTCTCACACAGGATTTCTCCACATAAAATCAGAACATTCCATGCATTTAAATCCAAAAATTACGAGACCACGAATCTCTTTATCTCCGCGAAAAATTACCTCTCCACGCAGCTCGCACAATCTCACTCGAACGCCATGCGCTCGCGCGCATTCGCGCAACTACCTCATCGCAATAATCTTTCTCGGGCATATTAACTCGGCACTTACGCGCGTGCGACTTATCGCGCGCTTCTCTTCTTCCGAGAACGCGCACGAGAATTTCCGGTGTATGTGCAACTCGTGCACATAAAATCCACCTTTTGCACACGCACGCTTATCTGGGCATAAAAACGCGCCATTTTCCTAATTAATGTTTAATGCGCAACGCGCACGCTCATTGATATCGGCTATCGAGCGACCTACAATAGCGACTGTTGTGTGCATTGCAAGAGCATATATAATATTCAGCGAGCGGGAGTTGCCATTGTTTTTTACCTTAGGCAGACGATGGTTCATTTTATGAATTTCCACGGATAAGCGGAATGAACGTATGAATATTGAAGTCGCGCCGAGTGCGAGCGCCGCAATTAAGGAAATCGGGTTAGCCGTTGTTACTTTCGCGATAAGCGATGATATTGCAAACGCGCCCGAGTAGTGCAATATTTATTCATGCGTGTCACGTTGCTTTTTTTTATTTTGAAAAATGATTGTTGCATAGCTTTAATTATTAGGAATTTTAATCACATTTTTTCTGGATGCTGGAATCCATTTTGTAATTTTTAAACCACGAAGAAAAAGAATTTTGAAACATTAATACCACTTTTTTTATTAAGAACTATTATTTATATAGACATGCAAAAAACCATTTATTTATTCGATTACAAGTGTGCAATTGGCATTTAACACAATGGATTTTTTGCTTACAGTCACACCAGGAAGAGGATCTTTCAGATCCCGATCGCCAGGATGAGGAGAGTGGCGAAGAACTACCACAGCAGCCTCTTCAGGGCACCAGTCACTCGTCGGCCGAAAACACGCCGGTTCAAACGCCACTCGCACACCTAAACAGTCTCATGTCTCAGCAGCATCCACATTTTATGGCCAAGATCAAATTAGAGGTACCTTGCTACAACATTTGTCAATCATTCATTTTTCCTTTCAATTTTTCCTGACATTATTAAATTCAACATAATTATGTTATGTAATACCAAATATAAATATAAATATTATATGTAAGACTTCTTTATACAATAAGAGTTCCTTATCTATTATTATTATTTTTCTTTTTATTTTGAACCCCTTTCTCTACAAAACCCTTTTCATATTATGTGAACTCCGTGCGTTAACGTGAACTTTTGCGTCTCAACCAGCAGAACCACGAGCAGGAGCTGCTGGGAACCAAGTCCGGCATTGAAGCCCTCCAAGCCGCAATCAGCAGCGGTGGCTTCAGTCTGCCGTTCTCGTTCCCACCGCCTCCAAATTTTCTCAACCCAAACGCGCACGGCAACCCCCTTCTGGGTCAGCCTGGCCGCGATGGCAGCTCCGGTTCTGTCGGCAACTCCAGCTTCATCAACAGCGCTGGCGGTAGTAATCACAACAACGGTAGCAACAACAACGGCGGAAGTTCCGCCAGTTCACATACCAGCGAATCCTCGCAGAGCAGCGGTAAGAACGGTCTGGAGATCACAAGCCTGAGAGATTCCGGAATTGGAGCTGGAGGAGGTGGGGGCGGAAATAGCGGGCATGGGCAGAGTAGCAGTCAGGGTGGCAGCCAAGGACAGCAGCAGCATCAACAGCAGACCAGCTGGAGCTTCGAGGAGCAGTTCAAACAGGTGCGTCAGGCAAGTACTCTGTGTATCCATCTATTGCTCTCTGTGATCGTCCAGTGCTGCATGGCTTCAGCGGAGGGTTGTCCGAATTTTTGATTATATAGAAATAAAGTCGATGGTAAAGTGGTTGAAAGATGTTACCGATGGACTGGATTTCGGATGAGTCTCTACTGGGGCTGTGTTGGCCGTAAAAGAAGATCACCTGAGCAGAAATTAAAATTGGAATTACATAGGGTCTCTGTTTTCAGATATGAATTTTACACAAGTATTGCTGACATTTTATATGCTCTAATAAAAATTGTCGGAGAGTTGGTCCTACAGTAAAAATCAGAGAATTTTCGAATATTTATATTTATATTTATTCACGGATTGTTCGCTGCAAAGTTTTGATTTTTGCTCTGGTCTTCTCTTTACATAGTTATTATTGCATTGGTTACCACACCATATCTTTATTATTCATACATGTACATTATCTCCAACAAAATGACCAACTTATATAGGTATATTTCTGCGAAAATCTTCACTATACCTCACAAAATTTCACGCGACATTACAACTTACCCCCTCTATACTCGTACGTACCTATAATACCATTTATGCTATAACCCTCAATTAATGCACGCAAGGGCGTCAGAGGGCTAATTGCAGCTTTACGCCCGCGCGCGACGCGAGATAATTATATCGAGAGGAATCGCACGGCACACGCGGCCTCGTTAGCGTTTTTCCCTCGGGTCGCGGTGCGAGCTGCGACGGATGGGCTGAGTTTTTGCGCATATATATATGCTCGGAAGGTGTGGTTTCGATTAACATTTAGATTGTTCGCGCGGATGGCAAGGGATAGCGTTGTAATAGCGTACATCGTAGATTAATTGGTTGTGTATGATAGTACCGTGTGACTATACTCGCGTGCGAAGTAGTATAAGTATTTTTTTTTTTCGAAACTTTATCGAACTTTTTTACAAGAATATGCGTTTAAGGTGTATTCTTTATACGTATTCTGCAGGGTCTTTGAAACATTAACGGTTATTTCGTATCTTTCTTACAGAATTTCTATGCAAATACGTAACCCACCATTACCATTCGAAAACCTCTAATTTCTCCCAAAACGAAACGCGACGTATAGCACACAATACCCGAAATTCTCGGTACCGCAATATCCGCGTCTCTCTTCTAAACTTCGTCCTCGATCCTTGGCTAATTCCGCTTCCTTCGGCGCGCATATTAAAAATATACGCGCGTACATTTTGCGACCGCAAAACTTGCGTACATAATAGCCGATGATTCCAACTATTCGCAGAACGGTTCAGGGAGGATAAAGCGAGAATAGGTAATGACATGTACGACTGCGTAACATATATAACGTTTTGGGGATTCGCGGCACGCGGCGTGCAAGGTTGAAAGGTAAGGTGTCTGAGTTTGGGTTTAACTTTGTGTGTATACATACAAGTCGTATATGATGATTTACATATTAAAGTAAAAAAATAACTTTTTCGAGATATCGCGTCACTATATATTTACTCCTCAACTATATATGTATTTAGTCGATGTTTAAGAGAGTGCCGAAGTATACACGCGGGCGCACATATAACAGAGGCACTAAACGCCCGCCTAAATCATAAACGAGCGAAAATAATTTTCCTCGCCCCGCACTCGAGTACCGAAATTTTTGCCTGCATTCCCGCGTAGCTAGGAAAGTATAAATCTTCCCTCCTCTCCGTATACTAGCCGAGGGTCAATAAAACCTCGCTCGTTTATCGCATTCGAAAGATTCGCGCTCCTTCTCTCACGCAGTTGCCGCTGCTGTTCTTCACGTTCCTCATATACACTTGAAGGAAAAAGAGAGAAAGAGAGAGAGAGAGAGAGAAAGGCTGAATAAAAATCGAAAGCTCCACCTACTCCTTCTCGCGGAGGGAGAGAGAGAGGAGAGTATATAGCGGCAACGAGTGTATATAGCTCTTTCTTTCCTTCTCTCTTCTCGCGCAGATATCGCATCCATCATTCCGCGGTGGGGGCGTACTTACAGGGTCTTTAATCTTACTCCGCGTTCGCGTTCTCTCCTTTCTTATTCTCGTTTTTGCGTGCACCCTCTCTCTCTCTCTTACTCGCGCTCTCTCCCCCATCGCTCGTTTACGATGATCCAATTCGACGCTGTCTGTCTCTCTCTCTCTCTCTCTTTCGTTCTAGCGCTCTCTTTCGCTACAGCATTCTTCTTCGTGCGTATGGGTTTTAGCATCAACCGTCACGTTTATGATCGTAAAGCGCTCGCAAGCGGTATACTGCATATGGCTCGAAAGTAATTAAGCCGACGCGCGTAGAGGCTTTTTTTAATTCGCTTGATTATAGCCTGCTTTTAGCCGGGCTTGTGTGTCTCGTGAGCTCACGCGCGTGTATGTGTGTTGATGTTGATTTCTTTTCTGTATGTTATCTCGCGCGGGGATTGAACAAGATGTAGCCGTCAGCATGTTTCTTCGGTTTGTAGTACTACGAATAATGTGAGCTTTTATATAGGATAAATTTGTTTGAGCTCACTAAAAAAGAACCGAACATGGTAAGCTTTAGAATTATTCTTGAAACGCTTCAATGCAATGAAACTTGGAATTAATTTTAATAATCATTACACGGTTGCGATCCGCACATATCGAACCACGAAAAACAATCCTACAGTCTTTGCTCAGCTACCAAAATGGCGCAGCGACTCCACGAGCTTATATGTCCTTACCGCGTGCATATGGGTAGTGTAGTGTCGTGTTCGATTCTCTCGTCCCTCGCTCGTCTAGACGCCGCGCTAACGCGAAGATGAGAGCCGCGTCAGACAGCTTTACGGCCAGTTGGTTATTGTCTTGAAATAGGGTACGGGGATCTCTGTGTGTATGTCTCTCTCTCTTTCTCTCCCTCTATATGCCCTTTCTCCCTCTCTCTTTCTTCCCGTCGTTCCCACCTCGTCTAGCGCGTAGCACTCGCAATCATCCGTATGGAATCGATTCTTGCGATTCGTACAAGTGGGATGATGGGTCGTTGTGTTTTTACGACTGCAGGCTGTGCCTTACAGTCTCGTTTTTCGTCTTTTATCTAGCAATTATCAAGCGGAGAGAAAAAATCCAAGAAGGTAGGTTGTACTAAACGAAGACTTGGTAAATTTTGCAAAATACTAATATCCAAAATTGCTCAATTTGGAAGACACATCTGCACTGGTATATTATATTTAGTAATTAAGTGATTATAGACGCAATGTGTTTTATTTTAAATTCAATTGCGCGCCTACTTAAAAGCCAGTCAACTTAGTAAATTTACAAGTTAACCCACAAACCATCCTGCGGAATGTATCTAACCCAAAATCAATTTTTCTGCATCTATAGTGTACACAAAAACTGATGCATTATTACGAAAGACAGGCGTTTTTCTCCTCATTCCACACACTGGTACTGGCGCCCTCGTAAAGAAGTAGCGTACTCTTGAAAAAAAAAAAATACACAAAAGGTTTAGCAACAATCAGCGACGATAAATTTAAACAGTCCTAGAGCCAACGTACTTGCAATCCTTTAAAATGGAGCACACACATACACATACTCGTAGTGCCTAGAAGGAAAAGATCGCTCGCACGAAAAGGAACGGAAAGAGAAAAGAATGAAATTTAGCGAGATATATTTTATGTATACGCGAGCTCGCGCCCCGGCGAATTACGTACCTACCTATACCTATACGTATACACGTGGAACACACACGTGAATGTATACATATATAGTTCTCTCTCTTTCTCTTTCCCTAGGCGAACTTGCACGTATATAGCGAGCTCACAGCACATCCTATCTCTCTTCCCCTGGTGAATCGGCGCTCCCGCCGTAATGCCGCGCGCTATATACTTTGCAGCCATTGTGAAATAACTCGTAAACCTGCAAATTGCCGGCTATTTCGCTCCCGATATACGGCGCGTACGTGTGTATATATATATATGTATGTGGCTGTGTGTGTATACGTACAGGGCCGTTTGCACCGAGAGAGAGAGAGAGAGAGAGAGAAAGAGAGAGAGAGGCCTTGCTCGGGTTCGACGATTCGTGTGAGAGTGTGTTTTGTGCCATACTTTGTACGTATATATATACATGTGCGACTCTCTCTCTCTCTCTCCCTGTGCGTCTTGAAGAGAGGGCGAGTTTTTACGTCGCCGCAGCGTTCTCTCTCTCTCTCTCTCTCGCGAGAATGCGATGTGCTGCTGCTACTCGGACTTTTTTACGAGACGCATTCGTGAATTAGTATCACTGGGTGTGGACATGCGGGAGAGGGAAAATGGTTTCGTCTCGTCGAGAGTGATGATGGCCATTCCCATGGGATTATTGCTTTTTCTAATGAATTAGCATTTAGTTTTACGCATTCTTTGATATCAATTATTCTTGTATATAGCTTATTTTAAAACGACTTTTAAAAAAAAAGTTGAGAACGTACAACAATTACATCCTCTTCATCTGTTACAATTATTTACCTATAAACATGTATATACCTCGCATCCAATTTCAACCGTTCATCTTTCAATCTCCGAGAAACTCTTCAAATACTTAATATTCTTCTTCCCATTATAAAATTAAATCCCTCAGCAACACTGTATGTACAACCTCATCGTTCGAATTGCACGCGCGCATTCGCTTTTCCTCGTAAGCAATTTAATGAGCATACGCATATATATATACACCACACACGCGTAGAGAAAGCGCTTCGCTCGTTGCATCCGCCGAGGTTATCATTGTGATTATGTAAATGACGCCGCCTGAGCTTCAAAGAATACATGCGCGCTGTGAGTGAGTCTGTGTGTAGGGACATTTTGAATGCGGAGAAAAACGGCGAAAAACGGCCGCGAGGGGCGAGAGCGATTTAGTGAAATTGCAATTAAATTTTCTCTCGAGATAATTTTCAGTCTCGAATAAAATTTTTCAGCGTCTAATAAGTGAGAAGAGGCGTAAAACTTTTTGTCGGTTGTAATGCACGAGTGTATCTTTTTTCAAGTGAATTTGTGATCGTGAATTGATTTCAATCAAGCGTAGAAAACCAATTATTCATTATAAAGTATCATAAGGGATACAAATAAGAAAGTAAGTATAATGATTGAAGAAGAATTTTATGAATGTCAAGATAAAATTCAGGTAACATTCGTGCTCTACACTACAAATCTTAAAATACTTCCATAAACAAACAAGTACAACCATTAAACTACAAAAGTCCCTATCAGTAACAAACTTCAACCTCACACTTCACCTTCCCAAACATATCTTAAGCTTCGGCAACCTCCCGAACCCTACAATGATATCGCGGCTGTGAAATCCTCTATTCCTCACTCCCAACGTCGTCTGCGGCTAGCACCAACAACAACAGCTGCATAACCAGCGCAATTTTGCGGATTCCCCGATCGTGTCGTAAAGATCAGCCAGCAGCGATAAGCCGAGTTCCATTGTGTACCGTCCGTGTTCAAAAGGAAAAAAAAAGATGAAGATCCCCGCGATGAAAGCGCGCTGATAAGCCGCGGCGAGCGACTGCGCACTCTCTATGGGAAATCGCGAAAAGCGCGCGCAGGTGTCGAAAGTTGCAGTGCTAAACGTCGAGATAATGAGGGCGCGATGGTTTGCCGGAAGATTCCGCTGAGGTGGTTTTTTGCTCCTCGCAGCGTAAGCAGTTATATAAGGTGCGTATTGTGCGACGCGCGCGCTATGAGTGTTTGTTTAGGTTTAAGCGAGTAGTTTGTTGTTGCTTAACGGAGGAAGTATAGTGGGGCATTACTTTGTTTAGGTACAATTTACAGTGGGTCAGGAGTAGACCGACGTTATTTTTATTTATTATAGAATATAATTATTTTTTTCGAGCATTTGACAAGTCTCTGATAATAATACAAGAACTTTCTATACTGTTTATCTACCTATATACTTTGTTTTCATTTGTAATTTTTGTATTGCAAACAGCAGCAGAAGCCTTTGAACGCCGTACGAGCCTTACAAAAGAAATCCGCCACTTATCAGCGATAACATACATAGAAGCAACACTTCCACGTTACGCGTACTACCACAGCTCCATTCATTTCCAATTTCACCGGTTATTTCTACAAATTGACTTTCTAACCTGACACATAAATTATTTCCGTAAAAAAGAGCAAACACGTATAGATACATTCTCTCACTTTGTCATTAAAAATAAAAATAAAACAATGCCATTCGCTCTTTGACAATATCAAGCTGGCACTCCTATAAACCGTAGCCACAAACGTACGCGTAAAGATGAGGAAGAAACCATGCGAGTGCGACACCGATGCACGTAAAAAGCATATTTTCACGCGCTCGTCGCGCGGTTATGAAAAACTAAATGAATACTTGCAAAGCAGGCGGTTTTTCGTTTATCACTCGCACGCTGCAAATTGATTTTCATTTCATTACGGGGAGATGATAGCGGTATATATTCATATGCTGTGTCGCGTGTGCTGCGGTACTAATATTGCACTTTAATGCCTCTCCACGACAATTTTTTGTGCGCGTTTCCTCTTGAAATAAAGACGCTTATTGTTGACTATTAAAGTTTATTGATTTCCGTGGTGATTTCGCGCGTATACGCGTGGTTTATCGTAATGAACAATGTATTTTTAATTAAAAAGTTATGGTTTGGCGTTAGAAAACAACATTATATCTACAGTCTATAAATATAAAGTATTTTTTTCAACTCAATGCTGAATAACAAGCTTTAAGTGTCCCAAACGTTTTCACACTTCACAAAATATCATCAACTCCGAGCTCTGAAAATCGATCGTCTCTCTTGGAACAATTCCCAGAGCCACATACATACCCGCACGTATCCTCCGAAAAGCCCTACTATACTGCCAAGGCCTCGCACCCTACACCAAACTGCCCTGGTAATGGCGTTATTAAAAAAGGATAAATATTTGCTCGGGCACCTTTACGCTTGTACACCTCACTCTCTCGCGTTGTGCTCGTCCTTGGCAGCTCGTTCGTTCGTTCACGCGGGTGCGTAACGAGGCCTCCGGCCGTTCTCCTCTCGATCACCCGTAAAAGCCGCGCGATGGCGCGTTTTATATCGGCCGAGAGCTGTTACCGCGGATGCGCAAGCTGCTGGTGGTACGAAGAAGCAAGTGAGAAGGAAAGAGAGAGAGAGAAACAAAGGGGAGAAGACCGCGGGAGGGAGAGAGCGCGTGATGAGATGCGAGAGAGGTGTTAAAGATGGCGAGAGAGAGAGAGAGAGAGAGAGAGAGAGAGAAGAATGCCGGAGTATATACCTTATACCTACGTGCGTATATAAAGCTGCGGTTTATGAAGTGCGCGAGGATGGTGGATAGTGAGAGCGAGAGCAAGGTGATGAGGGTTTTCGTATTTTTGCGGATTATAGAGTCCGCTGCTGTTGGATGGATTTTTTTTGTTCCAGAGTGGTGCGAGGTAGTATAGCGTGAACATTTATTTTTTTTATTTTTTTTTTTTTTTTTTTATTAAAATAAACAGAGCATTCCTCTCCAGGTTTTAAAAACTTTAAAATTATCTATTTACATATTATTTTTTAATTTTATAAACTTAAAAATTTTTAAAAGTATCTATTCTAAAACATATTATATAATTACTTTAGAAAATCGAAAAAAGCTACACCTCGCAACGTGATAACGAACAATTCCTCCATTTTTACGTATATATATACCTGTTGCCACTCGTCAGCAAACCACAACGATGTTCATCTCCGGGTAACAACGCATCCGCGTTATCTCGATATCTTCCTCATCTCTTTCTCACTCTCGCGCGCTCGCTAAGTAGTCGCAGTGTTGCTATCGTCAGGGCAGCCAACGAGCCAACGCGAGGTCGCATTTTGCGCGGGAGACGACGCGCGTCAAATTAGTGGTCATTACATATACGCCGCTACGTGGTGATGATCGCAGAATGCGCTGTTGTCCTTTGACGCGTGGACTCGACAAAATGGCGAGTGCGAAATTGCGAGGGAATTGTATGATGCTAAGGCTGTAGAAGAGAAGATAGAAGAAGTTATGAGAATGTCTTTGTACATGTATAAGTTTTAGAAGAGTTGGTTTTCATTGCAAAATGTATAGCAATAATTATAGCGAGATGGCTTAATTAATTTAATAACTATTGTTTATTTCATATATAGATGTAATGTTTGATTAATGTTTTGCCATTTAATTTGCCGAAGAAAATCATCGTATTTTCTAGTAAATTTTTTTTTTAAATACAAGTTTTATACTTTAAACATTTTATAAATATATATACATGAATACATAAATAGTAAGTTAATTATTAAAAATTATTCGTATTTCTGCGAGCTGTTTTATTAATTAAACAAATTAAATTATTATAATACTAAAAATCAAGTGCAATCCTTACACTTCTATACCGTAATCAATAATAAAAAGAAAGTCGGAATTCGAAAAACGAGCAAACTCAACTGAGCCCAAACATCTGGAACTGAGGAAAGATATATAAAAGTAGCAGCCCACTCTCCGCTCACTATACCCGCGTGTGCTGGCTTCCCGAGCGAGATAGAGCGAAAGTACCTATATATACACACGCACTGGGTAATAAAACTTGGCTGCGCGAATTTTTCGCGCGTATAGAACTGCGCTGCTGTTGCCTGCGCGCGTACCGGCGCTTCCATCACCTTGTTCTAGATGGATTTACGCGGGCAAGCGCTTGAGAGAGAAAGAGTGAGAGCTACTACTACTATTACTATACCACCACCACCACGACCAGTATAGTCTTTATTGTGTTAGGCCGATCGTTAGCCGGGTGCTTGGGGATAAAGAGACCTCGCGAGCTGATGATTTTATATATATATATACGAGAGCGAAAGGGGGAGGGAGAAGGAGAGTTTTTGCTTTATGGAGGGAGTTTATAGCTCGACGAGAAAGAGCAAGAGCGAGATGCGTATTTCGAGAGCAGCAAAGAGAGCGCTCTTATCGAGGCTGTTATCTTGTTATTGGGCTGCCGATGCGGTTGTGTAATTTTTCTCTCCTGCGCAGTGTAGTGCTGTTACGCCGTTGATGTTTTTATGGCTATTTTGTATTTAAGAGGTGATATAAAAGATCGGAGCATTTTATGAAGTAGCTGCGATCGTGTTATATATTTTACATAAATCCGTATAGGTATATGGATCGATTCTTTATAATGCCGGAATAATTGTAGAAATAAAGTGGTTCTCTTTGTATACCAAAGAAAAAGAAATTGGTGTAAAAAAAACTTTGAAACATTATAACCGTAATAATAGTAACTTAATTGGTCCTCTCAACGGTTAACATTTTGCTGATGCAAAATGTTACTTCTTCTATGTATCTTTTTAAAAGTATATCCGCACCATATCACAAAGAAAAGAGATTATCGTTCCGAAGTCAAACATTCCATCTGAAATCGCAACATCATCGACCTTCCTCCTCGAACTTCTTTCATACATCCTTTCGCGCTCATCCACTTCCCGGTGAACGACTCTCGCTCACCTTTTCTTCTCTCTCTCTTTCGCATACGCAATAATCGCCGCTCTCCCATACGGCGTCTTATCGCGTGAATGCATCGCGAGCGCGGTCAATTTCCGCGTGTGCACGCCATCGCTCGCTCTCTGTCTGTCTCTCTCTCTCTCTCTTCTACTATACGCGAGTGCGGCGCTTCTTCCCCGCTGCAGCGCGCGAGTCGGCGCCGCGAGGAATATCGCTCCGCCTTTCTCGCGGGGCTCCCTACCATCACATGTATGTGTAATATACGTACATATGTGTGTGTTTGGATGCATGCGAGGTGAGAGTATATATGCAGGTATGCGTTCGGTGCGGGAGTGAAGGGAATAGTTGTATATGTATCATGTTTGTTTATATTGCTGGGGTATTTCTGGAGATTTTTTATTATTAAACTATGAAACATATGATTTTTAAAAACTATTTCATCGTGCATGTTGCAAAGAAATTTCAATTATATATTTTTCGTAAAATCCTTCATTAAATTCCAGTAATTTTGGACCTTTTTATTATTGAGTTGATAATTGGCTTATGATTATGAATCTCTAATATCTATAAGTTGTTATATAACTTTAGAGATATTATTAAAATATAAATTTCAAGCCACTTTTTAATAAAAATTTCCAAAAAGCCGATTTATTTTTATAACAATATAATGTCTTTAAACAACCATGATATCGCCAGTCGTTTTTTGTATAAATTATAAAGATCTACATTAAATCAAACTACTGATTATCCTAACCAGACACGTCGAATTGAAAAAAATTACTACTTGGCGCGGCCGCTCTTCCGGCCACTGCACCTATACAAATCATGGGTGCAGCCGTGAAAATTAGGACTGCCGTCGCATATAATGACTGCATCTGCCAAAATAGGATCACGCATCAGCACCTCTCTCTAACTCGAGTATAAATTACCGCACAACCTGACATCAAAATCCACCCACGCATCGTATATCCTCTCCCAAAAACAAAAGCTTTCACTCCCTTTCGTGCATCATTATCATCACCACTCATGCAATATGCAAAAAAATCTTTCCAACACCCTCACGTCACGTCTCAATCGCCCTCGCCAAATGCATCTCCATTGTCGCTCACTCGCATACACACACACACACGCTGAGGTGAGTTATATTTTGACCCCGGTTAGCATACCAAAAGACGCGCGTCGTCGCATTATGCGAGTGACTGAGAGGAAGAGAGGAAGACGAGGAGGGCGACTTATGCCGAGCCGCAATTATAATGAACGTGCGCGCGTTCTGCGGTATATATATGTGTGTGTGTGTGGACGAGACGAGAGACGAGACGAGAGACGAGACGAGCGCAACGAGCGTCACGAGTCACGCTCGTAATGAACGGGGTGTAGTATGTGTCCGTGATGTGTGTCTGCGTACGTCTGGATGTGGTTTAGATGTAATGGATAGTTGGCGGCCGAGAGCCGAGGTAAACGCGAGCGAGAGAGGCGAGCTGTTTAATTGATTGTCGCTGCGGTGAGTGCGCGCGCGCTGTGTATATGCTATTGCTCGCGGCTGTAATTATTGTCATTATTGTCCTTATTAGCGTGATTATTGTCTTTATCGGGCGTGTCAGGATTAGGTAAGAGTAGTGAAAAGTGCGCGTGGCTTTGACATTCGCGCAAGTGCATTTGTCTGTATATGTACTTATAAGAAGTGTATTTACCTCTTTTAGTTTATAGTTATTAGTGTTTGCGCGTATAATTTTTAATTACAATCATCATACGTATATAATTATTTACAAATTCGTTTTTATTCAACCACCAGAGATAAAAATAAATTATACTATCATCTTCATTATGAAACAACAATTACACGTAAAAACCAGCATCCTCGACAAAAAGAAACCATACAGCTATATACAGACCGACGAGATAACCGCTCATATCCTTCTTCTCCTTCGCGCCCGGTACGCATCTCCGCACCAGAAATCGCATTTGAATTTCAATGAATGACGCCTCATGTGGGTGCAAGTGTCTTCCTCTCCTCTCTCCCATCCCATTCAGCCTCGACGGCTTCTCTCATCCACAAAACACGCGGCGTGTCGCTCTCGTTTCACCATCACAATGAGCTCGGGCGCGTTAATCACGCTTGCGGCGACTTTTCACCGCATCACCGTGTGTGCATGTATCCTCTTTTGTACACGAGCGCACACGAGAAAAGCGACGACGATCAATCTGATATCTTTGTTTGCTCTTACTATCACCACCCTTCTTTATAAGTACGAGTAATGAGAGAGTGGTCAAGATTTTCGTCACTGTCGTGCTACGAGAGATGCGACAATTCGTGAGGGAATTCGGTGCGTGGGTGTATAGGACAAATACGCGGCGGCCTCGTCTTTGAGGGCTCGGATTAAATGGGGACCTTTTGTAGGTTGAGGACAGTCGAGTTTGATTGTGATTTTTTTTTTTTATTATTTGCTTTTACATTGATTTGAAAGAGGCGGTGTTCTATTTTACTTTGATACGGTGAGATGCGCTAGTGTGACATATGTGGTGTAGAGAAAGGGGTGCGATAAAAGGTGTAGTTTCGTATTCAGAAGGCATATGTATGACACTTAATCAAATAATATTTCACATTCTATGGAATTCAATGTATTAACGATGTGTGTGGAAGAAAATTACTGTACTGTGAATAAGGAGGTCGTTGCACCGCGTGAATCTTCGAAATTCTCCATGTTCTTTTGTTATTGAAATAAATAATATGTCCTTTCCGGTCACATACTCCCCCTTTTTTATTTAGTAAATTGATTGTGTCACACCAACTACTGAATGAAAAGTAAATACCACAAAGTTTCAGAACAGTATACAAATGTGTGTATATATATATATTGAATCGAATACGTAAATCATATTCACAACCGTCACCCCGAATACCGGCAAATACAAAGTATTTCGTCTCGCTTCCATTGAAACACAGATTTCTCCAAAAAACACAGCTCACAGCCGGAACACGCACACATACATACACTTGTCTTCAACAAGTCATGATAGATTTGAGAACCCTCTACGTGACATCCCAGAGTCATGTACCTCCCAACGACGAAGAAAAAAGCACTCAACGATATTTTTCAAGAAAGACGAAAAGTACGCGTTCTTATTATGTACATAACCAGTTGCTAACAAAAAACTAGCTCACAATACCAAGAGGAATTATCTCCAATCGCTTTGCATTGTCGTCTTCGAAATTTTCCGTGTGACGCGCGCAGCTTCTCCATTGACATTTTCTTCGATGTATCGCGTATATATGCAGTCTCTTATATATATTCCCCACCGCGTCAAAGAGATGAAAAGGTCAAATCCCTTCTTCTCCCCATATCGTATACACATACCTTCTTGCCTCTCGGTTAGAATTTTAAAGAGTTCGCGTCTCTGTCCCTCTAAAGCGTAGCGCGCGCGGAGGATCGTGTAAGTAATGGCAATATATGTACGCGGGCGGCTACTAAACATACGAATGTACAAGAGAGATTCTCTGTCGTGTATACACGTGTGTGTCTATATGAATGAAATGTATTTCACGCTCTGATGAGGTGATACTCGACAACGATTGACGCGTATGTATATATATATATATAGCTTTGTTTGCGCGCTTTTACCTCTTGATATTTTAATATGAAAGGAAACAGGGAATCCATCGTAGTTGAAACCGATTCTTTCTTTTTTTTTAATAATAAATATTGCACTTATCTGAAAGTCATTCTAAAACTTATATATACGGGATGTGAATGTAATTACGATGTTATGCATATATGTGGCACGAAATTTAAATACGGATTTAATATACCCAACGCGTTTTAGAATCAGTCGGGGATACATGAATTTTTTACCTTTTCCTCTGGAAAAATATTCTTTTGTAGACGCGAAAACAAATTTTTAATCTTTTCTAATGTACACCTAGGTAGATTTAAAAGAAATACATAAATAATCGTATATATTAAACCACAGCATCACGGGTTTACTATATACAGCAATACAACAACTCTAAACTCGTCGCACAGTTCAAACGTAAACGAATAATTAAGCTATATGAAGTTTCTAGTCCAAGTTCAAGTTCCACACCGATTCCTATCATCACCGGCCAACCTCCACTTTGTAAACTTCAACAACCTACAACCACCATCATCATCATCGTCTGCCAAAACTAGACACGCAGCGTCACTGTAACCCAATTGCAACGGCAGACGCATAAAACCTTGCCAGTAAACACACATACACCGATAGGCGAGGTACATAATGCCAGCCGCGAGGACCAGCGCGTAATAAGGATAATTGACGGGTGTCCTGCGAAATCTTTACTCGCGCTGCTCTCGTTATTGTCTCTCTTTTTCTCTCGGCTGTGCAAGCAAGCGAACGCGGTGCATACAAATGCAAGAGAAAGAGAGAGAGAGAGAGAGAGAGAGAGAGAGAGAGAGAGACAGAGCGCGCGTGACGGGCGAATTACTTTAATGGCGTCCTTAAACATCTAAAATATATGATAAACCTTCGGGCACGGTTGAGCAGACGAAGCCGCCGCAGCATCCGCCTTTACGATTGCACGTATACATATTTTGAATGACAAACGAGGGCTTCTCGCGGATGCGCCTTTTCTTCGGTATAGTTATATATATGTATAGAGCTTGTCGGGGTTGCGCTTTTTGTCTGTTGGCTCTGTGCTGGATGTGAAATTATCCTTGAGGATGAGATGTAAGCGTTTGTGTACTTTCTGGTTCTATAAGGATGTTTTTTTTCTATAGAAAATTGCAGTTTTTTGGGGAACATTGTATAAATAACTTACCGTGGAACATTGATGAGAAAATTTTTATTTTTTTTCACATACAAATATATAATATTTAGAATAAAATTTTACGTTTATTAATAAACTTTTACTGACAATTCAACAAGTACGCAAAAAATCTTTTCAGTTATTGAAAAATCCGATTTTTCTTCTATCTTTATATATGAGTTAATTGAAACGTAACCACACTTTTCATTAGAGAGACGTTTTCCAACTCGTACCGCGACAAGTATATAATTCCAATCTTACTACACATCAACTGCGACGACAAACCCAATTTTCATCTCACAAGAAGACGTTCGCTCTTCCTCTCTCTCTCTCTCTCTCTCTTCCTTGCTCTTTCTTCGCTCACTCGAGAAACGAAAGCGAAACAAGCTCTTTCTCTCGTCTCTCCCCACTGAGATAAATAGACTCACGCGCGCGAGCGAGCGAGCGAGCGAGGGGCAGCCTCATTTCGGAAATCAATTATGCACGCGCGCGAGAGAGAGAGAGAGAGAGGCGAAAATTGGATTTTTGTTTTCTTCTCGTTTGCGGTTCCTCCTCGTCGTGCGGTTTTCAATGCTGCTTATATAGCAGCAGAAGGAGAAGAGGCTATTTCGTCTCGGCTGCTAATGAGTCGCGAGCGCGTGGGCATATATACACGTGTAATCAGTTATTCGAGAGAGAGGGAGAGATGATAAATAAACTGCCGGCAATTAGTATACGCGGTGACGTAGGCGACGGTATAAGCATAGTCTTTTATCACACGGGCATTAGCAAAAATTGGAGCTCGCGCGTAGAGAGCATGAGGATGGATTCGTGTAGTTTGTCGAGCGAGCGAGTGAGTCGTTCGCATGGGGTGGGTGGAACGCACGTGCATCGCTTTTATATCTATATATATATAAGCGATGATTGCTATCGGGATTGAGAGGGTCCGATTTGTTATGCACTGCCACTCGATATTGCGATGAAATTATTATGGAAATATTTAACAAAACGTTTATCTATATGTACATTGGGATTGTTATAGTTACTAATTGTCATACTATTAATATTAAACGAGTATCGTAATAAATTAAAAAATATACCCAGAGGAGCTTCAACGCCTACAAATCATTGAGAATATCTGAGAAAAAAGAACTTTCAATTTATCTTTATTCCGAGAACGCACTTATATAAACCCACGTTTGAGAGAGATTACACGAGAAAAAGAGATTGAGACGATTTACAGTTGGTTATACCGAGAAAAAGTATATCGTGTCGCACGCAGCATCTTATGTTAGTTTCATCGGGACACTCAAAAACGAAAAGCGACGTAAAATAAAGCGCCACGCTTATACACATACACACAGCCCCTGTATAGGATCGTCGCGCGTGGTTCATTCGTCAAGCGTCACACGCTTCAGCGACGTATGCACTACTCGGAGAAAGCCAGCGTTGTTCTCTCCCGTGTGCAGCATTTTTCCATTTCGGGCGAATCGTGCTTTCTTTGTTTTTTAAGAAAAAATGTACCGCATATATATTCTTGATCTGCCGGTCTGCAGTATTTTTAAATATAACTCGCTGATCGTAAATCTCTCTATCAATACATTTACTATTTCTAATGAGTATAATAATTCAATCATATTTTATAGCTAAAAATGTTTTCGTTATAAACGTTGTATCGATTCTACTTGCAACAATTCCTGTCATTCAATGCAAATCAAGTCCCAGCTATATCAGCGCCCCACACACACACTTACCTTCGCAGCGTATCATTTCGAAAGCATTCCGAATGACAGAGGAAAACAGCGCGAGAGCAGCGAAGGCGAAGCGAAGAAGAAAAAAAGAGAGACAACTCCCCTTTTGCGAGAGACTTTTAAAATAATTCATTTCTCGGTCTCTCTCTCACGATCGCGTACCGGATTACACGCGAAATTGACGGCTATAAAAGTCGAACGCTTGACAGGATTACGCCGCGGCGCATTCACACGCGCACAGTTACATCTAATTGTACGTTGGCGCTCGGTCTCGCAGTAACACACGGGGCGAGCGAAGCTTTATTAACGCGTGTATATATACATACGCATGTACACGCTCTCTTCCTACATTATACGGCGTGCCCCTCTCGATATCTATATATATATATATGTGGAACAGCTACGGAACACTCACATATTATTTTCTTTCTCGCTCTCGCGTATTCGCGTGATGCGAGCTTCGTGCGGGCAATTTATGCTGGGCGGTACGTGCGATGCGCCTTTTTTCGCTTTTCAACCTGGCGTTTCTTTTTTTTCGAGAGATGGGTATATGTTATACGTATAGCTACTACTGATAGTTCTGGAACGGTTCCCTCGTATGCTGAGAAAGAGATGAGTATATGTTTAGATACATATACATATATATATGTAAGTTTGGAGTATTATACATATATATGCATGTGTACGAATGGAGACGAGGAAAAAATATTTGCCAAGGAATGCTTTGATCGCTGTTCTACTTGGTGAAAATTGTTCGTACGATGGTTATGTGTATAGACACGTATTGAATCATGTGTGAAGAGCTGGAATTATTTCGTTTTTGGAATGTAGAGTAGCTCGCATCATTATGTTTCGTGAAAGTATACATTTGCAATTTGTGCGGGGCAATTGGGTAATGCTCGAATCGTCCGTTCAAATATGACGATTGGAAATTGAATTTTACGAGGAAAGGAAAAATTATATACTAATACTCGTGCCTCTAAAATGCTTGGACACGGTTTTTTTCCAATTCGAACCATATAGCATATGAAAGAAAGTCATAATTTCATGCTCTCTCTCTTCATTCAAGCATATCTCTAAAACTATACTACGAACACCGACAGTAGGCTTTTTTCCTCGCAATTTTGAGAATTTCAAACACGCACAATACACCTCGCAGCAGCTCTGTCTTGATGCTCGCATTAAAAGCATTAAAATTTCTTTGAAACTGAGCGTGCATAGGAGACAGCTGCTACTGACTAAATCAACATCCCTTCTCTCGCCCCATCGAAATTTCATCCAGCCAACAAACTTATTTATGCCCTGTACATACACACTCTGGTGTAAATTGCCGCGCTCTCTGTGTACAACCCGTCGCCTAATGAAAGAAATTGTACGTACGCGCAATTAGCTCGCGCAAAAAGACAAACTCGCGCGCATTGAGGGGGAAACAATTTCAAAGCGCATACCGTAGCAGGTGGTCGGGCACGTATGTACATATATATATATGTGTACGATTGCTTTGAGGCAGTCTCCTATAAGGGTCGGAATTCGCATGTTCATTGCGCGAGAAAAGTGAGTCTTTAAGCGTCAGACACGTGTGTCATTATAATAATTTCGCCGAGTAAGAGAGAGAGAAACGCTAACTCGACGGGCGAAATCGTTCACGGAAAGGGAGCGCTGCGTGTCCGAGAAATTTAGACGCGCTGTGGTGTTATATCCGTGTCGTGGTGGCAAATTGTTGCGAGAGTATAGAGCATAAGATGTATCGTGCGCTTTTAGAAGGAGGTAAAAAAATGCAGTCGCCGTAATTGTATGTGCTTTCAAAGTCTTAATATTTATTATAGGTGACACTTGAAATGGTGGGACTTTGCCTCGTATAATGTCATAGTTATCGTGAAAATTAATTTACTATACATTTTTTACTGAAAAACTTAATTTTAAATAACTGTTTTATATTTATTTAGAAAAAAATAATAACCAAATTGATGAGAAAAATGGATATGATAAGATAACTTGACAATTTTAATTTCCTTAAACTCATATACCGACCGCTCACACATACCCAACACACAACCGACGTTCATAAATTTTCATCGTTTCCTGCACCAATTACCCCCGCCTGCGGCGATCTCTGCTTACCTCGCACCTCTTCAGAAAGAAAACCACAGAAAACGTAACCAACAATACCTAAGTATATATATCCGTATAAACATATATATACAGACAGATCTACCAAATTAAATTAAGCGAACGAGTGTATCATTAACGAGAGCAAGTAGGTAGTCCGAGTAAAGGAGAGGAAAAATAGCACGTATACGCATGGTACCTATATATGTATATATGTATACTCGAGGAAAAAAAATCACTCGCTCGGGCGCATGAGTTACGCCCAGCTTGTAATGTACTTACGCTCGACTGTGTGCGTGATGTGCGACAACGCACCTCGGCCATTAATGCGCGTGCACCCGCAAAATTATGCGTTTCGCGTGCATAAAAGACAAAGAGGGTGAGACCGAGGGAGATACGAACGATGATGTGCGTATGTATATATATTCGGAAAAGAATTGCTAGCTTTTAATTTCGTTGCGTTTCTGCGGTTGATATCAACATTATATTTTTATATGTACGTTTTCTTCTCAATATTGGACTTTTTTATTTTCAATCGTTTTATAATAGTTATATGATTATTACATAAATAATATTTAAAATTCATAAAACTTACTTTAGCAATTTTCTTACATTGCTTTGATTACTATATGCTTTAATTGTTACTAACTCATTCGGACGTAATGAGAGCTTTACAATGAAAGAAACTTTTTCTCCGCTGCACTCGATATTCTATACAACACCCGTGTACCGAAGAAATGTGTGCAAAAGGGGTTTGCTCGCGCGCAAAGGGTCCGAAGAGAAATATACGTTTCAAGTGAAATTACATATATCGTAACAGTGCTCTCCTTTACTTCAAAGGATCGAAATAAATGCTCGTACGAATTAGTTACATTTTCATGCTTTCGCGCGCGTTCGTGCAAGCTCTTATACATTTTACGATTGCAGCACAATTCTTACTTCGACTTCGTTCAAACGCTTCTCACTTTACATAAAAAGGTAAGTAGAGTTGAATACAACTCTGCTACAAATATGCTATAATGTTATTGGAAACCATGTGTTTTGGTATATATACGCTTATTATAATGGATCTCCTCGAAACATACTTATAAAAGAGCCCGCCATACTTCGCGGAATATCGATTCGCGTATATGCTACGGGATAAATGTTACGCCCAGTCGTCACGCGCCCGCGCCATCCTCTCATCGATACACGAAGAAGAACCAAAAAGATAAGAAGCGCGCATAGAGAACACACGCCGCATACAGCTAGTTTAAAGGGTATCGAGTGACAGCGCGTGGTGAGGCAACAGAAGAAGCATGAAGTGGAGGAAGAAGATGTAAGCTTAGGAGACGACACGTGCCGCTCGTGAGTCCGAGAAACTTGGTAGAACCTGCGTGTTTGGAAAGTTATGGAATAAGGGATGAGCCGTAATAAGTAGTATATATGTGTATGTGCAAACGCATAAAGATTTCGTACCTTAGTGCGTTATAACAAAAGTGACGGAATAATTTGTTGATTAAACCATCGGTGAGCGACTTTTTTTTAACGTTTGAAAAACGACATTTGCATATAATAATAAGCAATTATCTTTGAACAGCAGCTCTAAATAAAAAAAAACACGAATTCCCCGCCAGCATTCATCAAGCTCAACCCTGCGATCACTCAAATCGCCGAGCTCTTCATCAGCCGCAAAAAAAATGTATATACACCCAGGCTAAAAGCAACAAAAGCAAAAATCCATATCGAATCGGCTTTATAAATAGTTCGTCATCACCTTGAAAACTCTTTCTCCTCTGCGGCGCGCGACACATAGTATGCGCGCGCGCCCGCTCGAAAGCAAATAAAGAGAAGAAGGGAAGAGAAAGACGCGCTCGCGTCGGAGATCTAAGACGCTTACGCTTCCGCTAATCCGAGAATCGAGCCTTTTAATGCGCGCGCGTGCGCATCGCCTTCTGTGCCACTGCTGCTGCTGCTGCTGCTCCTGCTATGGCGCGTTTCGGGAGGGGATTTTACGATTATAAATATCGAACGATACCGGGAAGAGAGCGCAGCCGCTGCCTCTGGGAGATGGACCGGGAGGTCCCGACTGTTGCTGCTGCTACCGCATCTTGCTCTCTCTCTCTCTCTCTCTTATTCTGTATCTTCATTTTTCTTCCTCGAGGCGCTTTTTTCTTTCTCGCGTGTGGGACGGCGTGTGTCCTTCTCGAGTGACAAAGATGCAGGAGTGAGGATTGCTGTGAGTAGGGGTTCGAGGGTGTTATGGATTTTAATTGATTGCTGGAATTGTAATTGCTTCATTCGTGGGGGGTTTGTTTCACGAAAGAAGGTGATTATAATTTAAATAAAATTTTCTCGTATAGGCTGTTTTCAATGTTAAATGCTATAAAATTGAACAAAATGTCACATTAACTTACGAAAAAAAATTAAAAGATCAAAACATTACAACATTTATCTTGCCATAAACATTAAATTAAAAATATTATTCACTTGGTATTATCTGAGTAAAGTAGACCTTAAGAGTTACTTAAAAATTCAAGTAAAGTATCAGAAAAAATGCAGGAATGGGATTTCGAACAACTTTTACATTCTTATCATTAATGATATCATTTCTCCATTTATGACATCCAAAACTTACCGAATCACACCTAAAAATACCCATACTCTTAATTAAACATCTCGTCCGAAAAATAGCGAGATGTCTGCCAACCACACGATGCAAGAGTATACAGCCGCAGCAGCTGCGCGAGAGCAAATTAAACTATGAGCGTCGATCCGAGGGGTGGCTCGTGAGCTTCGCCTGGGCGGCAAAAAGATTCACTGCCTGTGTGTGTCTCTTCTTACGGCGAAAAATAATTCGACGGATGCAGCAACGAGCGCGCGAGAGAAAGAGAGAGAGAGACGGAGATGACGACGCGGAGATTTCCCCGAAAGTCGCGCGTATTTATCATGACATTCGTTGTTTTTTTTTTCGTCGTCCTTTTTCTTCATCGCGATGCCGGTGGCACGCGCGTCTCTGCGTTTATGGAGCTACAGCGCGGACTATACTGCACGCGCTTTTAATGTGGAGCTCGTACTTTCTTCTGGAGTCTTTCCACAAGTTTCCTACAAATCTTTCCACTTTATATGAACAAAAAATTATTTTTCATTTATTCATAAAGAGACTGTACTCAAATTACATACTGTTCTATTAAAAAATTTACTATTATTGTAATAAAATTTATTGAAAAGTATCTATTGTGAATGTTTACATAACGATATAACAATACTCTAAAATTCGTAGAAGAGAAAAGTCTAGACGGCTTTTCATCTTTATCGACGTAACCATCAATTCGTCAAAAATCAGATAACCTTCGGCAGACAATTTTAAAACATTATGCCATCAGAGCGTCAGCGTGCATCGCGCTGCTGCTAATTTTAGAGTCGTCGTGGGACTAACATCTTCAGGCCGATCGGAAGTATCTTTTCTATCGAATACTTCTTCCGATCAACATGTATGCTATTTCTGTGGAAATGCATCGTTACTTGTTGTTTTGCTCGTGTGTTTTCATTAAAACGTATCCACACGCTTACATTTATAAATATACGAAACGATTAGTCGTACGTAGAAAAAATTAAAGTTACCACCTATTCTAGCAAAACATTCCTCCTAATCCCTCAAATCTATTCGAATTTAAGCGTTAAAGCAACAAACCTCAGCCCAAAACAAATAACACTTCTGTCCTCGCGCCTATAGAGAGAAAAAACTGCCGTGTAACGCATTACCCCTCGCGCGCTAGCGATTGTCAAAACTTACAAAACCTCAAGACAAACATTGCGGGGGAAAAAAACGTTCGAAAAAAACTCTTAACTTCACCTCGATATAATGTTGTACCTCGCATCTCCACTGCACGTGACAATTATAGAACATTTAATTTTAAAGTCCGCAAAAAAACGGCCTCTTATCTCCAAGCGAGTTCCCTCTTCCCTTTCGGCCTGTCAGTGATGCTCGGTCGCGATAGTCCTCGTCTCTTTTATTATTATTCTCTCTCTTACAGAAAAGAAAACACGCGGCACGCGTCTCGCTTTTTCGAGGGTCGACGATTGTTATCGCGTATAGAAGACGCGTGTACGAGAGAAAATTGGAGGGCATTTTTGGGTTTTGTTTTTCGACGTTGCGAGCTGTCGATGACGAGTGTAGCGTGTGTAGTTATACTACTTATATATAAATAATGAACTAACGAATGGCGATTAAAATAATTGTTGTTTGGTAAGAATTAGTACGGGTAACGTGACTACTACCCGCTTGTTATTGTCGAATGTCGTTTATAAATAAGGAAACTGTCATTAAAGCAAATTATAAATTTTAAATGAAATATATGGCAAGTTTTTTTATAAATAATCGAAGTTTTGCTATCCATTTTAGAAGCAGGAAAAATTTTCGTAAAAATGTAGGGTAATGGATGCACTTTACGTTACAACTTAAACTTCAAACTTATATAAACATACATTATCCTACACTCGCACAATATGATACTTCTATCAGCTCAATCGATTGACGAAACGTTTACCATTCTAGTAACAACAGCAGCAACAGCCCTTTATACGGAAAGAAGCGAGCAAACAAAAGTAAAACATCCCAGCATCCAAGCCGTATAAGCTCCCGGCGCAACGCCTCGGAATAAAGACATACACGGCCGCACTCTTGTCGGAGAAAATCCTCGGCGCTCCGCCCGCACGCGAGTCCCATTAGCGCGGGATGCGCGCACGCGTCGGTCGTCCCATTGTCGGTCCGGTAATTGCCTCGCGCCTTTTTGCGCCGAGAAAGGCGCGCTTCCCTCCTCCTCTCTTCTAGTTTTGATGACGTTACGTTCGTTCCTGCAGTATATAGGAGTATAAATGTATTTCCTCGTTCTTTTTTCCGTTGAAGAGAGGGAGGCTGACTAAGGGCTTTTAGGAGATTGATTGAAGGGGTTGTTGTGGCCCCCTTGTTGCTGTTATAGAGGCGTATTTTGGGGTGATTCGTGTCAAGCAAAAAACTTGCTTTATATATTTAATTGTAGCTCGCGTGTGTTGGGTTTACTGTTATGTTGTGCGCGTATAGGCTCGTTGATACAATTAAAATTGAAAGTGGTTAATATGATTACAAAGAAAGATGTAGCGAAACTCTTGGAGGTTTCTTCTCAACCCTTTCGATTCTTATATATATATATCCATAAACTTCGTTATCCCGTAAATACATTAATACCGCTCTCTCTCTCTCTCTCTCTCTTGAACGGAACGCAATGTTTTCGAGAATTCGATTTAAATGAAATAGAGCAGAGTTTAAGCTTTGACGACACAGAGACATCACTCTCCTCGGTAATATCAGCACTAAGCTCGTATTACTATTATTATAAAAACACGAGCTCGCGCAAACAAATGAAACTCGAGCCGCTGTAAAACACGTGTCCGACGTCACATTTTGTCGGTAATTTAAAACAACACTACAGCGCGGTGTGGCTCTTTTAAAAATAAAATCCGCGCTCCCGCTCTTATACGAACCTCATCAATCTATTTTTCGTATTTTTAGATTTTACCGAGTATATATCGCGCGATAAAAATCAACGCGTCCACCGGCTATTCTTAGTCGGCCATAATTGACAAACTTACTCACTCACACCAACTCGGAAGGCAAAAACCGAGTCTCCTTTCCTAATGAAATCGCTTGATTGATGAAGCGATAACGTATATATATATATATCAAAACTGGAACGACTACGTTATATATACTCCCGAAATAAGATTCTCATTAACAATGTGCACGGAGGATTCTTGAAGAACGAGAAAAAAACAACGATTTCTTTCGGAGGACAGAAAAAAAAGGTCCTCAATAAAGATGCGTGTGAGCAGTCAAGGACCATTAGAGCGACGGGGCCGATATATAAATTTAGAAAGCTTTAAAAGGACGCGCGCGTGCGGTAGCTTTTTGATATGTTCGGACGAAAAACGAGAAGGGGGATGGCACGAGATTCTCGGATTTCTCGAAGGAAGGCTGCTGCGCGGCACACGGTGGACCTATTTGTAGCTTCCGGGGTGCAAGAGGCTCGCGCGGCGACTCCTTCGTGCTTCCTTCCTCGTTGCTCATGCCATCGTCAATGACTCGTGTCGTGCCTTTTCCTCCCCCCGACGATATCGTATCCTGTGTTTTCGGCCTTTTTATGCGCTCTCTGAAGTGCGAGGTATCGTTGCTGAGTAGCGCAAGAGAGGAAATTGATTTAAAATAAAAATAAATGACAAGTTGCAATATCGGAAAATATCATTTTAATTTATTTATTAGTTAGTTTGTTTAGATTACAGTTTGATTATAAGAATATTTTTCACATAATAAGATTGCTTTGATATATATAATAAAATTACACTTCTTTGATCTCCGCCAGACAAGCAGTTACATCGCAGTTGTCATTCATCATTTTTAATTAAAATAATCGTAAAAGCACCGACTAATTCGTCTAAAAATATTTCCCCAAAACCTCGATCTCACATTCGTCATTAAGAAATCTAATAAACTTCTCAAGAGAGAAAGAGAGTGAGCACACATATGTTATTCGTACGACTAAAATAAAACGTGTAAGAATGCCTACACATTTCATAGAGCTATAACTAATTCAGCTCAACCGTAATGATCGCGTTGTGCGCTCGTCTAAAAATACCCCGGCTTTATTTACTTTTTAACCTAAATCGATGAAAATTCGCATGCAAATAAGAAATACCTTTATCTTATCTGTGTCACTATACCGCGCGCGCGTACTCACGCACAATATATATATATATGTACGAGCGAATACAACGATTTCGCAAGTAAGTAGCAGCTATATACACGAGCGTGCAAATAAAATTTCTCGGAACGCTCGCGAGCGAGAGAAATAAAAGTGTCCGTTTTAACGAAAATCCCTCTACACTTCGCTGACTGACTCGAGCTTGAGCGTGATAAATAGTTTAGTGGAATATTTCTTTGTCTCTCTGATATCGTGTATACGTATACGCACGCAAAGTCAGAGAGAGAAAGAGAGAGAGAGAGAGAGAGGGAGAGACCGCAGAGAGTCATATTTGCACTTTGTTTTCCTTTGCAAATGAGTAAATTATAAGCCGCGGACGATGATTAACGTTGACAAGGGCGGCCTTTAAAACTAATGCAATAACAATGCTCGCGAGCTCTGCGCGCGCGCGCGCGCCCGTACATACATACGTATATATGTATACGTACATACATATGTCAGCGCTCGCTCTCTCGTACACACGCAGACGCGAGAGCAAAACTCTCGGTTTTGTCGAAAGTCGTATAACTGAAAACCTGTTTCGAGATTGACAGTTTACGACTCGTACGTAGGATTTTTATATCTTCATGCCCGTAAAGTACCCCGCCGAAAAAATTCATTATCGTAAAATCCCTCGAAGGGCCTCTCGTGTGCTCTCGCTTGCTCGCTTGCCTGCTCTCTCTCTCTTACTCTCTCCCTCCTCTATCGCCTATAAATTATTTTCGCAAATCGAACCCTTTGATACTTTTCAAATTGTACGCTTGCAGATGCAATAATTTATTCCCGCGCGCACGCGCCCCGAAGGCAATTTCACTCGCGAATATTGCCTGTAAAATACTTTATATTCCGGCGTTTATATTGTATTTCGCAACGGCTGCAATTTCATTAAAAAAAAAAAAAGAAGGACGTAAGAGAGGAAGAGGAGGGGGAGAGTCTCGAAGGCAGTAAACGACACGGTGTAATTCAGCCGCGTGTCCTAATATTTGACGTGACGGGTTAACAATGGTATTATGCATTTTTAATGAAGCTGAAATTGCCGTACGCTCGATTATTGTCGATTGACTTTGATGATCGAAAGGGTTGGAACGTAATCGCGGTAACGGTTATCACAGAAAATTTATGTCGATATCAAATGTAAATCGAAATTTTATTCATTTGAAATAATTCACTACTTCTTTGAACCTTACAAAAATTTCAAACATTCACGATTTATAAGTTATAAAATTTAAATAATTTAAATAATCAATAAAGCAGCATTTATGTAATCATCTTCGAATAAAAAAACGCACAGCATATTGAAAAGCATAATTCAGCTTATTTCTAAACGGTAAGCTTGAAAATAATTTTTTCCTCTCCCTCGCGCGCCTTCTTTTTTCGTCCCCACACTCGAAAATTAACATTTGAAAAGATTCGTCTGCTTATTTCCCGTCTACGAAATTAACCTTCGTCGCGCGAGAGGCGCTTCCTTGAAACCTTTACTGCATATTACAAATATAAAATGGCAACGCGCAAATCCGCATGCGAAACATATACTTATTCATACACTCGCACACGTCTCTCTCTGTCTCTCTCACTCTCTCGCCTTATTAACACTTTTTTCTACTTATTGTACGGCTTCTTCTCGACTGAGCTTTCGCAACTCTCTCGCCTCTATCTTGTCTTGGTCGCCCAATGTATACATCAGCGTGTCTTTTCTTCCACACAAAAAATAAGAAAAAAAAAAGAAATCGTTCGGAAACGAATTTCGTCGCGCAGCTTGGTATACATATATAGTGTATATACACATATAATACAGCAATACTATTCAACGCGTAATTGCACACGCACATGCTTATACTTCCGCGCGCTCGTGTGCGCGTTTAAACTAAAAACGTGAGGCTCCGATACGAGTCTTACGCGAAGTATATAGTGTATACTTACCCGAGCGCGGACGTAAAGCTTCGTGGCCCTCGATAAGAGAGTGAGAGAGAGAGAGAGCGAAGGGTCGGAGGCCGCGCAGCGAGCGAGCGATACGCGCAGGATCGTAAAGCCTTAAGTACTCGAGCTCGCGCAAAAAGTGCCCACTTTTGTGTGTACAGAGGGAAAATAGGGTCGTGGGACGGAAGCGGATGTGGCGGCCATAACTCCGCGTTGTGCTGTGTGTACTACAGTACACATGCATGAACTTCGGCTCAGCTCGCTTTCGCGAAACTTCCATGTGTGTGTTTGTGTGTGTGTATATTGAGGCGCTCGCGCACGTTTAGATTTACATTCACTTACAACAGCAGCAGGAGCAGCAAGAGTGCGAGTATATAAGAGTGAGGAGATGCGAGCGTGCGTTATGAGTAAATGTATGTGTGTAGGAAAGTTTAGTTACAAGTTTATAAACGCAGGGAGATGGCTGTATTCGCGAATTGGTGCGCGTGTGCTTACGCGGTTGTGTAGCTTTTAGGTTGCTGTACTTTTGAGGTTTACAGCTTAGTTTGGAGTAATAGGAAATACTTTTGTATTTTGTTTCAGTAAGTTCAATGTATGTATTTTACTGGCGTATAGTAAATCATTAATTTTATCTGTCACACCGCGTTGATAATAAATTAATGACTTTATTATTACGAGGATGATAAATATATATAAACGTTTATCGAAAATCGAAATTTTTATATCGCATAATACTTGTAGCGACAACACTAACGAGCAACGTCATATATATATATATATACACACACACACGCTAGAAAGTCACTGTATATATACCTTCTCTGGCAGCTTTTTAAATAAATATAACACGTAATAACACAGCTCATAAACCCAAGTGACAATCGCGTACGGGGACGAGAGAAGAGGCCAAGCACCATCGCGCACCAGTACGCACTACGGTATACATACGTGTCCCATGCCCATTAAGAAAGTCATCGATAATACGATCGCTTTCGTCGCGACACGCTCTCGACTTTCATTATACATATTCAACGAGCCTGTGCGCAGACGCAGACATCATCTCGCGTCGCGTGCGAAATAACCGAAAGACCACGAGAAACTATCTCCGGCCGCTGATTGAGCGATCGCATAATGCGTGGTGAAAGACGTCGCCGTCGTCGTCTTTTCCGGGAGTCATACTGCGCTGCGTGTTCGTTTTTTTTTTCTTCTTCTTTTTCTTCGTTTCGATTTCCTATGCAGTCGCGTCGCGTATATTATATACGGAGAAATCGCAGTGCATATAAGCGCGTGTTTTGCATATGGCGAGTCTGTGGCATTTGAATTTTTATAGGGACTCGAGGCTTTTTACCAGCTGCGAGGTAAAATAGGTTTTCTTTGTGATTCAAAGCGAGAGGGAGATTGTAAAGGTGATTTTTTTATCTGTAACGATTGCCGCGCGCGGAGCGCAGTAGTGTAGTGGCTATTTGAATAAGTATAAGACGGATGTTTTTGCCGTGAAACCCTGGCTTTTTGACGAGAGAGAGAGAGAGAGAGAACTCTGTCGATTTATCTTATTCTGAACGCCGCCGGGTTTTGAATATTATAATTGTCATCATGCATATGAGCGCCGCTGGCTATGTATATACGGAGGCTGATATTGTGCAAACGTGAATGGAATGTTTGTTAACCACAATGCTTTAAGGAAATTTCGTGCGTGCATGTGGCTGTGAGGTTTGAAAAGCGTAAAAAATAGAGATATTGTTAATCTTAATATTTATTACGATTAATCAATATTCTTTGATATATCTGCACGTCCATCCTTGCACCAGAAATTTCCTGCGCATTTTCCTCACAATCGCGCGGTTTAGACTCTGCCCCTACATATCTGCAGTATAATTAAGATACCGTGGGGCGATATACTCTCCTCGAGGCGATTAGGGGCGCTGCGCGCGATATAGTTCCGAGGATTTCTTCGTCGATGGGTCCTGTAGATCCTAACGCGTGATTGGCTAGTTAGCCGAACCGAAAGTTGTCGTTTTTTTTAGATTTTAGAAGAGAGTAGGTAGGTAGTGGTTATAGTGGTTAAGAGTCTTAACAGAATAAAAACATATTGTTAAGAACAATTATATATAATAATCTCATTTTCAACTTCAAATCAAGCCAAAATTCATTCAACGATTGATCACCGCATTTAATTCTTGCAAATGTCTTATTCAAAATATGTAGAGGAGTATTTAATCATGTTTTTTTTTTTTTTTTTTTTATAATTTAGGATCAGATTAAGATATACTTATCCTCGAGACATTAAAAAGTAATTATCATCGAAATAATATATATCAACCGATAAAATAATATTAATTTTTTTATTCGGTTAATTGTTATTTTAATTAATTTTTACTTAAACTATACGTTAAATAAACTTAAATCACATTTTTTCATTTTTCATAATAAAAAAAAAACCATAACTTTTTAAACCCATTCAAATTTGCACTTCAGCCCGTCCCCTGAATCATCAATCAACCACTCAACGCGCGTGCGCGCTCAGGCCACAAGAAATTTGCTATCTCTCCTTACGCATCGTTCTTATCTCCGTTAATTTTATCCTACGACGTGATAAGCCGTATGGAATCGCTCGGATCATCGAAAATAAACACGCGAGCGGACGAGTACCGTGAAAAATGAGCGTAATTATTTATCCTACGTCAAGATAGGCGTTGCAGTTTGCGTTTGAAGAGGATCTTCATTGATTGCAACAACTGATGGAAATTGTTGTAATCGGGTTATATTTTTTTTTTCTTAATTATTCGTTAATAAAGCTTCATTCATAATCAAGAGAATCAATATCTGGTATAATACTGCTTCAAACATATTTTTATAAACTCATTTATCACGACAATTATACAATTTTTAAATTCAATTAAACCCTATTAAATAAAATGTATAGTAATTAAATTGCCAATAATGAGAGGCTTAAGTCAGCTGAAAAAAAAATTAATTGTTTCTTGAATTTTTATTTCTTGATTAACGATCTTTTACTTAAAAAAAGTCAATCCGAGCATATACATATACGTATCCATGACCGGCGTCGATTTTTTTAAAGACGGCGCCTCCAAAATAGGAGCAAAAAGCTTTATAATAAATATCTCGCATCATTTTTCATCGCGTCCGAGATGCTCTCGCATTAATTGCTGCGCTCTGATGCTCGATGCTGCTGATGATAATGATGATGACGACCTCTCCTCTTCTCTCTACCTCTCTCGCTCTCTTCCTCGGATATTAAAGCGATTAAACGCCGGGGCGAAAGGTCGCGAGATCTCCTTTATCGTTTTCTATTTGTACGGATAGCAGAAGATGATTATGATAATGTTTTTTTCCTGAGTATCCGAGTTGAGCCAAGCGGTGTTGCTGCACTTTCAATCATTTTATAATGAGCCTCATGTGAACACGCGCACAAGCTGGAAATTCATGTAATATGCGCGTGCATCGATGAGATTATTTATGGGGGAATCAATCTCGGAGGATTGAAAGCCGACTTTTTTTTAATTAATTGTTGAAAGATTGGAGAATGTATAGACTCGGGGGAAGTAACGGATAGATGCGAGCCACGTGAATGACATTATTTCTCGCGTCTAGTCTTGACGGTATGGATACGAGTATACGGTGCTTAATGAATATGTTATCGAGAAAGTGGCTTTTTATGAATGGGATGTAAAGTGATTTTTGTTTAAGCAAATCGCGTGCTCATGACTTCTTATACGATTTTACCATAAGAAATTTATTAAATATTATTATGGAAATAAATTCCCCTATACTTTTTATTTTTGAAAATTAAGAAAAACATGAGTATAATGTAAATGGGGCGTTCATAGAATATTAAACTCAATTCTGTTATTCTTAAATTTAAAAACGTACCTCACAAAATTATAACTATATATTCTTATCTAAAACTTGAACTGAAATAAAATTCTAGTCATGACACGAAATAAAAGAAAATAGAACTTCACGGTGCCTAAGTGAAAAAAAAGATTGAATTCCACATCATAATATCCACACAGCACTATAACCAATAAAAGAGCGAAATATTCATGAAACAAGTGGAAAAGGTGTCGCCGCTGCCTCTCATTGCCACATCCTCTCTCGTCTCTCTCGCATCGTTCATTGAAACCGTCTCCTCTCTCACAATTCACTCGCGCTAATCGCGTGAAAACAAAAATCCATTTCGTGAAAGGCTAGAATAATAATCCCCGGTATGAGTCGCGGGTCAACGCACTCTCTCTCTCTCTCTCTCTTGCTCGCCCCTTTCTGTATTATGTCCACAGAGAGAAGTAAAGAAAAATCCAGAGCGCGCGGGCTGCATACGCACGCGCGGACGACATCCGCGTAGGCGCTCCTCTCTCTCTCTCCTCGATATACATACACGGCCATCGCACCTGCGGCACTAATCAAGACAAATTGAAAAATCTCCAGCGTGCGCCGTCTGAATTCGTAATATATACCTACACGACTTTTCACCGCGGACGAATTAGTTCCGCGCTACTCCCGCGCGCGCGGCCTCCTTTTCAAAGCCCGCGTGTAGTGCGCGCGCGCGACGTGAATGAAAGAGGAGGGAGGGGGAGGAGAGGAGAGAAACTGCGCGGAATGTGTCTCTCTTTCTCGCTCGTGCGGTGTGTGTGTGTATATATATACGCACGCGTCGCGCGCATTCCGCGGTCTTTCAGCGTCGAGCCGCGTGTGTTTAAGTGTCACGGAGGCTGGCCACGCGCACGCGCTCGTGGGTTTTAAGGAGTTTGCTTATTAGAATGCGCGGTGGTTCTTTTTCGAGAGTGTGTGGAGGTGAGACGAGGTGTTGAAAAGAACGGTTACTTTTTTATAAGAATGTTTCGCTTTGGTACAGTAGGCTTGGTTTTGAATACGTGACCGCTGCTGAATAAATAGTTTAATGTGGATTTTATGCGACGTTTTTAGTTTTTACACTTTTGGAATCGACTTCCCATTATCGTTATAATGAAAGGTCCTCAATTATTTCTATTAATGATTTGACTGATTTTTTATTTGTTTAAATTAGTTATTTTAAATTTATTTTACAACGTTGAAATAATTTTGAGATAACACCAAATTATTTTGTATCATGAAATTACAACATTATTAATGAACTTCATAATTGCCAAAAATAATTTTAATATATCAAAAAATGGCGTCAAAACTTTATACTAAAACAAAAAAAAATTCATAAAAATTAACTGCAAATAAAATAAAATAATCAGTGCATTTTTTATCACCATTTCTAACCACAGTGTACACGTACACTTCCACGAACAGAATTTTGAAAAATTCAAATAACGAATGCACGCAGGTCAACGCCGTTATTGCGCATCGATGACGCGACGATTGCGTACAGTTATTACACCTTACTGGTCGATCGATATTGCGAAAATGTAGTGGAGGGGGCGCAAGGGAACGCAGAAGGGGACATGAAACGCGAACGAGAGACGGAGGGGGAGCGATTATCGCGAGTGAAAGTTAATTAGTTGATCGATCGCGACTCTACGTGCGAAAACCAACGCGCGTGCGGCATGTATACTGCAACGCGCGTGTGTAATACGCAACGAGAGTGTATGTAGGTTTCGCGGCATATTTTTTTTTTCGGTAAGTTATTTAGAGTTGCCGTGGCTAATCTGGTTTAAGCAATCGAGAATTTCAACGCCGAATGAAAAAAATTATGTGTTGTGTTTGATGTTACTGAAATAAAGTCGTTTGAGCATTACTACTAATTTGTTTCTTGCGAATCTCTTCTTTGCTAGTTATTGTAGTTATACAATGTTGCGAAAAATAATAATTATTGTCAGTATGTTTTTTATTGCGTAATCCTATATAGCTATATACGTGTGCATGCTGAATGGAAAATGTAGGCATAAAATTTTAATGAATGTGTCGTCGGGAGGATATGAGTAAAATAGTCTAATTGAAGATGGCGTATCTCGTAAAAATATTTTTACGACTGTTATGCAAAATCAAAATGTACCTAGAAGCATATATATCGTAGTGGCGGCAAATATGTGTCATCGCAGTTATAACGTTTAACTTTTTTCTACCATTAAAATCGCACTTAACGTCCATCGCTCGAATGATTCAATAATAATTGAGTCATACGATATTATATACGTTTTGCTTAACATTTAACAAACTTACTGTACTGACAAATAACCACAATTTAGCCTACAATTCTCGCACATCTCGTCTCAATGACTCATTCACCCTGAACCAAATTACAACCACCGCGCCCTCAATTTATCCAGCCGCCTTCTCCCAAACGGCGAAATAAACTTTTAACGAACCTTGCCCACACTTAGACAAACACTCCGGAATCAATCCAACCGTCACTGGCAGCCATTTATCTCCCTCCCCGCGCCAATTCCATCTTCATCAAGCTTTCATACACGGACAATCTATATATACATACACGCACTTTCGTGGTAACGATCGTTCCGGGAAAAACGGACCGCGTCGAATTGACGTGCAACACCATACACATACACACATACACACACACTCGATTAAGCCGCACTCCGTGTAATGCGTTCTCTCTTATACGGGAAATAAAAGGGGGAGCAGCAGCAGAAGCAGTTTTATACGTATGTACGTACATTGCATGCGCGGAACTGTAAAGCGGAAATAAACGCCGATAAGATTCGGTGATCGCGAGAGCGCAACAGCAGCACGCGACGTGGAATATAAGACGCAGAATATATACATATATGCGAATCGGAGGGGGATATAATAAAGCGAGAAATTACGTTTCGCCGGTACAGAAAGAGAGTAAGAGAGAGAGAGAGAGAGAGAGAGGGAGAGAGAGAGAGAGAGAGAGAGAGAGGTGGACATTTTTTCGATTCGTGTATAGTGTATGAGTAAAGGTAGTAATTACGATCAAGGTGGATTTCGTAGAAATTCAAGGCAGAAAACATACTTTTATCGTCATTTTAAATATGAAAATTAATGCTTTTACTACGTGTAATTAATATTATCATTGTTCTTTTTTATTTTCACAATAAGTTAAATTCATTGTCCCGGAAAAAACGAGCGCTTTATCATCGAGGTCTGAGGAAAATATTATTATACGTATACATATTCACCGTGAAATCGTTAATGACATAATGTTGCGAGTATGATATACGTTTATCGCTTTATATTTATATAAACAACTATACCCTTTACTCAACCTCACGCTATAACATTAAATAGCGTCTTTTGCGGTCGAAATAATGCAGGTGACGTGTAGGAAGCTGTTGCTGTTGCTGCTGCTGCTTCCACCTGCATACCAGTAAAATGTTCGATACATAACGTACAGATCGAAGAATCGAGAGAGTAGAGAGCGTGCGGGACGTTATTAATCACTTTACGAGCCGAAAGGCGAAACCGCGGCGAAATGCGCGGGTATACATATATATATACATATACATATGAAAGTCGAGCCACCACGCGAAATAAATTGACCCTAAAAGCGCGAGGTCGAAAAAAAAAGAAATAACGCGAGGAACAATGGAAGGCACTGTGCGCATGCTCGCCCAAGGATTTGTACAAATTGTGTTTCACCAAAGAGTTAATATGTTAATGGAAGTATCGGTCGAGACGCATAATATTTGGAATTCGCACGAGGAAAAGCTGTTGCTGACAGTGTTGTTTAATTGAGTTCGAGCTTGCAGCATAACGAGTGTAATTTAATTATGAGTATAGGGGTATATTTATCGCAGAAATCAGGGTGATTACTAGCGCGGATATGAGGATAAATTTTTTGTATACGAAAAATATTTCGTTGAGTCGTGTTTCCAAGTTGCTGGCAAAAATCTCGATGTTTATGAAAGGATAAATATATTCGGTAATAAAAGTGAAACTCGTATTCTCTATCGAGTAACGATAAAAAGCAGCAGCGACTGACACGAGAGCTCTGCAGTTGCATTCTTGCGTGATTTCTAAAAGCTATTTGATCGATAGTTTACGAGAAAATTTTATTATGATAGTTCCCCTTAGTGCGGCTAATTGCAAAATAAATCAATTTTTTTCGACGTTAATTAATTTGTGCAATTATTAAAATTTGTCGTCGTGCGTCATATATTGTAATCTCAACCACGAATTACGCTTCTAAGGGAAACATTTATGCGTCATCTGAAGTTTTATTATCAAACGAAATTTGATAATTATATTTCTATTCGTGACTAAATTATCAATCGTTTTAAAAAAACGATCGCCGATATTACAAAACGAAACTTAAATACTAATAAAAAAATCTAAATACTTATTTTCTTTCAACTATACAACGAACCGCTCCACACTGGTGACTCACTTTTAATGATTACAAAAAGGCTACGCACATACACCCTCCCCCTCTCTATAAATTTAATACTCCGTCCTTCAGCGTCAAACTCCCCCTACACCGAAACGCG
This sequence comes from Torymus tubicola, assembly GCA_035583055.1. Lineage (NCBI taxonomy): Eukaryota > Metazoa > Arthropoda > Insecta > Hymenoptera > Torymidae > Torymus > Torymus tubicola. Next base: position 11,731,205 of record JAWWEQ010000027.1, on the reverse strand, counting down.
ACGAAAAAGGTCAAGCACGATACCACACACACAGACGCGCGCGCGTGTGACACCTAAAAAAGGCCCCACCACACAAGCTGAAAACCCTTTAGGCAGCGCGCGACAAATCGGGACTGGACGCTCGAACGGGACCTACACTGCCGTATACGTATATATATACATGGCGGCCCCTTACAAAGGCTTTCTCTCGTTCTCCCTGCGCGTTCTCCTTACGTTATATACACACACACGCGAGCTGTTCGCGAGCGGGTTCTCGACACAACAATGTATAGCCGCGATTTTTCTGCACACGCGCGCCCGCCTCGTATTATATGCGCATTGTTTCATCGCGACGCGCGCTTGTACGTGACTTTCACGCGACTTTTGCCGTATACATATACTTATAAGAGAGTATATAACACGAGCGAGAGGGAGAGAGAGAGATTTAATTTTGAATTGGAAATGTCGAGGTCTATAGGCGATGCGGGTTAGGCGACAGCAACGAGTGCACGAGAGAGTTAGATTATGCTAATTCGGAGTTAATATGATTTTATGATTTGCCTTGTGATGGGTCGCTTAGCAGTGGGATATAACAACTATAAGCAAAGCTGATGCGTGTATGTGTTGGTGAACTGTTATTGAATGTTCGGAGTATGAGGAAATCGCTATGCGAATAATATATTTTTACTCATATATATAAGTAAAAGAAAGCTATATGATAAAGCACATGTGAATTTATAAAACGCAATTATGAGAATAATAAAAAGTTGGTCATTAAAATAAATAAAAATAACATAAAACTACTCTCTAAAGTTAAATTAATGAAAAATCCACTAAAGATTAGTTCAAATTGCTGCACCGAAACATGAGTGAATATTCACTGATGATATAGTAAATATTCACTAATTCTTAGTGGAAATATATAGAACTATCCACTAATTAAAAAAGAAGAGTTTCACTATTTTGAATAGTGGATATTTCCACTAAGAATTAGTGAATATTTACTATTTCATTAGTGAATATTTCGGTGGAAAAATTTTAACTAATCTTTAGTGGATTTTTCACTAAATCAACTTTAGAGACTACTTAATGCATCGCACTTATCATATCTTTGACAACATAACTAAAACAACCTCAACTAACGTTTATTTTTTTTTTCTGTTTCAGGTATGTATCGCTGACCTCTTTTCATTCTCCATCACACCATTTTCTCCTTAACCAGTAAGTACAAAATCTTTACTATTCCAAACACATATCAAGCGCAAACAACACTCACCCCAGCGGTACATACGGAAGTTCTTTGGCGCTGTATAGAAAAAGAGGTGCGCGCGCGCGCTTGAGGTATAGCAAAAGGAAAAAGTGCGTAATGAAGCGCGAGGAGGTGCGAATACAAGCGTGTAACGAGGCGAGATGCGCTCGCGCGCCGCCAGCCTAAGTGAGCTGTGATTGATGATCCCTCGGGCGTTTATTAAACGCGATGATCATCGCCAGCGTGAACCGAATCAAGCGCGACCTGCGTGCGCCCTTTCTACGCTGCGCTGCTGTCCCAGGAAGTGTATAAGGTTGACTGAAGGGTACATTGTTTCTGGTTTACTTAATTTGGAAATTTTTCAATTATTTCATCGTAAATGATTTGAGAACTTTGAGGTTTAGCAATAGAGGATAAATTTTTATCGAACATGAATCACATATGATTAGTCAATCTCGAATGCACTGTGTTTTAAATACCCAACCCACTATTACAGGTTTTAATTTTTCGAATATTACGATTATTTTTTTGCTGACCTTAACAGTATGTTAGTCTACTTAATTTTTTACGGTGTCAGACAATATAGTTTTTTATTTTTTTTTAAATACTATACATTAATAATTCTAATATATAGGCTTTTGAAAAAATTGACGGTTTATCATAATATTAATTTTAAGTTTCGACTTCACTACTAACAGCAATTGAAAAAGTATTATCCTACAATGTACTAGAACGTATGTGACATTTATGAATTACTATAATTACTCAAGTGCAACATGTAAAAAATTAGTAAAAATATTTCTACCATTTTCTGAATTTTCGAAAAAAATTCATTATCTAAAAAACTGCATGTAACAATTAGTAACAATAACTATAAACAATCACGTTTTCACCCTCTGTATTCTCTGTAAAATCTTGTATTTTTCGTACACCACAAGAACCCGTCCAGCGTAAAAAGGGCGAGCACCAACCAGTGGCCGGTACGCTCGGGGGATATTGATTATCTTAGAAACGACGCGCGAACGGTCAATCTTCACCTCCTCTGGCAACCGGTCCCGTCGTGCGCGCGCAAGCGATCCTCCTTTTGACGAATCGCAATCGAGATAAATCAAATTCGGTATTAAAATAAATGAGCGAGCCGCGGAATATATTGCTGATTGAACCAGGGAGAGAGAGAGAGAGAGAGAGTGGCTGTTGGTGATGAGAGAGGATTGAAAAGGTGATTTACACGGGTTCAGTAAAAAGGACTCGTGGTTCAGAATTAGAGGGATATTGTTTGATTAGTTCTTGTGGAATACCGTGCAACGTTATTTTCTTTTTGCTTATAACTTTTTTTTCTTGAAAAACAAAACACAATAATAATATTTTTCAAAACTCATATTTTTATTTATACTTTATTAAAATCAATTTCCCTTCGAACACTATACACTCACTACTCCACTACCCCATTATACCTTATATTAATCGCCATCAACGTTATCTCACCTCCGATCAACCCTCTTCGCCCTCATTAATTAACGCACTGAAACCGCCTCGAGCAGGGCGCAACGCAAATTGAAATCCTCACTTATCGACAACAATAAACAAGAATTCATTGCGCGCGCGCCATGTCTCCTCTCCATAATTTATACACCGTCGATATATAAACCCTCAACCGCGTGATGTATAAAAAAAAGACAATATATATATATCGATAGTGACACGACACGTGCGCACACACGCAGACACGTATAAACACGTAGAGTACAAAAAGGAGCTGCTGTTAGTAGCGAACAAGTGCGAGACTCGCCGCGCGCGCTGCACCTGGAAGCTATTACCCGGCTGGTTAACAGTTTCTCCGTGCGCGCGCGCGTGCACGTGCTGTTGTGTCCGAGGAAGGAAGGAAGGAAGGAAGGGAGAGAGAGTCGTGCAGCTATACGGCTCGTAACGAATTTTCTCGGAAGTTTTGGGTTGCACTTTCGGCTATGTGTGGGGTGGAGTAGCCGCTGCGGATGTCTTTCTTATATGTGCCGACTATACGGTGGCTATATGGGCTATGTAACTGAAGTTAAATTTTCGGCCGAGGATTAAGTGGTCAAGGTGTTGGCCGAGGATTCGGTTATATAAGATATTGTTATATTAAGATATAACGAGAGTTTTATTATAATTTTAAATCTCCAAATTAATTATCTAAAATTAACCTTACTACTGAAACAATTACGTAAGCTACACTATAGTAAACACACACTCGACGATCTATTCTCATCATCACACATAGAGCCTCACGCGTATCCGGCCCGAATCCGCCTCCCAATTTCGCAGCAGTGGGGCAAACTGCGAGCCACCGTAAAATTGTACGACGTACGCGCGGCTCTCGTGTGAGATCAAAGTCGCGGCTTTCAAACAATGTTCACCGGATCGCTTCGTCGAGTCTTTCTCTTCCTTCTTTCGTGTACTCCCATTTGTCTTCCGCGCGTGGGCGACGGCAGAACGAAATTTTAAGAATGAATCTGCGTGGATCGAGGTCCAAGGTTTTTGCGTTTGATCTTTGCATGATCGATATGCTGTATCAGGATAAACGTTTTTATAGATTGATGATAGTGAAAGGTTTTAATTATTTTGTTTGGGCAATAGCTCGATCTGACAGAGTATCCTGAAGTATTGTTTTAGGCGATGTGGAATGTATCATATATAGTTTTTAATTGATGCAATCCGATGATCTAAACATGTGTAGTTAGTTCCGATGAGCGACGAACAAACTTAAAATCCTTTTCGATTTAGAAAACAATCTCGCTAATTACACCTGTGCAAAGAAAAACAAAGGAGATGAAAAAAACGTAACACCTACACAACAACCTGCTCTCTCGCTCGCTCTCATTCTGCTGCGCATTCAATAAAAAAGCCCGTCCGAATCAATCAAACGAAGGCGCCCGACACCACAACAACCAACCTCCACAGTTCTCTCTCTCTCTCTTGCGTATATATGTATATATACACCGTATACGTATAACCGGGCGATCAAGCCCCCTTAACAAAGTCATTAAGGGCCTCGCGCGCAAATCGATCGATCTCCCCATACATATATATACGGTATATGCGCTCGCGAAAGAGGAAGAGGGAGAGAGAGAGAAAGACAGCTGCGTTCGCTCTGCCCCCGCCCCGATGCTAATGACCGGCGCGCGCATAATGCGCGGGGCGGGCTTCGGGGCGCCTCCCTAATCAATTAATCAGCGAATCTCTCTCTTACTCGGTCTATCCGAGGTGGAGGAAAGGGGGAGAGAGGTGGAAGGCATTTTTTCGTGGTTTATACGATGTGTAATGGGTGCGAGAGAGTGAGAGAGTTTTTGGTCGTTTTTCAGGTGATGGATTGTTGATTCTTTGAGCTTATGGGAACTCGGACTGGGTGACTGATCATTGAATCAACGTGGAAGAATTTGGTTTTTTTTTAATACGGATAATAGATCTTATCGTATATTTCATCCGTTTCGAAGATACCTGGTTTTTATATGCGGTGTAGGTGTATAATTGTACGCGATTATGTTCATTCTATTATATGTATATATTTTCATTAAAATAAACGTGGTTCACACGAGCTGCTAAAACGTTAAATATTATTTCGAAACTTTGTAATATTTTATGTAGAATAATTTAAAAAATACTAAAAGTTCTACATTATAATATAATAAAGAAGATCAAATAACAGCTAAAACCGAACATGACTAACATCTAATTTAGTCATTTACTATACAGAAAATTAAAAAAAAATACCTAAAAACCAATCCCACTACTACATGTTAAACGATCACGTTAGCAAATGTCGTCCGCAAGATACACCCATCATCAGCAGCTCGAAAAAAGCTCAAATTTTCATTCACCCAGCCACAAAGCTAATCCAACAAAGCCGCGCGACAAGCGGCTGCCACCTCTTCACCTCGCATCCCCCTATACAGCAGCAGCAGCAGCGCACGCGCCGAACAAGGAGTCAAACAAGCAAGAGATACAAAGCGTTCACGAGCGCGCGTGTACGAGAGAGAGAGAGATGCACATATAGCGAGCCAGAGAAAGATCGTTTACACCCGCAGAACCGAGAGCGAGCGCTTAATGCCTCGTGCGAGGGCTCCCAAGATCTATGGACTGGCCGTAGTTTATATGCTAATCCGTAAAGAGTGTTAAATACTCGATCATTTATCACTCCGTCGCTTCTCCTCGTTCTCTTGGCCTGCCTTCCGCGCCCTTTTTTTCTTTCTCTCTCTCTCTCTCTCTCTTACTTGCTCTCGCCTCCTCTTCTACACGCGCGCGCGCGCGCGAAAACGAGCGTGTATAGCGCGTCGTCGTCATCGCTACGCGTGTATAGTAGTAAGTACGCCTTTTTATGATTGGCACGAGCGGATTTATCTCATGATGCTTCGGGCTAATTGATTTTAGGCGATTTCGCACGCATGCATGGTTCTCACTCACGAGAGCTTGGTGATTTATTTATTTGCTTTTTCGAGTTTTCCCGGGATTATTTTGCATCGTTGCGGTGAGCGTGGCGCGTGAGATGTGGGCTGTTGTTGGTCGTCGTCGTCGTTGCTACCGCGATGAGTTGGAAGCTGGCGGTAATTTGAGTTACAATGAGGCTTCAATGAGCACGGCGGCTGCCGTAAATTTGTAAAAAGAATATTTTCTATTAACTCGGAAGTTTGCCGAGTGAAGTGTGCTGAGCTTTTCGAAAATGTTGAGAGAATTGTTGTTCTGTTAAGATGAATTTATTGATATGGATATGAGAAATTCGAGTGTGTTTTCTGTGGAGTGTGTATCGTGGGTATAGAAGATATGGAAGTAACAAAAATTTACTCCAATTAATGCTTAGGTTGGTTTTATTAAAAAAAAAAATAGAAAATGGAGTATTAGAAGTGCTGTACAATAAATTGATGAATCGTCCGAAGCGCACGCAGTTACCAAACGGACTGACGCAGATCGTCGGCGTCACCACGGCTTCGCGCTTGTGCCTTCGGAACGGACCAATTAGAGGCTTCGTTACATTTTGGAGTGGGGATACTATCAGCCCATAGACTCAGGTAGTATAGTAGGTGAAACACGCTGTGCACAACGTCGCTCGCATCGACTCGTCGGAGGGCAGTGCACTCTTCGCGACTGTCGTGGTTTTTCAAGAATCCACAACGTTCGACAAAATTGTTAAAATAGTATGGAAATATCCAGTTTAACTCATTTTTTTCTCTACAGATATAAGCTTCATTATTCTATTAATATAAAATATACTTTTTCCAATCTATCATTATATATTTTAATATTTAGTATAACTATCGTTCAAGGATGTTCAAATAAAAAAAAAAATTTGAAATCAGAGACGGAATAGTCGCACAATCATCGTCTTATCGTAACAATAACCCTTAACCATGTATTCACTTTTATACTAACTATTCATCCTCTTATCAGCAGAAAAACATTCGAAAACAAAACAACAAGGTATATATTCAATGATTCACGAAGCAACCCGGCGTACGCGCGCTAATCTCTTCTCTTGCCTCCTATCCACAACGTGCGCACAGTAGCTCTCGCGTGACGTTATCAAAACAATAAATATCATCACGGCTGCTACAAACACAGCTCAAAATCTATTCGCAGCTCTTGATAGTTATTAAACACTCGCGCCCATCCTTTCCACACATTTGCATAAAAGTAATTAACGTTTTTTAACGCTCGCACGCGCACAGATATACATATGTACACGTACGCGTATATATGCGTGTATGCAATAAACCGCGAAATACTTTTTACTCAACCCGCGCGCGAGCGGCACATTGCCGATCTGTCGCTCTTCTGCCGCCGTTTTTACGAGCATGCAAGCACGCGCCAGCACACCTGCCACTCGCTGATTTATCGGATTTTTTTAACGATTATTCGCAAAATCGCATTTGCGCTCGCTCGCCACCTTCGTTATAAACACGCGAGAGCGCACGAACAATGGCCTCTCTCTCTCGTTCTCTCTCTCGCGCGCACGCGCAAGAGTAATATACAAATGATTGAATGCGAGACTTATACACTATGTATTATGTGTGTATACACATTTCTGGTGAGCTTCGACTCTTTGCCATATGGCAATTAATAAGTTTAGGAAACCGCGTAAGCGAGGTATGCACGCACGTGGAAAATAATTTTTCCCGCGAAAGTCCACCCGTCAAGGGAGAGATTCTACGCGCGTGCGCGTATATACGATCGCGCGCTGTTAATAGGTTTTTACACTGAATGATTTATCGAGAGGGAGGGTATACGCGTGTGCCGCGCACGCGCCGATATGTATTGACATGAATTGCGTTGCACGCACACGGAGTGGAGGTGCTGCGTATTATTTTTATTGCGTCGTACGTATAGTTCTGTTGTTTCGTTCTGTTTCTTGAAGAAGGATTTATTTGTGGATTGACGCGGAGACGCCGTTAACCTACTTGGGTTAAATGAAAGCTTCATTTTCCTCGTTTTTTTTTTCATATGACTTTATTTGGATTGATACAAGCTGTAATGATGCGTGTGTGTGTGTGATTGCTTTGGGAGATTATGCAATCTTTAATTACGTAGAATAATAAAAATGACTGTTATTAAATGTTTATACAGATTTATTGACTTTAAGTTTTATTATGTTTTTTACAATCTTAATTAGAATGTTTTCTCCAACGTTAACACACTCTATAGAGCGTCAAATGCAATTCACCATAGGTTTTTGTTATACAACGTTCCGGGAAAACTGTCTCTTCGAGAAAATCCATTTCCAAGTTCCGGCATCTTTTATATCCATTTAAACCAATTTCCCGCGGCGCGTAGCACAATCTCAAGACCAGAACGGCACACTCACATTCACACTTCATCCTAAGAAAATCAAATTAAACTTCCCACCTGTGTCGTAACTCACTCATCCCCCCTGAAGTCCAATAACAAACGGGATTTCTCTTCTCTTCATCTCGCACACATCACTCCATCGCAAAAAAAGTTTGTCCTCGTCCCTTTAGATTTTTTGCACCGATCTCCATCCCTATCTCTTTCCCCTACTCTCAAAAAAAAATCTCCTCTGTTCTCTCCGGGTAGTAAAAGCGGCGGGTGAAAATGGAAAATCGTAGATCCGACATCGACGGCGGTCCTCCGATGTGCATGCGACAGCAGGTATATGTATATATACAATATACGCGAGATAGAGCGAGAGGAGAGGTCAATAATGTAATTGAGAATTTACGGCCCTGGCTGCAGGGGTGATGGACAGTTGGACCCCGGGGGCGGGAGGACTTTTACGGCATGTGCTGCGCGACCAGGCACCGACAATATCGAGAGAGATTTACGATATAACGTATATATATATATACACACTCACGTATACGCAAGAGTGAGAGAGACAGCGAGTAGCATGGGCGACCCAATGGTGACGAAGCGCGAGCGCAGAAGTAAGCAATACAAGCCAGCGAGCGAGTAGCCATGACGTTTGCGATGCTGGCTGACGATTCGAGAGATTCGTCATTTTGAGAAAGTTTAAGAAGAAGACGGCTGCGGCTTCGTTCGCATTGGGTAGTTCTTCTTGAGGGAAAATGCTTGCTGAGAGGCTGCTATAGGATGGTTTAGGAATTTAGGTGCTGCTTGGAATGTATTAACAGTATAGTTTAGCATCATTATGAGCATTTTTTATATAACTAATCATATTTTTTTTAACCTTTAAAAACCCATTTTAATTGTTAAAAAATATTTATACTGTTATTTTTTTATTATTAATATTTACATATAGTTAATTTGAACCAGAAAAAGAAAACGTTCAACTGAATCCTAAAAATTACCAAGCAGTATGAAATAAATTTTTTCACGGAAAGCCAATACTTACTTCTCTATAACTATAAGGAAAAAGTGGCATTTACATTACTTTAGCACAAGACGAATTATCCTAGAAAAAGTTCACGCAGTGCTAGCAACACTACCACGTTGTATACGTATGCACTTTCGAAAAATGCAATATAAAAGTTCACATAACCCTACTCACCAATATACAAGTAACTTTGCGTTTGACTTGTGAAATGGCTCAATTTTCGCAGCTCACGGCAACGGAAGAAATCGCGATGTTGTATTTATCTGTACCATCATAATTTCGGCACTTAAAGTTCAGTGCAATGCGCCACCGAAAGGAACAAAAAAATGGCATCGCTGCATCGTCGTGGAGAAAAAATGTGTGTATGTATGTATCTGTTTATACGCGACCCTTATAGTAAAAAGACCGTAAAAATTTCCGTAGAAATAAATCGAAAGTCGTTGCGGTGGCGCACGATGAGTCCACGCGATAAGGTCTGCAATAAAGAAAAAGTCATAACCAAAATGAGCGCGAAAGGCAGTCATATGGAATTCGAAATTCTCTGCGAGTTGGTGAAAATTGTTTTTACGATGTCCTCAGAATAGTGATGGCGATGGTGGTAATGGTAATTATGTTATTGTCGCACTTTAATGACGGTGTGTATAGATTCCAGTTAGAGTTCCACTTTCATTTAATGTTTTTGTAATTTTGAGATTCAGTGGAAAGATCTAGAAATGAAAATATCATTCTTATCGTATGCTTAATATACCTCGTAAATTGATATACAACGTTGTTTTGAAACGTTGTATTGTCCTTGAAAAAAGTTTAAGTTTCATTGAATAATTTATTCCAGTATCCTATTAAAATAATGCATGATAATGAACGTTAGCGCGCGACCAGCCAAATAGTAAGGGACAACTGAAACTGGTACAATAACAATAATATAATTCAAGAACAATATACAATTTCCTAAATTAAATTCCAATTAACCAAGATTTAAATGAAGCAATAACAAAAACGCGCGTTGTATTTTCATACATTTAGCAGCGTCAGTTTCAAGTTACACCAAAGTCATACCAAAGTATCAACCAATATTCATACCAAAAAAAGAAAGGAATGAAAGGAAAAAATAACCGAACGAGCAACAATAACAATTATTTATCGGCAAACACATTACAAAACTTTAGTGGGGATAAAATATCGATCCACTCCATCAACTTCACGCCCCGAGAACTTTATCCCTGCGCGAATCGAGAGCAAAAAGACTCGAGGAATCTCTCTCTCCTTCTCTCTCGCGCCGCCGCAAGCCGATCGGCGATAATTGCACTGGACGCGCGATATCTCCCGCTCGCGCGCACGCGCGCGCCTTAGCTAAATTTAATTTGAAATGGACTTTTCATCGGCGGGTCATTAAAATTCATAAGTTATGGCCGCCGATCGAAAAGGTTTCTTTGCGCATTCCGCGCGTGCGCTCGTACTCTCTCTCTCTCTCTCTCTCACTCTGCCGGAGGGCTATATAGTAGTATAGAGGCTCGGCTTCGGGCGAAATTTTAAACGGACGCTGGCGCGTCGCCTCAAGTAGCTCCGGTTCGATGATGTGATGCGTTCGGGTTTCGAGCATCTGCGTGCGCAAATAAACGTACACGAGTTCGTTTACGAAAGAACGAAGTGTGTATGGGTGAAATGAGCGAGGAGGAGAGATGTTGGGTGTTGAGGGACGAGAGGTGGTTTAGAAGGTGACATATGTTGGTAGGATTTAATTTGAATATACAAGGGGAGCATTGTTTTATTAAAGGGAACAGGTGTTTGTAAAAAAAAATCATTGGTGCAATTAATAATTAAATTAATTAAAATGTATTAGATTATTACATAAATTATATTTTATGTAAAACATCTGTTTTTAAAAATGAAAATTATTCATGTAAAAATTATTATTAATTTGTCATAGATACATAGATATGATGATACGCGTAGATATGATTAATATTAAAATTTAATATCAAATTTATATTAAAACATCATTAAAGTATTGAATTTAGTATCAAATTTATACAAAGTAATTTATGTACTTTTACTATTGACTATACTATTTCTCAGGTATCAATGTACCTAAGAAAAATTCAAGGTACTGCACCTTATTCTTACGGGGTCATGAAAAATGCCTGACCTCGTAAAGTAATAACTGACGTTTTTCCACGTAAATCAACCCCTGGTAAAATGTGGACACTCTAACAGATGAATCTGGCAGTAAAAGCCGGGTCTAATATTGAGACGTTCTCAGTGAAATACGCGTGAAATCCTCAAGGACCGAAGAAGATTAAATCCCGTGAAAATCTCTGAGAAAAAGCCATTGAACCAATAACAAACTAGTTAAAACCGTGTGGCTATTGTTTCACTCGTTCTCTATACTCATAAATTAACATATTTTTACCGTATTTTCTTCGCTCTCCTATTCCAGTTGTAAAATCATATTGTCCTTATTTACTGGATTGGGCCGTATAGCGACAAATTTACTTTTGTGTATAATTGGGTTTTCAATATTTTAAAAGTACAATAGTTTGCCTTATTCAGGAATATTTCGATATATAATAAACTTATTTTTATCAACTAAATCTGTTTTATGCAAAATTTTATTCAAATTTTCGATGATTTAATAACTTATAATTAATTAATTAATTAAACTTTCAACGTGTTTATGCAAAATAAACACATCCGTCTTTCAACTGCTCATTTAACATTGCGCCGAGGAACTCGGAAATACGCACCTGCGCCGAGCGACCGGGCCGCCGCTATCTTGACCCTCATGCCGCCTCCGATCCTCGTCATCTCTGCAGTATCCATACGAAACGTCTATCGAGCCTCTCCTTCTCTCTGTCTCTTTCGCCATCCTTCTTCCTCTCGTTCGCTCTTCGCTGTCCTCTTCCTAATCGCCGAATGGAGCGAGGAAAAAGACGTGGAGTGGGGGAGGGGAGCCTCAGCACCGCGCTTAATACACAGCGAGCTCGCCTCCGTCCCTTATTATCCAGCCTTGAGCTTGATTAATTGCACTTCGACCGAACTAAAGACCATTTTCTTTCCTCTCTCAGGCATGGTCCTTTCTCCCCTCTCCCCTCCTTCCGCTTCGATGATTTTTCTTCGTCCACTTTACCGGAGCCTTTATAGCGGCGGTATATCGCTTGAATTGTTTATCGTTGACGGATGTTTGTCGATTTTCAAACATTTACTATATGGTTTTATTTCACTGATGTTCGCTTGTAATAAATTAATCATGGTTGTTATGTAAAAAAAATATAATTAATAATATAATTAACTGCCAATTAATTAATTTTAAATAAGATTATTGATTAAAAAAATTTTATTCGTATAACTCATCATAGCCTAAAAATGATACATCAAAAAATTATCTCTAATTAATTAATTAATGAAATAAAATTGACATAATTAAAAATTATATTTTATTAAATTAATAGAACGTAAAATGGATGAAATTTTCGGCGGCTTTCATATATTTGACTGGTTATCAAAATAATACTTCAACCCTCTAACATACCGTCATCACCACGAAAGACAAAAATAAACATTAGGCAAGAAAAATATTTTCACTCTTTCGGGGTAGAATTTTTCCTCCAATGTGAATGCAGCAGCAGTCGTAGTAAAAATTCTGAAATGCTGTCGAAGTAAAACTATGGGCCATATCGAAGTAGCCATCGGCAAATGAAGGAGAGAAATAAAGACGGAGAAATCCGTCAGGTATAAACGGCCGTGACGCCAGACGCCAAGTGATTTCTAAGCCCAAAGAATCGAAACAACGGGAGACGAGAGAGATGCGTCTTTAGTTTTCTTTCTCGGTCTCGACTGCAGGCCCTATATAATGCTGCATCTAAAAACATTTGCACGCGCCGTAGTCATAGCCGCGGTCGTTAAAGAGTGGAAATTTCCGTTTTCTCCAATATAACGAATGTTCTCGGATGTGCAGATGGCTAACTTAGCAGATGTTTTTGGTTAGAATATCAATAGTTTTGTTTAATATGATAGTCTATTTATTATTCATCTATTAATTAATAAATAAATATCACAAGTCAGTAGATAATCAACATTATATCATGTAAAGAAACAATTATTTAATTCATTGATTAATTAATTAATAAAACAATTAAAATTTAGCTAGTAATTAATATAAAAATCCCATAGCGCGCCTTCAGAAAATTACAGTCCGTCTAGACAGTGACGCAAAGTGACTTATAATGTTTCCTTAAGATGCAAAATAATTTATTACTCATAATGGCACGTAGATGCGGATCGCATGTATTGCCATGCGCCTGCCCTCACTTTTCGTCTGATACTTTATATACCTTCGCTACTGCATTTTGTGCGCATTAGTGTGCGTGGTTGAAGCGGCCGATTTACATGAAGTCGTGCTGCGTCTGCGTGCCAAGAGTATTAGCGTCGGATTTACGTTCTATAGCACTAACGATATTTAAGTTTTCGTCTCAAAAAATTACCCGATGAAGCGTCCTCACAATCCAGCATTAACAGTAAGGTCCGAAGATACGATATACAACTGACGGTTAATGAGGCACGTGAACGAAATCTGCAATGGAGGGATTATTGATCCTACCAAAAAGTGGCCGTGCCGAGGATGAGTTTTCGTAAGTTTAGGAAAATGTTTGCGGAACAAGGGGCTGCGTGTAATAACAAAGTTGGAAAAATTATTTAATTCTGTTGTCCCTTGAAAATATTGATTCGGGTTATACAAGTACATATATATTTGTTTAAGATGATAAAATGAGTAAATAAAAGGATTAAATATGCAAATAAACATATTTATTTGAATTATCAACTTTTGACATGTCCAACACGATGTGTCATCACCAACACGATGATGTTATCGTAAATATTAAATGTACAATTCGGAGTTTGTATAAATTTTCCGTTTATTACACATAGTTTGGCCGGACGTTTTCACGTATAAATGTATGCTGTGCGAAATGATTATTTCGAGTATTTTATATACACCAGAATTCCTTCGCATAGTATGATGAGATCTGCCTTGACCGTCGTGAATTTGTATAATGGATTGCATATACATATAGATTTAATCCTGCATCCTAAATTTAGCCGAAACCGGAAGCTGATGCCAAAATTCGATTTTCAATTTAACGACATCCGAATAAACGTCACCTTTTTAGTGCCAAAAATGTTGGCACTTTAATGTCTCTCGACGCCGGCGTAGCCACTACATCGCTTGGCTATCATACAACGAACGTACACTTCACTAAGCAAAGCCACAAAACAGCATGTTTATTGAAAAGACGTATATATAAGCAGGTGAAGAATTTTCCAAGAATCGAGGGTGCCGGTTCATTTCCACCTTATGAATCTCTCTATACCTAATGTATAATCCGACACTACACAGCGTCTGCGCAAAAATCCGCATCGGCTTTTCCGGCTAAGCATCAGCGACCTATAGCTCTCTTATATTTTCCGTCTTCGCCGATAACCATCGCATATTTCGCGTCTATATAGCCGCGCACAACGCTGTGCAGCCCTTGCGGCAACGTCGCATCAGCATGAGTAGCGTAGATGCAACCCCCGCCAGTATTTTCCGATCCCACTACATGTATATATGCACACACATATATAGATATACATATAGAAAGGACGGATTTTTCGGGCGTGTCCATACGGCAGTCGAGCTGCTGAAGGAAAAGCGTCGTAAGAGTGGGGGGACCATAGTCGGCGTGTGCGTATAGTGGTAGACATTGCGTCCTTGGTGGGGGGATCTATCTCTTTCCTATAGCTACCCCATGGGGAGCGAGAAGGACGGAACGAGTCGACGAAATATAGAGAGAGAGAAAGAGAGAGTGAGAGAGAGAGAAGGGAGGATACGACGACCCTCGGGGGCTCGTGATGCGCCCAGCGGCGAGGGAGAGGCCAGTGTTGAATGGTCTCGACCCAATGTTACAACGCGCGTGCGTAGTATAGTTCTCTTCGTCTGCTTCTCTTAGTTGGAGCATATACATATATATACATATACATCTATGTGGTACGAGTAAGTCGAAGAGTTCTACACGCACGCGTGTATAACAACCAGTGTGAGTGCGCGCATCGCTGACTCTGTCATTCGACGGCAACCCCCGCGTGTACGACAGACGAACAACTACTTCGCAGTGTATGCCGGTGCTGCAAAGTGGAAAGTGCGGGTTGAATCTAGTAGTGGTTGTTTATTTTAATTGTGTCGATTAATTAGTGAACCAAGTGATTTGTGTTGTGTTGTGTTGTTGTTATAATTGTGATACAGTCGCGAAAGTACATTGAATTTTGCGTTTTTTGGCGGATCAACGAACTAATTAATTAAGATGTATGAATCACAAAATGGATTTTATCAACAGGAGGCTTATGAGCCTGAAGCTTCTGAGATGTCGCAGGATGGAATGTATAACACAAACGATGCTTGGAATGATAACAAATTAGAAGACAGGAATGATTGTAATAAAGAGTCCGGTAGCAGTTCCGGCTCCACATGTGGCAGCTTCAGTGAGCAGACGCAGACTCTACTCAATAAGGTTTGTTATTGTTTTGGAATTTTTGTTAATTTCAGCAGCAGAAGTTAACCTCATTTGTATTTGTAAACAAGGCGATATTATGATGTGACTCTGCGAATTGAAAATTGGGATTATGTCATTAGAATGTAAGATGTAAATTTTTCATGTGTGTGTTTAATCAAACTATTTTATAGTACAAAAAAGCTTAGGATTTATGTATAGGCGAAAATATAGAGTGCGCAGATAATATTTAATTCTGATTTATATTGAGAAGCCAACCATCGATTCCTTTGAAATTGATTTATTTATATATAAAAAAAATGTTGATAATTAGTCAAAAGATCGTTCAAAATACTAAATATATTATCAAAATTTGTTGTCCTATTTGTAAGATTGTTTACATCTTGATAAGGTTTAAATCTCAATATTTTCGATTGTTTTCGGCTGAAAATCTAACAACTACATAATCTACTACCCAGTATTCGATTACTTTGATTCCCCAAGTAACATCGTAATCCCCTATCTTCCAAAAAACCTTCGGAAATTAATTTTATCAAAGCGATAAAATGCCCAAAAGTGCCTGCGATAACCGACGGCTGCTCATATTCATTCAAGTTCAACCGGGCGATAAACGAATTCTCATCTAAAAGAAAAAAGACTTCCAAAAACGAAGAAACCTCGTTTTATCTCCCGCCTTTCTCATGAGCTATATACACACTTACACACATATTCGGAGCCAAAATAGAATCACCGGCTGCGTGTGAGCATGCGCGCGCCGGGGGAGAGAGACACGAGAACGGCGCATAAAAATTTTTATACGCGCAGCCCCGCTTCGTTTACATGCTAAGCTGATCTGAACATAATATCTCGACGCAACGCGCGCTTCTATTAAAAAGAATATTTTTTTTATGTATATTATGGACGCTTGCGGCCTGATTGAAAATAGAGACGTCCCGATGTGACGCGCTTTTAATGTCGTCTTCGAGAACGAGGTGACGGGCTTTTTTTTATTTTATTTAAGGTGACGGGCTTAACGAGCGATATAAAAATGGTCGAAGCGTTAGATTTCGATTTTTTCACGATTCTGTGGCTTTTTAGATTCTCGGAATCTGTTTGATCCGAACGCATAAAAAACGAAAGACGTCGAATATCGATCTTTGTCGTCCGGCTTATAATCAACTTCTCAATTTATATATAGCTATATTTTACGGCACAGTTATAACTATATTAACTTAATTCTTTCTTTTAGCTATTTTTTATATAAATTCCTACCTAATAATGTAACTAACAATTGATTATTTAATTGATGACCCCAATAAAAATTTTAAGTACAGAAGAAAACTACTACCCGTTCACAATTCGCAGACTCAAAACGTCGAAAACGAAGAAAAAATTTTCCATCCTCGGATAGCCTATTTATGCTACCCCTACACGCGGTCATTCCATCGGAAACGGCCTCGCACGAGCGCGTCTCTCTCTCTGTCTCTGTTTCTCTCGAAGCGGGGAACCCTCGTTGACACCGCATTAGCACGCGATATTGCCCATGGTTCTCTCTTCTTCCTTTTCAGCAGCGGGGGGTCCACTCGGAAGCGTCGTTTAGAAATTCCTTGAGGATCGACCGCCGCCGTCGTCTCGCTTGTTTGGAGGGATTTGTAAAGACGAATGACCATGAGGATGTAGATTCTATTTCACGATTGTTCGGGGTTGTTCTACGCCAATGGTGGTTGTAGTTGTTGTTGATCGATTGTTTAATTAATATTTAATATTATTTAAAATTAAGTATAGATTTATTAAATTAATAATTAATTTAACGCAGATTAACTATATGCGATTAATTTATTATTAATTTTTAATAAAAAAAATTGGTATTAATTAATTACTCATAATCATATGTTCAATTAAGCTTTATAAATTATATTTTCAATAACATCTCAAATTAATTATATTATTAATTATTTATAGAATAATAATAATTAAAAATATAAATAAATAAAAAAGATCTGATCGAATCTATCCTAAATTAAGAAGCAATAAAAATGATCGAAACATCTGGACGAGACAATCCCCAAACATTTACCCACACTACCGAGGGAAAGTGAAAATATTTGCACGACCCTCTGCTGAAATCGGCGCCATTAAACAGCGATTAATAAAATGCGTTCCCCCTCTTCATCGCTTCCCTCATCGTTGTTGTCCATCGTGTAAACACCCAATTTAATAGTAGCCCCTACGGCGGCGGCAGTGTGCTCGTAAACATTTTCCGAGACCTCACTTTTACGACGGGCGAGCTGCTGCTGCTGCTGCTGCCGAGAAAGAGTATCGAATTTTTATGGGCTTATCGAGGCGACTTTGAGGGAAGGGTGCGCGATATAAAAGACGATTATTTTCGACGCCTTGTATAATCTAATAGAGACGCGTCATGCATATACGTACGTTTTATCACAAGATTAATTTCGTTGACGCATGGGATTGTAGTATTAATATATATAAAACGAGCAAGTTTTGAGTGGTGGTTGATCTATGAAACGATAGGGAAATGTATTATACTTTGAATATCGGTACGGATTTTCTTTATTGCGTTGAATATTTCGGTATTTATTAATAATAACATATATAAAATCGTCGGAACGATTCATAAGAATTTTATTATGGAACGTCCGCTGCTAAAATGCATCGCTCGAAAATAACAATCGTATCGAAAATCTTCCAAGAATACACGCGAGCGTCTTGGATTCCAACCAAGCGGCGCGTGATATCAACGCGTGTCGCGTATGTATGTCAAATTCCCTCTCTGCTGGTTCCCTGTCGAGTGGAAAAAATAATACGACGAGATTTGCAGAACACGAGCGTGCCTACTCTCGTGCGAATCATCAGCGTCGTCGTCGCGCGCGAATAGCGTCGCGCCGTAAATCACGCGCCCTGCCGCCGCGCCACGATTGCCAACAAAGAGTCATATGCGCGCACGCAGAGTGAGAGAAAGAGAAAGGCGCGCTTTCGGAAACTTTATTTATAACGCGGTTGTAAAAATCACATATGGCCGAGTGCATTAATGCGGCATATATTTTTGGCAACACTGTTGCACGCGCGAGTTGGTAAACAGAGGTTATGCACGCTAAATAATTGAGTTAACATAGTTGTTGATCGCACGCGAAACTATCCAAAATTTTCTTGTTTTGCAGTATCAAATTTGTGGTATTGCAAGCGCGACACCGAATCTAATTCTTATATATATACCAAGCCAGATACCATTAGCTCTGATTAACCGTGGCGACGTTTACATCCGTATAAGCGAAGCGCGCGCGATCGTACAATGACTGTACGCGCACACGACAGTGAATGATTAAGACCGACGTTTCACCCTACAACTAAATAGAGAAAGAAGCGTGCGGTTGACGAAGAGCATATATATAAATATATAAGCGCGAGAATCAAGACGTAATTCATCAGGCATAACGCGGGCGCAATTACACGCTGCCAGTGTCTAATTCTAGTTTTATCATAGTGCGCGCTGTCCGTTGCATAAGCCATAGGAGAGACAAGAGCCGTGAGGGAACACACATTTTGGCTCGGCTTCGGGCCAACGCGCGCGCGCGTGCGCATATACTGCAGTTGTATTTAAAGCCCTGGAGGAGGTGGTATGGTATATAATGTACATTATATACATATACCGAAGCACGCGATGCGCTCGCTGCATCCGTTATATGCACGCGCGCGAGCGCTCGTCATCTCGTCTCTCATTATCGATTTCAAAAATAGGCATTCCCACACAGCGGCAGACGATTGATAGGCCGAGGTGAGGTCGATATCTCGTACTTATATATATATATATATACTTTGCACGCGCGCGTTTATTAATACGGTACAACGCGAGTGGCTGCGGGCGAAATTGCGCGCTTTGATTATACATAGAAGGGTTATTATTTTTCGCATCCAGAATATGTATAGACTGAGCTATATATGTGTTTGTGTACCTGCTTACACTGTTAGAAAACTTCCATGTATATAGATATACATACATAGATGTAAACACACTATATCTATATACATGGAAGTTTTCTTACAGCGTAGACTTGTAAATGAAAGATGTAATAATGACGTGTAAGTGAGGTTTATATACATATACGCACATACGCATATGTTTTAATTACCGCGCGTACAAAATTACTCGCACCGTTGTTTCAAAGGACCGCATATACATACGCGCGTCGAACGAAATCGCGCGTATATAACGTATATTGCAAAGAGGCGGCGCGCGCGCTCGCGTGTACAATAGCGGAGAGCTTCCCTCGTTCCCGAAAACGGGAGAGAGAAAAGAATAAAAGAAAGAAGCGCGTCGTAGCCGCTACGCGTGTGCACACGAGTGAGATTAGTGCTTCTGGGTAATTGGTCGTATTTAAATATCAATCTCTAGACGCAAAGAGAGAGAGATGAGAGAGAAAGTGTGTTTTCGCGCTCGACCGGACAGCAGCGAGGGTCATTATCGCGTCCGAGGGTCTCTGGATGAGCTCGCAACAGCGGCTTGCCCGCTCTGTATGTGTGCGCGCGCGTGTATAGCGTGGGTCAGCGTAAACGTAAGGGGTTGAAGAGTCCTTGAACTCACGCAGTTTATATAGTATATATGCGTATTTAAAATATACCTACGTATAAATATTTATGTTTTTGTTTTTCCTATTTTTTATTTTTTTCATAAATGTACGCTTCGTATTCTATTAAAATAATTTTATAATTTGAACATCATTAGTCAACTACTACAATAGCTTCGTTCTATTCAACCAAAGTTTGTTCTGACAAATTGTCGAATTCAAAATCTTTCAATATTCGACTTTCTTGCACTGCCCGTGAAAACCCATTTCACGGTCAAAAGCGCAACTCATCTGACAAACGACTCGACCCCATCGAAAAACCAATATAAAACCCAAGCCATCTCTCTCTTTCTCCCCCATTAACAATCTTCAAATTCAATATCAAAATTAACACTTACTCTCGAGAATCCACACGCGGCGAATTCCTCGCTCTTCCTCGTCAGTATCAGTTTAACACGTCCTCTCTCTCTCTCATCTTCAGGATAGACGAGAAGGAAGTAAAAGAAAAAGAGAGAGGGAGTGAGCGGGGAGCTGTTCGGACAAATAGAAACGTTCGCTCGTTCCCCTCTTTCTCTCTATATATGTATAACGCTGTCGTGTAAACACGCGCTAACTGCTTCTCTCTCTCTCTCTCTTTCCCTTCTTTCCGCTTGGGTTCGCGTGCAGATCGCCGAGAGGAATATTTCGCTGAATAGACGAGGATAACGCGTGTTTTAATTGAGCAAGAAACGTTTATATCACTTACATACTAACTCCGAATGTTTATTCATAGTGACTAAAAGAATAAAGAGACGATCTCGCGCGCGCACGGGTTATGTTGTGACTCATTCAGAATTTCGGTGACACTGCGCACGGTCAAGCCGATTCATATATCTGTTGTCTCGAAATCGATGCAGCCTATTAAGCTATTTAGAATCGGCAGATCGGCAAGCTGATATAACTATGACGAATGACAATTTTTAATAATCAGTGACTAATCGTTTCGAAAAACACACGAAAAAGTAAATGTTAACGATCATCGTGAGCAATATCTCATGCTTTTTTTCTTAAGAACGTCAACCATTCCTGCGCGCTTACAATCGTCGCACGCTTATAATGCTCATGGTACGATCAAACGGCAAACAAATGGAAACTATCGAAATATATAACATACATATATTATACGCGCGTTATATTTACCGATAATTTTCACTCGCGCTTGATTAACCACGCAAACACATCGTGCGCACGTTCATGCACGATTCGAGGAATGTCTTCCCTCCGCCCGACGAATCGAGTGCGAAACGAGTGTGTGCGCGACTATTTAGCGCGCGGGTGCGAGTTGTTTCGCTTCCTCGTTAATAAGGGGGGATGTGCCCCTTCTCTCTCTGTCTGTTCCAAGCGGAGTATAGACGATTTCACCGGTGCGCGTACCGCGGTCCTTTCCCATCATTCTCGGTACAACGACGCTGCTGTCGGAGCTTATGCAGTCCGTGGGACTGATGGACTCACGTCGATGCGTATATACATATCTATGTATATACGCGTGCGCGAATATTATTGTCTAGCAGCGTGCGTATAGTCGTGAGAAAAGCGCATTGCCTCCTTTTGTCTCTGCTGCGGTGTGCGTACATCTTTCGGGGATTGTTTCACGGGTACGGCGAGGCGTTAAGTGATTTTCGCGGTGTAAGCTTCGCAGGGCTATAATTGATGCATTCATAGCACAGTTTGTAGGAAGAGAGAAAGAGGAGCGATTAGGTTACTTTGGCGTGCAGAGTTTTCTCGCGCTTCCTTGACGCTAATAGCAGCAAAAGTAAATACTTCATCAGTCCCGTAGTACGTAACACAACATGAGAGCACACGACATTCCTGCATATACACACATTATACACATACCGTCAGCTCACAAAAATGTTAATCGAGTTTTCGCAAAGGCGCAAATTGAAAGCCGCTCTGCTGAGATTAAATATCATCGACTGGAAATTACTGCACACAGAGAGCTCGCGATGTATCAAGATATCTCGGCCGGTGCGTATCAGGCTATGTGCGCGCAATGAATCAAGCGA
Source organism: Torymus tubicola (assembly GCA_035583055.1). Lineage (NCBI taxonomy): Eukaryota > Metazoa > Arthropoda > Insecta > Hymenoptera > Torymidae > Torymus > Torymus tubicola. The sequence goes on along the minus strand of JAWWEQ010000027.1, from coordinate 11,709,006 downwards.
CCGCATAAATTACAGCGTGCGATATTCAAAATACATCGGCTAATTTACAATCATCATCTCGAAAAATTATTCTTTTTTTTCGTTCACCGATGCAAGCCGCTTGCTCGCTCTCCGCAGGCGCAGGACATTAATACTTGAGCGCAAGCGCGTTCAACACGTATATACATACACTCACACACACACAATAGTTTATAGCCCCGCGAGATTCGATTGCATCTCGTCGTTCGCTCGTTTGCTCGCTCGCTCGCTCGCGAGATATACCTCTCTCGCGGTTATTTATGCTTTGATTTATTACGATCGAGAGCCGAGGATGAGAGAGTGAGAGAAGAGAGGTGGGGAAGGGACATTTGATTCGAGGCAGAGAGAAAGAGAGAAAGAGAGAGAGAGTAGTGTTGATAAATGTGAGAACAAAACGAATGTGCCAGCTCGCGCGCGTGTTGAGCTGTCGCTGAGCGCGCGCGCCCGCTGTTCAACATGATATTTGCTCCTAACGGTACCACCGGTAATTGGAGTGTAATGTCACGAACGTCTTGCTGATTGTTTTCACACTTCTCCCTCTCACGTGGAAGTGTTTGAAATTGTTTTAACAAGGGTGTCCACGAATACGTCACTCATGTGGCCCTTAATAATGTTCACTATATCTTTATAACTTGTTAATAGCTATACGTGTTTTCATCACAACGTGTAAACTTTTTTCTCTTCACATTTATATATAAATAAAATTATCCGCACTTATTTGTACCTCTCGTACTGTCTAACCAACAAAACCAAAAGATATAGCACCACCACCGCGTGAAACGATCGCTCGTTTTATTCGCGTCCCTCTCTCGACATCGATTTATCGACTATACACGGACATCCCGCAACATTCTCGTTTTTTCTTCGCACCGCGCGCCTTAGTCTCTTCTTCATTTCATTAATTATTATCTCGCGTATAAGCTCAGCCGGATATTATTATCGCGAAGGTAGCGCGCAAACGTATTGACGCGTTTGAGCTCGGCTCCGTCTTTGGCATTAGTTTTTCGTGGTTTTTTGGTGCAATTTTGGAGTATTCGACAACGAAGTGATCTGCACGTTACAGTGGGTGTGTGTGTGTGAGAGTGATTGTGCCTCAGCTGTGGTTTTTCTTTCCTGCTGCGGTGCAACTGACACTCCAAGTATATTATATAGGAGCAACACTACATCCCGCAGCTTGCACTAGGTACCGCACCACGTACCTGCACTATCATACAGGAGCTTTGCCTCCACCAGCCCGCTGCACTGCATTTTGAATTACCAAGGTCATTGACGGTTGGAGCCGGGAGCTAACAGTAGAGCAAAACATTTAACTGTCACTTTCAAAGTTTTATACTACCATACGCGCTACCTATCAATATCAACATCTCCCGGCACTTGTCAACAAATAGCTGTCGAAGATGATGTCAACAAGTTCTGACAAGTACATAAATGATAGATGTATCATCTGCGATAGAACGGTTTCCCAACCAGTCAACTTCTGCTCGGTATGCAACAATCCCTGCCACTCCAGATGTGCGCAGAAAAGGAGGGACTCTCCTTGCGACAACTGCCGCGGCGTTAACAAAAAGCGCAATCCTATCGCCAGGCGTTCATCAGCACATTTTCGGGGTACAACCATCACTACTTCTACACCAAGTCCAGTGCACTCATCTTTCGGTAGTGATAGTGAAGAGGACGTTTCTCTCTCTGCTCGACCGGATGTGGTGAGCAAGGCGCAACCAGAACAAACTACTACTCAGCTTTCTTGCACGCATTATTATTATTAATTCGCGCGGCAATAATTCCGTCGATTGATCCATACGCGCATGCGGCTTTTCAGCGAAGTAGGGGGAGATTAATCGGCTATAATTCGACAAGTCCCCCCGAGAGTTTGGGTTCGGTAGTCCGATCTCCCTTGCCGGAGTTTGATTGCCTTGGATTCTTCGGTTTTAGGGCTTTTATTGTGGGTGGCGTGAAGTCTGTGTATGTGTGTATATATATACACACACACCTGGACGAAGGGGTTCTCGATCGAGAATATAAGGAATTTGATTTATAGAGCTGGAGTTGACCGATAATAAAACACCTGATTTATGATATATATTTTCATGCAACAGTGTGGATATATAAAAATAACAAAAATAATTAAATTTCTCTGACTCATCGGAGATCTACAAACTGTCTCTTCTTTCAATCTTTTGCCTCTCATTAAAAAAAACGGTTATCATTAACAATTCGCGAACACGCCTCGCCCCTTCCATAGAAAACTCATCAAACTCGTGTCGCGGCCTGAGGAAGCCTCTAATCGCATTATCAAAGCGCTTTACGAGGATTGACAACAATGGAGCGCAACGCTGTCGTCGCAGTAGACTGCGCGCTTCCGTTTCTTTTCGCCTCGAGTTATATTGTTCTTGTCGCGACAATGTAAAGAGGCGGTGTTTTCGTTGGAAGTAAAGGCTGATTGCTTGTCTTCTTCTGAAATTGATTCGTACTGTCGTGTTTATTTTATAATTATTTATTAGCGTCATTTTGTTTATATATATTTTGTATCTCGTTGTGAAATGCCTTTTGTACTTATTATTGCTTTTTTTTCTGTTCCAGGTATGTACATCGGACAAATTAACGCTTACTGCGTAATGTGGATGTAACGGTTTCCCGCGAGCACGTGAGTTAAAAAGATCGTGAAAAAACGGTTGGTATTGGATCAGCTGGGAGTTTTGTAAGCTGCCGATAATTCAATTATTACACTTTAACATCGAAACGTTATGTCGAGTTACGATTAACGATTAACACAATATATATATATATATATATATATGAAAATTATCGGAAACCATATTATATACATATTTTTTTCCTTCTCAAGTTTTACGCAAACACTTCAAATATCTTTCTTAATTCTTACTGAAATATCCATCCATTATCGCCTGTGCCTCGCAATCCTTTAACGGCCGTCAATTATTGCGGGTGCGAAAGAGGGAGAGAGAAACCACTTTGGGAGATCTCCTGGTGCGAGGACACACGCAACGCATTGCAAGCGCGTGTGAGAGTGAATTATAGACGGAGTGTATAAAATATATGTGCGATTGGTTTTCGACGATCCGCGCGGCGAAGTTGAGGATTGGCTTTCTATATATGCGCGTGCATTGTGATGTGGAGAAAGCGAATGCTTGGGTGTGGGCTGAGGTTAGGGATTGTTGGTTTAGGTATTGCTTCGATTGTCAATCCGAGCAGAATGTGTGTTAGCGGGAATGAGAGAAATGAGAAACAGTGGATTAGTGCTGTAGAAAAAAAAATAACAATGTCGAATGATTAGAGAGCATAAGGTCACCTTATAGTTCTATAATTCAAATAAGTTAATTATTCACGTGGATAAGGGCTCGCAACTTTTTAAAGTATATAATGTCGTAAAATCAATTTGAAATATAATTTGTTCTCTATTGTAATAATAGCAGAATTGTCAATTACTTTTTATTTTAAAAACTGATTTCTATAAATTGTAAGTAATAACCCAAGAATAATCGATTAAAAAAATTCAATTTAAAACAATCCAATAAAACAGCAAAAAATAGTCGTTCGCTCATATTCGTATATAGGATAAAACCGCATGAGTATCAACAGTTCATTCAATGAATATTTAATACCCCGCATAAATATCGCGCATATTAATCTCGACACACCGCGTCATTATATAGCGAGCAAAAGAAGAGTGAGGCACTATATAGCATGAGTGAAACCTGGAAGGCGAAAGCCTTTTCTATACGCGACATGTATAAACTCACGACGAGAAAGAGAGGGACACTCGCGTATAATTCAGCGACTAGTTTTAACAAGTAACATTGATAAGTAAATTTTATGGTCTTGCTGTGATAGCCAGACTCGCGCACGCGCGACGAGTTATACAAGGCACGCGCGATCGAAGAAACACGTGCGGGCGCGCGCGAGTATACTACATGCAGTAATATTTATATATATACATATAAGCTTCGTCATTCGAGTACGGAGTGAGCGTTAATTCTTTTCGCCTGCGCGCGTTAATGTGGTGCGATGGAAACAATAACGTCGGTTTCGTTATTATATACAAATATACGGGTGGTTACGGCAAAGAGATCGAGAATAAACGATAGTTGTAATATGGTTTTAAACTATTTTTTTTAGTTAGAAATAGAAAATTAATGTATTTTTTTAAAAACTATAGTTATTTTTAATTAATTTTCCGTTCGTTAAGTGTCTTAGGTCATATGTGCGTACGATTAGATAAAAAAGTCATTTTTATACATAACAAAAAAAAAGGAAAAAAAGAAGTGAATCGTGCTCTTCGGAAGGACATGATATTGTCAGAATTTAATAGACTACCACTTTAAAATTACGTAAATACCCTCACATACCAGTGCATTCTTATCGCATTCGACAATTTTGCGGAACGAGCTTAATATGCAATAACTGTCAGATCAAACATACCTTTTTGTAAATAAAAACATTTTTTCATATTACAATTATATTTCGCGACAAGTGTCTACAACGAAGAAGTATATAGATGTGTACCTAATGCACCACCTCTCGTGTACTCCCTCGCACTCCCGTGACTATACACACGCATACACAGTGTATACACAATTAGAGACGCGAAGGAGTAGGAGGGAAGAGCGGACGACGCGGGACCGTTATTTCGCGCCCGGGGCCGCGTAAAACAAGAGGTAAACAGCGCGGAAAGAAAACGAGATATAGAGGGGAGAAGGGTGCGAGTTAGCGGGGTATTTTTGGAAACGTGCTAATTGAAAGAGATTGAGCGTGCGCCGTGCGCGCGAGTATATATAATGTAAGCGCCGTGAGCGAGTTGTGGCCGCCCACCGCGATCTAGCGCTGCTGGAGGTATATTATAGTCGCGCGCAGCTCTCGGTGTTAGCTACTGTGTAACGTGGATAAGGGGTTTTATTATATAGGAGGGATGCATTTTTGAGAATCGTTATGTGGCTGAAAAGAGAGTTTTGGTTCAAGTGTTCGGATGTTAATTTATTAAGCCAAGTATTTCAATTGTTTATTGCAAATATATTTATCTTAATGTATTTTATGGGATTAATTTTACGTAAATCTATCGAAAAAATTAGTGCAAATAATTATTGAAAAGTAAATACGTTACGAAACCCCATATTATTCAAGAATCAATGACCACTGCTCACAAATGTCCGATAAAACCAGCCTAAAGAACGACCATCAAAACACAGCATCGACCTTCTGCAGAGCACATTATATATATATATATATATATATATACCTACGTTGGAGGCCCCTTTCGGACGTTAACGCTTGCTCGTGCGGCTTTTTAGGTGTGATTTAATATTTCCAGCTACGGGTGTAAAATCCGAGACTCCCGCGCTCGCGCGAGAGTCAGTAGGACGCCCTTAAGCGCTCGTTTCGGCCTGTTTTAAGAGCAAAAAACGAGGGAGCTGCCGATTATGTCATAGAGCAGTTTCATCAATTCCTTTTTTCCTCTTTGTAATGGGTATATATGTATAGGGTTTAAACGGTGGGAATTGCGACTGAATCAAAATACAAGGTCGTAATAAATGATTATGAAAATTAAAATTGATTGTTTTTTGAATCGTGGCTATTGGTGTATTATAAAATATATTTAATTGTCGAAGTAAAATGTGTTATGTAAAAGAATCAACTTGGGAGAAATGATAGGATCGATTAGTATCTGTCGGTGCTTAATCAAGCTTCTCTATAAAGCCGCTCCTTTTATAAGTTTTTTTACTTTCATTGTGCCGCAGTGTAGCCTGTAATCGATTTTATGATTCGATTCGATCTCGTAAACGGGATGCGGAATGATTAATTAATTATAATCAATTTGTGAACAAAATTAATAGAATACATCAAGATTCTATTACACATCGTTATAATGAATTCTATCAATAATATAACTTTTAAATTGTAAGACTAATTTGAATAAGATTATTCGCAATTCTTTTTTATATTTACTACTTTCCATTTATTACCAAAGCCATGTATTTATAAATTACTCGACAACAGCCTCAAGTTACATTAATATTCTTCACCGTTTCACCTCATATCCCAGGCCAACTCATATACATACGCGCACGACAAAAATTAATCTATCCGCACGCTCGCCGCAAAATTTTCCTCCTCGCTTATTAAAGCTCTCATACAATGTCCTCTCTCTCTCTCTCTCTCACACACACACACACACACATACAAACTCGAAACCGTGTCGAGGGCGACGACACCCGCGCTCGCATGAAATTTTGATCCCCCGCTCCTCCGCGTGTATATTTCCAAAATAGCGTTCCGCGAATTCGCGCGGATATAAAGGCCGGAATGCAGTCGGCCGCCGCCTAGATTCGATTTGTCACGTCTCGTATAAAGCTCTCCTCAGTCCTTTTTGACCGCGTCGTATAACTGCCCTCTCGTATCTTTCCGCGTTGTTACGCGCGCGCGCTCGCACACGCCTGTGTGAGCATTATTCGCGGACGCGCGTTGTCTCTTAATCTAGCCGTAATTGCGCGGTTAAAGGGAGCTAGGAATGCAAATAAAAGTGAGGGGAGGAACGAGTTGTATAGTGTCGGGTATTAGACGATGGGGAATGCGGATCGTTGATTTCTTTTTTTCTTTTTTTTTGGAGTTATAGTTAATAGGACGTTTGTTTTTTGAACGGTATATTGATTGGATAATAAATAAAAAGTAGAGCTTTAAAATTATCAAGTACGCTAGCTTTAACTGCGAACACGAAAACGTTGTTTTATACAAGAAATATTATGTTAACAACAATATAGTCGTATACATGAACTCGTGCACACGTGTCCACCGCGTGCATTATAAAATTGATTTACACTGTTGGCGCATACATGATGTGTACTTGAAATTTACTTTAACAACTCGTTGGAAAAATCGTCGAAAAAACGTCGGAATAGATATATATACACAAGCGCCTCAATCAGCGTAATGGGCCATAACTTTTTGACGCTCGGCTAAAAGGAGTGTAAAATTTTATTGCGCTAAATATTGTCTCTCTTCTCTCTCGCTCGCTCGCTCTATTACAAGTTTATTAGCAATGACAAACCGAGGTGTCAGAATTAATGCACTGTTTTTTTTTGTCGAGCTTGTCACGTAACTTTCGTTTATCGTCTTTTTTTCCAAAACTTAAACAACGAAAAATACGTTTCTAATTGGCCTGTTAATGCAGATTCCGCTGGCTGTCTATAAATAATCAATTAACGAGCGAATCTTTAAGCGAACGTCAATGACAGCATCAGCTATTATCGTTTTTCTACCGACTCCGTTACAACTCAATCTACCCACTTTTTACATATAATTCTAACACAACCGAACTATTCGTATTCCCACTGTTCTACTACGATCAAACGACACATCTTCAACAATCACTTAACCAGTAGCCTAGCGTATGTCCCATCGCGTTCTTTTCTTTCAAACAATGCACTAAAACAAATTCCTTCTGTTTCGCGCCGCAGCACAACGCGTGCTGTTGCCGTTGGCCAGCCGCCAGGCTCGTTTCGGGCGCAATAATGCACGTCCTCGTTATATCTCGCCCGCGCGTTTGCTCACCCCCGCCGCCACGTATTTTGACGCGCGCGGATTTGATGGTCCTCGTAGAGTAGCGGATTTGTGGGGGATTAATTAGAGAGACGCGAGCCGGAGGTCGTTTTGCTGTGTACTTTGTCGCGTTTAATTCGAGACGCTATGCTACAGATGCTGTGTGTATGGTTGACGCTGTGCGCGCGTATGTGTATAAAGTGAACGGTGTATAGGCTTCGATGATTTCATTACTATACGGAAAGTTTAATCGTGTTAGTATTACTGATATTTTCTTTGTTAAATATTGATTCTTTTTTTTTGCTTCTCACTTATATTTCCTTTGTACTTTGTGTATTACAAGTCACCTAATTCTCTTCCTTTTTTCTTAAAGATAAGGAAACCTCGTCTTTTATAATCTTTTCCCACATTCATAAACTTGTTGAGTATTACCTAAAATTCTTAGCGCAGCATCCTAATAAATCGGAGCACCGTCTCTTCCGAAAAACAATTCCACCTTGCAACCCCGCTTGCGTCTTATTTCGCACAAACGACCCGAAACGCGCGCTCGATACTTTCGCGATCCCATCTCTCCGAAATCTCTCAAATCCTCATGTTCCTTTCTCTCTTTCTTTCTTCTTATCCAGGAAACAAGAACGCCGGTGGCTTGGCTACGACACAATCGCAAGCCTGTCTCTCTCTCTCTAACAACAAATCTCGTTTCGGGGATTAGCGAGAGCGGCTTATCCGATCCCACACAGCGAACCGATTGATCGCCCCTTTCTGTTTCTCTCTCTCTCTCTTTCTTTCTCTTTGCTTTAGCTCGTGGCGAGCAGCCGCAATTATCGCCGATCGAATTGCGCACCCGGATCGTTACGGTCGTGGTTAAAGACTTGCTCGCTTTCGGCGAGAAGCGCCGTAGCAGCGATGATGGGGATTGCGCGGTTGCTACCCGTTGGGGGCCGCGGGGGATCGAACGGATTTTATGGGGCTTTCGAGGACAAGCGCTGATGCTGCTGCCCGCCACGGACACTTCGGGTTATGGGTTCGACGTGTTTGTTTTGTTTTTTGTGAAAAAAAAGAGGGGACTGCGCGGGTTAAGTGGAACGGTAAATGATTGGTATCGATGGTTTATGACAAATAAAGTATTATTACCTGAAAGTGGCGAATCCAAGAGCTATAGTTATATATTGAAGCTTTACATTTTTGAAAAATTGATGAATAATGCTGCTAGTCACTGTTAATGGTATTACGTTAAATTGAGAGTATAAAAACACTTAGATAAGCACTGTTCTGAAATGAAGTAATCAACGATAACACTCATGGTAACTGCAGCATCACAGAATCGCAAGTACCAATTAAACTCACGAACCATTTTATACGCTTTTGAGAAAACATCTCGGCGAATCGCCAAATTACGGGCGATCGTCTCCTTGCTTCGACTCTTTACGGACGTTTCGGTAATAATTGGTTATACCCAGCGACTTTTGCGCTCCGCTTGGCGTCGTGTGCTATTAAAAAACTTTTCGCGCGAAAAACCACAAATTTGTCAGCGTATCCGTGTACAAACGTACAAAAAAGTTTTCATTTTTCCTCACAAAACAAGTTCAATTTCAGTGTTCACACAAGAAGAAAAATTTCGATACGTTATTGCTTCATCTTCTTTCCTCGCTCTCTCACAGAGCACACGATTTTCACCCCACGCCACTATACTACTCTCCGTATACATAATCTCCGCCAGATTTATTAAACAAAAAACCGGGAATAGCTTATCCGAAAGCTAAATCGTTCTTCATTATAGTAATTATGCAAAAACCAACCTGCCCTCGCGCACCACAATGCAAGCTCGATCATTATTCGCCAAAGCTCGTTACACGTACTCTCGCTCTTTCTCTCTCTCTCTCTCTCTCTCTCTCTCTCCGTACCCAGAATTCTTAAAAATGCCCTTAAACAACAAAGTCCGGTTCTCGTGCAGAGGCCGCGCCGACAATCGTCCGGTGAGCCGCCGCAAAAAGGCAAAGAATCGAGCCCCGTAAAAACGAAGGGACCAGTGTGTGTGTGCATTATACGGGCGCGCTCGCGCATGGGGAATAAAATTTGCATGATGAATAACGCGAGGCAGATTTTCGCCCGATGCGCGCGCAAGTGAGTAAGTGAACGCGCAAGCCAGCGAGCAGTATATATATTTATACATATATATATAAGGGCTCGAAGGAAACCGGGTACATTATCTCCAGCGCTCTTTTGCTCTTGTATTTTTCCGTTATTATGAGAAAAAACAGTGAAGTGCAGTGTATGCGGTGGATTCGTTGCCGGTGGTGACCTGAACAAAATTATATTATTATTTTAATATTGAAATTTAAAATCATTATTTTTATAGTGTTTAAATTTATTAACAACATTTTGTTTAACTTATATTAAATAAGGTAATTGAATTATTAACGTATAAATAAAATTTTCTTTTATCATTAATTAATCGACAAGTTTAATTGTGCACATTCAACAAGTATAAAAAAAATAAGTAAGATTAAAATTTGTTTTATAAAAAGAATAATAAAAAAGTTATACCCTTTTTTTAATCCCACGGTCGCACCATCGTATATAAAATGCCATCCATTTTTGCCAGCACATATAACTCCTATATGTATCCCCCCGCCTCCACCGCAATCCCTCCCGTCCCTTCGGCCATGCTTTCCGCTCTCGGTCGCCGCGTAATGACGATAATTACACGAGGCGGTGCACTACTCGCGCGCTATCTTTAATGGCGCCAAGCGCTCGCATATAGCCACCGCCGCGACGTTATGGCCGGCCGCTGTACGATCTTGATATCCCCACTCGCGCGCGCGCACCCGAAACTGTGTATAATGCAAGCAAGCAATACTTAATTCTTATATGGGATAGCCGAAAATTGGCTTTTGCCATTGTGAATCTTTTGATTTTTCCTAAAACTCGGCGTTTTTATAACGTTGTTGTTTTTTAAAACGTATTTCGAACGTGAGGGAATGTTAAATGTCACCTGTCACGTTAGCCAAGCGCACTGGCGAGCTTTAGAAGTGTAAAAAAGCGTTATCGTCCAGATACGCAAATCGCTATAGTTGTCGTATATATACGTGTATATGTCTAAGCGTAATAGCAGGAAAAGTCGCAGGATTTCCGAAGTCGACGAACTCTAGTCGCGATAAGGAGGATGTTTTTTTCTAGTCTATATAAAGTAATATTTTTACACGCGGTAAAAAGTATATATAGGCTCGACATAATTATTTTACGTAAATTTCTTTTCCTACGCATACTTATTACTAAACGTAATTCCTACGGCTACAATTTTCCCTCATTTTTTCGATTATCATGCATTATACATATACAGAAAGATTTTATATACCCACCTCGATAGCATGAATGATGCTCTCTCGCATATATGTCTATAAATATATATACACACGCCACCCTAATTGCGCGATTGCAGCTCTGTATATGCCGCACTACTCAGGGTTCTTGCAACTTCCGCTCGTAAAATCCGCGGCGCTCGCTTGCGCTTCCGTCTGCGTTACAATGCTATATAGCGAACACTCGTTCTCACTCAGAAGATTTGGCGATTTTGAGAGCCTTGTGTGAATTTCGCGTGATTACGGTACTGCTCCTGCCCTTGCGCGCCCTGTGCGTATAATTGCACGGTTGTATCGTGCGCACGCCTCTTTTTTTTATGGCGGGGCCTGGGGTTTCGGACGATCGTTGGCCGCTGCACGGAGAGAACAGCGAAATATGAGATTTTGGGGATTTTTTGAGAATAAAGGGGGTGGGTTGTAAGGATATATAATAGGACAGATGGTATGAGAGAAGGAATATGGATTGATTCAAGATAATGGATTTAATCGGATTTCTTAGAATTAATTTATCGGTTATCGCTGTAGCAGCTGTTTAAGATAAAGTGTATGCGGCACTGATATAATAGTTTGGTAATAGTTTATTGAAGTATTTCAAAAATTTTGCTTATTTGCAGCTAGCATAAAGAATTGTTTAAGAGAGCTCTTATTTTTTTAGCTTTCTAAATCATAAAATGCATTATATAATGCATGTAAATAATAATCTTAAATTTTATCTCAACTATAGTATTGATCTAAAGTTACGATATATTAGAATCACAGCAAAGAAAAACTAAGCTGTCCTCTAATCTCTCGATCGCTCTATACACTCCGCACCGAGTAAATAAACTAATCCTCTCATCCGCCCAAACAAAAACTTTGCACACAATCTCTCTCCGTGATATCTATATCTCTCCATATCTCTTCCTTACAAAAACCTCACAAACATATTCTCTCTCACCGCGTGTGGCAGAATCAACAAATTAAGAAACAACGCGTCTCGTGTCTCTTGCTTTGCGTAGCGCAAAAACTACATCCCGTTTATACATATATAGATATACACGACACGCCGCGAGCATGCTCGCGCCATCTTCCTCTCTTGGCGACCAATCGCAGCACAGCACTCTTATCGCGATCCTCGTGCGCATAGCGTAATTTGCGATGCTCACCGCCCGCGCGTATCGACACTCGTTATCAGCCGGAAGAGGCAGCGGCGTGCGTATCTCAATCTCGGTGCGAGCGCGCGCATCGATAATTATTGCTCGTAAAGTGCAGCGACGTGTGGCTTGCTGTGTATATATATATATATATATATATACTCTCGCTCAGCTTTGCTGTGCGGTGCGTCGATTCGTTGTGGAAAGAGAGTGGAGCTGCGAATATTTAACCGAAGGGTATATACATAAGTGCGAGTTTTAGCGGCTGGAAAGGTGTTGTTTTTGCGAGCGTGAGGTATAATACTCTGCAGTCGAGACTGCGTGCGTGAGGATTTTTAATTTCGGGGTAATGCGCTCGTAAAGAAGGTGTAGTTTGAGGAAGATAGTTATATGTGGATATAAATATTGTTGTTATAATCTTTTAAAAGTTATTTTTAAGGTAAAATAATTATTTTTTCTTTATTTTAAGTAATTAAATTCTTAAATGTTGTCAGTCGTAAAGGTCGATAATATTCTATTACTATATATACCTTCTAAGCAATTATCTTTTTGCAATCTCTAATTTTATCGATAATGAGTAAAGCACATAATATAGTACTCCTTAGTCCCTTATTAGGGCCTCCATATAGTCATCCGCAAAAAGGCCAACTTTCCTACTTCACTTGCAGCACAATTACTTCTACTTTATGATTTTTTTTATCTGCCCCGTTATTTATCAACTATCGCAACTCCGTCACATAGCCATTACGACCGAATAATACAAATCGTAAAAAACTAATTTGACTCTTCCAGTGAGAGCAAATCAACGCGATGATCTTCCTTAGCTACTTAATTAATAAACAACGACGTTTTAATCTCAGTCTAACGACTTTCGCCCGACAACTAAAATCGGGACACTCCATTACCTCAGTCTATTTGTTTTGGGTAATAAATATTAAAAGCATAAGCAGCGATCGCGAATCGGCTTTCCCACTGCACCACCGCGGTAATTGCGCCACGCGGCGATACTCGATTCTCAAGCGTGCTTGCCTTAATTACCGCAAATAGGCGAATTAAGTTGAAATTAGCCAAATTGCTCCGGACGGGGCTTTCGCAACTGACGATACTGACCTTTTGTGTCTCGATATAACATTGAACCATAAGCGGGGGCGACCCTCTATATATATATATCTATATATATACACGTACAGTATGGATTTTTACGACACGATATGGATAGATATAAGGGCCCTACTTTTTTGACATTTACTCTTGTTCATTAATTTATGGTACATATTAAACGGAAACGTGTACGAGAGAGAAAGAGAGAATATGTCGAAAGCGTAATTATGTAAATACAGCGCGAGCTGTTGTTTTTTTCGCCTCGTTGTAACAACGTTTTCTTTTTTATGCACTATATATTAACATGACTATTCGTACGAAATTATCAGCGGGTATCATTTAATTTAAAGCCGGGCACTTTACAAATAGACCCCTGCGCGTAACAAACTTTAATCTTGCCGCTCGCAATTATCTAAATAAACATCGCGCCGAGAAAATCCTATAGTATACATTATGTACCCACACTATACAGCTGTAGGAAATTTTCCTAGACGGTTCCTCAAAACCTCGGAACTTTCACGGAATTCCCTCATGCGCGCATTTACATACGCATTAGACATAATAGAAAGAAAGCGCGCGTATGCCGGCTTATCAAAAGCAATCTCGCACGGCGAAAAGAAAAGAACAATTTTTTCCCCTCATATTCTCTCTCTCTCTCTCTCGCTTCCAGAAAGAGCCGACTGCGCTGCTTTTTATTGCTCCAGCGGGCTTATTAACCGTGTACGTGTAATTCCCTTCCCCTCCTCTTTCGAAAAATATCAATTCCGCGCTCGCTCGCGCTCGTTCGCTGCTTTGCATATTTACGATTGCGCGCGAGAGAGCGCGCGGGTCTTATCGCGCGTGGTGCGCTTTTTCGCTCGAAGAGAGAGAGAGGAAGGAACGCGGAATAAGGAATAATAAGCCGCTGCGAGTGCTCGCGCGCGCGCGAGAGGGAGAGAGAGAGCTAATATCATCGGGGAGGGAGCATGAGAGGCGCTGCTCATGCTTTTGTTTAACGGCCCGGGCACGTACAAGTGTTATCCCGTGCACGCGGTTCGCTCTCCTTCTTTCTTTCTTTCTTTTCAATTTTCCTCGGGATGCATGGAACGTTGCCTCGGTACTTACACTGCTTCTTTTTTTTTTTTCTCAGTGAGAGAAGCATGCTGCATACTTTGTACATGATTTTACATACTTAATATAAGATATTATTGTATGGTATGACTCGTAACCATATATGATCAGTGTTTAAATACGGGTACTTTGAAATGTTAAACATTTTTAATAATCTTTGTCGCGCTATATAATAAAGAGCTTACTAAAACCATAATTATCGAATAACTTCCAGTCCGTATATCCTAACCAAACCTCTATATCTAACTCGAAAGAGAGCAAACAGCATTACCCATTCCATCACCCTCATTCGCAATATATCTAAACGCACGAAAAACCGGCAACAATATTCCTCCGCAAATATTCCCTCAAAGGCAAACACATCGAAAAACCGCCAATAATCCTCAACTGCGAGTCTTCCCCCTCCCCCTTTTTTCGATATTACGCGCGTTTTCTCTCTACCTCTGGGAGAAGGAGAGGCAAGAAAACCGGCGCAGAGAGCGAACGCGCAGACTTGTAATTACGAAAAAAAGCGAATGCAATGCAAAGTGCGGCGGCGTCGCGTACGATACTGCGGCGAAAGAAAGGGAGAGGCGGGGCACGGTGAATTCCGCTCACGCATTGTTGGATGTTCTTCAACGGTATAGATCAATCAATAAATATGTGGCGAGTTGTTTTCTTTTTTTTTTTGTTGAAGCCGTAATGGTTTATCAGCTGTTTGAGTCGTGATTGTAGAGTGTAAGACATAGTTGCTCGTTTTTAGCGATATTCGTTGAGGCTTACAGGTATTTTTTTTATAATTCTTTAGTTACAGTTTGGTTCGACTGCTTACATTTTACACGTATAATAAGCTGCATAACTGATAGCTTTCGGAAAAGAAGATCTTGATAAAGTACAAGACATTTTTTACTAAACATAATTACACTGCTATACCTGCGCCTTTGACATCACAAACCTCCTTCTCTGCCTATACAACTCAATCCCGTACGTAAAGTATCACCGCAAACATGCCGACCCCGAAAACCCTCGTCTATAAATTTATTCAAACAACAAATAACCCATGTACCTGTACCCCTCGAAAAAAAAAACCAATCCCATACACTTGTTACACACACACACACACACACACACATATCACCTAACGAGCCTCGAGCGTATAATATCCACGAGAAAATACCTACGCGATCTACCTTGCGAGGGCGTGACCCTCATGAAAAGTCGACAAATGAAGGGCGCGAGATACATATATATATATATACCTATGTATGTATATAATACACTGACCCTACGCGATCCGCACCCTCCTCCCTTCGGCTAATTGCGCATCATGCGAGCACTCCTCTGATCGATTCCCGCGATAATTATTCGAGCGCGCGGTCCTGGCGCCGGGCGTTTAAAGCGCATTAGAGTCAGGTAATTGAGCGGAGGTATATATATACATATAGGTGGAGAGCGAGGGAGTTGCTCCGGTGGATTGGTCCGCGTTGATGAGGTGGACGGTCGGTGTGCTATTCCGTACTATGGTCGGAGTATTGTGGATTTTCTTGAGCGCTGGTATATATGCTACAGTTTATCATAGCTGTTCAATTTTTTACTTTTATATTATATAATTTTATTTAACGTTTCGAAAGCTTTGTTCAATTATATACGAAACCCGTATAAAAGAAGAAATGACAAATATTTGTATATTTATCCAATGATATTACACCATTAATCAACGGAGTAAGCATCCTACTTTTCGTCCCCTATGTCACCTCATATTACAGTATGTACATAAACATTCAATAACTCACGTGCAAATCGATCGATCGCTATACGAAAATCTCGCGAAAAGACGTCGTGTGACGCACATGCACAACCCGGTCTCGTATTACGCAGCCGTACTTGTACGTATGCCGGGCCATCGCCATTATAAAAGCAATTAGACTCCTTCGCATTAGATACGACGCATCGTACATAACAAATACGATAATACCAAGCGCGTGCTTTCTCTCTCTCTCGTTGCCCCGAGGCACATCCCGTCTCGAGTTGCGCGGATCCATGCGCGGGTTAAACGGTATCATTAATAATCGGGCCTAACTAATCTGCCTGTCGCTATGAGCGCACTAATTTTCTGCCCCGTTTTGCATCGAAGGGAGAAAGAGAGAGAGAAAGAGAAAAGGTGAGGCGACGACGTTACACCATTAGTTGTCGATATTTCGTGTATATGAGAGTGTGCGTATATATATATATATATATATATATATATATATATATATATATATATACACACCAAGGGATGATGATCGTTAATGTTTTTTGTGCGTTCGCGTATTTTGTGAACGTAAACACAAAAAGGGGAAACTTATACACATACGTATGCAAAAATTAATGATGGCTTTCTTTGTTCTGTTGCAGTTGTACGAAATTAACGATGATCCTAAGAGGAAGGAATTTCTGGACGACTTGTTCAGCTTTATGCAGAAAAGAGGTGAGTTTTTTTTAAAAACTTTATAAGGATTCCATAATGGAATGTATTTTTTGCCTTTTTAATTGCGCTTTCGTTCAAACTATACTACATCACCGAACCGAATAAACGTTCTTATATATTTGGGCCTAGCAACAGCCGAGTTGTAATATAATCCGCATATGTGTGTACAACTTATCTCCCTAGAGTCCCATCGCCTATTTGCAATTCAAAACCGTTCGAAAATTCGCTTGCCCTCCATACACATACACACAGCCACACACCATTGCAAAAGTCTCGCGTTGCTGATAAACTCCCTCTCTGCACCTATATACTCCTTTTCTCTCTCTCTCTCAATATAAACTTTCCATTTGAATGACAATTACGCAATATAGCACTACACACGTGCCTTATCGCACCTGCGCGAGAACCTTCTCTTAATATACCTTCTTAGAACAGCAATCATCAATTTCCCCCGCACTGGCGGCCATTCGGAATGCGTTCCGTGCCGCTGGCTCTCGGAACGGAGACAAGGAATTCGTTTCAGCGCGAGACGTCGTTGCCCCTTTTAATTATTCCTCAATTGCGGCGATGCCGGCGGAAATAAGACGTGCCTTTGTCCTCCCCCCCTCCCCTCCAACAGTTTTGTTGTAGTAGTATAATATAGTAGGCTTTTATCGGCGATGGCTTTGCGCAATTTCACGTTTCTCACGCGCAGATGCGCGCACCTACACGTGTCACTTGTATTATATATATAAAAGTTTCGGATGCGGGCTGCGCGGAAGCACACGTGTGCGACTATATATGACCGTTGTAATTGGATTAGACGTTTATTCGAGGCGAGCGAACGGTTCGCGTACAGGTATATAATATATATTTAATACGTTGCTACGAGGATGTTGAAGGATGGGAAGTATGTTATTCTGAATACATTAAGATCGTGTCCGATAGTAATCTAACAGTCTAATCTGCATTTTGAATTAATAAAGACAATTTCAATAATTAATATATATAGATTATAAAAAAATTGAGATAACTGTTAATTATTATTTCTTACGCGTTTTCGATATTTTGATGATTTACATATGGATTGGCTTTTCAATTAAGGCTTTTTCCAGTCCATACATCTTTCACTACTAAATTAAACAATTCGCCGATTGCATACATTTCTACAACTTCAGCCATTCCTTACACTGAGACTCCAGTAAACACATCAACGGCCAAAACGTCAATTAGAATCTAAGCTCTCTGAAGTACTATTAAATTTCAATAAGCTTAGTCTGGCCACGTGTGCACACATGTACTGCGTACACATGTTGCAAACGCATTATAAAACACTCGCAGCTCGGTGCATTCCGGCTATCATAAATAACGAACAGCTCGCCCACGCGCGCATGCACGCGAATTTCAAATAAATATCATAGTGAGATGAAGAATCGACAAAATATGTAAACGCGATGCGGCCGATCGACGACGAGGATGATGAATGGCTTATTCGGCGTGCAAATCTTTGGTTATTGTCTTTGAATTGTGCTCATCTATCGTCGAATTACTTAATGACGTGATGGTAATTTTGATTTATACGTTGAACACACGTTTATTTCATTATCAAAAGAAAGTTTTACTCATATTTTTTACATTCTTTAAAATAACGGCATAGCATTCAAATTAATGGGATCAAACACACGCACGTAAGGTTAACACAACCAAGTATCCGATTCTCTCGAAAAAAACCTTCTACAATCCACCGCGCAGCTTATTATTTTGTAATCAAATAATTGCTCGCCTAAAACAACGCAATTAGAATCGAGCAGACCTGCGCCTCGGGATTTCATCAAATATTATCGTATATGAAGAGCGAAGCGTTTCTCGATTTCGTCGGTACGGCGGTCGACTTCAAAAAAGCCATGAAATCCGGTTCCATCAGCTTTTCGAGCAAAGATAAATATAAGACGATCGAGGCTCGCTTCCTCTCTCTCTCTCTCTCTCTCTCTCTCTCGCAGCGTTGAGTAAACGAATGATTCGTCAAGTTTTTGACATTTCTTTATAAATAAATGAGCGCTCGAGTAGGAATGGAGAGATGAGGAGAGAAAGAACAAAGTGAGAAAAATAACTGGCGCAATAAATATAGAAAAAGGAATTGTTTTAAAATTACGCCAACACCGCGTTGGCGAGAGTTGTATATTTTTGAGTGTTTGTTAAGGAAAATTATGAGAATGCAGAGTATAAGAGCACTTGAGTAACGTAATACGAGATAATGACACATTTGACCACTCATTCATTGATTTAACAATGACACGATTGATTCGCTAATGCTCATTCCTGTTTATTTTAAACCTAATAATTATAGTTAAACCCTCCTTTAGTTTTTTAGTTACGTCATTCTCAAACCCGCGTTATATTAATACATCGCATCATATTTTTTTCTTCACTTCTTGGTATTCTAAAAGAAACCGTGATTCGTTCAATAAGCCTACGTCGACAACTTCTTTTACAATTCTCTCTTTCCTGAACTTCAACTTCACCTCGTGCATACAACAAACTTATCCGTCTCTTGACTTGGCGCATATATACGTCCAACTTCTCCTTTTGTCGTAGACGCAAAGCCCATAAACCGCCTGTATACGCACGCATGCGCGTGCTGCAGGGAAACATAATCCGCGATCCAATTCCCTCTAATTATTACTCCCCCCCTCTCTCTTTTACTCTCTCGGCGACGGCGGCGCAGCAGTGTTACAATAATAGCATCGCTCTCCGCTCGGACGCGCGTGTCACGGGGGCGAGAGATAGAGAAAGAGACGCGCGCTCGTCGGGCATCTTCAAGCGGTTGATTGATGGAGGAGTCGCCATGTTTATAATTAGAGAAACGCTCGCTCACGGTTTCCGGCCTCGGCGCCGCTGCCGCGCGTGATTTTCCGAGATCTCTGCGCCTAATATGTAACGCACAGGCAGATGTATATACGCGCGCACAGTGAGAGATTGACCGGCGTGAAGTTCGATTTGTAAGACGTATCGAGGCAGCGGCTGCGCCCGGTTGTGTTCTAGTTTGACGCGTGGAGGGGGTTGGGTTTGGTTTAGGATTTGGGTTGACGATTTAATTGGTAGATATATTTTGATCGGGATTGTATTTTGCCTTTGAAGCCCTGTTTCCTGTTTCAAATTAGATACTTTTTGGATGAAATTCGACTAACAATTTCTTATATTCATTTTTTATACGACTTTCGATAAAAAAAAAGTTGTCTATATATAGGTATATAATCACCTTCATTTCGATCCGGTTGCTTTAACCCGCACTGAACCTACACTTCGCTTACACACCACACACATATATATACATACACACGCACACACGCGCATCATTATACCACCTGTCCTGTCTTTTATGAATTTCCAATTAATTAACCAGGTGCGGAAACCCAAGAAAAGCCATAATACACCTTTTTTACATAGTGACTTTTTTCTCACTCCCTCGTTGCTATATACTCCCTTCTTCGTCGTCTCGAATTACGATTCAATTACGCGATTGCATCGGCGCACGTATATATGCCCACACGTGTGTATAAAAAAGAATGCTGCTGCTGCATGAGGCAGCGACGCTTCCAAGAAACTCGATCGATCCATCGATTCGCGCGATATCTTGAATGCACACCTATATACGATACGAACATGTGTGTCTGTGTGTGTGTGTGCGTGAATATATAATATTGAGAGAGGGAAGAGAGAGAGAGAGAGAAGCGTTCAGCACTTATTTATCGTTTATGCGGCTGCTCGCACCTCCGGACCATTTCGAGGTCCATCTCTCTCTCTCTCTCTCCCGGTTATAAATCTCAAGCCGTTTAATATGCAAATCCCTCCGCGCGCCGGTTATGCGCGTCCTTTCTTCCTCTTCGTTGTTTTGCCAGGAGGAAGAGGGAGAATAAGCGAGGAGAGCAAAAGAGAAGAGTAGTAGAGAGGGTTAGAGAGATAGATGGATCGATGGATAATTTGATTATGTCATTAGCCTGTAATACGCGGTGCCCGCACGCTGAGCCGTGTTGGCAAATAAATACCGGCGCGTGGAATTTATATTTGCCGAGAGATTTAGAGGGTGAAAGAGTGAGGAATGAGTCTTGAAGAGGTATGTATATATTTGAATTAAAACATTTTTATCGTTAAAAGGTTACGCAGAATTCAATTCGTCGAGTCGAAGAATGTAAAGAGAAAGAAGAAAAAAAGTAAAATGGCGTAGAATAAAGGAGATAAAGAAGTAAAAAGAACAGTCGAGTCTTTATAACTAGTTTGAATCGATGACGGCGAGATACACGCATAATTTCATTTGTACGGATCATCGATTGCATATACGGGCGCTGATGAAATTTAATATCAGACCTGTCGTGTGCCACGATATATACGCCGGTGTTTTACGATTTAACGATTTATCATAAAATAAAGAATAATAAAAGAACGCGACGAGCAGTCGCTGCGCTCCTCGGCTACATACGCATTTAAGAAATACGATTAGCAGTAACGTTTAATAGTTTTAATAATATACACAGTCCGCGCCGGGAGTTGGAGACTTTATCATTGCGAGTCGCGCATTGCGGAATCGAGGCTTTTTCAATCATTTTTCTCTAATGAATTGCGACGGGAAAATTTGAATATTAATTGAAACGTTGCGAAATGTATATCGTAAAGCGATACACGTTGGTGCAACTAAAGATGATTTTAAAAATATTTTGTTGCCCGTGTAGATATTCCGTCGTTAAATATTAAAGCAAATTTAAATTACGCGCCATTTCAGAGCTCGCAACATTTCCTTAATATCAAGGCGAGGAAGAAGTGAGAATGAATTGCTGGGTGAAAGCAGGGAAACGAAGAGAGAAAGGCGACAATTGTCGCGAGCGTGTCGCGAACACACGAGTGCCTTTTTGGTACATACACACACACAAATACATGCCGAGTATACAAAACTCCCGCGTATGGTGTAATTTTCGCGAAAAAAAGGACTAAAAGTGGGCACAATTTTCGCGCGTCGCTTCCGATAAGCAGCGCGCTGAGGTCTTCTCTACTATTCTTATATACTAATTTGGGCAAATTTTTGTTGAGTATACTGAGATGTAGGTAGATACTTTGTAAACGTCAATGTAAATAGCACACGGCATAGTAGCAAATTATCTTCTAGGAATTCGTTATTTTTTCATATATGATCGATCCACTTATTTGTCCATGCGTTATACTATACAACTACGACATAAATGTCAAACTTATCTCATAAAACTACATTAAAAAATCTTTTGCTCTTGCATTTATGTATACACATGTATATACACACAGGCAGTCCGTAATCCAATTACTCCGACACTCTTAGAGCGCTGAAAAAGCTCCCTTTGCGCAACTCACTCACTCGCGCGCTCCCGTTTCATTGTTCGCGCGCGTAAGTATATCCGCGCGCGAAATTATTTTCCATTACGCGCGCTCTCTCGCACGATAGAACAAAGGCGCAGTCGCACGCGGGATTTTTCTCGTATTATTCCGTATTTTGCGCCGCAGGCACGTACGAGCGCGCTCGGTTAAAGCGACTTTCTGCGCTTTATTGAGTCGCGCCGAATTGACTTGTCGCGTCGCTCAGTGTGACTGTAACGAATTTCAAGAAGTTAAGTATAACGCGTATTATATGTGGATTGTATATGCTTCTCGCAGTAAGATCCGAGGTGTGATATTACACCTCGCAAGGCGGTGAGAAAAGTTAAATTGAATTTTGCTCTTTTTTTTACGTTGGAGTAAATATCGCTGCGTATTTGTTGTAGTTTCTTTTTATTGATGTTTATGAGCTGTTTGTATATTGCTTAGCTGGCGGAGGTGTATTTTTATAAACAAGTTTTTAAAGTCACGTTCTTCAAAGTTCACAGTGTACAATTGCGCTCGCGTTATTGATATTATTATCATATACGTGGGGACATCGGTAAACATGCGACGAACACACATAAATGTATAATGTCGCTTGCGGTCTTATATAAATAAAAACGACGTTTGTTATTTTTTTTTTTTTTTTTTTTTTTAATTAACCGCGAGCCTTATACACGTGGAATCAGGTTAAAGACGGCAATAAAGTAAAACAAAATATCTCTCGGTTGGCGAAGAACAGCCTCCGACAGCTAAAAACTACAGGCTAAAACGCGAATCCGATAAAATAATACGTCTCTTGCGCGATTATACACACACACACACACGGGGGCTCTTAACTGCATATGGAATTTAAAAAAAAAATCGAGTAGCGTGTCAACATCGCGCCGTTAAAACATACATTTTACGCGCGTCTCAATTTGGCGAAAAAAAAACATCTTCGAGACATATACATACATTACATATACGTAAATTTTATTATACTTTTCTTCCCCGCCGTCGTCGACGTACGTCGCGCGCGCACTGCAATTTTCTTATAAAACACACCGTAAATCGTATAGCTGGGCAATAAAACGCGGTGCACTCGCGCATCAGTCTGGATGTACAGAAGAAAAACGCGAACATTCCATTGCCTGCGCGAGTTCTAGTTAAATTGTTTCAGGGTTTTATGCGGCGATAATTGCGGGTAATATCGAAAAGCAATTAAGTTCGGCATTGACGCGAGCCCGGCTAATCAATCGACTTATGTTTGCAAGAAAGAAAAAAATAGAGGCTATTTTATATCAAGGTTTGGATACATATATGCGCATATATACGTATTGTGCTTACATTCGGCGGTAGTTATTCACTTTTGCTCAATACGAAGGGCAGTTTGTTTAGTACCTTAAATCGCGAAAAGTGGAACGGTTATACAGAGTTTTTCTCGTAGCGACGCGAGTTTATAGTGACTATTATACAACGCGTATTGTTCTTGACGAATATAATTTTATGACAAATGCCTTTTTTTTTACTGCTCGTGAACTACATAGTCGTTTAATCATCGTTTCTGAATACTTGAAATATTTGCGTTTATTCGCTGTCTGCTATGTGTAATAACATATATTTACGAATAGCGCTACAACGTGCATTTTGTCGATGTAAAATTTTTTTATCATCGGCATTAAAAATCCTTGAAAAAAAAATATTATAATATTCGCGCTCTTAACCACAGCAAACAATTCGATCTTAGTATATAATAAAAAAATGAGAAGAAAATCATAATAAAAAAAATATTGCAAATAACGCGCTTAAAAATACACACAGCATTATCTGCCCTTAAGCACATCTTCTCTCGCAATCTAGGAATAAGTATATATACACGCGCGCTTTACGAGCGACGTTGCGTCACATACTCACACATTCACCACGTATGTGTGTATGTGTATAACTCAGCGGTGGTCCAACGCATTAAATCTTATTCTCGCACGCCGGGCCACTTGCCTGCCATTAATTGGACCGACTATATACGTGCAGATCGTTTGGAGCCTCAAAAAGTCTGCATTTAGCTGCATATATAGCTGTGTAATTGTCGTTCGTTAATAGATACAAGATAGCGTCAATACACTGGGTTGTCGCTGAATTGCTTTTAATTTGCAAATATATCTACTGTTGAATTATAAGATAAGCTAATCAAATGCAACGTATAAAAATACAGTGTTTGTGCAACGCGTCCTTGCTTCCTATTACACACACTTCTATCGCGCGATTTTTTCGTCTATAAGTTTCGAATCAAATACGCTCAAAACTCGATATTTATAATCTTCGCAAAAGAGAAAACTTACCTTATGGCATGATCTTCCTCGGAGAGATGCGATGCCCGCGGGAGGCTGAAGCCGTTAAAAATCTCCTCGCTCAATCCTTTTGGCGCAGGGTATATATACAGGGAGAGCGGGGGCGGGCCGAAAAGTTCTATACGCTTTCTCCTGGGCCTTCCGAGAAGATTTTACGATCGGTCTCCTCGCTCGCTTGTCAATGAAGCGTCGTCCGCTTGCCTTGCCTCTTTTGGATGTGGCGACGCGCGCAGTTGGATCTCGCGCACGTTGATGAAAGAAAAAATTTTTTTTTTCATCTTCCGGTCGTTTGTTGGAAAATTCGGGAGAAATCGGTAGTTCCGAGAGCCGTTGTATATCAGTTATTCTTGGCTCTTTGTTTTTATGTCAGATTATTGTTAGGGATTTTTCACGGAATTTGATTATTTCAAAGTTACTATCGGTATATATGTGAATTGAAACTATCAGGTATTTTATTAGCGTGAAAAATTAGCATAGCCAAAAAACAATGTACAAAAAAGTAAATCTAAAATTCCTCGTAAACCGTTTGCGACTACTTCTTTCTCATACCCACGAGAACATTTTCTATTCCCGTCAATCGGGCTCGTAAACGCACCGAATTATTCAAACAACGCTCGCACACTCCCAACATTCATAGTCCCTCCCTCCTCCTAAAAGTAAGAGTGAACGCTTAGATAGACATACCTGCACCCCACCATGAGAGCCACACGAGACTGCGAAAAAACAATCAAAATTTTCCCGGGCGTATGATTCTCCTTCTCTGTCTTACTCTCGTTACGCTACGGCACGATAAAAAGCCCAACGGCAACAGCGTATGTCGTAAAACTCGTCCGCGCGCGTGGCGTAATAAAAAGAGCGAGGGATCTATACGTATATATATTCCGCGACGGGGTGTACATAGAAATTCATGAAAAACAGTAAACGGAAATAAAGGATAATGGCCGTTAAGTAGACTGCCACTGGTGCTACGCGTACGGCGTGCAGATTCGCGAAATAATATTTGTAAGTGAAACTCACGGTAATGGCAAGCGCGGTATATACACTATTCTGTGACCCACTTGGAATTATGAAAATTAGATAGGGTGTAATAATCATGGGATCGCGAGAAACGGCGATATTGACTTTTCCGCGCGCGGTTTTTATGGGCTTCTACATATTACGATGAATATGGAAATTTCGTTGTGTTGCGCATTTGACGATTATTTTCGGTAAGTTCAATTCTATGCGAAAAGATTTTTAGATACAAGGAAATAAAATTAAGTAGCGATGTATGAGAAAGTATCGTAGAATAGTAGTTAGGAAATTTTCTGGTTTTCGAAATCATCGAACGGTTAAAGATTCGGAGCAAATAATTACAATATTCGCCATAATTATAAATAAAAACTCTACTATGTATAACCAGTAGCCAAGTTTTCTACAACGTCCACAACAATACACCACTCCTACTCATTCGTTCTTTTTCTTTCTACAATCTTACTCGTAACCTTTCATTATCAACCAACAAAAAAAAAGGGTGGTCTCACTTCCTCGGGTAAAATGCAAAGTCTCCCTTATTAAAACCGCACCTGAAACCTTCAAACTCGCAGAGCTGCGATCATAGAAAAATGCGGGAGCCACCGCACGCGTGTGTGTGTGCGCTTCCCCGAAGGGAATTAAACACCGCAGCCCCCGCGAGACGCATCTCGTCACGCGAGAACGGTAGCCGCGATTCCGCTGCCGGCTGGCATGATCGTCAATTTGTAGCGATTAAGCGCAGTAGCGCCGTAGACATCGTGTTTTTTCGGACACGGACGTGCGGATATGTATATACCTGCGCGAGGGAATTTGCGTGTCAGCGGTGTAGAATGTGTTACATCGCGTGCGACGTGGAGATTGGGGCGTTTGGTTTTATTGGGTCGGTTGTGAGGATCAGTGCGGAGGTCTTTTTTTAGTACGAGGTTTGCTGATGAGCAAAAAGTATATGGTTAGGATGTTATAAATAAACAAATATGGGGGGATGGAATCGACGATTAATCAAAAGATTCATTCTTTCACATCATTTATTTAACGATTCCAATCACACGCTCAATTTAGAACAGCGATATTACCCTGTGAACAAAAAGTTCAACAGCAACCCTATATAAACTTCGCGAACAGCCAATACCGCATTCATTAATCCTCTACAACCCTCGACTCCACCAGCATCACGCCTGCATCTATGCTCTCTACCCTAGCTCGCATTCTAGACACGTTCTCTCTCTCTCCTCTAGCGCGTGCACTTAGCATCGTGACGTTTGCGAGTTCCACAGTGACGTTGCGGCAAAAAGTCAGCAGGGAGGGAGGAGCAGCAGAAGCAGCAGCAGTAGCAGCGTTCTCTTTTCGCGCGGAGCTCATCAGTTACGGCGCACTGACGTAATTGTCGAATTCTTGCCCCGCGCGTGTGTATCTCTCTCTCTCTCTTTCTCTCCCTCTCCCCGGCGCGTGGAATTAGCGGTATAGCAGTTGTACGGGAGCCTGTCAGGAGGCGCCTGGATTAATCGCCAAGAGAGGCTTTTGGCTTTCCGCGAGGAGGGAGAGAGAGAGAGAGTTTTCCCGAGCGGAGGAAGTTGGGCGAGGAAGCGCGAGGTAGATTTATAGCCTGGGAGCGGGGAAATTCGAGAGAGCGTTAAGTTGGTTAACGATGCTGCTGCTGTTGCTACTGCTCCGCTACTGCTACTTGGGGATTGATGTCGAGTTCTTTAAGAAGTTTGTTTTTTCGTTTCTCTTGGGTACTTCAACTTTTTCTATTTAATTTGTTATTGTTATTTCTTCTTAATTCTAATTCTTTGTCTTACAAAGAACCACTTTTTTCTAAATTTGATAAATATATGTATGTAATGTTAACAAAAGTAGACAATTCTCGAACAAAATTGTGCTATCTTTTTATAAACATCACGATCGCGCCAACAGTCCATCAATCTGCGTCCCAAATTCATCACGCGATCTATTACAATCATCAAGTCAACTCACTCCTCGTGCTTCTTCTAAAACTAGACGGAAAAACAAAACACACGCGCGAATCGAAGCTGAATAATCGAGCAGCATAGGTGCTTCGCATGTATATAGATCCCAGCGTGGGAAGAGTGAATTACGAGCGGGGAAAGTGCCGACGGCTTCTCTCTCTCTCTTTCTCTCTTCCGAGTTAGTCCGCGGGCTAATTTGCTTATTAATATTTCACAACGCGCGCTCGCGCCGATCGCTCTGGGGGTTCGTGCTCGTGCTCTCGTTGTTTTTGCATTGTCTTATTTAGGGGAGAGCACGCTGAATTTCGAGAGCCTGCGCATGCAGTATATATAATATGCTGATTCGATCGGGCGTTTTATTACCGGATGGTAATTAAGTGGTGTTAGAATTATTATAGAGACTGAGGGTATATATCCTTCTTTTTCAAAATTAACTATATAGCCCGCTTATAATTATATGTTTATTTCATGGTAAAATGAAATTGAAAAAAAAATTGCTGTTACGTAAGAATAATTGATGGGAATCGTAACTGTATACGAGAATCAAATGAGAAAATGAAACAAAACCAACGGCTTCGTTCCGCGTCACCGCGACAAAACAAACGTTCCATTGCGCCTCGAGCGAATTTGTCTCCCCTGTACGCGGTCATCCGTCTTTCGGCTCCCGCGGTTCGCCTGCTTGTTGCTCCATTTTCCACCACTGCAGGCGAAGATCTATGTATACGAGTTCGGTCGCGTACAGTGGATCGTTTGCCAGCACGCAGCACTGCGACGAAGATCGAGCGGATTTCGGCAGCTCATACAATTCAATAATATCATTGACACATCAAGTCGTTTTTTTTTAAATTACAAATATTTACTTTTTCTACATTTATAAGCCACTCTAAAAAATGTTCATTTCAATCGACATGTGCTATACACACCCGACGTCAATCACCAAATACACCATTACACTCTCTGGTGCTCGCGAATCGTAAAAAAGCTCGAACACGCTTATACTACCACTTCTTAGATCCTCATATGCCGCTAAAACCTCGCGTATACGTGCGTGCGATATTCCTCGTGAGCCGAGGATTTACAGCTGCATCAAAGAAGAGAGAGAGGCGCGCGTTCCGCGAGCGCTTTACGTCACATCAAAGCCTCGCCACATTGTTGGCAAGTACCGGGTGAGAAAGAGAGAGAGAGAGAGAGAAAGAGCTTTTAGGGCTGTCTGTTGGTTTTGGATGCAAGAGTGTGTGCGCGCGTCTCCGTGTGTAAACGCTTGTTTCGGATGTCGTAAGAGAAGGAGCGAGGAAACCGTGGCTTTTTCGATGCGATTATATACTAGACGGTGGTGGTTGTAAAAGTTTATATACGCGTGTCGCACCGCCATTAGAGGGTCTCGTTGAAGTGTATCAAAGGATGCAAGCAGGGCTAAAAATTGTGCTTTTGAGAGCGCTATAGTTCAAAGAGTCGAGGTGACGCGGTAAATTAAAGGAATTTTAAAGATGCATTAAAATCAATCCGATCAATTCTTATTTAATGGTAACCGAATTTGATATTTTTATATACCACATCCCCATATTATTGCATACCATACCACACACGCGCTTCTAATTCCAGTCAATATAAACCTCGACCCGGAGCCTCCATAAACTTTAATCGCGCGTGTCTCTCCTTAGTGTGTGTATATATATATCTTTTGCGTCTGTACGAACGCTGTACTCCCTTCGCATTTCTCTCATTCTCGTATCTCAGATGCGAACAAAGCGCGTGGGAGGCCTTAAAGTGTGCGCGGATATCGTCACACATACGTATAGTCGTGCGAATCAAACCGACTCGTAAAATCTATCAAAGGACTTATGTATGCCTCGGGTGATTATCGTGCTTTGACGTCATAGCGAGGCGCGGAATGTTCGTTTACGATATCGTTGTTGATCGATGGTTTAACTGAAAAAGAATTTTTAATTTTACATATAAATTAAATTATCGCATATATAAAGTTAAACTCACGATAACAGAAGTTTCAAAGCTATATATGCTTAAATAAAGGAACAAAATTATGTTTATTTTTGGAGCAGTGTTTCTCAAGTAAGTAACACGGATATTAGAAGTACAAAGTGGCGAAATTAAATACATGGTGTAGAGTTAACGCGCGATGCAAAGTTTAATAATAAAGTGCAAGCTTTACACGATTTCCGTGCGAGAAATTATACCCGAACCGTCCATTCGATGTTCTACTCGATCGCCCATGAATCACGACAGCCATCGCTGAATGTACCTCCCATCCCAATTAATTCAGTATGAAAACCACGCGGCGAGTATAAAGTACGCACGTAACAGCCCCTTTCGCGGGCTGCAGTCATCATCAACGCGCAACGTCGCCGTCGTCCGAAACTCTGTCTGCTACTCTCTCCTCTCCTCTCTTTCTCTTTTCTCGCAAAGCGGCGCGGTTAATCGCTCGCGATATTATTTGAAGATTTTATCGCCGACCAAGAGAGAAAGAGAGAGAAAGAGCGAGAGAGCTCAAAGGCATTCCCGACACGTATACACATACGCGCGTGTCCTTTATATGTATATATATATATGTGTGTGTGTGTGTGTGTGTATGTATAAAAGCCGCGAGCGGGCCTTTAAAGTCGCGCGCTTTACAACTTGTTTTACACGGCGCGAGAGTGGCTTTTGGTAATTTACAGCGCGACAGAGGAGAAGGAGGATCTGAAAAAAGTTTCGTCGGTTTATGGACCGCAGCGGCAGCGGCGGCAGCACGTCGATGAGAATGACGACGATTCTTGCGCGCGTATAGCGAGTATAGTAGCGTGCGTTTTGTTTATTTACTCGCTGATGCGCACGCGGTTTATTGAGTGTCGTAGGGAATTTATTGGGCATAGCGCGTGTGAGCGAGTGTGGGTGTGTGCGTGTGTGTGTAAGCTTCTGCTTTGAGGGAGTTTATGGACGGCGCGGCACAGGGTTTATTACGTGTAGAACGATAAAACTGGAATTGATTAAGTGTATATATTAACCATGGACTCAATTTTTTCCTTAGATTTTGGTTTACATATAATACGGCAGTTACATATAAAAATAAAAAATTCATGAAGAATTCATAACGTCACGCTAATTATCATAGAATCATTTTTATGAAAGTAAAACATTATAGACATATATATATAATTTAATTTTCAGACTCGCAAACACATGACCTCAATTAATCTTTCTTCACTCGGCAAAAAATCACGGAAACCCTGCGCACACACGCGTACGCAGCGCGCTGAAAAATGTCCCTCGCACACACTTGAACGCACGCGCCACGCGACCCATTGCGAGACCACCCAGATCGTCACGCGCGCTCTTCTCTCTGTCTCTCTTGGTCCGAAATCCCGAAAGTGAGCCGCGCCCCCAGGGGAGAATGAACGATTATGCGTATATATATATGGACGGATTGATCGAATCTGATTTATTGGGACAAAGACACGATGGGGAGGCGCTGATAAGCACGACGCAGGAAGCAAGTTGAATTGGATCGTAATTATCAGATTGATAGAGAGTGAGAGAGAGAGAGAGAGAGAGAGAGAAAGAGGGAATATATATAAGTGGAACTGGTTTGGGTGTAGGAGATTTATATTGTTTGCGATTCGGGGAACGTATTAGCATTGTCACAAGATGGAGAGTTTTAATATAGCAACGTTAGTATAAGGTTATAGAGAGTGAATAGTAATATATAGAAGTGTGATTTTTTTCGAATTAATGGTAGCTGTGAATCAAAATAACATATCCGTCAAACTTTAGATATCTTTAATTTATCTTGTCCGAACCTATATGAATATTCAAAATAGGTAAGTTTTTTAATTTGTGACTATAATAATGCAATTGTTCTGAATAATAAAAACATATAGCTTGTTTTTATTAAACTTTTCAGACAATACAACTCGCTATAAGTAACAAAAGAGAGTCCGCTTGTGATAGAACACAATATACGTATGAAGGGGATTGGCCAAGATACCCCCGACCGTTTAATCGAGGGAGGAGCGCAGACGCAACAAGTGGCTGTTTATACAAGAGGGTGGATACGATTATCCCCTCTTCAGAACGATATCCCAGAGAGATTTTAATGCTATACTTACATACACGGGGGTGTGTCTATTCCTAACTTCCTAGTTGTGAGCTGTTTTAACACCAAAAATAAGCCAATTTTTAGACATTAATTATACTAAATTAAATTTTATTTAGAAAATTCTTTCGTATTTGGTTGTGCGCAAATGTGCATTCATTACCATTTAACGAATGTTTATTAGATGAAAGTTTACGCATTATATATCATACCGTTCTTTAATTAAATCATTTTTCAAGCTAAAACTAGCAAATAGACTGGAAATATTCACATTCATAAAGCGGGATTATTAATTTAACGTTTCCATCTTTTATACGCGGGATATAAACCCGATTGCTTAATATACCGAGAAATCGCGCATTAATATATAAAGAACGCGGATCTTCATCAAAATTAATAACGCTTTTATGTCCATTCCGAGTCGTAAAACCAAACAAAGTTTCGTCCGATCGAACACACACACGCAATATGTGTATCTCCCTAATCCCCAACACCAGTGACGCTAATCTATAAACGCCCGCATTAAAATCCAAAATATACGATCGTATGAATCTATCAAACCTCGCGCGAAATTTTATATACACGTGTGTTTTATATATATACATCTTCGTAATATCGAACATCGTCGGCACGTTTCATCCCCGATACACAAGAGCGTAAAACAAAATCGATAAAAAAAAAGAAGGCCGAGTGTATATACACACGCTTCCCACAATACGCGCGCGCCACCCGAGAGAGCGAACGAAAGAGAAAGAGAGAGAGAGAGAAAGAGATCGCGTGTGGTGCGTATCTCATCTTTATGGATATTCATCGAGAGCGATCGACTATATATCCCTTTCGGGCGAGTTTCTTTTTAACGATGCACTCAAGCAAGCGCGAGAACGCGCGCGCGTGTTAAAAATTAATCCAAGCAGTGGGCCACAAATTTCGCGAGAGGCGTGAGGACTTTTACGGTCTTGGGGAGGAAGGGCAGCGCAGGCCTGGGAATAATAAGGGTTTTTGTTTTGTGGGAGCGAGTTGTGTATAGTCCTTTGTCGTGCGCTTCTCAAGCATTTATAGAGCTCAGCGACTCGTCGTGGGAGTTTTTGGACGTTTCTAGATACGCTTTTGTGTGTCTCCGAAGGATAATTTTAGCGCTGTTTTTAGTATCTGTTTACTAAATAATGTGTCAGAAGATATGCGTAGAAAAAGTTTTTTATGACAAAAATTTTGCTACATAGAAAAAAACAGTGTTATATACTAATCCAGGAAATTTTATTGCGTCGGATATCACATAAATGTCGAATGGCCAACGACTAGACACTCGCAGTTATCACTTCCTACAGCATTCTTCACTCTCCCAAAAATACTTACCATTCGTCACCTAATCCCATCCATCGAATCGCGCGAAATTCCTGCTGAACAAAGTCATCGTCTATATACAAATCGACTGCATCTTCGTCTCACTATATACCGCAACCTCTTTACTCTCAACGCCAAAAATCCAAAAGAGCGCAAAACGAGCAGCTGGAAACAGGTAGCCTATCTTTCCGCAGTCGGCATTTCGTTCCTCGTAAAACGCTCGCGGGCGTTAGAGAATTCCGCGGGGGAGGTGTAAAAGTTTAAAAGACTTCCTTTCGGGCGTGCACTAACGTGCGTGCCTCCGTGCGTGTGTGTATGTGTGCAGTTTAGCCCCTGCGCGACGGATCGTAAATTACTTCAATATTTCCGCGAAATCCTAACGAGATTATGAAGCACATTGTAGCACTGTTATATTCGCGTCTTCTCTTGCTTATGCCGCGCCACAGCAGCCGCTCTCTTTCTGGGGGAACTGTTCTATTCTTTTTTTTTTGCAACGTTTATATGACGCGCGGCTGCAACGTGCCGCGTCTATTTATACGGAGATGCAGCGGGTGTACGCGCAGATGCTATTTGCTTGCTAGGGAGTATAAGAAACTTTGTTTCTTTGACGCGGTTTTTTGATATGTTTACTGGGTACACAAGGGTGTTGTGTAATGACAAGCTTCGGGTTAAATCTATATTTTATATTTTCTTTTATTTATTTCGGCATAATATACGCAGAACTCTATGTTTGAGTCCTCATTACCTAAGAATAAACATTATTTATTTATGAAGCAACACTGTTAATTCAGGAAAAATTTGACGCAGAAAATCAAAGTCACATTGAAGATAATTAATCAGCATAAACCGGGCTTTTTATCGCCTCTAAAACGAAACAAAGACAACTCGCAGATACACACGCACATCGGTATCGGCATTCTTTCCCACACGAAGCTCAATACAAAAATCACAGCGATGAATTTACAGACCTCCACGCGCGCGTGCGTGAGCACGGGCCTATCATCGTACAAGCGAGAGCCCGAACTAAATTCAAAAGTCCCAATAAATTCTCTCATTCTTCAAAATCTTTCCCTCACTCCCTCTCTCTTTCTCCTCCTCTTCGCCGTCTGGGGCAGTAAACGTCGCGTGTATTTCATATGAAACTCCACCCCCGCTGCACACAGCCGCCTGCGCGCGATGCCAATTTCGCTCTTTTAACCCTGCGTGCTTTAACCGAGTTAGCTGCTCTCTCTCTCTCTTTCTCTCTCTTTCTCTTTCTCGTTCTCTTTTTCGCCGTCTGGAAAAGTGCAGCACATTCTCCGTCAAGAGATCGTCTTGTTTGGATTTCCGACGTTACTACAGTTTGCGGTGTACGAATAAGTCTTTCATTAGCTTTTTAAAATATAGAGAATAGTACAGGGCTATTGAGGCCTAGTTTTTAAGCCGTAGCGTAGCCTGGAAATTTAATCGGCTCCGACTTGCGAATGGCCTCCGCAAGGAGGTGTTTCGTCCTATACCTTCTTTTACCCCGCCTCCACAGGAATGGAAGAAACAATGATCGATCCTGTCGTTATTACAGTAAGTGCTATAAAGCACGAAACGAGCTTTCGAAATGGCATCGTTTTCAGCTCTATTATTACAAGAGAAACAATGTCGTCGACGTTCAAATTAGCCTCGAATGTTGTTGTCGTCACGATGTAATCAGTTGTAATATCTATATATACCCCGCATGAAACATTCTCATTTCTACTCGTCTCTAATTGTTTAAATGCTAATGTATACATATAGACACGAGCAATAACGTTAAATGCATAGATGTAAAATATCCACGTTCAACCTAGTCACGGCGCGAATCATGGAAATGCGAGCATAAATTCGCGATAATGTATTACTACTATATGCGCATATAAGAAGGGCGAATGTTGCACGAGCGCGAAGAAGGAAATTGAAAAATAATAAAAGAAATAGGAACGAGAGAAAATAGAGCGAACAGGGTTATTGTCTCGCGAGGGAGCGCGCATAATATGGGAAGTATGGTAGCGTGTGGATGTATATATATATGTGCGCACGTGAGGGGAGGAGGGCGAATCGTTAAAGCGAAAGAAATCACGAACGCGCGCGCGGCCTGGAAATGCCTAATGAAACACAAAAGGGGGCCGAGGGCGCGATGGAACCGCCTGGTACCAAGATATATTTGTATTCGCGCCTATATGTGTGTGTGTATGTGTTTAACACATGTTCGGTTGTACGAAGGAATTCCCTCGCGTTCAATTGAATTCGAGGTTATTGTAACTTTGTTTAGCATCTTATGTTTCAGGACAAATAAAGAGTAATAATATGAGTGATTTATTTTTTAATATATTTTAAAATATTGATTTCATCATGCAAAGTATATACAATAAATAAAATTATCAGGTTTGCGATCTGACAACCGTAACAAAGTTATATACTCCGCCCTATACTTTATTGATTAAACACTCGAAAGAAATAACTCCGTGCCTAATACAATACTGCAAAATCATCATGAACAACACAACAGACCTAATCGTGTGTTGCCGACAATATCCCCCCAGACTCGCCCAATTTCACACGCGCTCGCCAAAAAACACCCGCAAATCAGACACATACACATATTCATACACGTATACACACAAAATCATATCGCGTATACACATACATATATACACATACACACACACGTAGTCGCCTTCGCGCCAAAGTCGTAAATGCGCGCCGGGGCCGCCGATAGACATTCGCGCTGCGGCATGAGCGAGAGAGAGAGAGAGAGAGAGAGCGCGTGGCACACGCGAGCCGAGATTCTGGGAAAAGTCGTTTCGCGCCTGAAGAGAAAGAGCAAGCGAGAGAGAGAGAGCATTAAGTTCTCCCTCTCTCTCTCTCTTACTCACTCACTCTCGCCTTTTTCCATGCTACGCGCTCGCGCGCGGTTTAATAAAGGCCTCGGCCGCGGCGTGTATAACCGATCGGTTATTAGATCGGACACACCTCTCGCTCCGGCGTTTTTACGCGCGCCCGCCAAAGCTGCTGCAACCTCGCGATGAAAAAAAAAAGCAAGAAGAAATAAAGGATGTTGTATGTAGGGGTCAGAGACGATGCTTTCAGGTTGGGTCAGGGCGCTTTTTGACGCTCGATCGCAGGAAGTGTATAGGTGTGTATATAGAGGTTGGGTGTTTAAACGGTACTGAAGAGGTTGCTTCAAGTTATATCTGATGGAATAAACTATTCTATAAATTTAAACAAATAAAATAATTGAAAAGACCATATTCCAAATCGATCGCTCCAGCTGAAACCAAACCACTTTTGTTGTTTCCCAACTATATACTTTTTCTCCACAAATTAATGCAAAAACGTCTCTGTGCGTCTACCGTCTTCCAACCAACAATTATCTCTTACACCCAAGGAACGTAAACCACGCGAAATCCCCGTCACACATACACACATATACGTTCGCAGCGACAATATAAAACAATACCACCATAACTTAACTTTCAAAAACAATAAAAACCAGAACGCTCGACTCTCTTGCCCTCCCTTTTCCCTCCTCTCGCCCGCATCTGTCACAATAACCCATAAACTCGATCGTTTTGTTTCCTATACCAATTACCCCGTCCTACATTGTGTGCGTGTGTGTATATGCGAACATGCGAGCTGCAACTCCACCCATACGCGCGACGTCGTCGTACCTCATCGGAGGAGCCTTTTTAATGAGGCCCCGAGCGATTGCGCGCTCGCGCGGCGATTTATCGTGTAATTGTCGTTATTACGTGCGCGCGCGCGCAGGCATACCTCGTCGTGTATAATGTAATCGGCGGGGATTAGCGTCGACTTGGTAATGGGGCCGTCCGGCTTCTTTTTGTGCTCTCCGTGGGGAGGTTTTTGCGTAGACAAGGAGGACGATGGAGGGGGCTTAGACTCGCTGCTGAAGTTCAATTTGTTTGTTCAATGAAACGCCGGGTTTATTAGCCACGAGAGAGAAGAGAAAGAGATGATTTCTTCAGCAGTGCGGGTTCTCCGCTATGCATGATGCCGGTGTTTTTCATATTTTCCGGTTGGATAATAACAGTTGCATCACGGTTAATTGATTATTTTTGTATATCGATTGTAGTATGGATAAAAAGTTTATTATGTTAATATCTATATATCTTTTTCTTCGCGTCACCTATCAATTGTTTCGCAATACTCGTTTATCCTCCCTTCGAAATCAATCCCTTTGATTTTCCCTTAACAGTCCAATAAAAATCACGTTCCACACAACCCATCCATTTCCTCTTCCCTCCTATATACAATATATACACTTCTTCTCCGAACTCCGACGATCGAGGTGAGCGCGCGCGCGAAATCAGCTGCGCTGCGAGCACGATGATCATCGTCTTGGCGACGGGAGCAAAGGGCGTCGCGTCAATGCAACGTGCTGGCGCCCATCATCATCATCATCATCGACAGGCGAAATCGGTATGTTGCGCGCGAGCGAAGGATATAAGAAGGAGAAAGAGGGAACGACGACGACGACGGCGGCGGCCATTATAAAAATAACTGCTGATTGGACGCCCTACCAAGAAAAGTCATAATCGCATCCTGAAATGCCGCTCCCTCCTCTCTCTCTCTCTCTCTCTCTCTCTCTCTCTCTCTCTCTCTCGCTCCCTCGTTCGCTCGCTCTGTCTTACTCGCGGCGGTTCTTTTATTTTAGCGCGAGAGCAGGGATGTGCCCGATTGTATACAGTCGTGATCGAAATATTGATGGGGGCAAGTGCGACTGATGTCGATGGGACGATGAGGCTTCTTTTGTCTTTCGAGAAACTTATTTCTCGTAATGTTCCTCGAAAATACCTAAATTAAAAATATTAATGAATTAAAAGTAATTGAAGTAATTTTTTATTAATCATTCGAAATAAAAAAAAGGATTATTCGCTATTCTTACTATTTTTTTTTTATTTTGTAAATCATATGTTCATATACAGTAATTTAGTTTTGATTCAAGTGTAACCACAATAAAAATATCATTATTATTTCATTTTATTAAAGCGATTAATACGACTCATCGATATTTAATTTGAGCAAAATAGTAATATTGCATCTATATTTTGACAAAAAAAAAGATATTTTTTAATATCCCAACAATTCTCTACTCGAATTTCGACTGTATTACAACGAATTGGTCCGCGAAGTTGTCCGCACTCTTTCATTTCGCTCGCTTCCTCTCCTGCGATGCACGCAGCGAAAGAGAGCAAAAGAAAAGGAGACAGCCGTATACCCCTTCTCTCAGCTCCTCTCGATCTCATTCATTCTCCGCCTTATTGCCCCGGTCGCCGCCAACGCGACCTTCGGGACTCGTCCGATTGGCTTTGGCGGTCGATCCGTCGTCCCCCCTTTGATCTTCGGCAGTGTGCTTATTTATTTTTTTCCCCGTTGCCTATCGCTCGCGCAATTGCGCCTTAATATTTTCACCGAGCCGTGTAATTTAGCCAGATAAGAAAAAAGCGCGGTAGTAGTAGTAGTAGTGGCGTAATAGCAGTAACTTTTGATAAAAGTTCTAAAAACTACTATATATAATTTGGTGGTTATCGTTGTTTTTCTTTTTTTTTTAATATAAAGGACTGAACGTCGGTATCGCGTAATGGCACACGTGCATTTTTATCGAAGTAATATGTAGTCGCCATTAAAAACATTATCGAGGTGACGTTAATAAATTATTGCGCGCAATGTATGTGTGTGTGTATGTGTATGCGCGTAGTAAAGTGACCTTTATCGTAAAATTTTATTTTGCAAATATTGTAGCTATCGCGCGCAGTTCGTAGTTTCTAGATACACATACTGGTATTATAAAAAGCATTGTCATTTGCAAGTTTATACCGCACACGTACATTGCTGCTCAGTCAATACGACGTGTATTAAAAGTGTGCAATTTGCTATGCAAATAAATGAAATGCATTTTGTACGGCATTTTTTAAAATTCTTTTTGAAGAAAAAAGAAACATGTATACTAGAGTTTAAAAAAAATATTAATAGTATACTGTCCATGGAACTACATTTTAAGAACTGCTCCGTTTTATATACGGAATATTATACAAAATTATGCTATATCGACCACGCCTCTTTAAAAAAAATAAAAAAAAAAGATTAACGTATACCCCATGAACTACACGGCCATCGCCCGCGTATATATAATGCACCGCACATTGTCTCGTCCGCAGCAAAATATTCGCCCCTACCTTATAATTATCCCCCTCGCTTGTGCGCGCGCGCGCAATATCTCGAGCCCCTAAACATCTCTATACACCATCCTCCTTCGTCATCGAACTTTTTTTTAAAAAAAAAGGAAAAAAGAACGCGCAACGACCCACGCGCATATATCCTCATCTCAGCATAATCTCGCCAAAAAAGGGGCAACCTCGAGTAAGAGAGAGGATCCCTTAACAACCGGCCCGTGATATATTACGTTCGTCGCACGCGCGTCCGCCATTTTCCCCGGGCAGCGCTCTTATCGCTCCCCTCGGTCTCTCTTTCCCTACAGGGAAGAGGAGGAGGAGGAGGTGGAGGCATTAAAAAAAGGCGCTCGCGCGTATATATATCACGGAGTAATTGCGGGGCCAATAATAAAGCCCGAGGGGCCAAGCCTCTCTCGATAGCCCGAAATTGCTGGTTCTCCCACTCTCTCTTTTCACTGTGGCCGCCGGAAAAATGGCGCGGTGCGATGGCGCGACGCGCTTGTGTGTATGTATATATGTATGCAGCATGCGAGCTTAAGCAGATGCGCCGTATACGCGTACATACATATTTTATGCACTTGACGGCGATGTGTGCGCGAGGGAGGGACGGCGGGTGTACGGTTATTATGTTATGGAAGCAAAAATTGCGAGATGGGGATTTCGAGAGAGAGAGAGAGTCTTTTGAGGGAGGATTAACGAGGTTGACGCTGGCTTCGGGCTATAAGTGTGCTACTTTTTGATACTTTTTATGAAAATTTCTGAAAAATAAGGTTTTAAGGTTTCATCTTTACATACAGTGCGAGCAAAAGACATGCTTTTTGTATGGAATATATGTAGAGCAGAACAGGAATCCGTTAATTTATATAACAGAAATACCTTATAGAAACCGGTATAGAGTGTAACTATATTTATGGGCAAGAAAAGCGTTTCATTTACGCTTAAAATGACCACTTTCCTTATCCTAGGAACGTTATCATTACCATAAAGAAATACTACTTTGCACACCATTTACATCGTTTTCCTAATACCCGCACTTCGCATTCCCTATACCCATGCCGTATCATATTCCAACTCGAACCGAATCACTTTGTACCCCATCAATCAATACTCGAAAACCTTGCGAAGAAAAGATCCTCATATCCACCCCCTTTGAAAAAAGAATACAAACATAAAAACCAACCCAATAATTCCCCTGGGGGGGTTAAAAGAGCCTCCTCTTCTCTCACAGCCGCGGCTCGTTTTAAGTATCGCGTAAACCGTCCCCGGCTTTACGAGGTTTACCCTGCGCTAGCTGCCACCGCCGCCGCCGCCGCGTTAACGAGAGTAATAACGAATTCGCGACTATCACGCGAGGCCGCGCACGGCTTTTACGGCCGCGCGAACTGCGTTTATTTGCATGCCGCCGTCGGCGGTGAATGGTGGAGTGAAGGAAGGGGGTTGCGCGGATTCGCGGCTGCGGGGTTCGATGTCCGCTGATATCGCGCGCGGAAGAAGGGGCAAAATTAGAGGGAAAGTGTGCGGGATGATGAATATATGTATAGATGTGCGTGTATATATATATGGGTAATGAAAAAGATGCGGAGTTGTGAAAAGGGGAGGATGGCAAAGTGAGAATATGTTTTTATTTTGAGCTTTTTGATGATAAATATATTTGTTTATTATATTATTTGACAATGGATGTTTATACAAAATCAACCCTAAAAAAATAATAGATTGAACGAAAGTGAAATATTTGAAAGCATATAATATTTATTTAATGTAATTGAATTTAAAAATATGTAAAAAAATCTAATCATTAAATTTCTCATGTATTTTTGCAGGGTCACCAATAAACCGACTGCCGATAATGGCGAAATCCGTGTTGGACTTGTACGAGCTGTACAACCTGGTGATCGCACGAGGCGGCCTCGTCGATGTCATCAACAAGAAGCTCTGGCAGGAAATCATCAAGGGCCTTCACCTCCCGTCAAGCATAACCTCTGCCGCGTTTACGCTGCGCACCCAGTAAGTCTGCCCCTCTTCGTCTGTTCTACTACTACTACTACTACTACTACTATTACTCCCCCATGTTTCCGCGAATCAGCGGGAGCTCCGAGTCAATTACGCTCGATGGCCAATTTTTCTCCCGCTCCGTTGCGCACGCGACAGTAGATCGATTTTCAATTTCATCGTGGCAGCAGTAATATCGCTCCTCTTTGCTGCCGACGCGGTTTATTGGTAGTGATCTTTTTTTTTCTTTCTTTTTTTCGAGAGAGAGAGAAGACTTACGCGATAGTCCAGATTGACCGGAAGGGGCATGGCTATGGCGATGATTTTTCGATTTCGCGCGTAACGGAGGAAACGCGTTTTTGTCGCATGATCTCTGGCTCTCTTTTTTTTTTATTGTTAGGAGGGTAAGACAATTTGACGGAAATTGATATGCCTGTTGCTGCGGTGACAATTCGAAAGTTTTTTTTTGGACTCTTCTGTTTTTACCTTTAGGGACGCTCTGATTCGTTCCTTCTCGCTTTAGCAGCTATCTTCAAATAAATTAAGAAACATTAATGATTCTATAATTTGCTACGGTCGTATCGTCGGATATAATTTATTTTTATTATCGTCTGCTATTATGACAAAACAATATAAAAAACATCAAAACATGTCAGAAATCAGGCTAATCAGTTGACGGGCATTATCCATCATCGCTAAAAAGTCAAACGATCGTCTTCTCTATAACTATATTATACTTCCTCATTCATAAAAAAAGGCACGACGGATGCGCGATGATATTCACCGTTCGGAAATACCCCATCGAAAATAAACGTCCGCCTCCGCCGTGGCGATACCTAATTATAAACACATCGCTCGCGAGAACGCTCGAAAACTAAAATCGATCATAGATTCAGCCGCGCTGCAAACAAAAAGTCCGACATCAAAGAGCGTCTCTGTGTGGCGTATACACGCGTGTGTGCTGCTATCATCATTGCGGGTCTAAAAATATCTATATACGCGTACACGCGGGGGCCAATTTCACGGTGCTACTTAAAGTAAAAGATAAAAAAAAAACGTCGAAGCAAAGGAGCCGTGAAATTAAAAAAGCACGTGAAGGGGAGATTCGAAATACGTGCGTTGGTGGACGTGCGAAGGTGCGTAATACGCATGCTGCACGCGGCTTTGTCGGTACGCAAGACTTTCGTCTTCTTCCGACGAATATGCGTATGTGTGTGTTTGACGTGTACGGATAAAAATGTTTTATCGGAGGGTGAAGAAGCGGGGGGACGACGTCGATGCTTGCCAGGCTTATTTATTGTTATCACTCTCGCCTCGACGGCAGCCCGGCTGACAGAACGTTAATTGTGTGCTGGAAATACGGTCGGCACGGTTGATGAAACACCTTTTTTTCTTCTTTCGGGGATGCCAAAGTGGGCCACAAGCTTTTCTCGACCATCCGGTTGTATAAATTTACAAGCGTGTGGAGAATTATTCAGGACTATATGAGTCAATCGATGATTTAAATTAGACAAAATAATATGTAGTAATATTTAAAACGCGCGTTTACACCGCTCGGTTCCCGCGAACTCCCATCATGCACATGTGCACAGAACGATCGATCTCGCAAGCGTCTTCTTCGCGGAAACACTGAATCACACGTGCGTATATGCGGCCAATCGCAGGCGCTGCTCCCGCATTCGCAGGCGGGCGGGGATATTTTATCGTCTCATCCTGTATACTTACACTCGCGACTACCCTTTCTTCTCTTTTGTACCCACGCCGCCGCCTGTGTATTTTCCTTACCGCGATGCGCGCGCGCGTGTGTGTATATATAATACGTGTGGGCACACGTGCGCGCGGCGCTCTCTAATAGCCTTGATAACGCTGGGCAAACACAATGGACCCCGAAAAACCCTTTGGCCGCATCGTACTCACTAGCCCCGCTCGCGCGTACGCTTTCATCTCGAGTGAGAGAAGTATACGTGTAAACTTGAAGCCGTTGCCAAGTGTCTC
The DNA here is from genome assembly GCA_035583055.1 of Torymus tubicola. Taxonomy (NCBI): domain Eukaryota; kingdom Metazoa; phylum Arthropoda; class Insecta; order Hymenoptera; family Torymidae; genus Torymus; species Torymus tubicola. Next base: position 11,665,995 of record JAWWEQ010000027.1, on the reverse strand, counting down.
GGGCGGTTGTTCGTTTGTTCTACTAGAAGCATGCGGGACGTTTTTGATCGTATGTGATTTCTCTTTTTCGTGTTTTTCTTGGAGGCCAGTGTCGATTGGATAACTGGACGCGCGCGGTTTGGACGCTAATGCAAACGTTTGCTTTTGGCTCCGGTTTTTTTTTTGGAAATTCGAGGAATACAAACGTGTGCGGTCCTATTAAAGAATACGGGTATACAGAGTAAATATATATATATAAATATAATAATTAAGTTAGCGATAACTTTGCGCGAAGCAATTGAAATATATGAAGAAAAGCCGTATTATAACGCGACAGTAAAAGGGTCATTGAAACTACGCGCGCGTGTCTTCATTTATATTTTCACGATTATTAGGATTCGCGCTCCGCTGCGCTAAGCGCATTATATAAGCTATACGGATAGGGAGGCAAGAAGCCTCGTTCGTGTGAGTGCAGCGCGCATGCATCGTGTGCATATATATATGTGCGCGCGACGAAAATCCGACGAGCAGTGCTTGTAAGTCCACGATGCGGAATCTCAAAGGTTGCTCATTCGCGAAATCGTGTACACTAGAAATGCCTTTTTAACGAGGCGGCACGTACATAAATGTACGCTCGATGTTTAACAGTTGAAGCAGATTGATTAGAAGTTTTTTATTGATGTTAGGAGAGGATACAATTTTTATTAATGACAAATTATAGTAATTTTATTTTATCGTTTTATTCAATAGAACAATATTTAATAATAAAAAAAAGGACGCACTACCGCAAAATCAAAAATATTCTGTACGCACCAAACGAAAACCCTGCCGGGGGCTTAATTAAAGTCTTCCCCCCCTTTCTCCCCTTCCGAAGAGACATAAAAAGATACACACTTTCGCGTGTACGATAATTCCCGACGTCTCTCGTCCCGAGCAGTACCGCGCCGATATTTCGACGTGCCCCTCCGGTCAGAGGGAGAGAGAGACCCAGACAATCGTAAAAAGCGAAACGACGAGCGCTCGGGCGAATTATAGGCCTGCGGTACATTATGTATATATATACATGCGTGTGCGCGCGCCCGCACGAATAACTCGGCGGCGGATGATGTGTGTAAGTTGGCTGGGTTTCGCTTGGATGACGCGATGGGAATAGTATACGTTTGATTGTTAATAAATTTCGAGTAAAATATTAAAGACATTCGTTCGATTATTCGGTTTCATCCGAGTTACATGCGTTATTAAACTTAATTAGGAATTTAAAGAAAAAATATTTTTAATGATAAAACAAACTACACTTCATTCACTTTTCTATGAACGAATCGCAGAAAACTCATCAAACTCACTCACCTCCACGCATACATATACGCATACTTTTGAAAAAAAAACAGAAACTGCATCTTCTGCTCTCACCGACCAATCGTATTGTCGGCTGTTATATATATATATGCGTATACGCGCTTGCACGTCGAAATAAATAACATTCGCGAATTATCTCTCGCGGAGAAGAGGCTCACTCGTCAGCGAGACAGGTAATTTTCGGCGGCGGGTCCGATATCGCAACAGCCGTCTTTGCTGTGCGCCGAGCGAAAGAGAGGTTTTACGCGAGTGTGGTCCGATTTACGAGCGCCGTTGCCGCGCGTCTCTTGCCGAGCCTGTCGATCATTAATGCGCGCGCTGAAATTAAACGCGAATGTGGATTTTATTGAAATTGAAGTATATACAAAGATATTATGATTGTTACTTGAAGGCATTTAAAATGGCTTCTATAAATACTTTTGTTAGAATTAGTTCATTTCCCAAAATTGTAATCAACAATTTTACTAATAATTTTTTCTTCTCTCCACTCCACAGATACATGAAATACCTGTACCCGTACGAATGCGAGAAGAAGCACCTGTCAACTCCAATGGAGCTGCAGGCAGCGATCGACGGCAACCGTCGCGAGGGCCGTCGCAGCAATTACGGCGCCTACGGCGGCGGTGGTCCGGACAGCGCCATGCAGCGCAGCTCCCACACGCCGAGTTCGCTGGCTTCACTCGCGCATCAGATGTCGCCGCTGTCACTGGTCTCGACCCTGGCTGCGGCAGGCGCGACGGGCGGTGGTCAGCACCAGGTCAATCCTCAGGCTCTGGTGAACGGGAGCGCGGTTCACACGCCGATGCCCCATCATCCCCATCATCCACAACACCAGCAGCCAGGCCTGGGACAAACGCCTAGCGCTGGTGAGTTTCTGAGTATGTGACCCCAATTGTTTTGTCCTATATTTAACATATAACATGTGCGGCTATGGAAGGTATTGTTGTTCTTTTATTCTTATCGCTGGGTGCAATGACATTGATGCAATCTACTAGTGTAATATAAGCTATGTTGCAATTCGCTTTGGAGTAAATATAGTTTTGCATAATTTAAATGAATATAATTATTATACTGTTAAAAATAAGCTGATGCTTTGCTGTACTAATAAAGCTTTTACTCTTAACAAATTAACAACATATACAAACAGATCAACACGTAATATATGTACCACAAAACAAAAAAGACAAACGAACCGGTTTTATTACAAATCGCTGGGTATTTGGGAAAGAAGCATCTAAACGTGTATTCCTCCTTCGCGATCATCATCGGTCTTGGCAAGACCAAGAAAATAAGAAACGAATGAGGGAGAACCACCCGCAGTCGACGCGCAAGAAGCTCGCGTAATTGATTGTGCGATTCTACGGGGGGAGACAGGCGTTAACGGATGACTCGCGCTAACGAGCATTCCGATTCCTACTCTCTCACTCTCGCACACCCTCGCTTCCTTCGTCTTTCCAATTCCGGAGCGCGTCTACGCCTCTACTACCCCTTTTTCCTTTGCAACGCGATCCGCCCGCCCGCGCGCCACGACGACGATTACAAATGGAGCGAGATCACTCGACGCGCGTAGCGTTGAAAGTCCTCGTAGTCGCTTGAATGATAAGAGGACAGTTTTTATGCGGTTAATTATTTTTTATTAGGCTCTTGCTAAACGTACGTCAGATGTAAAGTACATTGATTCAGAGAATAACTTTTAAAACACGTCGCTGTGATGTTGTGTTTTTGAAAAGTGAGAACGTGAGAATTTTGAAAATTAGTTCATAATACCTGTTTTTTTACGAAATAAAAAAAATGCTTCTTAATTTATCGCGAATTCAAGTTGTATTATTTTTAACTTAATTATTTGTTGATTAATTGATAATTTTTATCCGAATTCATAATTAAATTAATGAAAACGATCGAAAAATAAACGAGAAGAGGACTATTAGATAAATACAAGTTCTTGGCATAACGACATAACTTCATACTTTTTCGAGTTTTTTTTCACGAAGGAGAAAATGCATAACGTGGTCATACCATCGTATAAATATTTGTTTTAAATGTGTTAATTGATTAGTATCGCGGTCTATTCCGATCTTACGAATAAGTTTGAACATTGAAACCCATTTTTCTCAGAAACGCAAAAAGTGGACTTACGTCGTTATGCCTCAAAGCCACAAATATACACTTACAATAAAAGAATCAAAGTTTAACACTATGGAACCCTTGGTAAGAAAATTAAACTACAATACCATCACATTCACCGTCCGTACAACATTAATAAATACATCATAACACTAAAACAGACTCATTCAACTCTTTCTCTCTTTCCTCTGCTGATCTTTTCCTTAAAGATCCGTTCCTCCTCGCAGGCATTTCGCCCGACTTCGAAGCGCGCATGGCCGAGTACGTTAAGCAGCTACACCGGGGTATAAACCCTCAGCATGTTCAACAACTTCAACAGCAGCAACAGCTCCAGCAAGACCGTGGCTCACCTCCATCGCAATCAAATTCGCCTAACCAGCACGACAACGCTCTGTTCGAGATGTCGCGACTGACCCTCTTGAGCAGCATCTACAACAACAATTTGCATCCTAGCTTCGCTGCAGCGGCGGCTGCAGCTAATGTCGCTGGCTACAATCATACGGCCTTATCGCCAAGGCCGCCATCCCACTCGCCACAGCAACAGTCGGCTACACCCGAGCCCCAGAAAGAAGCTCTTGATTTGGGCATGCGGTAAGTGTGTTATTGTTTGTTTTCGAATGAGAGTTAGCGAAGCGAAGGAAAGCTTGAGTTTCATACGGTGTTGTCAAACAGAGGTAGTCATTGGTATAGTTAAATCTGACCTCAAGCCAGACGCGACATCGCTATTAATATTTAAAGATTAATATGTCTAATATGTTGGGGTTTGGTTTAGAATCGACCGACAGGTATATACGACTGCTCGTGGCTCTAGTTTTAGCCATTTTACTTGACTCAATACCAATAAAATTATTCGAAAAAAAAAATAAATTTGATTGTAGCTCGTCGCCAAGCTCCTCGTCACCACCACGCCAGAGCCCGCCGTCATCATCCGGCGGTAGCGTACGCATCAAACGCGAAATGGACGCTCCTTCGACAAGCAATTCTGCTGCTAAGAGGATGTGCGTGGAGGAAACGGAGGAGGAGGAGGAGGAGGTGCCAGAAGAGCGCGCCCCACCGGCTTTGACCAACAGACACATTAGGATTACTAGCAGAGGTTTGTGTTAATTTCTCAAAATTATTTTTTTCAATTTACTCATGAAAAATACAAATTTTTCTTTTTTCATAAATATGCTTTAAATTGATCGACAAATAAAAATACATAGTAATTTATAAAAACTTTTTATTATCGTATTCCTGAGCATTTGAGTAACTAAACATTTTTTCCTTGCAGGAGATGGCCGCGACAACTCCTTGCTGTTCAGCGTGGAGCTCAACGGCGTCGTGTACGAGGGCGTCCTATTTCCTCAGACTGACAACAGGAACGGCAACGTTTCGACAAACAACAACGAGCCTAAGACTCCGTCGCGCAACGTCATCTCGTGAATTTGAGACTCTTTATTGTAAGGCTCGCGCGCACACATCCGTGCCGCATGAGCAGCCGCCCGTCGTCTCCCCCCGTCCGCCCGAATTGATGATTATATGAAGGATCGAGAGAAAACGTTTATCCTCTCTTATGATGATGAAGATGATGATAATGACGACAATGATTTGATGTACTATGTGGTGAATTGAGAATCATGTAAAAATTTCGCTTGCTAAATTCAGAGGGTCGGTACTCCTCGCTGATGTTTTGATGTGTAGATATATATAGATATTGTTGTGAGACGACGAGGTTGATCATAATAATGATGATGTTGTGGGAATGATATAGATAACGGCCCGACTCATTGGCTGATTTAATATCTCCTTCGTCCGCTGACGTAGGAGATTTCCGAGACGGGGATACACTACACTACACAATTAATTATTGTTAAGGATCATTATTAAAGTGATTTACGAGGGTGGACGGGTATTTATAGCCGAACGTGACGAACATGATGATCTTTTCATTGATAATTGTTATTGTCTAGCGGAGAATTATTATATTATAAGTGAATTGACAGACTGTAGGTGGAAGAAAGCTGGCAAACGAAATTGCACAGACACGCACGCACGCGCTCGCGCCGATGATGATTCGGTCGCGTATGTAGCAAAGTGTGAGTAGGATTATTCATTTTCATTCTTGTACACGTAAAGGGAAGAACCTTTCTTTATTTTATATTATATTATATATATATATTTTATTGATTTTCGATGCGTCAACTTTAACGCTTGTATATGATAGAATCAAAATAGCGTTGAGCAATCACTGCTGTATGAATAGTCTCAAGAATGAATGGGAAGGTATGACATGTAGTAACGTATATATATCATTGATTTTTGACTTGAGTGAAGTAGTTCGTGGGAATAAATCGAGCAGTGAGATACAGTCGTCGATTTTCGATTTTTTTTTTGTTTTCATTTGAGAGTACATTCGCAGGGTGTACTGAGCGAGAGGGAGCTAAGCTCACAAATACTTACTAATCGTCGTGGTGTCGATCTTAGCGTAATCGAATACAATGTCGAAATGTAGAGATATCATCGTGGTGTATAATCAATTAACAATCGTGACCGTAATAACCTATAGCCCTAAAGAGGTTGACACGGAAACATGTGATTATGTCAATTCTCGTGTGCAATGATAGGGAATTAAGGTTGTATATGACTACACGATTCTTTTTGCTCCTCTCCTTTTTAAGTACATAGACTATATACTTTTTCAGCCGTTAATTTTAAGTTATTCTCAGTCTCTTGATGACTCGTATGTTAACCGAGCCGCCCGATCTGCGCTCTCTTTATTATTGTAGGTAGACCCGCGTTATTTTATACATATATACACTTGTAAAGTCTTGCTCGAAATGTCTCCGTTGATAAACGAGTTCCTTCGTTTCTTTTTTAGTAGCGCGAGAACGCGCGCCAATCTTAGGTGTTCGATTTTATATGTAAATGATTATAATAATTGTAATAATGGTGGTTATAACGATCCCAGCTAATGGGCATGAACTGTGAGAAAGGAAAGTATGACAAGAAATCTACGCGAGATAAAGTTATATGCATAAATTAAGAAGTTGAGATATACATGTTATTTTTATTACTTAGTTTTTGAAAGCAAGTCAATTTAACTAAAGATGTAGTGAATAAGAACCTTTGTCTGTTTTCTAAATTATCCTTTTAAATGAAAAATTCCTCTTAATTGTTTTCTGAGAACCAAAATTTAAATCTATCTTTTTAATAAAAGGCCAATCAATATTTTATAGATTCTAAATGAATTATTTTGTTTCTAAATGATTAAGATGTAGTAGAAAATTGATTTTTACTTATAAAATATTTTGTTTTAAACTAGTCGAAATTAAAATTTTTTTTGCAGATTTGATAGTATTTTATTTTAATTAAATATTTTATTAAAGCTTTTAACGCAGATAAGTTAATATTTTTACATAGTCACCCACGTGAAAATATTATATGCGATCTCATATGAGATCTCATGTGCAGTTTTAATTAATAAATAATTTATTTTTAATGTAAAAGTATGAGTAAATATTATGTTGTATTGAATACATAGAAGTAGAACGAAATATAATATTAGTATTAGTAATAAATGTATTGATAAAACTTTATAGCTCTTTTCCAGATCGATTAAAATATACTATTTATTCATACTTGTACATTAAAAATAAATTATTTATTAATTAATTAAAATTGCAGATCAGATCTCATATAAGAGCTCATATGTTTGAAATTCGTATAACGATCACATACGAGAACTTTATGAGATCTATACGAGGATCTGCATGAAATTTCAATTACGATCTCATATGAGATCTCATAATATTTTCACGCGGGCACTCATTCGTTCCCCGTTAAGTTTTTATATGGAGATGAACAAAATGCTTCATTAGCAACACATTAATTTATAAAATAATACAAAGAAAAATATGAAATAACTTTTTCGCGATATTGACTAAGTGAAAAATTAAAAAAAAATTGTAATTACGGAGGCAAGCACGTTTACGCAGAGAAATTATATTAATCTTAGGAAAAAATACGAGCAAAACAAAAATCACGGAGACTTTTCAAAAAATGAGCAAGCGTTCTTAGCTTGGGAATCATTTCATTCATTTTACTTACAGCTGTTCGATATGGCTCTATATTATATCGATGATTTTACACGACAGCGATAACCTAAAGAAATCAGTATGACATAGATCCATATCACAAAATCTCTTAAAATGTAATATGTATTCAGAGATCCCTAATTTTTCTTATCTCCATCAACATGAAAATTTTATTCATTAGCATTTTACAATTAATTTTAGGTGTACATTCATTTTACATTTTATGACCAATAAATTTTCGATTTAGTTTTTGTGAACGTTATTTGTAAAGCATCGAAATACCGATCATAGACAGGTCCACCGATGTTAATATTTTACAATTTATTTAAATCGTCAAGCAAGATGTAAAATATAAAAAGATAAAATATGATTTTGTCAGTATCTCGCTACAGGTACTGATTGCGTATTGTAACGCGAAACTTGCTAGAGTAAATGTTTTACTCAATACTTGAATAGTCGTTTTTATACAATTTACTTGTATACTCACATAAATTGCATAATACGGACTCTGATAGAAACATATTGCGCATCAGTTTATCAGTATCTCTCATTGTTTCATAAGAAAGAACCTTTGTTTTTCTTAGTTTTACTGCGTTTTCCTTAAGTTTGTAAATATTAGATTAATTAGCAATTTCGTTAATCGTATACATTCTTATATATTTATAAATGATCTGAAAAAGAGTCGCGTATGAATCTGCAAAATTGTGTGACTTAGGGATTAAGCCATTTGATGATTTAATGTTTGTTTATAGTTCGACAATTGCAGAATTTTTTTTATATAAAACATACAAGTTTACACATTCAGACGCGTATTCTTTTTAGGCCGCTTAGTTATGTGGTAGTATATAGCAAAAAAAGACTGTTAATAAGTAAACTAGAAATTTAGAATTAATTATTACTTCAATATAACAGTTAAAGATATTATCACATCACTAATTAGGAAAAAAAATCATTTTGTCTATATTCTTAAGTATTAGCAATAATTAATATTCACCTAATATTGCGAATTTTGTTTTTAGCGCTGACATGTTTCATTTTCATTAAAAGGCCGTTAGTGCGTTTCGCAATATATACATATATATAAAAACATTTTTTATAATTATTGTCATTCTAGAATGTGATGTACGGCGAAAAGCTCGTGAGGCACTGGTTAACTGTTAGAGCCATCCTGTACACGACTATCAGCCGACTATTACTTAAGTAAACGATAAATAAATATATAAATACATTATTATTTTATAATTAAATAATTGCACCACTGAGCGTAATATTGTAATGATAAATGTGTATATATATGATACTGATCGAAAAGAAAATAAGTATAAAACACCGAAATTTAAGTATATATTAGATTTTTCTCAAATATTATAGCTTAACGATTCTCTGTAAATCTATGTAAACGTGCTCCACGAACATAAATAAAAGTAAACATACTTTTAAGTTTTTTATTTTATTAGACATTGTCGTAAAAGAAGCCTTATACAATTTCCCATTGTCCCTATTTTACTATTTTTATAGGAAGGGAATAATATTTTTTGGGTGAAGTATAAATATAACAAAAAGTATAGATATTAAAAATTCATTTAATTACTTATCTAGCTGTGAGTTTTCAAACTTATCGATAATTTCTAACACATTAATTTTTTCTTCATCAGTGGCAAAAGTATAATTAACTGTTGCTTTCATTAAATTAATAAGATCATTTTTATTAAGATTAAAGTATGTCACTGCCAATTCCAACTCTTTCGATAATGTTGTGTCAAATACACCTTTATCATCTGTCTGTGAGAAAAAAATTGTATTACGGTAAGTAGAAAGAAAATTTAAGTAAATATTTTCCTTATTTGAAGATAAACTTACACATATGCAAATAGGATGTCTTGAATCATAAAAATATTTGAAATGATGACTGTCATAAGCAAGTACAGTTTTACATTTAATGTTTGATGTTAAGCATAATTCTATAATCAAATAATTTTCAATTAATTAAAGTTAATTTCAAATTACTAAATAGATAGAAACTATATTTACCAACTGGTATTTTGGAATCTAGCAAAGCTTGATATAGCTTTTCTGTCCCATTAGAACTTGGATGTATACATGTACAATGTCCAAGTCTATCAGGTTTAAATTTTATAATATCCATAGTTTCCATTTCATTTGCTACCTGAAAAATGATTAATTTTACTTTTAGTTTATCATAAAGTTTAAGATACACAAACATTAATTTAATAAAGTAGAAATATTAATAATATATTATTTTGAATCTAAAACCCTTGAAATATCAATTTTTTTTTTTTTAATTAGTAAAATTACAAAGTAATAGCATTTCAATAAGAGGAATGAGAAATAGATCTCTTTAACAATATACCTCTGCACAATGTGCTGCTATTCTTAAGCCAGCCTTTCTAGCTTGGTCGAGTAATTCTATAAATGCGTCTCCTTTTGTTGGGTCTCCACTCAAATCAATCCCAACTATATCTTTATATTCTTTACTCATCTCTATTGCTAAATGGATATTTTCCTTTGCTGCTTTGAAGCCTTGTTTTCGATTTACAGAGACTAGTAATTTTACTGTTGTGTTTAAACCTTCCGATTTACATGTCCTATGACAAAAGTTAAAAATGGTATTTCACACATCAATTAATATTTAAATATATTTTGAAAACAATTTTTGCATAAAAAATTAAACTTACTTTATAGCTCTTAGAATAGCTAAAATATAGTCCTTTTTTGTCATTCCACTTTCAGCACGAGGTGTACTTCTTAACTCTAAATATATTACATTATCTTCCGAAAATTCTTTTATTGTATCATAAGCTGCAATATAAACAGCATCCATTGATGTAGTTACTGCATAGGCAAACCGGAAAATTTCAAATATTCTGTAAAAATGAAAATATTAACTGTGTTATATTAATCACAAAACTTTAAATTTACTGAAAATATAAAAATAAAAATTACTCTGATAGTGATTTGCAATTCTCAAAATCAAAATTTACCCATTCTTTAGCTTCTGTTGGATCTTTCATTTTGTATAATTTCAACAAAGTTTGTTTACTCAAAGATCCATTTAGATGTGCATGAAGCTCCTTAAATAAAATATCATGTTTTTTATTTAAAATGCTTAGAAAGGTAATTTTTTAAAATAGTACTAACTCACTATTTTAGGTATCTTTCGGCAAAATGTTTGTAACTTTTCATCACATTTTTCATCACCTGGATTTGTACTCATTTTTCTTGTGTAAATTTGCAAATATTTCAAAAATTTAAATAGAAATTACTTTTTGTTTAATTTGGCATTTATTCTTATCATTAGATTTCATTAATTGTAAGCTGCTGTTCAAGAGGCCTGCGATAATATCAATTTTAGTATATTTATCTTTTAAGTGGAAAATTAAGATTCTTTATATAAGAAAAATTCTTACATAATGAACGGTTTATTTATAAAAAAACATCATATAAAAAGTTACTACAGATGGATATAATAAGGGTATTATAATGTGGAAAGATTAATAATAAAATATGAATTGAAAAAAAAATAACCAGTTTAACCTGTTTTTTAGTTTGCTGTTTATTTAAAATATTTGTATTTATATCTACTCAATAAATAACTATACAAAATTTGTACTATAAAACTATCGTGGATCATGTGGAAGTTTAAATCCAACAAGATTTGCCGTTTCTTGAATACTTCTTTCTCCTGCTCCACTGTAGTATTTATTAATTTCTTGATATCTTCTTATGGAGTGCAAATAGCACAAATAATTTTGTGTTATATTTTGTAATTCTTCTCGGGCTTTACAAAGAATTTCTGATGTCTCTTTGTGAGTTCGAGCTTGTTCAAGAACATATTGCATAGCCATGTTCTTTCTTGCTGAATGATTTGAAGAAGATTGGCGTATTTCATGAGCCATCTGGCGCAGTAATGACAGATTTGCATTCATCCTAATTCAAGACTTTTTGCTGCTATGAATTCAGGATCGTTGTCTTTGCACAATAAATCTGAACTTTTTTTCCAAAACTCTGGAGAAACGATGTCCAACTTTTCCTTTGTAAATGTATGAAATGAAATTCCACTGAATGTGTTAGGATACTCAAAGTTATTCCTCAATTTGATCTCTGTTACATATGGCTTCAAGATGTAAACATAATAAGCAGTTTGCTTAAGCAAGGCATCGGTAGTATGACACTCGAGCTCGGACCAACTGTTACCTAACAAAATACAATTGCGTATTAAAGGCGACCAATTAGCATATAGAAAGTTATTCGTTAGTTGTTTTGAACAATGAGGCATGAACACAAGTGTTGAATGATTGTTTATGACTCTTTTTCCTTCTTCGTTACTATCAATAACTTGCAGATTCAATTCTTTCAAACTCTCGATTTCATTTTTTGTGAAAAGGGGATCGTAAACAAACACATTGGAGGAATAAACTGATTGTATGTATAGCAGTGCCGCTAGTTGGTATTTTGGACAGTTGTGCTCGGAAAAGTTGCCAAGACCATAGCAAACGATATCTATAATGCCGTCAAACTCTAAGCTGGCCAATGATTTTTTCAATTCGTTAAGCAACGTTTGACGGAATGGCGATTCCCGAAATTTCAGCAAAGCTACTTGCACCTTGCCAACAATTTTATCCACGGGCTCAGACTCTACAAGATTATCGTCGGGCTTTCGACGTACGTTTGTTTTTAGTTGGAGCTTGCGCTGTCGACGTCCGTTGTATTTTACTACTTTAAAGTCGTCATTTTCCTCGCTAACCATTATACGAGTACTGAGTTACGATTATCGAACTACTGTGAGTTGGTAAATATTTGAAAAAATAAAAATTACCAATAGATACCTGAAAGTGAGGTTAGACACTAATCCACTGCGGAGTTGTTACAAGCCTACAACTTGTAGTACGGCGCCATATTTTTTTGGACCGGAAGTTGTAGTATACAGTCAGTATGGAGACGGAGCTTCTAAAGGCGGTAAATTCAGTTGTGATCAAAGGATATACCTACTCGTATTGCTGATGTTTTTATTATTACACTTCAGTTTTTTCATAAGTTTTCATATTTTGCTAATTTAGACAATGACAATCGGGGAAAATAAAAATGAAAATATTTATATGAAAAAAAAATTGTTTTATTCATAATTCTAAACATTTTTTTGTACATTTCCTTATATTATTCTAAAAATTTTCTTATTATATTACATTGCGAAACATTTTGCCTTTATGAGCTTGTTTCTTAATTGTCAACCACAACGGGAAGATTATGGAATGGTTTCTGTAACAAAAAAGAAATAATTAATACTTATTTCGCTTATAATAAATAAATAAAGAATATTGATAAATAAAAAATGAATTTTAAACATTTTTTCATCAAATAGATCCTCGGATTTTAAATAAAAAATTAACTTCATAGACTTCATTATACAATCTTATCAAATCTATAAGATATTTAATTTAAAACATGTATTTATTATAAATAAATTACTTTATTATAAATAAATCTTGGTACAATTGTGTATAGACCATTTTTTATGGATAAAGTTAAATTCCAAATAATAAATGCTTGAAACAACAAAATTAATAACGAATAATAATTATACTCACGTAAGTCGTAGACTCGTAATTTGGGTGAGCAGCAATGAACTCAAGTCCTCGCGCGATACCAGCGGGTATGGGTGGTGGCGTAGGCAGATGGTCACCCTCGACGTGGAAGCCATTCTCATCGGCGATGTACTTGAGGTGGAAGTGGTTGCCCTCGTGGTCAACGTACGAGATCTCGCCTTGCTGAACAGTCACGTCGTCGTCACCGACGCGCTTCACTGTACCCTGCTCCTGTACCTGGATACCATTGTCGGAGTCCCATACGTTCACGAACGAACCGTCGGGGTTTACTTCCATGTTTTGCTGATTTATGCGAGCACTGGCGAAAGAGCCGTCCGAAACTGGCTCCTGGTGGTGACTGTTCAGTGTGGATTCATTAATTGTTATATTGTGTGCGTGTGTGTGGTGGTGTATGTATCAATAATTTTAATTTATAATGTGATGAAAATGGATACTGCTTGTGTAACTGATTAAATTTCTTTGGTAAAAAAAGTTTAAAAAATATATTCAATAAAGCAAGATTATTAAAGGATTCTAAACATGAGTAAGAGGTGTACGTTTTACTCAAATAATTAACAGTTTTATACAGCTTTTATTGAATATACGAAAATTATATTCTTTTCTAATAAAATAAAATCATAAAGTACGATGGCGAAGAATAAATATATATTTTAGCTGAAAATATTTCTTACCGAGAAACTACGGCCTCATGATGATAAATTTGAGACTTCTGATGAACGTCAGCCACTTGAGTCTTAGCAACGATCAGGTTGTGAGCGATAGCACCGCTGCGTCCGGCGAACGACGGCTGGTGAACGGCTGGCTGATGGTGGACGGGTGCTTGTTGGTGCACACTTACTGCACCTAAGTACATCAATAAAACAGTATGAACAATGATAGTTATAAAAGCAAGTATTGAGAAAGGGGTAAGAGCTATAAAGCGTACTGTGCACATTGTGGTGAAAAGCTCCGGCGTGTCTTCCAGCTACTTGCTCCGGACGGACTAACGGCGCCTGCTCGACTGTGCTGAGACTGTGGTGATGGCCGGCACCCAATGGGCTCAGGATCCCAGGTGCAGCGAGGGACGTCGCCGCGAGAGACAGTAGTACCTGCGTGTAAGAAAGTATATATGCTTTTATTATAGATAAAAGAGTAATAGGGTGAATATAAATAGATAATAATTATAGTCTTTGATAATGAAGTTCAGTTGTGTTATATAAGTACTTTAAGTAAATTGGTAAAAAAAAATATATACATAATGCGAAGATAAACAGCCCTAATCAGTTTATGAAATAACAATTAAATTTTTAGTAGGAAAATTAAAAATAATTTTTTCATATGAAATTAAATTTTAAACAAATATTACAAATTTATTAAATATTATTAATTCTTTTACGAAAAACAAATTAAAAACCTAATAATATTTGTACTACAAATCTGTGTGACAATACATCATGTTTCACATAGTATTTCATTTTATTCCCGTGTATATTATACTTACAACGAACGCCAGCATGGTGATGATTATGATGGGAGAGAAGTCGGGCCGCGCTGAAGATGGACTGATACGGCGCGGATGTCACCGGCGGCTTTTTATACGGCGACATCCTTTTTTTCCTGCTCCCAGAGCAGGTTTTGTGCTCTAGCCGAACTGCCCCCGAAGAGTTCGTTATAATTCGTCCGATTATATGGACGGACCGAACGACGTGCGACGTCTTCTCTTTTTAATCCCGCGCCGCGTTTGTGTGTATACGACCAAATGAAGACACGCTGTTGCTTATCCAGCCGCATAAACAAACAATAAAAATTTCGAGGAAAGATAATAATGTGCAAAGTTATATATGCTATTAGTAAGGAAATTAGTGGCCGGATTTTGCAATATATACCGATTACATATTATTGTTATCGCAAGGATTGTGGAGACAACCAAGCCTCTCGCACGTCTAATCTTTAAGGAGATTTTTTTTCGTTTGTCCGAGCTAGATGAGGAAGCGCTTGCACGTGTATTTTTAATTGAGTCGCGTTCGGTGTGCAAAAGTGAAAGGCGCGGGGGTCTTTTTCCATCACATCTGCTTCGAATATATAGCGGACGAGTGCAAAACGCCGGCCTTGGGAACAGGGTTTTTTTCGCGGGTTTCGAATAATAATAGTCCGATGCCAGTTCAAACCCTTTGTGTGCGGCGCGGCTCTGGTTGTGCGCGCAAGATAACATCGAGTCGTAAATTTTGTTATTGTTGTGTATTAATTTAATATCACGCATTTTTTGTACATAAATTTTATTCTTTTGTCATTGAACGTTAAATGCTGGTTTTTTCAAATACAAGTATATAAATATTGGTATTTGTGTACATGCAATATAATGTTACTCAAGTTGTACCTATAATATGATCTCTGTACTTATTAACATCAACATTTTTATACAAGAAAAGTCATTTGGGAAACTTTAAAGAAAATTAATGTCAACTGTTTATGAAGACGTATTTATTATCGTAAATTATTATGAAAATTAATAGTTTCATTTTAATTAAATGCTTTGACAAAGATTTAGTTTATGTATTAATCGAGAAGTAACAATTATTTGAAACAAAAATTAATTGCGTCATAGTATAACATATTTATTTCAAAGCATCTGTGGTAAAATTATAAGTTAAATATTTTTAAAAACAATAATTGAAAATAGAATCTGATGATAACATATTTTTTTTTTTTTTTACTTTTTTGGCAAAGAACTAAACTATACTAATGTAAGTCAAGTTATGATTCAACTTTAATTTATAAAAAAACATTGTTATAAGAGCTAAAAATATGCAAAATCAAATAAATCAAGTTACGATCGCAACTCCGGTAAAAAAATCAACCGCACAAGTTATTTTTCAACGTTAGCTATATACACTTACGTGTATTCTAAAGATCTAAATCTGTAGCACCATAAAACGGCCAACGAATGCTGAATATATAATTGAAATCTAAGAGTCCATGCTTTTGTTTTATCTAAGTCTATACTGTTTTTTCCGTACAGGGCAGATCCTGGGAATCCGCCGCATATATTTGCATAAGTAATTAGTGGCGCAACTTTAGATAAATGCCTTTTTCACGAGAACGAGAAAAATGATGGCGACTTACCTTCACTGCGCCGATAAAACTAATCTAATTCAAATGAATTTTTTATATACAAATGCTGTAATATGGAATCTAACTATACTTAATGTAGTCACATATTCAGAAGTCATAATAAGATATGGATCTGATGAATCAAACTTATAATCTTCGAAGTTTTTTTTGCTTCTATTACAAGTAATTAGCAGACTGTTAATAGTTTCAATCGAAAAATATGAATTTAAATTAAATTTATATTATATCTAATTAAAATATTATATAGAGATTCTGAGTACTAGGAATCGAATCAAGCTTCCTAAAAGCGATGAAGTTTTAGAAACCGTTTTATGAGATTAATCAATTCCTTATATTGAAATGTTATCAAACTTTATTTTTTGGAAAATTTTAAAACCCAATGTAAAATATCTCGGATTGATTCCAATCAATATTAACAAAAATTGTATTTATCGAATATTATTGTTTGCTTCTATGTGTTATTTATTTATTTCTATTTTTAAGATTCAATGGTATATCCATTGGTAAAACATCTTTCGTCTTACAATTAGTGTGCTGAAATTATTATAGTCTACAGTGTTGGAAAAGTATGGGTAATAAATGATCAGTGCAATCCCTATGAGAAAAGGTATAGGGGATACGCGGCTACGGTACCTGAGCTGAACTCAGATTATGTATAATATTCCACATAATATCCATATCAATCCTATATTTCTCTTATGCGGGATTCCCATCCTCCTAATATTCCAAGTTTTTTTACGCTAGATTAATCTTATTAATTTTGCATATACATAATAAATGTAAATACGAAATATATTCTTTAGATATATGTAAGTACGTGATATGAATCAACAAATGTTAACATACTAAATTAATCGATATAAAGTTAATTTCACAGACAATTTTTTCTTAATAAACTTAAATAATAAATGCTATCAGTGTAAATGATAAAGTAGTAATAAATATGTACTAAATTCCCAACTGTGAGCGTACCAATACATTAAGTAAATTAAAAAAGTTCAAAAGTTTAACATAATTTAAAGGCTTACGAAATTTACACACATATAAAAATCCAAAAAAGATATAATACACGATCCAAAAGATATTGTTAACAATTTCAAAATAAAATAAAATGTTAGATTGGCTTAATGTATGTCTAAAAAAAATTTCATCTACATATGCAATTTGTACTGTAAAAAAAGAAATTCAAATTTTAATCCATTCATATTTCCCCTAAGTATTTCCCGCCTTATCAAACCATTGCTGATCATTGACCACTTATCTGCGCGTCAGCTAGACGGCGTCGTAAGTAGTCACAGCAGTCACACCGGACAATTACAGAGCTTCAAGAAGAACGAACATCACCGTATATCTGGAGTCCGCGAATACGGTGCTCCGTGCTTCGTACCTCTTCCGCTTTGTTTACCTTTGCTCTTGCACAATTCGCCTCGGCGCTTATCTCGCGGGGCTATCTATTTTTGCGGATTTCGTCCGCGGAGCGACGTACCTACTTACTACGCGGCGCGCGCCTATATGTTATGTGTGTTGAACGGGCTCTACGATTATAACCTGTTGTCGCGTTGGTCGGCATTTTGCAGAGATACCGAAACGCTCACCGCTGTCTAGTATATACACACATACGTATTGTTGGATTTACAGTTGCAACTCGAGGACTGCAGTGCCATTGGTTTCGCAGCTTGAAAGTGAGGATACACACATTGTGCATGTCGCTTTGAAAACGTGAGTTTTGCTTTTGCGACGCTAAACGTCCAAAATCGTCACTAAGACTGGAATATATACTTATGTTTTGAGGTTTCCGTTATAAACTATGATAGTTTGGGAAAAATATATGCCCTGACCTTTAAACGTTTCAGTGTCACATCTGTTGTTGTCAACTCTTTTATTGAATTTTCAGCGTGATTCAAAATGTCAGAGCAATTTTTGGGTTGTACTGTTTCCATAAAATGCACCGAGGATATAGGAAGCTATCAGGGGCAGATCATTGCTTTAAATGACCAAACTGTTACACTTGCGAAAGCATTTTGTAATGGTGTACCTCACAGTTCTCCCCATGTAACAATCAGGTTTGTTTTTTTTTGTTTTAATTTAATTACTTAGTTTTATTAACAATTATGTTATTATCAAGAAAAAGCTTTATTTTATTAATTTTATATATGAACAAATTACTAGAAATTAATGTAATTCGTAAACGGGAATAAAATTGTTTTCAGAGCAAAAGATATAATTAACTTAGACATAGTATCTGTAGAAGATACAACAGCACCCCAGAAAGATGTACAAACTCAAGGAAAGGTTACTGTGAAAAGGCCAATTGCAAAGCGAGTTGGTAGATCTGTCTCGGAATGTTCTGTGCCAATAGCTTCACCGCACACTACACAAACTGTTACAAATTCAAGAAAGCCATCAGCTGATGCACAACCTTACTCTGAAATGCCAAATACAAATGGAAAAGCTGGTCCAGGTAAATTTTTTGACATTTATCATGTTTACATACTGTTATTTTAAACTTTAAATCAAGAGTTATAATTTATTTCTGTTTTACTTTTTTGTAGGTCAATCTAGGACATCTAGAAAAAAAATGAGTGAAAGGGATGAGCAAGCATTTGGCACACCTATAGACCAGTCCCTCAATCAAGATTTTGATTTTGAAAAGAATCTTGCTTTATTCAATAAAGAGGTTTGTTTTAAACTATAGTTTATAAATATACGTAATAATTTATCCAATTATATTAAAATTATTTTATTAAATTATTTTGTTTTGTGCTGACAATCTTGTATTTATTTTAGGCTGTATGGCAAGAAATAAACTCCAAAAGACCAGATGTTGTCCAACAGTCTCAGAATAGAGGAGGCAATAAAGCTAGATACAGGCATGATGAAAATGTAATAGAATCAGAACCTACTGCACTCAGACAAATTATTGCACCTACTTCAGGATCCAGAGAATACGTTACAGATGATGGTTTAGTAATCCCTAGTATAACATTGGATCTACAGCGGCAATTAATTGGAGCTGCAGATCGTTTAGGAATCAGTTGGGAGAGAAGAGTCAGTATTAATATTTTATACTATTAACATTATTAATTAGTACATTAATTGCATTACTAATATAAAACATTTTTTTTTAAATTGGCTTTAAAACTGTATTTCTATTAGTTTTTTAAATTATTTCATGCAAAAAATCTATTAAAAAATACATTAATAATATTAATATTACGTAGTAACATAAAATTTAATTATAGGTGGAACTATTAGGTCGAGCTGGGACTGAAATAATTCTGCAACTCCTTGGCGGAGCTCATCGACTGAACCCTAACAACGCTCATCAATGGCCCACGGTGGTGGCTTTGTGCGGGCCCCATAGATCTGGGGCCGCCGGTATTAATTGTGCTCGTCAGCTGTCCAGCCATGGTGTCAAAACAATCGTCTACGTAGAGAGCTCCGAAGATATTTTTCTCCTTCAGGAACTCTCACTGTACAAGTTAACGGGCAACAAAGTTGAGACAGAGGTAAAAAAATTGCCAGCCGTGGCAGATCTCATAATCGTTGCCCTCTACGAAGAGAAATCTCCTAGAACTGTAACTCCAGTAGCCAAATGGGCCAATAATAATCGGGCATCGATGCTGGCAATCGAGCCTCCATCGACGGGTACACCTGGCATCGTCAGCAAGTATAGTCTGGTATCAGGCTTACCTCTCTCACATTGTCCCGAGAATGGTAGGCTGTACCTGTGCAATCTTGCACTGCCCAACAAAGTCTTTTCCGACGTGGGTATCACCTACCGATCGCCGTTTGGCCCTAAATTCGTTATACCTCTGCACCTTAATAGTTCCTAGCAATTTAGCCGAGGCAGCTGAGAAGACGAGGATCATCACTACGATGAGACAACGACGATTATGATCAAGCGGTTTGATGTACTTTGACACAGTGGTCGCCCCAGCCCTCGGTACGTCCGAGCGCCGCATCGCATCATACCATTATTGCCAAAAGATTATACACAGAGCGCGCCTTTCGTATATCGGTCGATAAACCGACAGGCCTGGCTTTTTTCTGGATGTTCAACACCGTTCGCGCAAAGACTTGAAAACGAAGAAGAGGATAATTGCATCTGGATTGTACTGAAAAAGGAATAAGTTGCACTGCAACGAAGAATTAAGCAACTGCTTTGTTAACATGTCTACTTAGGATAGATTACTCCCAAGTTAAAGTGTTACATTGAAAACAAGTAAAAACTTACTTGCATCAACTTAATTACATTAATTAGATTTGGTTCGGTTTAACAAATAATAAGGTTTTTTAGTTAATTAGCTTCTTAATTGAACAAATTTCATGATATCAATAAATTCTCTTTTCTTAAAATAATAACTTAACTTGAGTGTGTTTTCTTTTGCCGAATTATAAATTACTATTTTTGTAAAATTATACAACGTACAATGTTTTACTCAAGTGAAGTTTGTATTGATATTCGTCTAAAAATAGTTAACGGAGTCTAGAAAGATTTTCATTAATCAATATTTATTATAATCGTTTACTCCAGTTTTAATTTAAGAAATAGATAAACTTAACTTCAAAATTGTGCTAGTTTTTAATGTTTTCAATGAATTCTTCCGACTAGGGCTTATCATTTATCTTCATACAAACGGTCGATCTGATCATGTGACAGTGTAACAGGTAGGTATAACTAGCAAGATTCGACAATTGAAGGTGTACAGAATATGCATTCAAATTCTGAATTGAGCAAACGCAATTCGCGGAATTTTTTAAGATTTTTAGATGTTAGGACTTGGTTTACCATATTCAGAATGAATTGAAAAATGTTCAAATTAATTTGTCAAATAAATTGAGGCCAAGAAATATGTGATTCTTAATTATATTCAAATTTTATTTTTATTTTTGTGGTAGAAATACAAATCTTATATTGTTTCCTTTTTTTTTAATTGCAGTACAGATAATTTATTCATATTTTATACATGATAGTGAAACTTGTCATTGGAGAACTGATTTGTGTAAGCTTACTTATTAATTTCATATTAAACTAATGTACTCCCTGATATATCTGCTTATTTCTTCTCAAACTTTTTGCTTGATAAAAAAACATGTACTTTGGAAAACCTTATTTGTTAGCTATATATATGTTTGCTTTAACAGTTTTGTGAGAAATTCCACCAGACTTATTTACTGCGGCGTGTAATAACAAGCGTGGTGAACAAACTTGTACGTTTAAAAATTTTTCCCGCGAATACTTATTTACCTCTGATGCGTAATTCGTTGAGAGCGCACGTAATTTGAATCGGAGAGCGACAACGGCATATTCTTTTTTTTGTCAATCCCGATAAGCAGCCTTCACTGCTCAGACGCCCGACTACATTAGGTATATACGTTTATCTCTCCGCTTCTGGCGGAGCTTATAGTACGCGTTATCGCATTGTGATTTAAAGCCGTTTTCTTATCTACCATCGTGCGGAGTATAGTTAAATTTTTTTATATTATTCCGTCTGTTCGGAGAGCATAGCGAGATTAATTTCCGCTAAATGTCGACAAATGCGTCATTAATTTATTAAACGTAGTGCGTGCAATCGTTATGCGCTCATAGCGAAATACTGAAATTCCGTGGAGTGTTTGGTTTTCTCGTTGGTGTTAAAAAGTAAGAAAATTTCAGCTATCAGCTGAAAGTGGAGTTTTTACATAACGACGATGTGAGACGTCTTGTGCTCTTGCAGCTGTTGATTCTTCCTCAACTTACCTCGTTCATTTTGCGCTGATTCATCGCTGTCGGTTAATTATTGTAATGTTTCGTGTACATTAAATGTTTGCGCGAAGTGACAGCCAAATTACAATATTCAATGTGCAACTGTATGGAGCAATAAAGTTGCACCATATCCGTATGGAGAAAGGTAGAGAAGCTGAGGTATGTTACTTCAGAAATTCAAATGCTCTTTTGTTAATTTAAGAAAAATATTTTTAAAATTCATTCTATAGAAATTGTTCCTTATTGCATTGCAACAATGTACAAAACATATTTGGTGACTTTTAATTAGTTTAAATGGCTACAAGAAACTGATTAATGATGTAGCATAAATTTAAAATTTTAATTTTTAGCACATTTTTACATTAGTTTAGATAAGTATTTTTCATCTGCATAAATAGTCAAAGATTTCAGTTGAGGAAGAAAAAATTTAATTTTTACAAATTTATTGTGGTATAAACTAAAATTATATCAGAAATATCTTGCAAAGATAATCTTTTTATAAATACTAAATGAAAGATTAAGATTTTTCTTTTTAATAGGAAATATGAAGATATTTTTATGAATATATTCAATCATAATATACATAACAGTATAAATTATTCGAATTATAAGTTCCTTGTAAAATATTTCATTATTAATTTAATAAAAAATTAAATTATTATAAAATGGTACCAAATTCTAAATTTTCAAATAATGCAATAAAAAAAACCATTTCTATAGACTTGTAAATTTTAAAAGTACATGGCTTTTTAAATTAACAAAAATTGAATTTCAGTAACATCCATAGAATGCCAGGTACCTTAACATATCCAATGTATGCTTGCGTGGAACCACCTCAACCTCGTCGACGAGCTCACTCGTGGACACATCATCATCGCCTCACTCATCAACAGCAGCAAGACTCAAATGCTCGACCTGCTAGAGTCTCTTTGGTTCATCTTCCTCCCGTAAGAAACTAGAGTAATTCCGTTTTTTAATGTCACATATGTATGTTCATCATAAAAGTAGATGGGATATAATTTATTTGTTGAGGCACATGTGAATTGCACGACACATGATAAATTCTGTTTCTGCTGTTATTTGCTAAGAGCTTTTAACGCAGGATGATTAAATAAACTGAAAGCAATATTTCAAATATAATATTGGAACATATGTGTTTACATTGTACTCACATAAAAGGTTTCTTAATTTCTCTGTTTACATGAAATCTGAAAACAGACATTCTTTAATACACTTCCATTACTCTAAGAAATTACATATATGTACATATTTGGTAAGTGGCTAAGAGAAAGTTCTGTTACTTTTTATGACAAACAAGTAACAACAAGTAAAATCTTTAATATTTTCATATAAAGCTTTATGCGATTTTTAGTTTATTAATTAATTTTCTTCAAAATAGAGTGTCAAATTGCAATAATTTACAAGAAAACTAAAAAATTAGATTTATTTTTTGCAAAAGATGATCAGGACAATTTTGGTTTGCTAATTAGTTTTACAAATTAAATTTAACGCCGATTCTATACTAAAAAAACACGTTTATAAGATTGATATTAAAGGTCTCACGTCAAAATAATAATTCTTGATAATTTTAAAAAATATATGAACGGAACACGCCAGAACGAAGTAAAAATCAATATGCAAATTACATTGGCATTGAAAATAATTGTAGTATAGGTAGTCAACAAATAAGTACGCGAGTCGACACTCGACTGTGATGTCCTTTTTTGAATGATATTCAGTTGCAGTGTTGCCGAACAAAAAATTTTAACATTTTGGCGGGAAATGTATTGTTATTTAAATAATTTGACATTATAAATTATAATATTTTATCAATACAAAAATCAATGAAAATACCTACCTATCGCTGCATAATAAACATATTTAAAATTATAAGAATTTAGGCAACGTATTCAAACGTATTTGTTATTCGTATGTTTTAAAAGAACATAAATCAAAAGTTTTTATAACAACCCCATTATATTAATAATTTTTTCTAATGTTAGGCCAATGACAATCTTAATGTACACATAAGATTGCAGCTTTTGGTGCAACCATAAAAATCCTAATGATGCCCGGCCGCGTAAGAACGATCGAAGACAGACTTCCCCACGATCAAAAAATCCCGAGAGCTTTTACAATTTGCACATGCTTCTATAACCTGAAACCATCGTATATATTACAGTTCTTTCAATCCCACAAAAACCCCATATCCCACGTTTAAAGTCATTCGATCAATTCCGCATAACTTCATTCGTCATCATGCCGCGCGTAAGTACATACATACCATAAGAAAAAAAGTGCGCGTGCACCGAGAACTTCTCGCGAAGTAGGTATACAGGTAGACACGCGAGTGCGCTGGCAACGCTGAATCACACGCTCGTTTTTACACGCACATATGTACACATCGCACACACATACGGATTACGGAGGAGGGAAAGGTAGCCATCTTAGTAGTGCGAGGAGGCGCATGTCACATCCGTCTCCCCGGCTGCTGCTGTCGTCGCCTACGTCGTCGCCGTCGCTGCTGCTTGCGCGCGCGAGGCACTATATAATATAGTGGATCTGACTCCGCTATAATATACATGTATATATAGTATACATACACACATACACACACATACATTTACACACGTGTACGCGTGTGTATGTATATGCGTACGTGCGCGCGCGCTCCGAGAATCGAGATACCGATACCACTGTGCGCCACCGCTGCCGTCGTTGCGCCGTGTATATGCGACAAGACTCTCTGCCTCTGCTCTCTGTTTCTGGCCGAGTGACTGCTGCTGCTGGCTGTGCGTGTGACGTAGCGCGGGGTTAAAGCAAAATAGGTTTCTTGATGGCTGCTGCAGCCGAGAATCGTCATCACGACTCGCCCGTCAACGACTGAGAGTGTTAATCGGGCTCGCGCGCGTGTCTCCACTCTGCGTGTGTGTGTGAGCCAAAGAGAGAGAGAGAGTGTATACGTAGCCGTCGTCGTTATTCGGAACAGTAGAGGAAACCCGCGTGCGCTCTGTTCGCCCTGTGGATCCTGTTTTCGAGGCGAGAACGGAGAGGCGAGGTGCCCAGGAGGTCCGAGAGCCAGCGTGTGCGCCGTATACGCGAGGAGCGAGAGAGAGCTAGAAGGAGTCGGCCTCCGCACGTCACTGGCACGTCCCGGGAGTTAATGGCAGAGGAAAATGTCTACGGCTACAGACCGACGTTCGGCGCCGACGGCAACGACGTACGTACAGCTATACCCACCGAGATCAGCCCTTATCCCCGCTGAGGCAGCTCCAATTCGCATTTAGGAGCCAGGACCGTCTGTGCTCGCTTCCCACTGGCATTTCTTATCGTAATGCACGACCCTTGCATACCAGTCAGTTTAATCGTTGTTCGCGCGAATTCAAAGCTAGTCAAGCTTTCGTATTTTGCAATTATTCATAGGTACTGATCTCTGCAAGAATGCTCAAATAGGCCCATGAAGCAATGGGACCTGAGCATCATGCAATGGGCTGGGATTGTAGGCTGTGGCAGCCTGATGCGATGCTAATGACTAATCAAACAAGCATTGGAACTAGTTGATTCTGTCACTTGTACAATTGTACTGGTAGCTCTTTTTGCACAATGCTCTATATGTGACTTTTGAGCATATATACTTAACTTTATACTGTGCTTATAGTGTAAATTGATTAAATGCTATTAAACTGTACATTTGCCTTAATCAATAGTTTACTTTATCATTTTTGTATGTGTCTTGCAGTCTATTACTTGTATATGGACTATATATTTTTATGAACTATATATTTCACTCTAATAATTCAAATCATATTGTTTAGGATTATAAAAAGTAATCAAAGTCAAGTTAACTGTAAACAGTGCTGCCTTTTATAGATATACTTATAACATAGGTTATTATACCTGTTTCATTGATTCAGAGTCAGGCTGTATTATATAAAGATTTTAACAGACAAGTGAAACTTTTTTAATAAGTTCTATCATTTATATTTCTAGAGAGAAGAAGCTACAAGCAGGTTAAGGTTACGGGTGCAAGCTGGTCATAATTTAGCAAGAAAAGACATTTTTGGAGCTAGTGATCCTTACGTGCGCATAGAGTTAAATACTGTCAATGGCAATGATACTGTGGATGCTGTACTTACAAAGACGAAGAAAAAAACCCTTAATCCAAAATGGGGTGAAGAATTCATCTTCAGAGTAAGTTGAGAAACCTGTTTATTACAAGGAGTTACATATGTGCATGATCTGGAAACATTTTAAATATAGTTCAAAGAATTGGAATTATAATTAAAGAGTATGTGTTTTATTAATGTTATTAATGTTAAATTGTTTATAATTTTAGGTGAAACCACTTGAGCACAAATTGGTGCTACAAGTATTTGATGAAAATAGACTAACAAGAGATGATTTTCTTGGAATGGTTGAATTGAGTTTAAATAGCTTGCCAAAAGAACAGGAAGGTCGAACCATTCCCAATAAACAGTATATTCTTCGTCCACGAAAGTAAGTTATACAATTTTTATGCGATTGAATTATTTGTTAGAAACAAAATTTCAAGTTTAATTATCATTACAGTACAAATCAAAAGTCAAAGGTAAAAGGTACTTTAGAAATCTACCATGCATATATATCAGATACAAATGGTGCCATCAATGATACAGAACCATATACAGAAGATTCAGGATGGGAACTCTTGGGAGGTCAGATGTCTATTTCAAACACAACTACAACTCCGGAAGAACAACCAGCAGAGGTAGAGTATATTATGTTTATTCATAAGTTTTGCGAGATATATTTAATTTGACTACGCTCCATACTTAGAATAAAAATACAACTATGGAAACGATGGGGAGGGTTAACCCATAAATTAATAACAACATCACATAATATTTTCCAATGTTTCGCTGCACTAAGAGGCTGACAACTAGGTGCAGCGAAACGTTGGAAAATATTATGTGATGTTTTTAATTTATGGGTTGACCCTCCCCATCGTTTCCATAGTTGTATTTTTAATTTTGCCAGATATCTCTTATTATTTTACCATTCTTTGATTATTTGTATTTTACCAGATTATATACTTCTAATTCTAGTAAATTTAAAAATTAATAAATACTTTTCAATTTAAGTTTAATACGTAATTAAATTTGTTGTACTGAATTGTTAATAGAGATAAGAAATTCGTTCCATTGTATTGTATCAAAAAACTTTTTTATTGTTATTAGAAAAAGTATTTAAAAATATTTAATTAACATATATAAAAATTTAAATTATAATATTTTAATGTTAATTAGATCCAAACACTTGGTCCATTACCGCCAGGTTGGGAAGAAAGACAAGATGCTAATGGAAGAACGTATTATGTCAATCATATAGCCAGATTTACACAATGGGATCGACCCACTACATTGTAAGTAATAAGATTATTTGTTACTTTATTAATCACGTAGTATACTCACATGTCATAATAGAAATTCATTGATGTAATAATCAGAAAATTAAACATGAAATATATTGTTTTAATAATTTTTAATTTAAATGTTGCGCGTAAATATCGAAATCACGTTATTTTTTAAGGAATCTTAAAACAATTATCTTTTTTATAGAAAATATGTTTGAAATCATATTGAAGACATTATAATTATTTTTCATACTATTTCTTTTTTTTTATTAATTATTAATGATATAAATAATTGTTGAAATAAGTTTTGCATTTACTTTTTGCATTATAAAACTACTATATTATCTTAAAATTATCATTCGTATTATTAAATTCTACTTTGAAGTAGAATCTTTCAATGGAACAACGAATTTATAATCTGATATTGCAGGTTAAACCCTAGTTCCGATCGACTAATTAGAAAAGTATTATAGTAAATATTTACGTAGGCTTTGCTAAGATTTGGATCGACCAATTTAGTCGTAACTCAAGCCTGTCGCAAATCATCACGATTTTAAGAGTATAAAAATGGCGACACTAACTTTAATAATGTATTTTATGCTTTTACCGCCATTTATAATGCGATTTCTAATTTTTTTTATATTTTTACGTATACGAAATGTGATTTAACAGGAACAGTCAACCTACTGGAGGCGTGACACAAGAACAAAGAAACTTAGACACAGCAACCACAGAATTTCAAAGACGATACCACATTAGCGCGGACGACGCGTCGGAAGGTAGACAAAGGACTTCTGGTATTAGCATTACACCGGTAAGATAAATATTCTTGACACTTCACTTATAAAATTACTTGTATTTTATAAATGTATATAAAAGATTGCGTGTAAATATCTCATACTAAATACCACTTCTAGAAATTAATTAGATAACAGTAAACTAGTTTTTTCTTCTTCTTTGTAATAAAATATAGCTCAACTTGTTTTATGTAATCGTACTGTATTTTTGTTACATAAGATGACTTCGCTAAGAACTAATCATAGTAATTTGCCGAGTATTAAAAGTGATTGAAAATTCTGAGTAACGAAAGAATTCAATATATGAGATACAGAGTCTCTTTTATTTTGAAATTTTGCGCAACATTATAAAGTATTCTATACAAATGAGTAGCATGTGGTATGTAGCATTTTGTGCATGTTTTGTATATAAAAGGACGATGAGTTATCTCCGGACGTGGAGGACGAAGGTGAGGGTGGGAATCGAAGGGAAAGGGTTGTCGGTAATGCATCCCAAGATCATGGACATGACAATAACCGGGCCGATCGCGACAACCAGGTACATTATCATACTTTTTTTTTAATTTTTGCAAACGTACACAAATGCATGCTGACAGCAAACTTTTCATCGCAGCATGCTCAATCAATATTTAATTTTAAAAATGTTTAATTAACAACAGTTTTCTATTTCATTTTTATAAAACGTGACTTACTTTATTAATTTTATTATTAACACAGAAAACTCTTCAAAAAGTCCGCACAAAGCACTAACATTTTTACTTTAACACTTGAATGTGGTAAATTAATTTTTATTCAAACAATTAGCTTTTATTTCAAACAATTAGCAGCAAAACCTATATTAACGATTTTGAATGCACATACAGATTACAAATGAATACAACAATTATCTTAGTCTTTCTCGAGCATTTGCATTCAACCATAGTAATTGTTTACTTTATCTGTAGAACGACGACAATGTAGATAGCCCAGCTGGCTCCAGACGATCATCTGAACAGGTAATTACCACTCCTATTGCTCAAAATCCAACAAAAAATTATTTATGAGCTGAGTTTAAGTAAGCCAATGTTTCTTTTCAATTTAAAGATCGCAGAGAGTCCAAAGCCGCTAAATGGTGAAGGCCTGCCACCTGGCTGGAGCATGCAGCTCGCGCCTAACGGCCGCATGTTCTTTATCGATCACAACGAACGCGCTACGACGTGGGTGGACCCGCGCACGGGCAGGCCGAGCTCCATACCCTGGCACAACGTGCCCTCGGCGACGCCACGCAGCGACATCGACCAACTTGGACCACTGCCTGAAGGCTGGGAGGAGCGCGTACACACCGATGGCAGAATCTTCTTCATTGATCACAGTGAGTTAAATTTTTTTTTGTTTTATTCATTTAGGCATATGTTGTAAAAGTTCGCTCTGTTTTATGTATATTTTAATTCAACATACGCTTTTGATGATATGTAAGTTGTATACTAACTGTTAGATATCTTACGATGTAATTTAAATATTTATATTAATACAAAATAAATGATGCAAAGTAATGGGATATTGAATGCCTATTTATTAATAGCAGATCGTTTCCACTAGAAACAATAAAATTATAACATGACATTATTTGTATTTTTAGAAATATTAGTCATTACAGCTTTATATATGTAAGATATACAATAAAACCGGTATTCTTGTAGTTTTCTTAGTAGTCTCGTTAAAAATTAATTCCACGCGTTGATTAGAATCTATTTCGTAAGCCGTTAAGCAATTGTTGTAGTTTTCGACATTGTGCTGATTTGTAAAAAATTTCGTGAATAATCAATACACACCTTTAATTATTTTTACCCAACCCCTAATAATAATAGATGTAGTTTTGAAATGAATGATTTCATTTTGAATTATAAGAATATGAAATATTTAATGCAAGTTATTATAATAAAACAATTATTTTACGAAACTTTTACATGTTCAATAACGGTATCTTATATTTTAATAATGGATAAATTATAATGATAACGGCGGTAATAAACATTTGAATCTTTTACATAACTAAAAATGTAAGTGAATTAATATTTTTAATAAATTTATTTTTTCTAGATACACGAACAACTCAATGGGAAGATCCAAGATTATCAAACCCTCAAATAGCTGGACCAGTATGTATTTATTTATTCCTTTAAGAAGGCGACATAAGTATCTAACTTGATTATTTACGCTACATTTTATTTTCAGGCCGTCCCGTATTCTAGAGACTACAAGCGTAAATATGAATACTTGAAATCGCAATTAAGAAAGCCAGTATGTAAAATATTTTTTTTATATATATGGCCAAGTCTGTCAAACTGAGAGGTCAAAAAATAGAATTTTTTGAAACTCTCAGAAAATGTTCTGCTACTCATTCTGGATATCCCTGAAAATGTTCTGCTACTCATTCTGGATATCCCTGAATTTTTTAAGATTTTTTTGACCCATAGTTTTGGAAATATAAGAGGTCAAAAACTGAATTTTGATGATTTTTTGCATTTTTGACCGATTTTCATTAATTCATAACTCCTCATGGAAGCATTTTTCGCGATAGACACAAGAATAATTTTTTTGTAGAATTCTCTCAGCTTTTCAATAAAAATACTTTTAACGCCGTGCGTTTATGCTTTCATTTACATATATGCAAATGAAACATATAAATTAGAAAAATTAAAAGTCCGATCAGAACTTTCTCTACCAAAAAATTCATGAGATACCTTTTGATTGTCCAAAAGTGTTCGTATGAATCCTGAAATAATTAACGATCGCTTTTACATCTAAAAAAATTCATTCGTGTCATAACTTCTTAAAAAAAGTCGTACACAGGTCTGAAAAAATATAATTAAATTCTACGAAAAATAAAAAAAAAAGTCTACGTAAGATATTTCGAAATTTTGCTTCGTTTTTGAGCTAAAAAGTCCTTTGATATAGATAAAATGTCATCATTAAATTCATAATTTTGATTAATTTTTAGCTATACCCAGAATCAGTAGCAGAACATTTTCTGAGAGTTTCAAGAAATTCTATTTTTTGACCTCTCGATTTGGCAGAGACTTGACCATATATATTTCAATTTGATAGAATACGTGTACATTTTATTAAATTGATTGTAAACTGTAATTTTAATAAATGTTGCCATTTGAAATGAATCATGTTTTCAGAACAATGTTCCCAACAAATTTGAAATCAAAGTCGGCCGAAACAACATTTTGGAGGACTCTTACCGCATTATTAGTTCTGTAAATAGGGTTGATATTCTCAAGACAAAATTATGGGTAGAATTCGAAGGAGAAGTGGGTCTCGATTATGGTGGTCTAGCTCGTGAATGGTTCTTTTTATTATCTAAAGAGATGTTCAATCCTTACTATGGCTTATTTGAATATTCAGCGATGTAAGTTATTTTTCTAATCGTATAAATATAAAGCAACAACAAATTTAATAATAATTTAAATATTTATCACAGGGACAATTACACTTTACAAATAAATCCATTTTCGGGACTGTGCAATGAAGAGCATTTGAACTATTTTAAATTTATCGGTCGTGTAGCAGGCATGGCTGTATACCACGGAAAACTTTTGGACGGTTAGTGATTTTTTAGTCGATAATGACTAATTTAAATTTTTTTACACTTTATAGTTTTGTAATTACATTAAATATTTTTCGGGTATAAAATACCTTTACTAGTTCATATTGTCAATGTACAAAAAGGAAAGAAAGAAATTTAGATACGTTTTTCAATCTTATGTACTTCATAAAAGAAAAGATTTGTTTACTGATGTGGGACGAATATAATGAATTTACTGTGAATAAACGCAATGTAACTTTTATCCTTTAAAGGTAGTCAAGATACATGTTCATAGGTTCATCATAATACGTATCTTATAATTTGCTAGAGTTATTATCATTAAAAAGTTTAAGATTTAACGTTAAAAGTCGATTAGGAATAAGTGATTTTTTGTTTTATAAAGATCAAGTTTTACTAATTAAATATATTGTTATTATTGCAAACAACAGCTTTCTTCATTCGACCATTCTACAAGATGATGTTGAGCAAACAAATTGACTTAAAGGATATGGAGAGCGTCGATTCCGAATATTATAACTCACTTCTGTGGATCAAGGAGAACGATCCAAGCGAGCTCGAGCTCACCTTCTGCGTTGACGAAGAATCCTTTGGACACACATCGCAGCGTGAACTAAAAACGGGTGGTGCCAACATTTCTGTAACCAACGAAAATAAGGACGAATATATAAGTCTAGTGATACAGTGGCGTTTTGTGTCTCGCGTTCAAGATCAGATGAATTCCTTCCTCGAGGGCTTTAATGCACTCGTACCTTTGAACCTTGTAAAGATCTTTGACGAGAACGAGCTTGAGCTTCTCATGTGTGGTATACAACACATCGACGTCAAGGATTGGAAGCAGAACTCACTCTACAAAGGCGACTATCACGCCAATCATATAACCGTCCAGTGGTTCTGGAGGGTTGTGCTATCTTTCAATAATGAGATGCGCGCCAGGCTACTACAGTTCGTCACGGGAACATCGAGAGTACCGATGAACGGCTTCAAGGAGTTATACGGAAGCAATGGACCACAACTATTCACTATTGAAAAATGGGGCACTCCCGATAATTATCCAAGGGCCCATACTTGGTAAGTAATATGATTTTATAAAAAGAAAAACTAAATGAAATCTAGTATTTTTTTCATCTTTATCGCCTGTTTTTTAAAAAATGTAAAGATTTTAAAAATTTTTTAGCTCATATCCAAACAAGTTTTTTGGTAGCTTGAGTTTTACAAAGTTTTAGGCTGTACTCTTGTATAATATTTTCTCATTTAATATAATATATTCAAGTTTAAGCCCAACCTATAATTTAGAACTTTAAGCTCATAGTTATTAATTTAGAAAACTAAATAAATCAGGTGTCCTGTTTTAAATAATCTGGAAATGAACCCTCAAAATTAAAATGCCACAAATTTTATTATGTATTGCATAATTATATAGTACTAATTAACAGATAGTAAATTATTATTATATTATATTGTACATATACATAATTCTAACAATATACTAATTAGATATACACATTTAATGCTATATTATTTTACATACAATATTTGATAAATATCTTTCGGTTGAAGCTGTTTTCCATTCATAAATTATTACTTTTTTTATAATGACGAGAGATGTAATGAACTATAAGGAAAGGTGGGGCAATACGGGCACCCTTTTTTCAATTTAAAATTACAGAAAAAATATAGCAATTTAAATAATATCGAAAATTGCGTTGAATAATTAATTATATTGAGAATTAAAATTAATAGTTTAACATATCATGTTGATACTGGAGAGACCTAAACATGCTCTACCTGTCCCGTAGCGGGGCACGAGTGGCACGGGGGTGGGACACGTGTGGCAAGAGGATTAGGAACCCAACTAACAGACTTTTATGAATACCATAACGAGTATTAAATAAAAACATAATGAAGTAAATGCACTACTTAATCATAAATATAAAAGCTACAATTAAATAAAACAAATAAATATATATAAAATTCTTCATGTATTTTAATGTTAATTTTTAAATTGTCATTGCTTAATTATTAAGCGTTATTATCTAAAAAAACAACATGGCGCTTTAAAGTTAAAAGTCTCAACTATCAGATAATGCTTTATTTTTAAAGTATTCATCTTTTTTTTGCATTCCGCCAGGTCAATGAAATATATCGAATCAACCATTTTTTTCTATTGAAAATTTCATTCTCATTAAACTAAATTAATGATTTTTTTTTTTTTTTTTTTTTTTTTCAAATATTTTTGGCAGGGTCAAATACTAGAAGTATTTGTCTTTGATTTCTGCAAAAATTTGCTCCGAAATATTTATTAATCATTTAAATATCGCGGTGCTAAATTTACCTGCCAGGCTCGCCCTGCCCCACCTTCCTCTACATTGACTACATTTATTTTTTTACTGTAATCTTTTGTGAATTATTAGAAGTTAATTTTGTAAACTTTAAACTTGTTTTGAGATTTTTCCTTTACATATATTATTGAAAACTTGATAAAAATTACTTCAATTTTTTACCTCTGTATCAAATACTAGCTGTAAAATATGAAGACTATAGTTGAGATGTTATCATTTTTTTTTCAGTTTCAATCGCATCGATCTGCCACCTTATGAAAGCTACCAGCAACTCAGGGACAAGCTGATCAAGGCAATCGAGGGCTCGCAAGGATTTGCTGGGGTGGATTAGCGCGAGATTCCTTTTTTCATGATGATACCTGTAATATAATGTATATATGTATACGTATATGCATACTAGATGCTATCTTTTTCTCTACACATATAATACTATTTTTCTTCTACTTCCTAAGATACAGATGAATTGGTAATTATATAATTCCATTATCGGTGATCGGAAAAAAAGATTTAGTGCAAAATCACGTGTGATGGCGGTAGTATTAAAAAATGGAAGAAAAGAATAAGAATAGCGAAAAAAATAGCAGTAAACGATAACAGTTACAGAATGTTTTAAAAATTTCCACTTCTACGAATCTTAATGCATTTACAAATGAAGACTCGCAGAACGCAACGAGAGCGAAAATATTCGACAATTTGCGTCTGTGAAAAAAAACTCAACAATCGACTTAAGCGTATATTTAATATACGAAAAATATTGTTCATGATCGCAGGAACTTGCGAAAGAGAACTTGGAAAAATAATAATAATGATGATGGAAAAGCGATAAAGATAAATCGAATGATAGATATTGCATATATAAAGAAAAAATTTCTAAGTGATATATTGTTTGATATTGAACATAAAAGTGCTTCATAGATTAACTAATGCAATTAAAAATTGTACATATGTTTGTAACACGAATGAAAATTCTCTAGTTGACTATGATATTCCATTTATTGAGTATTGTTTTGTGTTTTCTTTTTTATGACGGATCTATTAGGATTGCGGAATTTAGTTATTATTATGCAACGACGAGAACAGACGAGGACATGCAAAGAAAACTGTTAATAGAAATTACGCTTGTACCACAATTATCTATTTTAAAACAAAATGAAAATGAGTTAGATTTATAACATATTTATTAAGTCGCTTTCCTTGGCCTATTGTATATCGTCAATTTTTTGAAAATGTCTTTGAGCCTTACAATTTGTTTGTCCCTTTTCGATGAAAACATTTTAGCAACATTGAAATATTTATTTATTTTTTTTTATTTGGAAAATATTTATAAATAGATGTATATGATTGTGTATAATATCGTTTTCGGATAATACAGTTTCGTCATTATTTATAAATGCATGCCTTTTACCGTTTTATTACAACTGCAAGTACCTCTAAATTAATATTATATGTTTGTAGCTCAGAATGAAAGTCGTAAAATAAGATACAC
This sequence comes from Torymus tubicola, assembly GCA_035583055.1. Classification (NCBI taxonomy): domain Eukaryota; kingdom Metazoa; phylum Arthropoda; class Insecta; order Hymenoptera; family Torymidae; genus Torymus; species Torymus tubicola. The sequence continues at coordinate 11,630,370 of JAWWEQ010000027.1, read as the reverse complement.
ATATAATTTTTTTTTTAAAGAACAAATAATCTCTAATAAAATATTTACTGTGGCATGTTATAGTTTCACATGAGTATATATACATACATCTAATAATATTTCAATATAATTCTACTTTTATTTTGAGCTAACAACATTATTAAGAGTTTCAAAATCTTTTGATCAGTTTTCTATAATTAAAAAATACAAATAAAAAATATGTATAATAACTTTTAACACTTTTTAAGAAATTGTTGTGATTAATTTGTTTTTATTATTAATTCTTTTAAAGAATTGTTTATAAATTCTATATATGTAATAAAATATTTTTAATTATTCAAGATCATGTATTTGTTTTTACTTTTACTAGATTGTAGTACATTTGAAAAATTTTATTTATAAAAATAATGAAAAGCCTTACTATTTTAACGTCAAAGACTAGGACGTGATAAATTCAATAATCAATCATTTAATGTATAAAGATCGCAATATTTTACAACATGTAATACCGAAAGAAAGGGACATGTAGATCCTATATTTGATTAGAATTACAGCTTAATTCCTCAAGTACGAAAACATGCAATATGTATTACAATATACACAAATATGTACTTTTTGACAATTTTATAGTCTTTTAAAACAAAAAAAGTCGTATATAAATATCCTTGTGATTCGAGGCTACTTTATAGTCATCGAAACGACAACGAGTTTGGTAAATATGATGAACCTATAGAGCTCAAAGCTACATTATACGGTATAATAATAATAATAATGGTATAATTTTAATCAAGCAAGAGTATTTGAAACCCCAGATAGAATAGCTTATTTTGCACCAATCTCTAAAATTATGTTTAGGTTTAAAACTTTTGTAGACCGCGAAACATCGATGAACATTTTATTTTATCAATTTTTTGGTAAGTATTTAGTTTTTTAATCATTTTTAATCACATTTTTAGATAAATACTTTTATTGAATTTTATTTATGGATATCACGCATTTTGTTTAACTCCAACCTACTTTTCTGAATGTGCATATTTATTTTAGCTCATTAATTCCTGCTTTTTTAAATGTTTATCGATGTTTTATAGTCTTCCGAAATTTTTGCTCGTCTGCAATAAAAGTATGTACTCTATCTGTCGGCGCAAGGGTTAACCTCAGCTCTAGAGGAAATAAAATTGAGAGAATGCTGTCGAAAGCTTTGTCTGCCGCATCGCAAGTGTGTCAATTATATCGCGAAACTTGTTTCTTAACATTGTAATGTCCGGCGTCATGTGTCGTCAAGGCTAATCGCTTTTTATGATTAAAATAAAACCAGCTTTCTCAGAAGGGAAAACAAAAAGATTTCTTACTATCGTGCATTATGTGGCTAAGAATTAATCTGCTTGCATGATATTGACGAAAGATTATTAAAAGTTCTCTTTGTACTTTGTACACAAATGCTTGTGAATACGCAATCTTACGTTTCATGTAATTGTTTTTTTTTTTTTAGTAACATGTAAACCGGTTTGTTGTACTACAAACTATTGTTAGTATTAATCGTTAAACTTTTGAATAAATTTTACATATTATATTCCATTAAATAAAAAGCTTTATATATATATACTATAATTGCAAACATTTATTTAACAAATAATTTTCATAATACATAATTTTATCCTAAGCATTAATTTCAGGACTTTAATTGAAAACGTTATATTTTACTAATGAGCACTTAATATGAAAATAATTGTTTTTGTATAATTATTACAGCTAAAAATATTTTTTAAAACTTAAATTTTGTTATGAATATTTATGTGTAAATGACAGATGTTTACGTTACGAGGCAGGAAGATTTTCACGATTGTGCAAAGTACAAAAGTTCCGTGTTATTTCAGTCGTGTTTCTCTTTCTTTTTTCTTGCAGTTTTATCACACGGCATATTGCACTTGAAATCTTGAAGAATTAATTAACAAACTTCATGTGCAAAATACAACTTCGCTAAGTTTTCTTTTGAAGGAGGAGCGCGTCGTTGTGACAAATCACAAAACTTTTATTTAGAGCTGATATCACTATATGTTCATGTGTCAGTGTGTGTCTGCGTGCATGTATGTGTGTAAGCAAAGGTTAATGAAATTTTGCAAATTTATGGATATAAAAAGATAATAGAAAAAACTCGAAAGTTCTTTATTAAGGCAATAGAGACAGCCAGTTGTAATTAACTTTTTATGACTCGCCAACATCTTTATAGCGTTTGCGTCTTGTTCCTTCTTGACTCGGACTGACGAAAGCGCCTGTATCGTACAGAACAATGCGATCTTGTATATGCGAATTGAGCTTGGTAGAGAAAAGCAGAGTCATAAACCGAAAGTATTTAAATTGTTATTATTTATTATTTTAGCTTTTTTCGGTTTTAAAATCAAGGAAAAAATATTGGTACAAATTATTTTATAAGGAATATATTTTCTTTTTTATTCAGGAATCTTTTTATTTTGAATGCAAATAAATAAAAAAATTAGTAATGTAAATATATATTTAAAAAAAGTATTTTATTTGCTAAAATGTTTTACATACTTTCGGTTAATACAACTATGCGTAGTAAAAAAAATGAGTGTAAGCGAAAAAGAATGGACATAATAAACATATTTTGTTATCGCGCGGCGATTGTGTGCCTTGATTCGGTCGAAGAAGCTTTCAAACGCGATAAATATAAAGTGCGACAGGAGAACGTTAATTCATTTTTTTCTGTTCTCGATATGCGTTTTAGCCGTTGTACATATATTATACTTTTTAATTACTAAGGAGCGTTATGCTTTTTATTTCTGTTAAAGAGCCAAATCAGCCTTGATATATATAATGAATATAGAATGAGTAATTATTAGGGGGATGCTCGCAGTTTTTTCTTTACTGACATTTGTATTTTGCAAATGATTTTTTAGATCGTTATTCGCGAGCTCAAGATTAATAATAATGCAATGGTTTTTTACGAGAGAAAAAATTTACAAAAAAAAATTAAGAATATATACTTGTAGATACAATATATAGGATCAGTTTGTTAATTGTTTTAATTACAAATGATATAATTGAATCAAATTTAATAGCATATTGTAAATGTGGTATAAGATAAAAATGAAGTTTATAATATTTCATGTACTAGAAAAATTGTAAAATGAAAGTGTCGGAAATTTGAAACTGGAGATATCTCAAGGCCCCTTTGAGGAAATGTCTTGTTACTGATCACTTTATATTCTTCAACTTGCATATATGAAAATTATTAATATAAAAATTAAGTTATAAGAAAATTATTTTGTGTAATAAATAGTTTATGTAATATTATATATAGAACTATATACAGTGTAATAAAATATTTAAAGATTTCTAAAAGAACACATTTAATGTTACTTTTTTACTGAATCCTTCTCCAAAATCGTGTCACATACACCTATTGCATAGTCACACGTCTTATCTTATATTAATAAAAAAATGTGTTTAAATAAATTATATATTTATATTTACTGTATAGAGAATATAAACTTCTTCCAAATCACTTATAGCCAATTCTTCAGTAAACATCTTATTATGATTAGTATTATATCAAAAACCTCGGATTTTGCTAAAAGCAGAATGATGAAGGCTATTTCTTAATGGCTAATGACCTATTAATTTCAAATTAACTCGCTCTGCGCGTATGAATGCGCGTCCAGTGGAACATAAATTAATTCCTGTTCGTGTTTAGCCTACAAAGCGACATGAATGTCAGTGTGTGCAAATAATTTGTTATTATTTCAGTTTGCAAAGACTTCTTTAATTACTTGTTTCGTTCGTTATTAAATACTATTCGATGAACTCGTCATCATAAATATAAATATCATTAAGCAGTTCAATCGAAGAGTATTATTCATCTTTTAAAATCATTGTCCAATTCAAAATAACGATTCACAAAGTCAACATTTTTTATCACTCCAACTTTAAGTTTCAATACACCTCTATAACATACCCATATTTCCCAACTACAAACTCAACCCCCCGATAATTTTCCTTTTTCCCAATAAAAACCGGCAAAAGTCAATACAGGGAGTCAAACCAGCTACCTACCTGCCACTTCCTCACTCGCCCCTACGACACTTTTACTGCACTCTCGCTCTCTCTCTCTCTCTCTCTCTCTCTTTCTATTTCCCCGCCTCATAACGCAACACACACGCCTTTCTTTCTCTCTCACCCTCTCTTTCTCTTATGCTCGCTCTCTCGAAACTGGAGCCGTAAAATTCGGCGATCACGCATATGCCTCTCTCGGCCGGCCTCTTCCACCTCCTCTCTCTCCATCAATTTTCCACAGTCCCACCTCTCTTTACATCACCCTGGAGCGTCATAAACACACTCCGTACGCGAGAAACAAAAAGCCGCCTACCCTTTTATTTGAGGGTACGAGCTTCCGTGTAATACTTCCAATTGCTGTTTCATTTCACGGCCTTAGATAAACGGCCGGTCGTTATTTTCATATTTCAGAAATAATGCCGTTTCTTTTATAGCGATGGTGGTGAGGGTAGCCTTTTCGAATTAAAGGGGGAATGACTTGATACTTGACTGGTCTTGCGTGGAAAATGATAAGCGTTTTAAATTCTACAAAAGATCGTTCTATTGTTTAGTAGGAATGTAAGTAAGTGGCAATTTGTAACAAGACGCTAGAGTTTGTTTTGCGGGTAGATCGATAACATATTGCGTAACGTCAAATGAACTTTTGCAATATAAGTCACATTCAGTAGGATATTATAAGTGGCGAAGAAAGTATAAAGACATATAAAGCAATATAACTTTTAAAATTCTAAAACTTCCATTTGATACAGTTATAGAATGAGGTTCTGTAGTATACATTCGAAGCAAGAAAGTTACGGCATGATATAGAATTGTGGAAAACGCAGAATAAAAGTTAAAAAAAGATTAGATTGTAAATTGAAAGGGTTTCACAGTATATAATACATTTGTATTGTATTTTTATATCTATATAAAAAATAAACGTATACCTCTAAGCGAAAAAGTTTCAAGTCCATTTAATGTGTTATTTAACAAGAGAAAAAAGTAAGGTCACAAAATTTGTGTTACTTACATTTGAAATCTGTAAATTTATTTAATAATACTAAGGTGTGTTATTATTCTGAATTTATCTTTTAGTGATGATTAAAGGAATGATAATATTTTTTCTGTAACTATTTCCTACCTTGAAAAGATCGATATAAGCATTTTTAAATAAAATTCCTATATATTACAAATCGCAAATTATAGAAAGACCAACATTTTAGTCTACTTTTTGTACTAATAAAAGCTTTTAAGGAACATAAACGTAGTAGCAAACATACCATTTGCTATAGTGAAAGCAGAAATCTATTTTAAATGATTACTGGTCGGGAATAGAATTATTATCTATCGAGCATCATCATTTTTTTATCCTTCATAACATATATTTAATTTCTAGAGTATTATTAGTTTTCTGATTTATAACAATATACTTTTCGAATTACTATAAGCTTTTAAATTTCCGATAAGTTTCTAAAATGAATGAACAATTCCTTATTTGTCAAGTGTTTTATAAAATTTATCTCATCTTGCCAAATAATTTATAGTAATAATTAATAATTTAGAGGCATTGTTTGAACATTGAGTTCCCGAAAAGGTAAACTCGAACTAAACGTCGTTGCTAATGGAAAATAACTTGTAAGTAATTTTTTAGAAATGTTTTAGAAACAGGGAAATTTATTAACGATATCAGTTATTTCGACCGATTAATACCTATGTGCCATGATTCTTATATTTATACAAGCATCTACACGAGACAATATTTGAAAGAATTTAAAATTGCACTAAGATAGAGTAGTGATTGATGCCATGTTCATTTCTCTTTGATAAGTGTAAGATTCTTCTCTGTGGTTATGATCTATCAGAGCTAGGAATTCTTCGAATATCTCCTAAGTTACTATCTTTTCCAGCCATTCTTTAAACTGTTAAAATATCCAATTCAGTAAAAAAATCACACTTTGGTATTCTTGTTTTTCGAACGAATAGGAAAACTGAGAAGCAGGTAAACGCGAATCAGTTCAATGACTATAACTTAAACAATGTTAAACTCTTTCTAAATTTGCAATGTTATCCATATGGAAATTCAAATTTAAATATAGATTGTAATCAGTAATACTGTACTGTATGATATGTATGCAAATTTTCAGAGCGCTTATTATGCAAAAAAAAAATTCTGAACCTTTCTTTAAATAAAACAGAATTTATAAAATACTTTGATAGTAATCGATTGTTTAAAAGAAAATGTATCTTTACAAAAGGATTCTGTGAATGTGTGTTTGAAATTGGATTCAAGAGATAATTTTCCAGCTCAAATATCGCAAATTGTATGATTCTACACGACGTTCAGTATATAGATCCTGTCAGTGGTAACGTGAAAAAGTTCGTACAAATTTGCAAGATAAAATTAATACAAGCCTCTAATGGAACTCGAGATAGAAAAAGAAAACAATATTAAAATAAAAACACATGATTATTGAGATCTCTCGTTGTATCCTCGATTTTCTTCTTTTTGTTATTATTTTATATTGATAATTTCATATATTTATTTTTTTTTCTTTGAAATAAAAAATCGTAAAAAGTCGAAATTGGAAGACTTTTAACTACACTAAACATTTGTTTCTATGTTTTACTTTAGACTACATCAAAAAAGTTTATCAACATGATAATAAACCGGCTTATATTAAATCATGAAAGGTATTTTTGAAGTAAGTTGTTATATGTAAGCCACATTTTATAATACTAAGAATTATTAAGAAATAAATATACTATTATTTCTTTAAATAATTTTTTTTTTGCAGATGAACCCATTTTATTTTGATTGACGAAGTGTTTGGTCGATTCAACAAACTGTTTATTTGATCGAAATGTTCAACTTGGATAAATTAAAAATGTTTCACGGATAAAACTGTGTACTATTAAGAACAATTAATGGGAAAATAAGTAGAATTAGGTAGGTAAAAGTGAGAAACTACTTTTAGATTAATACGTAATTGCATTTATCTCTTCAGAATTGCTAATTTGTAATAATATTTGGAATAAATAATAATAATATTTATAATAATAATAATAATAATAATAATGATGCACTTTAATGTTAGATTTGGTACCATGATAACTCATCACCTTTCAAGCACATGCAAAAATTCTACTGCATGATAACAACAACAAATCAGGAGAGCAATATACTCGATAAATATCTTTATATGTAAGTACTTTTAAAATTCGAACCGTCTTACATTTCATATAGTCATTTCCTTACCCCGTGGGTAACGTAGTGTCACCCCTTGTGTTTTCGCTGCATACCCCCGACGATAAAAGAGAAAAAAGGAATAAATAAAGAGATATAGAAATAATCCGGCAGGTTTCTAGACAAATACATAGACCGATAATTATCCCACAACTACCACTGCTGTCGTCGCGCGTATATCAAGTATACATCACACGTTGAATCGCTATATAGACCCTTATATATATATATATATATACACACACACAGAGACCACCTACGCCTTTCACCATAAAACCCTTGTCGAGTCACCGCGAGATGTCGCTCCACCCACCGCATGCACCGCTATCCGCGACTGCACTCTCCCATATAGCCGTCCCATCCATCTCTCTCACCTATACACAAGCTATCTGCACGTACACACACGCGTGCGCGTAAGAATGCGCAAGTAGCGCGCATCTCAGCGGCGGCAGCAGTAGCCACCAGCAGCGCAAAGTCTAGGCTGACTAGCAGAGGAGGAGAGCGCTGTGATCTCGCGCTGTGAGCGCGCGAAAAAAAACACACACGCACACACGTATAGGGAGAGAGACGACTGACAGCTGTGCGAGAGAGCGAGCGTCTCCAAGAGTCAGAGAGTCATAGTGATAATAATAATACAAGTGCATCGTCGCGACCCTGCACGAGCGCTGCCTCTGCTGCTGTGTGTATACGTTTCTCTGTGCTCGCGCATCGATTGGCGTGCAGCAGCAGCAGCAGCGAGGACGAGGAGACTCCGCGGGCGCGTCATCGTCGAGAGCTAGTGCTGGTATGTGCGTGTATATGCGTACAATACGGTGTGCATGTACATCCTGGCGTGTGCTCTGCTAAAAATGATGATGATAACGACTAATGTCGTGTGATACTCTGCTGTACTACTACTGTTAAGTGTTACTACTACTACTGTGCTCGTGTTTGTTTCTCTGTGTGTATGTTCAGGCAGTGCAGGAAAATAACCTTAACACCATAGCCCAACGACAACGTTCGTTCGGTCTCTCTCTGTGCACTGTGCGAATATATATAGTGAGTGACTACCAACACGCGCGCGAGTAGCGAGGCTCCTTTGTCTCTGTGTGTTGTCGGCGCCTAGCCCGCGCCCCTTGAAGAGGACCAGGACAGCGCCGCCTTGACGTGTGTCCTGCGCACCCGCACCCTTCGTGCCACACACAACTTCAGCGCAACAGCGGCTTTTTTTCTCTCGCTTCATCCCCCTGATATGTACCGCAGGTAGGTGTGTGTGGGCGTGCGACTGTTGATATGGGTGTGTATATATGTGCGGGGGCGCACGGCGCCGCTGCCGCCGCCGCCGCTGCGGCACACGACGGTGTCGTTGCACTGTAGTAACGCCGCATGTATATATACACAGCGGCGTACAACTATATACGACGACGACGACGACTGCCACCTCCTCCTCCTTCGGTTTTGCCGGGGTGGAATTTTTGTTTATGACGGAGGAGGAGGAGAGGTCGATGCACTGCTATAGTATACAGTATAGTGCCGGTGTTTTTCTGTATTTGTTACTGTTGAGGGTTGATATAAGGGACGAGGGTTGGATTGAGATGGGATATATAGGCGAGTGTAGGTAGATAGATATTAACGTTTATATTTAGTGACGGGAAGTTATATATATGTGCCGTAGGGCTATTTAGAGATGTTTAATAATAAAGAGATCGCCATGTAAACAGTGTTGGATATAGGTATCGATATCTGTTATTTGCGCGCGCGCGCGCGTGTGTGTGTATATGTAGCAAGGCACAGGTGGCGCGATGATTGGTTTAATATGCAAAAGATAGGCTGTAAAGATTAGCTTTTTCATAAGATTTAAGTAGAAAATTTTATGGTTGAAGATGGTATCTAATTTATTTCGGTAATAAAAGTATGCGATGGCTAAGAAATTTGTGATATAAAATGCAACGTATGGGTTTCGTAATGCAAAAGTGTATTAATAACTATTTGCGCTGATTGATAAACATAATTAGGTACGTTTTATTCGTTTTACAAGCTTATGAGATAATGGGGCTTGTGATATTTTTCGTATATTTTATAGAAACATGCAGTTTCATTTATCAATTCAAACACTGTATTAAAAGTAATGAAAATTGTATTTAAAATATAACCAGGTACCAGTAACATTTTGTATTTTATTAAATACCATCAAAGTACTTATTCTCTCTTTAAAAAAGTGATGAAGGAAAGTTGAAGCCAAAATAAAACGTTTGGGATTGGTCTAGTCCGATAGACTATAAGCTTGTGATTGGTCGACGATGAATTTAGCTCGACGCTTAAGATTTTATCTAATTGTTCCGAAAAAACTGCGAGATTTTAATCGTTTAACAATTCAACTAGAAAAATAGAAATTAGAAGTATATTTTTGTTAGAATCTGTATTTACATAATAGAATGTTCAAAAATTGTATTTCAGTGAAACCCTAACCTCAAAATTTGTCTTTATTGCAAATAATAACATAATAAATATAATAACCGTTTCTGTGTAAAATTGTATAAATTTCAGAATATTAAAAAAAAAATAAATAAATGCATGATCTTGCTAGTTAATTAAAACTGTCATGCAATTATATACTATAAAATTTAATTAAATTACAGGAAATTCTGACTGATACCATAGGAATAGAATTTTGTTGTTTAAAGTTTATTATTTTTACTTATTACTTTAATGCAATTTTTAACAATAATTTATAATAAACTTTCTTTGTATTTTAAAAATTACAAAGTTAATAATAAAATTTCTGAATTGAAAGATGGGTTTAAAGTTTGCATCGTTATATCGTGCAAATTTTTAACTGTTTTATTTATTTGTGAGAAATTATTTCGTTGCGTCCTAACGATGCAAACTTTAGACCCATATTGAAAGAGCCTTATACATTTTTAATTAAATAAACCCATCATTTTTGTATAATGATCAATACAAAATATATTATACTTTTATGAGTATTAGTTACTTCTATGTATGTGTACATATTAATTAGAAATAACAATTTTAATTTTATTATAATATTAAGATTTAAACATTTTAATTCTCAGGAAAAACTCGAGATTAATTATGAACACAAATAGTTATGAAAAAAAGTATTTTTACGACACTGTGTGTAAATAAGAAATTTATAGAATTCCCGGATGCATATGTTTTCTTCTTTTCACTTACTCTCTATGCTAATTTATTTACAAAAACAAAAAAAAGGATTCAGTGTAATGAAACTTTTCCTCAACCAGAAAGATAAAGTTGTTTGGATGAAGAAGTTAATAATAGCTACTACAAAATGCATACGAACTATAAACGTTTATCCAATAATATAATGCAGGAAACAAGTGGGTACTACACAGTACATTACTATATTACAGATTATCCTAATTACACAACACAGATTGTTAAATTAATTTTAACCCAAACCAACAAATTATGAATAATTTAAGATTTCGAAAGAAAAGAGAGTGTGCATTCGTGCACTACAACACAAAAGAAACGTTATTAATTAAACAAAAATTACAAATTTTAAAGGAGATTATACTGCCACGTTAGGAACGAAACATTTATCTTACAGCTGTTATTGAAATTTCCAGGGAAAAATCGAATCCATTTCTCTTTATCAAACCCTGCCCTCATTTCTCTTTATGGTAAATCAATTTTACCATACTCTCATTTGGCGAACTTTTGAGAAAGTTAACAAAAATAAATAACCTGATACAGCAGTACTGGCTTTTCGCCGTATTAGAAAATCTATGCGTTTTAAAACACGGAGAATGTTTACCTCATGCCGAGCGGAAAATTGCATTGTTTTTATTCCGACGTGTAACGTAGAAAGCGAAGTGAGTGAACGGTGTGTACCTATATACATATAGGAAGGGAAACTTGGTGCATCGAGCTGGAAATTGCATTTCTAAATATTATTCCATAAAAAGCTTGTTCATTTTTTTTATTTGAAAATTTCCAAACGTTTGGTGGGCACACAACGGTTAAAGATGAAATGGGAAGAAAATGATATATTAGTTGAATTTTTATTTATTTGAAATATGAAAAATCCGGTTAAAAACTGTTTAATAAATAGATTTATAAAAAATGTACATTACGAGAATACGTTGAAATGTCGAAAATGTTTTCTTTTTCTACTGGATATAACTGATAAATATTTGTCAATAATTATTCAAACAAACAAAAATCAGAATATCTGTTATTTAGTTAGTGATACATGTCCCACGTAGTACTCCCATCCAAACATTAAACTCGCGGTTGAATTATTTCCACTAAAAATATATCAATCTAACAAAGTGCCTTCATCCACTCAAAGGATAAGCGTAAACTTCCTGACGAACTCTCTTTCTCTCCTCGCGGGGACGAGGACTAGCACGGAGAAAACTCAGAGCGCGAAAGAGAGCGAGAGAGAGAGAGAGAACGCAGTAGCAAAAAAATCCAATAAAGCCAGATTATGTAGAATACGTGGCGTTACGATGCAGGTTCGAAGACCGCATTAATGCAAATATGATAGCCTATCCCGCGGCCTTTGAACCCCCTGCATTTATAAGTTTTTACTGCCCCGCCGTCGCGCCGCTACTGTTATGTATAGACTATTTTTTTTCCTTTTCGTTTGTGCCGAGGTTGCGATTATTAGCCGAAAAGTATATGTTTTAGCGTAAATTGCATGTCGTTTCGGTATAATGGATACGCGGATAATTTTTTTTTTCGTGAAAGGTGATACTCTCGCGTTTGCGAGTAGCAACGGCAGCAGAGCAGTGAAAGAAAAATCGATGGGCCGGTTTTAATATGCTGGAATGAACAGCGCGCGCTCGCGGAGGCATGCTTTGGAAAAATCGACTCAGTGAGTGGTTGTGTTACACGACGCTGACTTTTAATTAACAATTTTAGCTTTTATTGCGAATCGTTGAAACATTATATAATATATAAATTAATTTTTTTATTGTATGTAATAGAATATAACCCTTTATATATTATCAAATTATTTTTTTTAATCGATAATAATTGTTGATCATATTATTCAATTATTATCTATGATTGGTATCTTCTTTCAACAACGAACGAACTTTTCCATTTATGTTGTTGTTTTCTGAGAAATAACCGAGTTGGTGTAGATTCTCATCAAAATTGTACATGAAAACTTTATTTCTCCATTTCTGAACGTAAAATATCAGAAAGCCCTCTTTTTTGCAAGATTTCAAACAAGTATCTTTGGTATATATGCGATATATTTCCATAGTACGGCAAAAAATGCATGCATTCGTCGTCCTTTTGAAATGCGTTCGCGTGTATGCTGAAAAATCGATATTTTTCAGGACGCGCGCGGTGGCGTTCGACCTAGTAACTGATGACGACGACTCTTTTCGAACTCATCACTGCAGAGTCAAGCTTTTTTTTCTCTTTCTTTTTCGCCAAAGGTATCAAATGCATTCATCGGGGACGTACCATCATCGCTGTTGTAAAACTTCAGTTGTGTGTGTGTGTCTCTCTCTCTTTCTCTCTCTCTCTCTCTCTCTCTCTCTCTCTCTTACACTTGCGCATTCTCGATAGTTCCTCGCAAGAGAATCCCTGGCCCATTATTTCCCAATAAACAAAAAAAGCTCTGCCTCGGTGGAATTAATCATAAATTCGCGCGCGAGCTCGCGCTGACGAAAATAAAACGAACCACTCGACGGCGTCGCGCGTCGTTCGAGTGATATTTGCATTTTTCCCCTAGCACCGGCCTCTACTGCTGCTGCAGCAGCTATGTATCGGGAAAATTCAAGCAAGAAGGGATAGAAGAGAGCGGGGAAAGAGTTCATTTACCTCTCGCACCGATAACAATGTACGTCTGCTATTCATTTTTCCCTTCTTTCTCTTTCCTTTCTCTCTCTCTCTCTCTCTCTCTCTCTCCCTTGCGATTTTCCACTTTTCCTCTCTCACTCTCCCACTCTGTCTCTTTCTATACAACTCGACTTCGACTTCGATTCTCATGCGCGCCTGCCGGCCGGCGGCAGCTCACCTCCTTTTGCCGTGATATTTCCTCGCGGATATGCGGGCCGCAGGCCGCAGCTATAGCTGAGCCAGCGGAACTTCTGCAAAGGAGAATCGAAGCGCGCGAGAGGCAAAGAGAGAAGGATGAGGGAAACGAAAATAAAAATGGCGAACGCCGACTAAATAGAAGACAGACAGAGAGAGAAAGAGAGAGAGAGAGAGAGAGAGAGAGAACGGGGAGAAAGTGCGCATGCGCCTATTATTTAAGGGCACTGGACTGCTGAAAATTTTATGAAATTAGACTCTTGGAAATATGGAGTGGGTCTGGTCTTCTACTTTTTTATTTTAAAAGTCTGAAGATTCTTCTCTTATGCATTGTAGATCCGTTATTTCTAGGATTTATAAACTACTTACTTTAGGTGTGAAATAGGCAGAAAATTAGAATGCTCCATACAATCACAAAAATTGATTTCTCTTTATTGTACACGGAGAGAAATTTTAGAGTAGAAATTACGAAGGTGTCTTGGTAGCACACGGACAGACTGTCAAGAACCGTAATATTTCCAGGTTTCTAATACAATTTATAAGTTCCCCAGGAAAAACTACCATAACCACTTTAAAAAATACCAAATTACCTGAGTAAAAATTATCAGGTACACTGGTAAAAATGACTAAATCTGAATTTTTACCAGTGTACCTAGTAATTTTTACTAAGAAAAATGTTAAATTTTACTAGGTAACCGATAAATTTTATTAACTAACTTGGTATTTGTGTAGTCGCGCATCATGCGCATTGCGCATTATGGTGTTTTAGAAAATTGATACTAAAGGCGTGCGCGACGTTAAAATGAAAACAATACACATATTTTCAGTAACTAATAACGGCGATTCAAATGGCTGTTGTCAAGTTCTCCCGTGACACAGTCGGTAGGACGTCGGACTCTCAACCCAAAGATCGTCGGATCGAATCCCGCTTACAACATAAAAATTTTTTCCAGTTCAATGTTTTTTCATCCTTGATTCTATTTCTATATTTCTACATTAAAAATAATATATCCATTAATAAAAAAACAGAAGAAAAAAAAATTAAAATTAGCGAAAAAATAAATTTACAAGGCAACTATGGTAAAAAGTTTAAAAGTTGGCAGTCTGTCCGTCCATTAAGTACAATTGAAACTGGTAATTTTGTCTCGAATATTTGTAATTTTCATTTCTCTCCGTGTACCTTATTTGTTTTAGATGAACTCATTCAAACAAGTTGTTTGCAACAATTTAAATTAAAAAGTTCGAAAACTCTGGTAGCATTTCATTAAAAAATCATTTTCAAAATTATTAATTTATTATTATTATTATAATTCATATTTTAATTTTTTTATATCCTTCAAGAGTACTAATATATTTAGAGTTTTTATTATTATTTCAATTAAAGTATTAGCAAACGTACTTGTTGGCCGCCACTCGCACATTAAAGTATTTTTAATACTTATGTACGTAAGAAAAAGAACAAACATCACAGTTACAAAATATGTTCAATTATTTTTCCGAAAATTTAATAAAATTATTGTATAATTGTTATTGAAGCATTTTAATCTGATAAAATAATTAAATATTTGATGTATTTAATGAAGAAAAGTACAATTAAATTTTTTACATTTTTAAAAACTATACCGCTCTGAATTGAATATATAAGAATGGTTAAATATCACAGACTTACATTATTTTTCATAAATTTTAATTTTACATTTTCTCCTTAAATTATAATAACAGATAATAACATAGTACCTTATCTGCCGCTGACATTTGAGACTTAAACATGAAAATACTCGCTTTCTCTATATCAAGCCGTTTTCTTCTAAAGTCATAAAATAAGAATAGTAATAATAACAGAAAATTTGTTCTATGTAAATTTGTATTTTTTGGTATATAATTATAAGATATTTTTATTTTTTGTAATATGAAAATTTAATTTATTAATAAAAATTATCAGAAAATTTTAAAGCAAAACATTCGTTAATTTATTAAAAAATATTTTCGATCTAATAATTGAAATATAAATAAGAACTGAATTAATTCCAACGAAAATAACTTTTACTAATAATTGAATACAACAAAAGTTTGTAACATTGCTATTTTTAATTAAAAAATAAATTATTTCTTGGAAGTTCATTTTTTCATGCTTTCAAAACTAAATATAAAATATTTACAAAAGGACTGTATCGGCTAAATATCAATAATTTTTTACAACTCAATTTTTACTATAGCTAACAACTTTTTTGCCATTGTTTGTGATACAAAGCTTTCAGTAAAAGTTTCAATATCTTTAACGTTCTATTGCAATAATAATAATTGTGTTATAACAAATTATTAGCGTTCAGACGGCACTGTAGGTTCCACAATAGAGGTTCGTATATCCTATACTTCTTTAATCTCATTCATTGCAATGAATATGCAATGTCGTGAGAATACAAAACCAACTATATTTTGAGAAATATATTTACGTACTGTATTTATAGAATCCCCGTTATATATTACAACAACCAATGAAATGAGAAAAAAGAACACTTTAATGTCAGTTATCATCTACAATTACAAGCTGAATAAATAAGAAAACAAAATTGAATTTTTATTTAAAATATCAGTATATAAAAGAGATTTAAAAAAATAATAAACAGTCGCGAGTGACGTTTTCCGTATTTCTTTTCTTTCCTCTCTTAGGCTAATAAGGCACTTATTCCGATGCGTCCTAATTTTTTCCAGCTATTTAAACTTCCCAAATATCAAAAGTTCGCGAATGCACGACGACGACTTTCTCTCTCTTTTTCCATTCGAAGTGAGATTTAATTTCTTTTTTTTTGCGCGCGCGCGTTGCTGTTTATTCATCGCTGCAATGTTTATTCCAGAAGCGCCCGAGCGCTCCACTTAGCTCGGAAAAGCTTTTCACTACGAGGCGGACAGAAATTGCCCGCCCGGCAAAATTCTTGAGCACCTTTCCGATTCTTATTACATTTTTTACAATTAGTTTCCGCTGGAATGAGTATGGCCCCTACTCATACAAGCACACCCTCACTCACACAATTTCTTTCTCCTCGGTTACGCGCACACGAGAGCAAGAGCAATGCTAATGATAAATGTGGAGAAAAAGGCAATTGAATTTCACATCACAGTTTTTCTTTCGCTAAGCGTTTGAGCACACTTTCCGCCGTTAAGTGGAACGAATTTCCGCAATTATGATTTTTGTAATCTCGTTCGTAGGAGGCAACGAGCTTTTCGCGGTTGGTCTAGGAATTTCTTATATTTATGTGACATGTAATTGAAGTGTCGTGTAGTTTTCAATAATAATGCCTTAAATCTGAAAGCTTTTGAAACTAATTATCGTTTGATGATGTTAATTAACTTTTGCTTATAAGTTGCACAATTAATTACACTTTACGGAACAATAAATTGCTTTAAAGTTGAAGTAGTTTAATAAGCTGTTAATAAATGTAAATATTGCATTTCCTTGATAAAGCCATATCCTTAAAATTTCCAAACTCTCTCTCTCTCTCTCCTCGAGTCATAAACACAAACTTACATATATCTTCCATGAGTGTGGTTAAGACAAATATATATTTCCCGCAGTTTACGAACCTTAACGAGATACAGATGCACGATTATAGTACGCGTTCAAAAACAAAAATCCTCTTCCAAATTTGTGTATTCCAATTTTCGAAAATCCCCAAAACCAGCACACACTGCAAAACCTTTCGTTTCCGAATTACTTTTATTCAAAAAACCTCGGTGATCTAACGCACGCAGCAGCTAACACCCGCTTCGGTACTAAACTCAGCATCTCTCTCTCTATCTCTCTGATCCAGTGACTCCGTAAAGCGAAATTACTCCCACGCGCACGCGCTCGATGCTTAACGAAGAATAGCGATAATGACTTTTGCGCTTTGCGAAAGCCCGCGCGCATTGGAAAACTATAAATACAAGGGCGAATCTCCGGAGCCGTCAGAAGCCGAAACTATCGAGAGAGCGTGCCCGAGCGAAATCCGATGCATTTGTCGGTACGCGAGAGCGAGAGCGCGTGGGAAATATCGTGTTTCGGAAAACTCCGGAAAATCTCTCCCCCGTGGATAGCCTCATCCACCCCGCCTCCAATTACACGCCCTCCGGCCAAGTTTTTACCGAAACTATACTACTACGTATATATATACTCCGACCTACACAGCATACCGGAACTCTCGTTGTCTTTTCTTTTCTTTGGCTCGCATCCGTTTTGCAATTGTGTTGGTCCGATAGGGGAAAGATGGTTGCGCGAGTTTGGCGCTAGGAGCGTTAGAGGTTGGATATTTACAAGTATGATCATGGCATTGATTGGATTGTGTTTTACGATTTTATGGGATCGTATAAGTAGTGTATAAAGAAGAAGAGAAGTTTGAGCGGTGAAAAGATGTCGAACGTTCTAATATAGGAAATCAAAATTGTGATTAAAATACATTTGTTTGTATAATATTACATGTTATTGATAGTTTCGCTGTTTTGGTTTTGCATAATTTGTAACAGTGTGACGATATTTACCATAGATAAACATAATAATCAGCAATACATATGATGAGAAATAGTAAATCTAATAAAGTTGAATATACTTCGCGTTAATTAATATTAATTTGCGTTCATACCAGTTATATCGTTTTTCTAGGTGAATTAATGGAATGTTTGTGTATTCATAGTGGTTCTCCGTTTAATTGAATAAATGTTGAAATAACATTTGTTCGATTTTGTAATTTAAAGTGAATTCCTGATGATTACATATATATGTATTATATATCTACTATACGCTCGATTTCAATTTAGAATTTGAATTAATACTAACAAACATAAAATGTATTAAAATTCATATTGCTTAATTGTTAATTGCTGCTTTGAAAATTAGCTTTTCTGTCTTAACTGTTACAAATCAACGAGATCCTTTAACTAAGTATACGTATCTTTTCTTATTTTCTTTTTGCTTCCTTATAGAGGAAGCTTTGTAACGGTGAAAAAAATTTCAGAAAAAAAAATATTCAAAAAAATGTTGTACGACGGTATATGTGTATATTATTTGATTCTGATGATTTTGGTTTTCGTGGATTATGTATGTGTGTGTATGTGTGTGTGTGTGTGTGTGTATTTCAACTCTTCATATCTCCAAAATGAATCAACGGATTTTCGTCGGGTAAAGCTTATTCTCTTCGACTCACGGGAAAATAAAAGTACCTTAATGGATTTGAGCTTTTATTGATTTTTTATTGTTTTATAACCGAAAAATGATTTTGAATTTTTAGTTTTTTCGATTTTTTCATATCTTATAACCATTATTACATAATATAATAAACTTTTCTTGAAAGGTATTTAAATTACCTACATTATCCTTTTTTAAAATGTAAAATATCTTTACTCTGTCAGTTGTTATTAATGAAAACTTTTTATATTTCAAAAATTAATATCTCAAAAAATATTGTATTTATCGATTTGAAATTTTAACCAGTTATTGCACTAATTGGAGGCTATATTTGGTAAAAATTTCAAGAGATTATCTTCATTTGTTTTTTAAAAAAAAATTATTTTTGAAAAAATTTGCGTTTTTGTTGTCGCACGATAACATGAACAAAAATTATCCAATCGTCATAAAATTTGACTCAGATGTACCTTTTATATATCTTCAGATCGAGTTCATTGCCCAAAAAATCAGTCCATTACGAAAAAAGGTATTTGAGATTAAAAATTTTTGATTTGGGTTTTTTCCATGAATACTTGATTTATCCACTTGAAATTTTAACCATTGCACTAATTGGAGGCTATATGTGGTCAAAATTTCAAGAGATTATCTTCATTTGTTTTTTTAGACAAAAAAAAATTATTTTTGAAAAAATTTGTGTTTTCGTTGTTGCACAATAACAAGAGCAAAAATTATCTAATCGTCCTGAAATTTGGCACCGATGTAGCTTTTGATTACGAAAAAAAATAGACGGATAAAAAAATATATATATGTATAGCAAAGTCTATCGGTAGAAAATAAAGTATTAAATTTTAAATATTGGAAGTAAAAATTAATCAAAGGAATAATTAAATAAATTTTGAGGAAGCTAAGTGCCAATGAATTGGTAGCGGTTTTTTTTATTCTCAAGGTTTTTAAGGGAATGTCTTGCGATTATTATCAAAACCGAAATTCAATCAATTGTCACCAGTTCATTAAAAAATCTGTATTTACTAGTTTTTATAAAGTCTCAATAAGAGACAATTAAGAAATACCAGTAACGAGTAAGAAATAACAGTTCCTAGATAAATTTGTCGGAAATAATTATTATATAAGTCATAATAATGGCACTTACTATAAACACTCTCTTTGGCCATCCGTACCCAAACATTCCCCTTCAAAAACTGGAATATAAAAAAAATTTTTTTTTTTCAACAACCCGCTCAAATTCGTCAAAGTCGTCGTTCCGGTACCGCGACTCGCATCACTGCCATTTTTCACTCCCTCGCTTTTAATTTCACGCGCTCGCGCCCCATCG
Organism: Torymus tubicola; assembly: GCA_035583055.1. Classification (NCBI taxonomy): domain Eukaryota; kingdom Metazoa; phylum Arthropoda; class Insecta; order Hymenoptera; family Torymidae; genus Torymus; species Torymus tubicola. The sequence continues at coordinate 11,610,585 of JAWWEQ010000027.1, read as the reverse complement.
TTGCTACATACACACACAGCACTGTAGCCACTGTGCCCGCGGCCGCTCTAATCGCTCCTAATAGCTGCCGCGAAAACACCAATTCTCCCCCACCTCCAATAACCAGATCGACGACAGAGCAAAAAAAAACGTCCCGTCTCGCAGTTTTTTTTCACGCGCTCCCGCGCACGTGGCAATTCGCAAATTGGCTCCTGTGCGTCTGTAAATTGACACGCAAATGGCGGTGCTATCCCCCCTTCCTCTTTCCCCGTGTCGTTCGATCCTTTATGTTCCGAGAGAGAGAGAGAGAGAGAGAGAGAGAGAGCGAGGTTCGCGTTTAACTATCTTGTTTCCGACGGGGGTGCGATGGAGGAGGTCGACAAGCGCACGGATGAGAGAGCCTTTTTGTTGTAACGAGCTTATAACGTTGCATAATTAACGAGGCGTGCGCGAATTCACACCGAGGGAGGAGAAGAAGGAGGAGAAGGGGGAGGTAAGGGTATTACACAGTAGCGTGCATGGAGGTCTTCGCGTGGTGGGGGGATGATGCTGCTGTTGATGGGGTGCCTGGTTGTTGGAGTTTTCTTCGAGCGCGCTGTGACGGGTTAGTGTCACTGCGGTGTTTTTGCGGTTTTATTTAGCGGACAAAGTGGGTCTTGATATTCATTAACTTTATTTACGGGTAACGAGAGTTCGAGCACGCCAAACTACTTCGTTCGCAACATAGTTTATTTTGTGTTGAGTTAGTTTTTAATGGTGTATATTTGCGTTAGTTAAAGCTGTTTGTGAGCTTAGGATAGAAAATTTCGTTAATTAAAACGTTTGGTACCGTTCGTGTGAAATTTCCTTTGCTCAAAGTGAGACTGAGATCCAATCACATTTAACTTTCCATTATTATCAGCTTTAACAGTGATAAAAAGGAATCGCCTCCTTTTTTCTTCTTTTACAAAAGCTTTATCAGGCTAAGGCTTATATAGGTCTCATAAATGCTTTGATACAGACGCCCTGACCAAGATATATTTTAGATAAAATCTCGTATAAGCGATTGTTTAGTGCCTTGTTTAATAAGTTTCTTAAAAAAAAAGATGTACAATACAATTTCTACATGTATTCATTACAGCTTTACTTTGAAAAATTTATCCTCGTGTTTGTTAAAGAAAAACTAAAAAAGGAAAAAATAAAGAAGTTTTAAAAGTATTAATTATTAAAAAAAAATATAAGCACGAAAGAATAAGACAACCTAGAAAATTTCAATTGAATTCCAATGTTTGGCATACCGTGTAAACTGGTTAACGAGATTTTCCGAATTAAAACGCTATTTATCTCTTTTTTTTTGCTGCAAACGTTGCATTTTTCTTGTTCTCCGAGGCATTTTTATTGGAGATTATTGCATGAGCTAGTCTCCCGCATTACAAATACAGCTGCATACATTAGATGGGATCCTTCATTCGCGGATAGTATAAAAAGAATTTAAATACCTCCAAGTATTCGACTTGAAGAACGACTTTCCAGCAGTCAAAGAACATTGATTATTTTCCTTCGAGTAGCGGCTCGAGACTCTCTGTCCCCTTTCTCTCTCTCTTTCTGTCTTGTCGGTGCGCATAATGGAACCGGCCCGAGGGAAAAAAGCGTGAATGCGAAAAGACATAAAACAATTTGAGAGTCTCTTTACAATAGTTTTAGATATCAGTGAGAGAGGGTGGGAGAGAAAGAGAGAAAGAGAGCACGAGTGAGAATCATCGTCTGAGAAGAAACCGAGGCGAATTGAAAGCCGTGACTGTGGATTCTGTCTTTATCTCTCTTTCCTCTCTGCCTTGTTCTCTCACTCTCTCTTACTCTCTTTCGCTTTGCACCACTGAGAAAAAAAGAGAGCGAGAGCGAGCAAGGGAGGGGAAGGGGGAAAATGTACGGGCGTGCGCTCTCTTTACGATCCAATTTCCGCTTATTCGCGCGTATACATCCGCGCGCGCGCGCGCAGCAGCAGCAGCAGCAGCAGCAGGAGAACTTGACGATGTATAAAGTCGGTCGCGCAAATGGTAACGAAAAGTTTGTAATGTCTGTTACTCCAGAACTACGTCATATCGAATTCCATCTTCCCTCTCGTTCTCTCTCCTCACCACTGCTGCCGCCATCCGTGCGCGCGCGCGCGTGCGGGTATATATAGGTCACTTAAGTAGATTTTAAAGTGAGTTATAAACGCGCTTCTTTGAGGGCCGCGAGAGGGAGGAAGGGAAAGAAAGAAAAAAAGGAAATTTTAAGAGAGTTGAAATTACTTTTTTTTCGACGTTTTCCATTATGAAAGTTTCGTCCCGCGTGGCAACGGTTTTCCCGCCCGTGTTTTAATTGGAACACTCCATCGCGCGTATTTTTTTTTGGTCGCAGCAACGGAAATTTTCGTGCGATTAACGGACGGCCACGAGAACGCCGGGTGTATACATATTTACCGGCCGGTCTTCCGTGTGGTTGGTCACTCTATCCCTCTCTTTCTCTCTCTCTCTCTCTCTCTCTCTCTCTCTCTCTCTCTCTCTACAGACAATGGAAGAGAACGAGATACTCGCAAAGCGAAGTTCAAAGTTTAGTGACTACACAAGAGCTGAGGCGAAGTAAGAATAACAGGACTGCTGGCGGGTAATTGAAGTAGCTCGCGCGTTTACTCCTCGCAATGAAGTTGAGAATTCATTTGATAAATTGCGTTTATATGCTGGTACGGCTGCGCGCCCAAGTAGGAATGCACTTCAACTAGTGTTTCTATACTACTACTATACTACTACTATGCTTGCCGGCCAGGCCATTCTCACCTTGTACCAACGTGGACGTCGAACGAGAGCGGTTTTTAATTTTATTTCACTTCGCGAAAGAAAGAACGGCGACTCTATATATTTGCGTTTCATTTAATGCGCTTTGTTTCATCTTTCAAAGAGAGTCAAACGCCGCCGCGGAAACATCAGAATTTAATTTCGAACGCTTTTATACAGTTGACACATTATTGTATAAAATTAACTAGTGTTTTCTTTTTCTTTCTCGTTTCCCTCCTAATAATCAAACGAACGCTTTTTTATATACACAATAATGTTGTCGATGCTATACAGCAGCAGCGCCGGCGGCCAATAAAGGATTTCTCTACTCACAACGTTAATGCCGCTATAAACAGTAAAGTAACGTCGCACAAAGCGGCGTCTCTTACGCCGCCCCCGTCCGTAAGAGCCCTATAAACCTTGCCGATACACGAATTAATCTCCTCGCTAGTTCTCTCTCTCTCTCTCTTTACCCATAAATCAAACCTCACTCTCCCCGTCCTCATGCCGAAAAAAGACAAACACGCGCGCGGGGCCTGCAGCCGAGGGAGAAAAAAAGAGGACGTATAGTCGCGGAGGCCTATAACTCAATCCAATAACGATTGTCGTCGGCTCGTCAATTCGTCGGCGTGACCGGGAGGCATTCCTTCTCTTTCTCTCCCTCCCTCCGGTCTCTTATCTAATATAACTCGCTCAGCCTTAGGTACGAAAGAATAAGGAAAAATTCTCTCTCTTTCCACCCTCCGTCGTCGTCGTTCCTGTACGAGTAGAATTCTTTTTGAGTCTCTCTCTCTCTCTCTCTCTCTCTCTTTCTCTGTCGCGCGCCTGCAGCTCGTCAATGGGGAATCTTCCCGGACGAATCCGAGAGCAAGTCGCGGCGTTGTGTCGACGTTACAGCACGTAGTCGTCGTCGGCATTCCCAGCCGCACGCTCTCTCTCTCTCCTTCTCTCGCCTATTGCCATTCCCGCGCAAGCAAATCGTGAGGTCGCGCGCAAAGAGAACCGTCGTATCGTCGCGAGCTGCTGCTGCTGCTTCTTCTCTTTTGCCGCTGCCTCGTCGTCGTCTCGAGAGGAGGACGAGGAGGAGGAGGAGAAGGAGGAGGAGAAGAAGAAGAAGGAATGTTTCGCTAAAGGATTTTTCGCTCAACGCTGCTGCTACACGCGTGGTATATAGCTCGCGAGTACTTCGTGATGTGTTTACGATGACGAATTAAGGTTGCATGCTCGCCAGGTTATATGTATAACGTGCTTCATCGCGATATTTTCGATGGTATGTGTGTGTGTGTGTGTGTGCATGTGGGGGCGGAGCTATATGGATTTAGAGGTAAGATTTGTGATGGCGGGTAACGGGTTCGGAATAATTTTACAGTTCCGCAATTTATCGTCCGATACTTCCGGTAGTCGTAACGCTACATACGTAAAAAGTTGAGTGGTTTTTATATTGATATTAAAGCAATTCTTGAGTATTGACTCTACTCTTCAGTCGTTAACAAGAAGTTCAGATTGTTTAAGTATTTTTTCATGGGTTATTTGATTTTTATTTAATTAGTTCGTTAAAAATTTGAACTATTTGATTTGATAACCTTAGTCTTTTTAAATTTCAAGTAAAAATGAGTAATAATTGAGTTCAATAATACTTTCACCATAATTTTTCTTTTAACTAAAACTATAAAAATTCATTAAACATTTGAATTGTTAAGAATTTTCCCTCAGAAACTTCCTTTTGCAACTTCGAGAGAAGCATTAAAATGCAAACATACTCCCTTATCTCGTTGAATGCAAAATGAATTTTTACTTAATAAAAAAAAAAGCAGCAAATCGCCATAGTAAAAACTTTACATCCCCCGTTTCGCGGGATTTGCCTTCAGCAGTAAAAGATACATACCGATGATATAATCGGGAAAAACTGGAGTGAAAACTCTATTGTATCTCGTATCCACTCACCACCGCGCGTAGTCCTGGATATTTTTAATTATATTTGAAATTGAAAGTGCGCAGCGTAGCGGCTGCTATACGTAGGTCGCGACGCGGTCGTCCGCTGGTCCTCATTAGCATTGCAAAATATAAAAACTTTTACGTGCGGTTAGCGAATGATTCTATGGTAAAACTCGATCTCCCGCAGGGTCATTACAATTTCGCGGTATAGTGGTGAAATTGCAATTCAATTTCTCGCCGCTCATTCGACGATCTCGTTTACTAACTTGCTTTTTTTTATACGTGCGTGCGGGTTTATACACTTGACAAACAAAAATTTGTTACATTATTTTATATATATGTGTGTTAATGAAAGTTTAACTGCTGTAGTGTAAAGTGGAAAAAGAAAGGGTTAAAGAAAGATATATAGCAAATAGCATTTGTCCGCGGGAAAAAGTGTGAGAAACTCGTTTCGATCGAGCCAATGGATAGGACAATTATAAATTCATTAAAGCTCTATACTAATGAATTTTCGATCGCGCCTATTATTATCCTGTCGTCTGTAAAGTCGTGACGTCTGTGCGACCGGTGTGCTAGAGGGGAAAAAAAAGATTACCTCTGCCTTTGATGTCGACCGGGTTATTGTACTTTTCCTCTTCAGCTCTCTATAAAATTACACACACGCGCTCGCACGCGAATATAAAAAGCATTGATTGTTTTTGTCAATACGATACATTCTTCGCGTATTACTGTAGCACTAAATACACACGAGAAACGTTATATTTGACGAAGACTGCAATAATGAACGAATAATCAAATATACATCCTCCCGCTGATAACGAGAGAGATGCGCGAAAATTTTTGTCGATACTGTCACGCGTGTGATACTTTGCTCTCGAGCTGGGCTTCAATGTCTTTCTCCAACTCGACTGTTTTTATGTATTGCGTTAGTGTGATGAAAAATAGCATAAAACGAATTTATAAAAAAAAACCGAGAGGAAGAAAAATGAAAACGAAGTGGAGAGGTGAACGGAGGGGAAATGCAGATTGCTCGGTCCGATAATGGATTTACTGTCGTGTTAAAACTGGCGTATATGAAATATTTCGCTTATATGCGCTATATAATGACTCTCAGGGTGAAAGAGAGAGCTGAAAAGAAAGAGGATATTTTTTAATTACGCTATATCAAATTACTATCTGGCCGGACAATAGGGCCAATACCAATATTTTATTTAATAACAATAAATCAATTCGAGTCCGGTGAAACCATAATAAATTTGATTAAAGTCTTGTACGTAATTTTAAAGTACATGAAAGACAAATAAAAGAATCTAAAGATTTTCGAAAAAAGAGTTTTTCTGTTTGTTCTAAATCTGCGACGATGAACGTTTATTTTGATAAACGAGGAAAAGTTTAAAATTTATCTGAAGTTCGCGCAAAATTTCATTTTATTAGAAAAAATACTTTTTAAATAAGATGAAAAGAAAAACGAAAAGTTGAAAAGCTTTCGAAATATAAAATAATCAACAGTAACTGTAAGTAAAATTTCATGCAAGCTTTATTTATTTATTTTCACACAAAACAATAGCTTAAAAGAATATCAGATAATAATAATGTGTGAATTGTTCTTACATTTATTTCTTCCTTGCTAGAAGGCATCTTTAGTTTTTGTAATAAATTACAATTTATGTCCTGAAAATGTCATAGTATATTTTAAATGTTGGTATTCTCGGAAACGGCTTTGTCTTAATTCCACTTTTACAACTTTTATAGAACCAAATAAATGTATCTAACGCGAATGCTTCGATTTAAGATTTAAAAAAGTAATTGAAAGAAAATCGCTATAAAATAAAACAAAAGGATGAAAGAAACAAAGATCTGGGTGTGGAGCAAAGAAAGACAGAACCTCGGTTCAGAATTATAACGGAACGCTCTAACAAGGCAAAAGGATCGTAAACACAGTCGTAAATAAAGAATATCTCCTATTTTAAACCTAAACTAATTACGTGACAAGATATTTAATTTGTTCACGTCCAGCCTTTCTCGTTTCCGTTTGCTCAGCGAACGTCAATCATTAAACAGCTAAATTATTGAAAACTGAGTTCGAATAGAAAGATTATATAAACTGCACACAGATTTCCGGCTTTTTCATAAAATTTTCCCTGCCGCTGAAATATGAAAAATCTCAATCCGCTAATTCAAATTCTGGTAAATCCAAAATAATCTCCAGCAATTTGCATTATCAAATAAAGCACCCCACACCGCCAGCAACTTCATCTCAAAAACATCCACGAGTAAATATATTATTATTTACCTCCGCAGCGAAAAGCAATTACCGGCGAGGCCATAACTCAGGCACAACCTCTCTCTCTCTCTCTCCCTCTCTCTCTTTCGCGGCGGCGCTGCTATACGCGCGAGACCCAAATTTCCCTTCGCCACGGTTCCCTTCCTCACACACGAGAGAGTGAGATTTTCCGAAAACTCCTCTACTTCCCAGAAGAAATCTACGCGCCCACGCTCGCATTGTACGTATATATTACACACCCTTGCTGCCGCGGGCTCGAGTAAATCACAGCCCTCGAAAGTTCCGAGTAAACGCGTGCACACGCGGACTCGATAATATAACCTCGTCGTCAACGAGGTCACCTCCGGCCGCGAATTACACTCATTGCGCATTCGTTTCATATACCTGTATATATACGCATATACGCGCGCTTAACCTAACGCCGTCGCTGTTTTTAACCCTCTGATGGTATTATATAATGTATATATCGACGGTCGGTGACCGCGTGTACTGCGCGAATCCCTCGGCCGAGCAATAGTGCTGTAGCTTTCTCTTTGCAATACGCGCGTGTATGTGTATTCACGCGGGGGTGCGGCGATATATTGGAAGTCGACGACAGCGAGTATATGCTTGTGTGTACATATATAGGCGAATTCAAACAGCCCTGGCTTTTCCAGGACCGATGTAAACAAAGGTGGAGCAAGAAGAAGGAGTGTAAAGAGAGAGAGAGAGAGAGAGAGAGGTGGGGGTCATTCGATGGTGCGGCGCTGCATTGTTTTAGCGTGAACGCGAATTTTGATTAGCATTTCGCTGCCGCGCGCGTTTCACCCCTTTCTCTGTGCACCGCTGTCGCTGAGAGTCAAGTGTTTGGATGCGCTTCTTCGCTCGCGCTGAGATGCCGGAGAAGCAGACCTGTGGGTTTGCAGAAGAGGTTGAAAGGTTTGCGCTTTATCGACTGAATTTATATAGATGTTTGCACTATTTTTTTTTAAATAAAATTATTGGTTTTAATTTTTTATTGGTTTATTTGTTTTATTGCAGCGTTTTTTTATATTTCGATATTGTTTTGGTTATTTATGACCTCTGATATACGTAGTTAAATGAGTCGTGTTGTGAGTATTAAATGCCGCGATTATAATGTGATAAATTGCCAAAATATAGTTATATATATCAGTCTAGAATAATGATGATTTTGAGCGAATGACTCTGTGAATTAGTATTACATCATGTGAGTCCATGAGTTAACATGAAAGTATATGAATTTGACAGATTCAATCTGTAATTGTATATATTTCAAGGAAAAATTTAAATATCAGAAGAATTATTTACCAGATTACATTATAGTGAATCCAAGCTAGTTGGGGAAAATCATACATGTATCTAATGCATCTTTCGCCCTATATAGAATTAGTTCACCAGAGTATACTCAAATAATTACTCTCTCGCTCGCAGAGAGTCAAAGCCATCCCCAACAACCATTAATCTCAAAATAAAAAGGCACATCTGCCGCTACTTCATTTTCTTCTTCTTTTTCTTAAAAAAAAAAGGGACCGTATGTATACATATACGCCCTCTACAGTTGTAACGCTCGCCAGCGTTGAAAATTGAATCATCCCTCCGCGCGATTTTCTCATTCATGAATCATATACGTCATCGTCGCGCGACACACGTTCACGCGGGGGGGAGGGAGGGGTGGAACTGTCCGATCGCGCGGAAGAACATACATACTTGTTACCTTTCAAAAATGACCCATTCAATTATTCAGAGCTTGAAGGAGCACAGCAGCAGCGACAGTCGAACTGACACATCAAAGATTCTCCCATAAGAATAAACCCCCGGCGCTGAGCTGCTGCTTCTACCGCTCGCCGCCATGTTTTATTCACGAGACGGGCGCACGCGGTCGCGTATAAATTTCCCTCCTTCCTTCCTGCCTGCCGCTATATTCCCCTCCCCCACCTTCTTCTCCTCCACAGCCATCATAAACAAATAACTGTTATTCGATGACTTCTGTATATGCGCGAGCAAGCGAGCGAGCGACTCGTTAGACTCGTAATTCTTCCCCTTATACGATCTCGCCTTTAAAGATTCAATGCATCAAAGACGCGTGTATCTCTCTCTCTCTCTCACTCCTCGATTAGAATGCCCCGGCGGTCGTCGCTCAAGCGAGAGCGGATAGGGCGGGAGAGAGCGCAGGCAGCGTCGAGCCCCTGAGACGACGCGCTGCTGCTCGTGTCTATCCGTCTGTAATCTCGAATTGACCCGACGGCCGCCGCGCCTTCAGGGGGTTGGATGGGTTGGGTATGGAGGGGGGGGGGGGGGAGATTGAATGCGGCATGCGAACGGCTACATTTGCGTAATTGCGAAAATCGCGCCAGCGAATGAACGTTTATTAGAAGGTAAGAGAGCATCGCCGGCACACTTCGTGCGGAGCCACTGACAATTGCCCGGACGATTGGAGGAGCAGGAGGATATGGCGTGCGCCAAGTAGTTCGCCAAGTGAGCGAGACCAGGCAGAGAGAGAGAGAGAGAGAGAGAGTGAGAGAGGAAGAGAGCTTTGGATTAGCCATGCCGCTGTGTGTTATTGAGATCTTTTGCGGGGTAATGCGAGACTAGCTGACGATTGGATTCGCTCCGAATCGGACGGGATATGTTTACGTAGGTCTTTGTACTGGGTCAATTGAAGTAGACTTTTATCTCTTTGACACACACACAAACACACACACACAAACACACAAACACACACATACACACACGATATTGTAGGTATGGTAAAAGTAAAATGACATAAATATATTATATAATTCACGGATATATCTAGATACGGAGAAAAATCTCTAGTGATAAATGTATGGATTATAGTCATACAGTTTTCCCAGTGCCCTCCATACTATATTTGCAACAGCTCATGCAATATTCCCAACAGTCCATGCAAAAATTGCATGAAGCTGTTGGGAATATAGTATGGAAAGCCGACGCAGTAAAATAGTACCGCCCTCTATGCAATGTTAGTTACAGAGTTCTCTCCGTATATGCTTTGTTTATTTATTTAATTTAGTAGTGAGCAATTAGTCTTTATGTATAACTGTTTAAACGCGTGCGGTTATCGAATTATATTTTTGTACGAATCTCAATCTGCATAACGAATATCAGCTTTTTTAAAATTTAATTAATATGAGTCAAGTCCGCAGATTCTATTATTACCTCATTTCATAAGATTATATAACTGGACACAAACCAGGTATTTTTAGGTGAGATGTCAAGTATACATCTGCGTATATTTCTGTCTATCGATAATATTTTTAGCAGCCGTTCTTCACTTGTTAATGTTCATTGGTTTTTTTGAACGAATGCCTTTTCAGAGTATCAATGCAATGTATGGACCAGATGCTTTCAAACACTTATGAAATACACTTTAAATACATAAAAGTAAAAATATCAAATAAACTATTGGTATACAAATTCGATTATTTATTGAACTTTATTTAAAAAAATTTTAAATAGTTTTTTTTGGCCGAGATTATTACCGTCAAAAATATCTTCAAGAGAAAATAACATTTAAAAAATTGAGCTTTGGTTTCTTCAGAATCAAAAACACATTCATTTCTTTAAAAAAAACTATAAGTTAATTTAGAGTCGTGCATAAAATACTTAAAATGACTAATCATGAATAGCAGTAATACATATTTCTGAATAATATGACATGTTTGAACATTTGTTGAAAAAAAAGTTCGAGATTTTCATGTTATACTTTATTACATGTACACAGATGGATTTTTCAACGTACAAAGTGTAACTGTGGATCTTGTGGTCGTTTTGAAGCTTTTTACGCTGGCTGTTTTCTGCGACTATGGCAGTAAAAATTCAGGCTTTACACGAAAATGTACTCTCTGTAGAGTTGAATTAGTCAAAAAACTAAATATTAATTAATATTGCTCCACTAAAACTCCACTCCACTATATATTCAGCAATTTTTTGGAAAAATTGTATTAGAAAAAAAAAACAAATACATTTTCAGAGACAAAATTGTAAATTTTCTTGAAACTTCGTCTTATCTCGAGCTGCATTAATTCTCCTGTGTATATAACAAACAATAGCAGTGCAGGAAATTCGATAAGATACAAGAAAAAAAACCTTTTTTTACAATTTTTTTCTGCACACACCTTAATAACCCATCATCTACGTTACTGCTTGTCAATGAAAAATTCATAAAAATATCCTTATTCCTGTCGATCATCATGCAGGCACGAAATTGTTTCACATAGCAAGATTTCGCGAAAAACGTCGAGCGCGCACGATACGTACATATACACACGAGGCGTTAATAGACGCCTCGACGTCGTGCGCCTCTCGATTGCAACGTCGTCCTCGTCGACGTCTACGACGAATCACTTCCGGCGCTAGCTTTGTCTTTTCCTCCTTCTCCACCTCCTTTCTCCATACATCGTTCCTTCCTTCGTCCTCGCGCGTACGTATATGTATATACGCTTGCGGCAGATCGATGGGGGCGGCTCTCTTTTGTCTTGAAGCTCGTTCGAGTGGGGGAGAAAAGGAAAACTCGCCGGATATAATGGACTCCGGTGGAATCGCATTTATATTTGTCAGTTATTAATTTCGCGTTACGTAAGCAAGCACATACACGTCGTATAAGAAGGCGGAGGAAGGAGCAACGTAATGGCCGGCCCTTTTTCTTTCCTAAGGGTGCACACGTGCCGAGTCTGAATATTTTTCTCGTTTCAAGTGGGACGGGAGCTAGTTTGTCACGGAGGGTATGAGGAGAAAAAAATTTGGTGGTTTGCGTAGAAGTCGATAAGTGGGACTCGAGAGAGCAAAGACGACAACGACGACGAGTTATATGCGAAGCGAAGGAGGATTGTTTCAAACGTTGTCGAGTGCTTTTTTCGTCGTGGGCTTCCCAGCTGTACGTGATTTGTATGACGCAAAGCTTTTTCTGGTCCTGGTTAGTGTCTAAATTGAACCACAGTTTCGAACTTTTTGCATTGTCTATTGCTGGCGTGTTTGTTTTATCGTGTCGCATCAATATAATATCATTCAATTAATAATTTAATGACTTATTGCTGCAGTTTATTTCAATGCGCCTTTTAAAGTGCAAAAGTCGTTTTTTGTGATGCGCTGTTCCATTATTGGTTTTGGATACTCGACGACACGGATGAATTATTGACTTATATGCATATTATCGTTACTTAGTCGTACTATTTCGAGTAGGATTGACAAATGTGACCTTATGTCAACATCAGTATCGCAGCCGCAGTAGCCCGCGCCCTTATTTTGAAACTCGGACACGATTTATGCCGCACAAATGCGTACGTCACCGTCCGGCACAGCAGCCGGAAAAAAATGTCTCCCTTTCCGTTCTTGCTAACCTCGCCACATACACGTATCAAATTAGCCACGGCATTACGATAAAAAATGCCATGTCTCGTCCTTTGTATCTCGCAGTCTCTCGCTCTCTCTCTTTCTCCCTCATTCTTGGGTTCCCCCTAATATGCACCGATCGGCCCAAATAACGACGTCCGTTGTTCTCTCCTCTCTCCTCTGTCTCTCTCTCTCTCGCTCTTACTCGTCCCCGCGAATGATTACACTTTGTCGAGGGGTACGAAGCCGAGAGAGAAAGAGATAAAGGGCAAGAGGCGAAGAAAGAGAGAGAGATAGAGGGAGAGAGAAAGAGTGTTCGGAAGGGGAATCCGAAATGGGGAAACCGGAATATCGACGAGTCGTGCACGGCATAAAGATAGAAATGTGTGTAGCGCACATGTATAGTCCTGTCCCTTTTCTCTCTTTCTCTCTGCCTGCTTCTTTCTCTTCGTCTTTTTTATATCTCGCCTCGGCTGCGCTCGCGCGCGCCTCTCGTCGCGAAGTTCTCTCTTTTTTCTCGATGTCTCTTTCTTTCTCTTTTGCTCGCTAGCGCGCTCGCGTCTTCCCCGTAAAGTTCCGCGTCGAAACTTGGCGCGGCACGCGAAGAAGCAAATGTTATTTACGGCTGCGCGCTGCTGCAACGTTTTCGATTGAAATTCCCTCTGTCCCAATCAAAGTCCTATTTTCCGGCGCCCGACCGTGCCGGCCGGAACGGTAATGCACGCGAGGGCTTCCGACTTCTTTGCGCATCTTGTATGTATGTGTCTGTGTGTTTGTAAACGTGTGTATGTGCAATGGGAGGAAGGAATGAACGGACGCGAGTAATTGAATATTACGATTTTTGCGGCAGTGTGATCTCGGGGTTGAGGCGTGGCTGATTAGTGGGTGCGTCTCTACGGGCAGCGTTAGCGCGTGCAGTGAACGGTATACCTATAGAAAATGAGAATCAAGATGATTGGAATGGGGCCAACTGCAGGAATGAAAATAATTGGTTTGCAAATAAAAAATAAATGATTAAAAAAGGTTTTCTTTTTATTATAACGCGTACAAAATGTGTGAAATTTACTTTGTTTGAATACAAAATTTTATATTTAAAATACCAAAAATATATGATTTTATTCGTAAAATTGCATTTACATTTAAAACCGCATCAAATACATTAATGAAAGAGTTTAATGATACTCTTTTACCGAATATGGATGGGGCTTCAATATTTTAATCAACATTACTGGTAAATTTAAACAGATAAAATTTTGTTTTATATTTATTTCATTTTAATACGGATGTCTCATTTAAATCTGAAATAATAAATACAAGTAAACTAAAAACAGATTTTTTTACAAAAAATACATTCCTTTGTCATAGATAACTATCTTGTAAAGTACTTTTCATAAAAAACCCTCTAATCTACATAGTACTTTTAGATGACAAATTACTACCGGAGTAAGGGAATAAAAGATTTAAATGTAAGTTCGATGGCACAGTTACGCGAAGAGGTTAGCCTATTGTGCTAATCAATAGCCCATTGTGAGCAGTTGCTCTTTATTCTTTGCGAGACCACAATTGCTACATTTGCTACTAGTTAGTTTTTTTTATATCATACTAACAAATTATTCCTCTACAATTGCAAAAAGCGATTTTGAAATAGTCTTTAGATTTTGATGCATCGCTATTGTGTCATGTAGCGCGTGCGATAAATAATGTCTCCATAAATTTAGTTACTATAATATAATAATACTTTGAAGTATAATATCAATGGTCAATATATTTAATATATGAAATATTAAAATATTGGTATTAATAATAAAAGCAATTTAGGTTTAATTATTTTAAAGGCAAAAATAAAATACAGAATACAACCATATCGAGTTAAACTACGCTGGGAGAAGGACTTATTTATAGTTAATATAATTAGTAACAGTTAATACAAAATAGTTGATTTTGGGGAAATAAGGAAATTGTAAATGTGAATACATTCACATTTGACTGAAATTCCAAAATATTACTATTAATGATGCGCATATTAATAGTTAATATGCTTAGTTAATAAGAGTTCACAAAAAGTAAATGTAAATAAATTTTTCTGAGCATTTTTAATATATCTTCTTATTAACTATAAACAAATTTTTCTCTCAGTGTAACAGCCTGTATTCAAAGTATTACACCCATCGGAAATTAAGTTAAAAACAATTTTGTTATTAAGGCGAAATTATATCGACGCTCGAAGTTTTGAAATTTCACCAGATTAAACGGCGACTACAGCGTAAACAGGCGAATTTTAAGTAACAATCAGCATAAACGAAATAAACCCATATCTATAAAACAGTAGTTCCGCAAGTATGCACGAGGGGCGCGCGAGCAGCGCAAGCTTGCAAGCGCAGGCGCCTCCCTCTCTCTCTCTCTTGCTTAGAAATGTCAATCATTAAAAAGAATCCCGAGTTCCCGGAGGAGCGAAAGTTGAGCAAAACGGCTGTTGTTTCCCCGCTTCAAAAATAGACGACTCGCTGCGCGCGTTATACGGCGACTGAAATAATTATACCAAAAACTTCGACTACGGGGCTGCTCGAATAATCGCGCGTGGCGAAAGAGAGAGAGAGAGAGAGAGAGGGAGGGAGGGCTGCAAGAGATTTTAATTGACCTAATTCTCAACTTTGTTATAACGGTGGTCGTGCACACGTGCGGAGAGAGTGAGAGAGAAAGAGAGAGAATCCGAAATTTGTTGCGAAATAATAATTGCCTTTATCGCTTTCGAAAATCATCCAATTTGCAATAGAATTTTCGCGTTTCAACAATGCATGTGTTTATGTGTATATATACACGCGACGAGAGCGCGTGCTGTTAGTATCACACACGACGTAACAATATAACAAAGTGTGCTTTAATAGCTTATAGATTGTGCAAACGATTTTTCTTTTTATACTCGTTTTTTTGCAGGATTTATTAATAGCCGCCGAAAGGTACGGAGAGAAAGAAAAAAAAAACGAATTTATATACACCTCTCCCATAACTCACTCGCTATTATCAAAAAACAAGGCAACGCATATAAGCGAACGCGCGGCGCGAGTTTATACTCGCGAGCGGCAATAATGAGGGGAGCGCGACTATACAGCGTCGATAATCACGCGCGCAAACATCGTTTTCCCTTGCATACACAGTCGCCTACACACACGCACGTGCACGTATATCTTTAACGCGCGCGAGCAAAAACTCATTAAACGCGGCCGTGATTTATTAGCGTCTTTTCGCGCGCTTGAAAATCGCGCTTATACTCTACAATGTTATATAGTATATAAGTGTATACGAAGGAATCGATTCGATCGCGAGCGATCATTAGTGTCCACGAGCGTTGGGGTTGTTCGGTTTCTCTCTTCCCATCTCTCTTTCTCTGAAATTCAAGTGCAGCGCTGGTGTTCCCGTGAGTGTGCATGTATATATACATATATACCTATATATATGTATACGTGCGTGTAGTGGACAGCGAGCGTATATAGTGGACGATGGGGTCGCCGCCGCCGCGCGTGTTTAACTAATTTAAAGTGACGAAGTTGTTTACTTTGGTAATATATTAGCATGTATTAACATACCTTCGAGGTATGGAGTTGTAGAGCGATGGGAAGCGTGCGTCTGTATTACTGTATATGTATTAGCGCCGAGAGCGCGTTGAATTGATAATTGATGGATTTCAAAGATGATGCGAGAGAGATGGCTCTGTGTAATGTGGGTGAGAAGGCAGCGTTTGCGTTGTTTTATTAATTTTTAATTGATTGGAGGGGAAAGGACACGGGCATGGCGCAAGATGTGTGTATTAAGGAAGAAGGGAGATACGATCGATGTGGCTTGTCAGAATGTGAATATGTAGATAGATGGTCGGAAGGAAGGCGCCCAGGGAGAAATAAGAAGAAATGAAGGTGGATAAAAGATGGGAGATCAAAATTTCAAGGTTTCCATGACATTGAAATAATATTTTTAAGTGTCATATCTGTACCTTGTGAAATCCGAGGATTATAACTAAATATTAGGTAGTTTGTTTATATATTTTATGCAGCATATTATACTCGTAATTATTATATACAGAGAATAAAACAATAAATAGCCTAACACACGTGCTCTTACATATACGCGTGATAAAAAAAAATTCACCGATTTGACCTTTTCGTGCCTTTACGTTATCGACTTGTAATAGCAGCCAGCTGGCTCCTAGACAACGCGGAGGGGCTTAGGTCTCAGAAGTAAACGGTTGGCCGGTATATGTAGCGCAAATATTCGGTCCCGCTATATACCTTCAGAGGATTTTGCCGCCTGATTGCTATGCTTTCTGTCTCGCTCTATGTTCTTCTGCTAATTAGATGATTCGGTAAAAAATTTTTTTCTTTATCTCTCTGTATAGCATACGTATAAGTATATAATTGAAGAAGTAGTGATTGTTAGAAATTATTGGATAAAAAGTATAGTAGTTTCTCTCGCAGCTAAATTTAAAACTAGTTTATCGTTTATTTTTAATAGAGTGTGCATTAATCCAGGATGTTATTGTTGGGTATTCAATCGTTTTTTATATATTTATTTATATAAGTGAAAGAATAAAAGCGATGAAAAAAAATCGTGAATGATGGAAGCTTAAAAAGAATTGTTATACTTGGCAAATATTTTATTTGCTCTTCGACAAAACTATGAAACATTTAATCCCTGGATAAGCGAAATTAAGAGACATTTCCGGTATATAACCATTTATTGATGTATTGAATTTTAATTCAATTTTCATAATAAAAATACTCTTATTCAAACATCGCGTGAGCTGTTTCCGCTGAAATATATAATTCGTCATAATATTTTTAGCGTAAAATATTTATAGGTAAGGCTGTATTTATTTATTTTTTAATAACTGTTTATTATATTTTCATATGCAAAAACACAATTGACGATAATGCTATAGCTGTTAAAATATAAATATTACGCTTATCACAAATATAAATATATATTTTCCAGAATTATACCCTCAAGCCTTAGTATTATAATAATATATATATTCGGAACATAAGTTATTATTTTGATAAACAACTCTAAATTTAAAATATTTTCTGTATTAAAAGTAAAAAAAGCTTTGGCAGAAAAGCTCATCTGCACCATATCCCCAGCCGAAAGAGTCGTCAAATGATTTATTTTAAAAACAACGAACGACACATTTAACGAATAGAAATATCAATTCAGTGAGCCCCGGAGGCACTCGCAAACCGACGAGCGCAATCTTGTTAAATTACTTATATACCGAAATTTCAAAACCAAAAGCCTTTTAACAGCATTATCTCGCGGGCATATGAAAATAATTCATTTAATAATCCTAAAATTTTACAGAGCCACCGCTGCCGTCATTGCCATCGCGATAACGATATACCTCCCGCATATCCACTCTCGCGTTGCGAACCTACCATTGATTTAAAATTGCAAATACGCACCCCTCGCTGAGTACACACGCATAATCGTATTTTTACGGATCTTGCGCGTATACACACGCACACGCACTTTCCGCCATCGTCACTGGCTGATAGCAACGAGGGTGTGCGGATATATACATGTATACGTACAAATTGAAAGTTTAATTCGCACGGCGAATAATTTCGCTCGATTTCGGCGCGCGAATGACTCCGACGCAAAGATCGTCCGAGGGTGATGCTGGCGTACAGCTCGTTGGATCTAATAATAACGATGGAAAAACGAAAGGGAGATGGAGTTGGTGTATAATCAAAGCTTGATTTGCGATGTGTTTTTTTTCCGCGCGTGAAACCGCCGCCCCGGGGGTTGTATTTCGAATTCGAGCCGAGTGCCGACGCCGTTGCTGCCGCGACGGTGGTATAAAGGGGTGCTATGTATGAAGATATGTGTGTGTGTGTGTGTATGTTTTTACGATGTGGAATGGTTATGTGAATGGATTCGAATATGGTGTGTTTGAAATTGAAAAGGTGATTAAGATATGGCTTGTGGAATATAAAATAAACGTGGAATTTGAGAGTTGGGTTTTAATTTGGATGGATAATTTTTATCAACTTCAAACGTCGAATTGTAGGTTCATTTCGAGGAATGACAATTGAGTAAATATTGATATGTTGCTAATTAAATTAAATAAATTTTATATTAAGAATATCAACAATTCTATTAAATAATTGATAAAAGTCATTAACTTTACTTTCTTATTAATGTTTTTCAAAAACTATATATATGTTTTAATTAAATAATTGTATGTTTTTGTTTCAGGTGAGTCGCAGTTTTTTCCACCACGTACAAACGAGCATTAGCGTACGTAAGTCCAAAACGTGCTTTAATTTCAAAAGCACTTTTGAAAAGTTCAAAACGATTTTCTATATATATTAACAGGACATATTAATATCTAAACGATTATAATATACTCAAGGCAAAAACGCATAATCTGCTGAATAAATCGGGTGTATATACACCTTATACCTATAACGCATACACCCACACATACACAGGCAAAGTGAAGCCTCTAGTTGAGCCATTCGAGCGTCATTATCCGTCATTAATTGCGCGCATGCAAATTGCTCTCCCACCCCTCTCCGCTTCTCGCGTTATAATAACAAGCGCGGTAATGGATATAAAATTACCGCGCTCTCGCCCCGCTCTACTCCCATATATACGCGTTCCACCCTCGCGATACTTCAAAATCGCCGCGTCTATCCACACTCGCACACATTCTCATATTATATGAATATTTAAACCGCGCTTCTCTCTCCACCAGCCGCTCTATACTGCTGTACATTCCATGCGCGGCGGTTTCGCACTGCACGTACAACACATATACACATAAACGTGTGGCATGCGCGCGTGCATCCACATTCATACAACAAGGCGAAGAAAAGAATAATAACGAGCGAGCACAGCAGTGGCGGCCGTAGTGGTGAAAAGAAGTAGCGGCTGCTGCAGTGCACAGGTGCAGCACGCGCGCGTTGCAGCGTCACGCGAGGCCTCCCCAATTTCCTATAGGGTAAATTAATTCCGCATAACCTGCCTACTGCCGCTGCCGCTGCTGCTGCTGCTGATGTAGCCCTGCCTGTGCGCGTATACACCTTTTGCTCTCTCTCTCTCTCTCTCTCTCTCTCTCTCTCTCTCCACCCCTTTCGCGTTTCGCGCAGGGCCAATTATACGCCGCGCGCGTGCGTTTATCGCTTCCGAATGGCGCGAGAGCGCAGCGCGCGTATAGTTGGTTGCCCCTGACGTTTATATGCGAGTCGCGTGCGCGCGCGTTTAGATTTGATTTGTTGAGGAATGAGGGAGATAGAAGAGGAAGGTATAGGCTGTATGTATATACGTATGGTGTGTGTGTGTGAGGAAAAGGCGAAGGATTGGCGGGTTTACGGGTGCAGGGTAAGGTGGCGCAAAGGCTTTCGCTGCTGCTATATATACTGCTGCTACGGAGGTTTTGAGCTTTCTCTATATATCTATATGTATGTATTATACGGCTGTGAGAGGTGAGAGTTATCGCCTCTCTCGTTTTCGCGTACCGTGCGCGGAATGTGGTATATAGTAGTGCGCGCATAAGGATGGAGAAATGTAGAATTGACTGGATGACGGAATTTTCGTTTTTTATGGATTTTTATTGGTGATGTGGGGGAAGGGGTAAAAGGGTTATTTACGGGTTGACATATTTGCAGAAACTTTTGTGATTTCTGTCTGTAGAAAAAATCAAATAAGCTGAAAAGTTTTCTTGATAATTGAATGACGGATCTGTTGAATATTTATTCACTTGAAATTATTTAATGCAATTATTTAATGATTGAATTATACTGACCCGACGAGATGTGAAAATCGAATTTTGTTTGGATTAAAATTTTTATTTATAATCAATAGATATCTGACATGTTCAAATCTTTTTATACCTTATTGGATTAGTTTATCGTTAAAAAAAATTCGATATATCTCAAAACTCCTTGATTTTTCGTAAGAAAGAGTATTTTCTACATTTTTTTTAGTGTGTCACTGATCAAATTATCCATATATGTTAACCGAAGAATATGTTTAATGTTACTTAATTTCAAGATTAAATCACAACCATATTGAAGTTCAATTTTTTTTTTCTTATAAACCAAAACAATTGCAATAAAATTAATAATTAGTTAACAATTGCCCATCACTACACGAATTACTAATTACGCATTTGCCTCTATTTACCACATGTCTCCTGCATACGTTTCTTAACCTCCTTCCCTTTTTCCTCTTACCTTTGCATTTCGTTAATTTCCATTTCCCTAAACTTCCGAAGAAAAGCTCTCCTGCTCTTTCTAGCAAGGCGACCTCCAAAGTAATCATCCTTCGCGGACGGAGGTGGTGGCTACCGAGTCGCGTGAAAAATTTAATACCTCCGAGGCTAAACGAAATTGCCCGAGTTTCGTTCGCACGTAAAACGTCCGTTGTTACGCGCGAGCATTTTCGCCTTCTACTCTCTCTCTCTCCCTCTCCCTTGCTCCCGTGTGTTTGCGTAAATTTCACGTGTGTACCGTACTATGCAGCGCCGCACTCATTTCACCCCCACACATACATACACCCTGATACATAGATGTATATACATATATATACAAGTAGGTGTGTATGTGTGTGTATACAGGCTGCTGAGGTGGCGCGCTCGATTTAACAAGGGGGAATGGCTCGGCGCGTAAATAGGGCCGAGCGCGCCCGGGCATAAAGGCGAATAAGGGCAGGAGAGCGCGAGGAGCGCGCGCGCGTCTAGATTATGTGCATACTTAGCTCGAGTACTTCACGTGCGTCTCTCACTCTGTGTATATATACGTGAGTGTAGAGATAGTAACGTTGTAGTATAGCGCGCACTCGCGAGAGAGGAACAGAAGTAGTCATCCTTCATGCCGCCGGACAGCTCGGCCGCTGCTTCCGCGCGCCGACGGGGATAAGAGCGCGCGCGCAAGGTGTTCCGCGACGACGACGAGTACGTTTACAGGGCGCGCGCGCGTGGAGGGAGCTTTTGTGCTAAGACGATGAAAAATGGCTAGTTTCGAATTTCTTTTTTCTTCCATTTTTTTTCTTTTTTTTACGGAAAAGGTGACATTGAAATTCGTTGGTGTTTAGAGGGTTATATTAGCAAGATTTTTGAAGTAGAGAGATATAACAGGCGACAAGGTGAAAATTAACATGTTGTTCTAATTAATTCATAAGCGTGGTTTACAAAGTTATGTTGGTTTAATATCGCGCTTTAACGACAACATCTTGAGAGTAGGGGAATTTCGGATTAAATTGAAATATTTTTACTTTTATTTTATTCTCTTGTCAGCATTTGTTATATCATTTGTAATAATAATAATTTGTCTTTACCGTAAATTCAAGAATTTTAGGAGGAGTTTCTATTTCTATTTTAAATTATATTTTATTATCAGTACTTTCTTCTGTGAGTGAAATCTAAATTTTAGAGGTAACGCTGACGCAAAGTTAAAATATACAAATTATTAGGTATCTATGTTCTTTTATATTTCAATAAATATTAGATCTACAAATCTATGTTTTCAAACTTTGTCTATAGTGCATTTAAATATGCAGAAATTTAAATAATCAATTTTAGTGCAGTTTCGATGCTTAATTTGAAGCTTTTATAACTTTGGAAGAAATCAATATCTTATAATCCTTAATAAAAAATGAAATAAAAAGTCATTTCTCTAGTGTTATGTTCTAAATTATTTAAAGGATATTTGAGAGTTTCTGAAGTTAAGTGATTACCGTTCTAGAAACAAGCTTTTTTAAAAATGTTTTCAAAATAAACCTCAAAATGTTAAGAGCTTAAGTTTTTTTAGCGTTAGGATCTAATATTACAGCTTTCATCATATTTCTACACCCAAAAACTTAATTCAAAATTTCATCCAAATCCAGGACCCGATGGTAGTGCACTCTCCTCATCAGTTACGGATGAATTTTATTTTCATATCTTTTTTTTTCTAAAATAACTGACTCTAACGCGATAATCTATTAATAAATTTTCTGAAAAAGAAAGAAGAAAATAATACTTCGAGAAGCTTACAACGACGGTGAATAAATAAGAGCAAAAATAGCTGTTTCTTCAACTTTACAATACACGTCGTTAGATGTGTTATCCTGTCACGTTTTGTTACAATTTTCACCGGCCGAGCTGTTCCAATTTCAGTTCTGCCAACACGAATTGATTTTCAAAACACGTTCGGCTAGGAATTCACATTTAAGACACTATACCGCCATTCCGCTGCTGTTGTTACCGCTGTGCTGTGCTATACGCTGCGATCCTGTTTCGTTACCTCTGTCTCTATTCCAGCTCCAGAGATAAGTTTCCTTATCTAATGCAGTTTACTAACTGTTATAATAGTTATATAAGCTATAGTGCTCGTAAAGTGTAATATGGTGAAGGTAATATTTTCTTATAGCAACACTTAGTAAATCAGAGCTCCCCTCTCTACCCTTGGCCCGCACTGTTTACCACACGGTAATCTCAGTTTTACGAGATCATATCAGATTTCTTAATTGCCCGGAAAATCTAAACTTACGGGTAACAATTGTAACTTTCGGTAAACGCGATGTATATCATGGTTGTTTCGCTGCTTTTTACTGCGCCCAGATGTTACTCGCTTTTTAGGGACTTACTTTTATCTCTTTGAACATTGTTATACAATTCAGCCTTTTAATTTCATTTTATTACTAGAACACTAAAAACTATGGTTACTATCTGGTTAACTAGTTCTATTGTTAAATGGCAACATAAATCATTCGCTTTACTTTCATTTCCAACATTATCTTGATAAATACTCTATTTCTTCAACCCACTAAAGGTAATAACATGAACGTGAAAAGCGCTTCTTAAGCAGATTACGCAGCTTGACAAAAACGTCGATACTAAAACCATTTGGAATCATCGTCACATAGTACATATAACGCAACAGGAAATTCCTTTTACTTATCTATAACATACACACACAGATCTATCACAATCGTCAATAAACTACACTACAAATATCATTTTATTCTCGTAACATACCGAATCTCCATTACCCAAGCGTCATGTGAAGGAACAATAATTCACATCACGTGACGCGCGCGCTCGAGCTTCCGCGCAATTTCTTACTGTAACAGTACACATAACCTCAGCTATTCTCTTTTTTTTCTTTATCTAAAAAACTATTGACTTGCGAGCGTCGAGCTAGCGAAATCTAGATGTACCGTAGGGGTTCGGTAGCTCGCGCTTGTGCGCGGTGTACTCGACGGTGCACTCTATCGTCCAATTCCCAAAGTTGGCAGTGCACCAGCGAATTCTTTTTTTCTTCTCCTCCTTCTATTTTGACTTGGCCTGGAAATCTTCCCCGCCATCGCGTTCGTCTCCGGCGCGATGGAAGCTCGTGGGAGACGTTGATCGATAAACAACGTAATCGTTTTGCGGCGCGGTCGGGCTCTCTTTCTTCTTCCCTGACGCTGGCGCGAGCGCGTCTTACTCTTTTCCCCATTATTTTGCGCGAAGACGCGGCGAGAGATGAGCCGAGGCAGGATTAATTTTAAGTGAAATGTATAGCCCGAGAGGATCGATTAGGAAAATTTTACCCTGTTCCTTTATTAGGGCCCGCTCAAGCGTTGCGCGCGTCTCTGTCGGAGCGAAGTAAATCAAGTTTAACGCTGAAGTTTTTATTTTGGCACACAAGTTTATTTTCATGAGGAAGAGAAACTGATGGAACGTTTGTTTATCGTCAGAGTTTATTGGAGTACGAATCGTCGTGGATAAATATAATGCCCGTTTGTAGCAGTATGACTGTGGTGATAAAAAAGTGGAAAGAATCGTTTTACGCGGGGTTTTGGTTGACAATTTTGGCTGTAACGGATAAATACTGTTTACTGGGATTCCAAATTTTTCGTTTATTGTTTAATGCTAACGAGGCAGTGATTTTTACTGGATGAATTACTCTGTGTGCATATTTATTTGAATAATCAATAGGCATGCCCTATACAGGGATGTCGATGATTAAATTTTTAATAAGTTACTTAATAATTATCATTATTTTTATACATAGGTACTTCCGCAGTTACTAAAGATTATAATTAAATTTTTAAATTTCTTGAATGTCGTCAAGCTCATTTACATTGATAAATTAGTTATTCACGCAAATATACACATAATCACGTAATAAATTACATCATCTTACATTGTTGAAAAATATATTATCTACTTTAATAAACTGAAAATATTACTGCAATAATTCAGACTCGTGATCCGCAAAAAACGAGAACCATTTAATAAGTTAGCCATTGAGAAAAAGTGCTACCCACCTCCTTGTCTTTCATAAATACGCACCACACAAAGTATATCTCCCCCCTTTTACCTCGAAGTAAATTCTCTTTCTTTCTTGCCCTCGACCGCTCGTTCCATTTCACGCAAGACTCGCTTCTCTTTTTCTCGCACTCGGCAACCATCGCCGAAATTCGAGAAAGAAAAGTATACGTGCGGGTGCCGAAGGAATTTACGCATGCGCTTACCGACATGAAAAAGAAAGGCGCGCAGCGAGAAAATTTAGGAGGACCGATCGAATTCTGCTCCTCTCTCGAAGGAGAAATCGCGCGACCCCATTTGTCACGTGTGCGCGCGCATAAAGTACCCGACGGTTCCGTTATTAAAACGATTCCGCTGACGAGTTCGAAAAAGTTAACTTCCAGCTCCCTATTCCGACCGCTTAAAAAAATATATCGGTCATCCGGTTCACCCTCTCCGACGGCGTCGCACGGGGCTGACTTTCGTCGGGGGAACATAGGGGGGGGGGGCAGACGAAGTTTCCGCAGCTGTAACGGAAGTGAGAAGGCATAAGGGAGAAAGGGAGATGTGGATGGAAGCATAGGGTGGAGTGGGAAATTTTGTAATCTGAGGGTAGAAGTAAGAACGTCTATATGTATATTTCGCGTCTTGCACCTAATTAAAGTTGTAGGGAAATGAATTAAGAGGAAGAAAGGGTACGTGGTTATCGTCTGAAAATGCCTTAATTGCGAAATTAACGTGTATGCAGTTTAGAAATTGGATGCTGCCGGATTTGCCCTTTTTTTTGGGCAATTGGATTGTATAGTGGCAAGATTATATCAGTATATCTGTACAAAATGAATTTTGCAATGATACATGTATAAATAATGAACGAATGAACAAATTATAAAAATAAATAATTCGAATAAGTTTTAATAATTTATTATATCACATAATCTGATTCGGTAAATATTGCAATGATATTTTATTATTATTAGTATTATTATTATTATTTATTCCAGATATTATTACAAATTAGTAATTCTGCAGAGGTAAATGCAATTACAGCTGTACGCAGAGCTGGAGATACAAAATAAACATATATAAACTTACATACTAAAACTTACAAACTAAATATGTATTCGTCTAAAAGTAGTTTCTTAAGGACCACACTTTTACCTACCTAATCCATCCCGCATAAACTTCCATTATTATTTAAAGGTATTTCATATAAAAATCAAATAAAACATTTTCATAATTATAATTTAGTCTATTTTCTAGTTAAATTAATTGATCAAAATCGGACACCTTACGAATCATTACAAAACTTATACGAATTATATTACAACCTTTCGTCGCGTGTTAATAACGTACCTCGCGCCTATAATAAAATCCACTTAAGGTAACAAAAATTTCAATGTAAAGACAGGACAGGACCCGCGAAATTTCCCTTAACCGCCATCATTTTTCCCCTTCTTCACTTTAACACAAAGCCACCACCATCACAACCTTCCTCCGAAAACTGCAATTCCGTAGGATTCCAAATTACCCCTGTCGCTCTAAAATGCAAATCAACATCTTTCAACCAAGTCACCGGAGGCACCTTCGCAAACTTCCCAAACGCGCGCGCGCGAAAGTGTCGCGTCGCGAAACTAAAATCGTTACCCACTCCCCAAACGCGCGCGCTCCCCACATCATCCATTTTACCTATCACCTTACACACATAGGACAGGTAAATACGTACGTGCGCGTAGGTGCATGTATATACATACACTTACACACGACGAGCTATAGGAAACATGCCGAAAACAGCCTCAACACAAATCGAATGAACGGGACGCGAGATGCGGCAGTGGCGGCAGGGGCAAAGTGGCTGTACACATATAGATAGATCGCGAAAGATTCGCCGCCTCCGGAAGCTTTTAAAGGATAATCGCGCGACTGTCACGCACCTATATACGTATAAGTGAAGGTGTAGATGGTAGAGAAAGAGAGAAGGAACCATCTCCTCCTTTCAGTCTACGTCGACATGCCGGCGCGTATAACTTCATCGAAAAGTTTCCGCCTCTACCGCGCGCGTCGAAGAACAAAGGCGCTGTGAGCTTTCCGATAGTTTGTCCCTCTCTCTCTCTCTCTCCCTCTCTCGTTAAGAGAACGACGGTTTAAGTATACACCGCGCGACACTGTGACGGCTGCTGCTGCTGCTGCAGCCTTGTCGTCGACAACGTCGATGAGGACGTTGGTTCGCGCGCAAGCAAGCCCCGATGTAAAACGAGATCGCGCGGCCGAGAAGGAGAAGGAAAGGCCGCGAGGAATTGATTTTCATTATGCGGAGCAAGTATCGGGGCTTGGTTTGGTTTATTATAAAGATGCGGGCGGCAGCATCGAGGATGGCGGTGACGTGTTTGGCATGATGGTTTTGCCTGGGAATATTGAAAATATATAGATTGGTGATGTATAGATCGACATGCAAGTTGAAGGGATAGTGAAAGCTTTGATTGATGATTTTAGGAAATTCAGGATGTTATTTTATTATACTTGTAATTAAATTTATACAGATATTTTTTATTATTCAATTTTAATCGATACGTAAAAACTAGTAAATAAATAGAAGTGCAGCTGTGTATTCTTTATGCTTGTCGATCCTTCATTTTTAATCAACTAAGGTATTCAAAAGTCATTTTCTTATTGTTTATTCAGTGATGTAAAATGTAATCAATTTTCAGTATATTAAACTTGTAAACGTATTTTATATATTTACCAATAACTAGAAACCTTCCTGTCTATCTATAACCAGAATATAATAAAACAATCTTACAAGCAGCAGAAGATAACCCCGAAAGCCAACTTTTTCTACACCAACATTTTATTTTTCCGTCAATGACGTGCAGCGATCTTCTCTCGGTACCACCCTCGCCTCATTCTTTCAACGTCTTTCCACCTGTTTCTGCGCCGTGTGGTAAACGCAAAACCGCAACCTTTCTCTCTCTCTTCTCGCAAGACTGTGACTTGCCGCGTTTACGTCTCTTCGCACTCCATTCCTCCTCCTATACTTCACCGCTCTCTCTCTCTCTCTCTCTTTCACTTCCAAGAAATTGATTTTCTTTATGTGTACATGGACTCTCTCGCGATGGAAACTCCCTCTTGCCTGATGGTCGGCGTACGAGTGAGCACGCGGTAATTCCTGCGGCAACAGCAGCAGCACAGCTTGCCGTCTTGTGTATTGCTCGCTTCGGAATGAGAAAGCACTAACTGCGCAAGGAGAGCGAGGAGAAGCGTAAAAGGAGCTTCACGACTCTCCGTAGCCGCCGTACCGTCGTCTTATTCTTGTGCCGCGCGCTTGGTGAGGAAAAATTGTAAACGAGGCCGCGAGGATTAAGCGTCGCGCAAAGTGGCGGCGGCGGCGGCGGCAACGGCGGTAACAACTGATTAAAAGACATTACGCGGAAGCTTCTTCTCTTGCTTCTTCTTTTTTTACGGGGATGGGTAGGGATTAGAGGTGATGACGCGAATGGCGCGTGGGTCTCGAGGACGCGTGTGTAGGGAAGAAACCTACGCCTCGAGTTTATTGTGGAGTCGACAAATGTGTTGGTGGTTTTGCAAGTTGTGTTTCTTTTTGTAAGTATAAGTTGATGCTTTATTGGAAGTTGTTTGCTCGTGGGGAAGTTCTTTTAACTGATTTTTCATCGTTGATGTTGGCCGACCATGCGAACTTTAATAGTGTGTACTTTTCAACCCTGTATTTTAGCCGGATGTTTGGTTGTGTATTTTTATAAACGCTAGGTATGTTCTTTTTTTAAATTGGTTCTAGAAGATAATAGACCATCGATTTAGTTAATCATATGTAATTTAAAATGATGTATGTTTACATAACCAATGAATGCTCTTATATACTCCATTTACATTTTTAAAACATTGTTCATTATATCCATGTGTCATAATTTATAAAGATAACTGAAGGAAAATTATACACACACACTCTTAATATTGAAATTCGCTATATTTTTAAACCGCTTTCATATATATTTTTAAATCTGCCATCGGTATTGATTACGGTTAATTGGATCTTTTATTCAACATAATTTGAAATCTGATTGCATGTATAAATATTGCTAATTCAAATACACAACGCGGAGCTTCACATACAACGATGTTAACTTATTAAACGCCGAGTATAATTATTCGCAGTAGATAATTGTTTTCCTCCCCTCTACCAATCTCTTTTAAGCGAATGCGAATATCAAATCGCACTCTTGACAACAAAATGTCACTGCGGCCAGGCAATGTTAATTAAATACGTGTAGACGAACGTGTATACTCCCACCGCAAAGTAAAGAGACGAACGAGCGCGTGTCCGTGTCACAACTCGCCTCTCTCTCTCTCTCTCTCTCTCTCTCTCTCTCCATTCCCTTAATTATGTCGCCGCGTGCGTCAACGAAAGCGAAACGCGAAACTTGGCCTTGTCGGCGTGCTCACAAACGCCAAGGAATTGCACGCTCATGTACATATAGCTATAATGTGTATATATACGTAAGAAAAGCATAGATCGACCTCCGCAGTCGAACTTTCGTTCTCTCTCTCTCTCTCGCTCATTCTCTCGTAGCCACGGTAAACACAACCGCGAATTGAGTCATAAAACTCGCGGACGTAAAAAATTAGATCACGCCGCAGCAGCAGCAGCAGTGGCGGCAGCAACGGCAGGGGAACTTGGACTTTACAAGATCCCTTAATGCTTGCACATGCCTAATTTATGTATGAAGGCGAGTTGCTTGCTTACTTGCAACGGCACGCTGCTCGAAACTACCGAGTCTCGGCTCTCTCTCTCTCTCGCTCCCGCTCGCGTCTTTATTAGCGGTGCTGCGGCGTCGCCACGGGAGAGGGAGGAAGAGAGAGAGAGAGAGGGAACTTTATACATGTATATTTTACCGGCAAAGAGAGAGAAAGCCAGTTGCTGCACGCGACTGCTGCTGCCGCTGCCGAAGTCCTTCTGATGAGAGTAATTTGCCGTGGTGGTGGCCTGCCGCCGCACGCGCGTGCCCCCCTCTATACCACCGAGCGAGTACGTACTTAGTTACTTACTTACTTACTTACTGGCTGCTGCTGCTGCTGCTGCTGCGCTCGACAAATCCATTTCGACTTTAATCCAAATTCATTTGCCCGCCAAGTTTTCGCGGCTGTGTATATATACGCGCGGGCGCGTGTGTATAGTTTGCGGAGAGATTCTTGGTTGATAAACTTGTAATTTGGTTTGTTTTTACGCGCGGGCCTGAGAGGAGATTAGTATTTCATTCGTTTTTCGAGGAATGCAATGATAAATTTGTTATGCCTGTCAAAGCTTGGGAAGGACGATTCGTTTTCGGTAGTGATAAAAAGTTGCATCTCTATGTTAGTAATTTAGAAATGAAGTAATTTACTTTATTAATTTTTCATCATTTGTTCAGTGGCCGCATTAAGCGAACCTTTAATGGTTATGACCCTGGGTTACGTTGACCATCAAGGGCTGAGAAAACTACTTTTTGGATATATGTGTCATAGTAGCATAATACCGAAAAGCTCCAAAAACCCTTAGAGTCCTTTTTATGTCCCGGATGAAGCTTGAGAAACGCTTTACATCAGTATGTACTAATCTTGACAAAAATGCAGCCACTTTGCACTTTTGATGTCAAGTAGATCACGTCACTCGCAGTTTAACTTTAAACTATTAGGATACTATTTATATATTTTACTGATCTCGAAATAAAATTACTCTGAACGTATTATTCTTACGCTTACGTTGTCTTCATTTCAATAAATATTCAACAAAGAGATTTAATTCAAATATATTTTTCTCACTCACTGTATGCAGGAGAATTATTTTTAACAATTTTTATTATTTTTATCCGCCAATCTCCCTAAAATTTTGCAACTATTAATATCCAAAGAAAGCTTTTTGTTTATTGAAAAACCTTTGATAGACATATATGTGCTTGTAAACAGCATACCTCTATTGGCAAACCTACAAACGAACTCTTTTAGCATCGTAAACCAGCTGCATTGAAATATCGCTGCGTGCAATGAAACAAAAAAAAAACATCGTAATGAACCTGACAAACAACAACAACAGCAACAACAACGGGGAGGCGTGGTCGAATGCGCCCGTAACTATTAATAACGTCCTCGCTGCTGCAGACTCGCGAAAGGGGTTAATTAAATTATGATCGTATGCCCCTGCGCTAGCCACTATATATACAGCGTGCAATAATCTATAAACCCGTAGGAGAAATTCATTTCGGTTCATCTGAAATTTCGCGCTCTTTCTGTCTCTCTCTCTCTATCCGATATTGCGCGCGCGTCCTGCTTTCTATTGTCGCTGTTTGTTTTCGATTAAAAATAGAAAGAGATAGAGGGATCGAGAGGACAGAGAGTAGAGAGAGAGAGAGAGATCGAAATATTAGAAATAAAGCGGAGATCCGCGAAATGGGACAACAGGTACTTTGTTTTTCTCTTTTTTTTCTTTTTTTTATTCGTTCCAAGGAATTTTGAATATTTCGCGATGAATGAGAATTTCTTGCTTTGTGCGCTCATGCTTACGTATATATACGTCTGTTTGTATTGAAAAAAATATTGCGAAAACCCGAGTGGTTCGACCGAGTGTTTAAATACAAAGGGAATCGCGTTTTAATTTGATATCTATATTGAAATTGTCCTCAGTATTTTCAATTTTACATTTCAGACCTTTAATTTACGTCAATCTAAAGTCACGCTCTACATCCAGACACCATCAATTTAAAAAACTTTTTCTCCCAACCCTGCGTTTCAATATAGAAAAATTGATGATTCGGTTTTTCAATGTTCCCAGTCGCGCTCTCGTTGTCGGTATATCCCGCGCGATCTATTCTCAGCTTATCTTATTTTGTGGACGATAAAGCCGAAATTTAAAATCCTTTCGGTAATAAAAGTTCTCGCAAGCAAAGACGTCGCGGGGAGCAAGAACGTCGGGTTGAAGAAAATTATCGTAAAGATAAATATGTTTGGCTATTACGTCTTCACGACTATACAGAGCGTCGTCGTTGCTCGGCAAAATCTACTTAATGTACTTAAATTTAATTTTATGAAAATGGTGCAAGTTTGTTATTCTTTTTAAGTTTAGAAAAGTATACAATCGATAATTGCTTTTATACGGTTTTATATTTTACGCCGACAAACGGAGATCTCTGTGAATTAGCCGCGATGAATAAAAAATTTATGATTATATTCTGCATGACATAATATAAAATCGAATAAAATTATTATGTTTCCCTTATCGGGAATCAATATAATAAATAAAACAAAAGAATTATTGTAACATTCGTATGTACAATTTATAAATAAAGTGACAAAAATAGCTCTACGCTCATATTTATTCTTTCCATCTCGCGTCAATATTTTACTGCGCCATCAATACTCGCGATAAAAATACACATAAGAATATATATACACACACATACAAGGAGACATCATATATCCTGATAAATCGTGCTAAAATCGCGCTGGCACACCTACATACACTAACGAACTCTTTCAGCTCTTCAAAGGGATCTTCTGCCAAGGGAGAAGAGAGAGAGAGAGAGAGAGAGAGAGAGAGAGAGAGAGAGGGAGAGAGAGAGAGAGATAGAGAAAAAGAGTTAAAAAACCCGCGTCGTAAAACTTCATCGCCTGCGAGCATCGCGCGCGCGTGACACAGGGTGTATATATACCACGGAAAACATCCTGTATACTCAGTGTGTATTCTCTTTCTCCACGACCCAACACACCCGCGTGTAACAAGCCGACCCACATATATATATACACACACCTACGCTTCTCTCTTTCTGTCTTTTCCTCCCGGCAATGAGTCATATACTCGGCGTTATACGTCCCTTTTCTCGTTTTTAGATCTCTCCCTCTCTCTCTCTCTCTTTCCTTCCACGTATATATGGATCCGCGCGCGCTACTGCACATGGTGGTTATACACATACATATGTGTATATATATCCACGAGTATGTGTACATAAGTGCGGCTTGGAGAGTTTCTACGCTTTTATAGTATATATACATATAGAAATGCGTGTACGCGCGGTTGCGCGGAAGAGAGAGAGAGAGAGAGAAGCATGTACACGTGTACCTTATACGCTATACACGTGTACATACACACATACAAAATACACACAGGCACAGGCGCTTTTCGAAATCCCCTTTGGCTGTGCGCGACGTCGGGGTTCGACGCGACTACCACGACGACCGACATACCATACGCGCGCTACTCTAACGTCGGGGTACCGGCGACGCAATGCGGCGTTGCCACGCACTTTCGTGAAATGTAAGCGCATATATATATATATATATATGTACGCTGCCCTCGTAGTCTATATGTATCCGCGTATATATGTAAAGGGCCGCGTGTACTAAGGCACGTTCTATGTCTGTGTGTATGTATATACGAGTAGTACGGGGCTCGTTTATTTTCCGGGGAAATGCAATTCCTAATGCCGGGGCTCGAGGGGGGCACAGCAGCAGCGGCGGCGGCGATTGTTCCTGCGGGGTCGCGGACAAAGAAGTATAGTATCGATGTGTATATATGTGCGTGGTGCATGTGTTGACTGGAAGGGAAATTAATTTAAATGCGTAACTGATATGGGGGTTGGTATAGAAATTAAATGAGTAGTTGGGGATTTTTACGGTAATGGCTTTCGTAAATTATGTATTACAACATATATATGTTTCTGCCAAGCTATATTGTGATTTTAATGTTGCGAGAGAGTAAATATTATATATAGAAATATGGGAGTTTCAGTTTCACTTTAGCATGTACCTGTCATTGATATTCTATATTTGTTATTTATAACATATAATGAATATATTGATATTGGTGAACTTTTAAATTAACTGAATAACACACGTAATTCAAATATAGTTAATTATTTGCGCTAATAAGGGATAGGAAAATTCGTTTAATAATGCTTTCAGCTTAAATTTCACATATTATAACATAATAATTTATACGTACAATGGATTGAAAAACAATTTTATGTCAAATTACCAATGTTAAATGAATAAGGATATTAAATTGTTTTGGGAACTCAATTAAATAATAGCATTTGTTTTCAGTTTTTATGGACTAGTCATCTCTAAGCGCGCTTCGCGTACCACTTTTGTTTTTGTACCTTAGCAACCCATTACTCCCACCAATCAAATCACGAATAAAATAATTTCACAACAAATTCATCATTTTTTTAAGATAGGATCATGTTCCATCAAATATGAACTCCAATTTTTTTCATAACGAAAAATTACCATATATTAAGCAATATAAATCGTCAAATAAATGCATATTTAAAATTAGCCTTTTTGGAAAAAAAATTATAATCAAATTCATTTTATGTACGAAACTCGCTCACGTGAAAAGCGGAATTATCTTCATAAAAAAAAAGATATAATTCCAAACAATCCATCTGAAAGGCAGGCATCTTAATAGACTCTCCCACGTGCGCCACCCCCTGCATAAGTCAATAACGCCATAAATCGATTCGTCGAGTCGAGAAAGAGAGAGAGAGTGCCGCAAACGGGAGAGCTAGAGGGAGAGAGAGTGAAAGAAAGAGAGAACGAACTGCCTGCCGCGGGTGAAAAATGGCTACTCAGCGAAAAATATATACGAAAATTATTCGAGCGTAAATCAGCAGCCCAACGTCTTTCCCCCTCTTTCCTATATTCCTCTCTCATTTTCTCTCTCTCTCTCTCTCTCTCTCTCTCTCTCTTTTCCTCGTACTCTCAAGAAACTCGAGCAGCGATAGCAGCAGTTACAGCCGAAGCAGCAGAAAAAATGCATACAGCCCATGAGATGACTAATAGACCTCGAAATCTCGCGCGCGAGATCGCCCATCGTGTTCTTGTATGTTTATCCCAAGAGTCGTCTTCTTCTTCTCTCTCTCTTTCTCTTACTCTCCCTCTCTCCGGAAGGACACGCCACACACGACTCGCGACTCTCGTTAAAATCATCCATAGATCACGCTCGCACGTGGACGCTCGAAATAGGCTCGAAGGATAAGAGGGGAGAGCGAGATAGAGAGAGATGAAGACACATACACACGCGTATACACTCAGGGGTCGTGAGAAAGTTATGTTTGTGTGCGAGTGTGCGTGTATAACGCGTGTGGAGCAAAGTTTTTGTTGACGGCGCAAATGTATCGGGACTGATTTATACGCGCAATGATGAGAGAAGTTTTTTTCGATTTGCCGCCTGCCGGAGGAAGAAACATTGTTGATACCAGGGGAGAAAGCGAGAGAGCGAGAGAGAATCATGTGTGACGTCTGAGCGGGAGTTTTGTATGGAGTTGTGGCTTTTTTCCCTCCGTCGGGACGTCGGCGATTCTTCGACTAATTGTTTCGTGTTTGCTTATGCGGTTTTTTGTTCAGACGTGTTGAGGCTTGTTTTCTTTTTGTTCATGATGATGGAAGCGACGTATTTTTCATATGTAATGAGTGTAATTTATTAAACTTTCTTTTATGAAAGTAATTTATACATGCATTTTACCTAAGTGATTAACATAAATTTTTTAAATTTCTGTGTTTTTTTATGTTTCATATCAGGTCAATATCTCAATTGTCTTGATGCGTTTACTCATTTATGTTTCATTAAAGTGGTAAGGTCTGAGGAATTTATTTGTACTTTATAACGTTTTTTTCAGAAGTATAGAAATTTGTCATCATAAACGACATTTCTATAATAACGTATATGAAAGTTGGCCTCGTAAAATCATTACACTGGTATCATTATTAAAAAACTACACCATTCCACAATTCAGACAAGTTTAGTTAGTCTACCTACGATGATAACTCTCAAAATGAATATTTCCATTTCTCTGCCGTAAAAGAACAAAGCGCAGCTGGTCATATACTATACTGATACATTAACCTCTATACCTTGAACTCCCAGCAAAAACTACGACATTCATCCCTGAGCAACAACAACGCGTTCATTTTCCAGCACGTGCTCGTGAGCATAAACTATAATACGCGCAATAGGAGCACAGCTCCCCCCCCCCTTTATGTGCTCGATCATCGGCAAAAAGATAAACCATGCCGCGGTGCGCAGGGCTTCTCCTCTCGTCGTGCCGACAAAGAAACAATCCGAGTCCCTTTCCTCCACATAAATCGCGACTTCCTGCGGAAGCTATTGATCCACACGCGATGTAGTTGCAGCGAGCGCGCGAGGAATCCCTCGTAAAGATCCCTTTGCTCCCGTTTTTTTTCTCTCTCTCCTGCGACAAAGAGCGCTACTGGCGCGTCAACTTGAACTCACGTGTATATTACGTACATACATATATATCTATATATATATATATATATGTACATGTACGCGCGTCTTTTCGAAGGAGCTCAAGTATGCGACGTCGTCGTGGGTGCGAGCGCTAATTAGTCGGGCCTGGTTTTCTTTTTCGCTTCGAGTGCATATATATATATGCTGCTGCACGACGGTGGGTGAGTGTGCGTATAGCCGACGCGCGTCTTCCTTTGCGCTGAAGAAGTAGGTGAGTGGACTATAGCTGACTCGCGAGGCAGAGAGAGAGCGAGAGAGTTTATACAAGACGGTCTCTGAACTTTGTTTAAACGACAGACGAGGTTTAAACCAAAGTGTAATGCAGATTTGTGGCGATTTGTGGAGAAAAAGTTTTAATATACGCTGATTCGTGCGTCGCGTTTTTTAGTTTTTCTTTTCTTTCATTGTAAACATACAGAGTACAATAGTCGGTGTTACAACAGTCTCATTCTTCACCACTGTTGTCGTTTCCATTTACTGGTACAGCAAACGTTTGTATTTTTTTTTTAATTAAAAAAGACAGATAGTCATATTCCGAGAGAAGTAAATTTTAAAGTCCGATGCGAGAGCGTTTAATCAAACTAAATGGTGCGTTAACGACTGTTTTAATACTTTTAACTATTTCCAGTTTGCCGTTGACGCCCAAAAGCGTAACCCAAATTTTACGAGTGACATCAATTATATCTTTAATGAAAATTTCAGCAATGTATACGAATTCTTCTCGTAAAACTCTGTATTCTTTGTTTGATGGCGGTTTATTGTCCTCGGGGATCAACTGCTACTGCGTAACCTTTGCAATTAAATTCGTACACAGCAAGAGAAATATTTTATAACATTATATCTTTAATTTTAACAAAAGTTAAATTGTTTGAGAATACAATATTTTTCAGTAATATATCTGATTCAAATTTATAACTGTTACTTGCTTTGAATTATTTTTCGCTGTTCAAAATGTTATTATTTATTTTGTGTAATATGTGCTCTGTGTGTAAGTGTAGAGATTAATAACCTAAAAAATAACTCGATAGAGTGTATCTTTAATTGATATTCTTTAAAGAGCAATAACAAGCAAAAACTGTTGGCATTTTTTAATGTTTCTGTATTATGCTTAGAACAAACTACAAAATTGCGTACTCTCTAAGATTGATTCAATTCATAAGTATATCTATATCAAATTAATCTTATACTTATATAACTTATAGAAGCAATGAATATTCGCTAACTATCAGTAAATTTTCAGTGTTTATGAGTTGTAAATATCACTGGTTCAAATTTAGTAAATTATAAATAAAAACAGGGTTTCATGTTCAGTTAGTCTTTTACCTCATCAAGCTCTGGTAACAGACTTTCGATAAACTTCCCATAACCTTTTTCACTTTCAATACTCAGTCCAATTCTCTCAAAGAACTAGACTGCATATATACATACACACGCACGCACACTACACAATACGTGCGCAAAAAGCACTTGTCCGGCACGCGCGTTCGGCGATCTCTTGCTGCACACGTAGATCACGCGCTCCGACAGGGATTCCCTGCGTTCTTCCGGCTTCGAATTCTGAGCGTCCATGCTGCGCTTCTATACGTCGGTGTGGATGTGTGTGCACATATATGTAAACGCGCGTGTGCATATATACCTATACACGCGTGTCGAAAATTCCTAATTCCTCGCGGCACTGCGTGTCAGCAACAGCATTTCGTATAGACACGGTCACAGGTGAGTGAGGAAGAGCAAGCGAGAGAGCAAG
Source organism: Torymus tubicola (assembly GCA_035583055.1). Taxonomy (NCBI): domain Eukaryota; kingdom Metazoa; phylum Arthropoda; class Insecta; order Hymenoptera; family Torymidae; genus Torymus; species Torymus tubicola. Next base: position 11,572,932 of record JAWWEQ010000027.1, on the reverse strand, counting down.
AGATGATGTATTGCCCGGGCGAAGCGCGCGTCCAGGTGCGGACGGATAAGGCCGAAGCGGAGGCGAAGTGAATGTAAAGCATTTTCGAGGGAGGTATTGAGGGGAGGAAGGGGAAGAGGAAGGGAGAGAGAGATTCTTAGATCCTTTAGGTCATGAATTTTAATGGAGTCGACGTTGCTGCTGCTGTGTTGCAGGCGCTGATGCTTGAGGCGCTTTTTTCATATAAGGGAGAAGGAGGGTGTGAAGAGAAGAGAGAGAAGATAGAGAGAGAGAGAAGAGAGAGAGAGAGAAGAGTGCGTCGATCGTGTTGCATGCCTCGTAGATCTTTGGTTGGCGAGGTGTCGGGTATCCTTTTGGAGTCTTAGTTTTTGAAAGCCGAGGAGCTGGCGATGGATCGTGTATGGAAGCAGGCCTTTTTTTGAAAGAGAGAATTTATTGTAGCAGGGGAGTGAGTAGCAGCTTATCAAAGTGGAATGAAGAATTAGGGGCTGGACATTTCACATTTAAAAAGTGTCAATGTTAAGAATCGAAGCAGTACAGCGACGGAAGATTTTATTTATGTTTTTTTATGGTGTAATACTTATTGAAGTGATAACTTCTTATGGGAGGGTGAATTCACGAACATGTCGCTACTTGGGCTCTACATCGGTCAAATTCTCAGACCAAAAATTCCGTCACCTATCCCCACTCGAGCGCATCATCAGCAGCGCAGTAGTGGGGCTAACCGAAACATGACAAGAGCCAATGAAGGCACGTGCTATACTTCTTGTCTCTCTCTCTCTTTCTCTCTCATATATAGCGAGATGTCGAGAGACAGAGAGAGAGAGAGAGAGAGAGCGAGAGATGCTTTCGCTGTATTTATTGCGTGGCCGGTGCAAGTTCAAACTCGTACCCATATGCCAAATGTATAAGCTTGTTATGTGATACTATATTAAATTACATTGATAGCTCACACTGTGCCCACACCTATTGCTCGATATATACATAAGTACTCCATTCACGGCGTGATCGGCGCGCCGCACGGTGGGCTGAAACACCAAAAAAGTGATCAAAAATCCGCTTCACTCGAATTTTGGACTTTTTAAAATTC
>JAWWEQ010000027.1:11541613-11571742 GCA_035583055.1 Torymus tubicola | reverse complement strand
AGAGAGAGAGAGAGAGAGAGAGGGAGGGAGGGAGGGAGAAAGCCAGGGAGTGAGTATGAGAGAAGCATTAGACATGCATAAAACGTTCGATGGAGTTCCTTTGACTTGGCGTTATCTGGATTGTGTCTCGGGCGCCGGGCGTGCAAGTATAGTTGCCTCCTCAGGAGATGGTTTCTGGAAGTTAGATTGGTTTTGTGATGTGTTTAGCAATGAAGTTATGCCTATTTTGATGGAAAGATGCACCGGGTAATGACGATAATGCCGATTGTAAATGCAAATTTGGGTAACAATGCGCGGTTATATATAGATAGAGGTGTAGGTGCATTTTGTGGTAACACTGACGTGAAACAATGTATTTGTCAAAATGAAATACTGCATTTAATCGTGGATTTTACAAACGTCCCGCTTTGTATCAAATGCTTTGACGTTGAAATGATATTAAATATACGAAATTGAATCAGTGTTATTAACTATTAATTAAATACGAAATCAATTATTTAAATTGTATCTTCGTAACAATGGCATGCAGAATATTTGAAAATGCATAAAATATTTGGAAAGCATTTAAATATTCTAGTACGCCAGCTACATTGAATTCTTTCTACTTCCGGATGGAATTATTATAAGATAATCTTGAAAGCCGCTTGTGAAATAATGGCTGATATCCTTATCATGTGTATAATATTATTAATTTACAACACTGACTGTACATAGCGATAGTCGTATACATACAGATATGTAAAAACCACCATATTGAAAAACATATAGTATAAGCAATCACTGCATCTATACGATATATATTCGCTTATCTTTTCCTAAAGTGCAGCGACTCGCGCAAGCGGCGCACTATAGGCGGCACATCTCTTTCCTCTTCTCACTCACTCTCTTTCGAAGTGCATTAGTGGACAATCGAACGATCCCACAATGCAGCTCTCCTTAAGTAGTAAAGTCAATAGACGAAGTTTTAGGTAAGAGATAAGATTTCGATTTTTCTCAGAAAAGTCCTTGCACGCCGTCGCGGCCGACGGCTACGACGTTTTCAGCTTCCCGCCGCGTGTTTGAGGCCACAACTATATATATACGCGGGCGCGAGATAAAGCCGAAGAGAGAAGACGGGAGAGAGAGAGAGAGAAGAGCGTTCGGACGTCGATAAGTTACCGCTTCAATGGGATTACTTTTGCTTCGAGAATCCCCGGGAGAGCTCCATTTGTTCTCGAAATGTAAAACTCCATTTACTTATCGGGGAGGGGACGACGATGCGGCTTTTTCACGGAATGCGCACGCGCATCGCGACGACGACGTTGGCTCTTATTGTTTTTCGTGCCTCTCTCTTCTATCGCGTTAATGCACGCGCTAAGATGCACTCTCGCTGTGCACGCGCTTTGTTTATTGCTAATCTTTTATCTATGAGAAGGGATAAGGTTTTTCAAGCGGGTGAGTTGAACGTCTTTGTTGGCTACGGGAATCGAAGTGAAAAGTCGTGTGTATTAGCTATTGTATATTATTAAAATTCGATAGCACTAGACATGTCTCTGTATTAACAGTTAAGTGTGTTACGGATGCAGTTTGAAAAGGAAACGTTGTAGATTATCAGTTTAGCATTGACTCTATTGAAGTTTTCTTTATTCTCGTAATTAAATGTTATTATGACGGATGCATCTGTCGATATATCATTTGGTGTTGACGTTGCTTCTCGGAACTATTAATGTTTAAAATAGTCTTATTCTTAACAACGAAAAGTCTGTTATGGAAACAAAAATATGACGACCGTACTTCTTTTTACAGTTTTTTACGACAAAAATAAAAGAAATAATACCTGAAATATATATATACTTTCTCGTGCGATTGTTATTAAATTGAAAATCCCGCGTCCTCGTAAAAACAAAATGAGGCTGGACGAGCGGTAAATAATCCTTGATAATCCATCCATTACCATCTTTTTTTCTCCATCCTCCCGTATATAATACTCACTCCGCGCCTTTCATTACGAATGTTAATCACGTATAATAAAGTTTAGCCTACGTCGCGCGGCCGCCTGCATTGTACGAATTTCATATATAACTCTTATCCGCGACGCCGCGACGCATTCCGCCTCGTAAAAAAAGGACACGCAGGGACGAATATTTATCAAAGTCGCGGAGGAGGGAAGGAGGAAAAAGTTATTACTACGCGCAGGCGCGCGAGTATAACATCAAAATCTGCGCTTGACATTCCCGCGACGTAGTCGCTCGCTCTCTCTCTTTCTCTCTCTCTCCGTCTCTCTCTCTCTCTTTCCTACTTTACAACTCGTCCTCGTGCGAGACTCGCGCGTCAAATGGAAAAAGCAGTCGCGAGTCTTTTCCTAGAGAGGAGGAGTAGAAAGAGAGAGAGAGAGAGAGAGAGAGAGAGAGAGAGAGAGAGAGAGAGAGAGAGAGAAAGAGATCCTTTAATTTAATGTAAAGGGAAGTCGTAAACAAAGTTTTTACGAGGCGCGCGGACGCTGTCTCGCTGTCGTCGTCGCTTCGGTTCGGTTGTCTTCGAATGAGTTTTACGTGGCTGGAAAACGCTCGTTTAATTGGGAATGTGGCAAGAAATTGTTTTTTTTTCTCGGGTGAAACACTGGTTACCGACTGCTGCACCAGTCCGGGAAGAAATATAATGTGCTTTTACGATAATGAGTTATCAGTGTGAGTTGATTATTTTTATTGCGCAAGCGCGATTAATAAGCATAAGAAAGAAACTGCTGCGAGATTTCTTGCGACCTCGTCGTATGAGCTTTGTGCTGTAATATAATTGGTAATTTTATAATCTTTATATTCTGATTACAGATCTGATCGTTATATTTTGCTTGAAATAATTTTTTAGCTCTTGGTAATGAAATTATAGAATAATAATACAATTAATAACAAATTAAAAAAATTATATGGTCATCTCTATAAATATAAATCATCAGTTATTTTATTTTTATTTTTATTTTAGATACATTCACGGGTAAAAAAACCCTTAAATACAGAATTAAAAATACAAGATTTTTACAGTCGTTTTAATAGAATTGTAGTAATAGCGGCTTAACAACATTTTTAAAAGTCCATTATAAGTTATATGCTTAAGTAGCATCAAATTTCAAAATAATAATAATAATAATAATAATAAATTTTCTGTTACGATTAAAATACGTACGTTCAAAGAATAATCTAAATACATTCTCTTACGCAATACTAATCTCGTTAATGCAAGATATAGAGTAATCACTATTTTTACTTAAATTAATTAAGGTAATGACAAAGCCCATTTATTGGCAAGCCGAAATATCCCACGTCAGTAAGGATAATACGTAATTCGATTTCTAAAGCAAACGATGGGCTCCCCTTGCCGAAAAAAGCGACATATAGTAAGCGAGCGACCTACTGTAGGGCGCGTCGTACGCCGAGGTGACGAGAAAAAAATGACTCGGTCGCGCGGACGAGATCATGTCTGTTTGCTCACCTTATGCATCGCGCGTATACAGCAGCAGCAGCGTCCTCTTTCTCCCCCCCTCTCCTTTCTCGCTCGTCCTAAGTAAATCTTTCCCAGCGGAACCTTTCTAACGCGTTGGCGGCACACGTGAGAGGAACTGCGTTATACGCAGGCAGGGCGTCGGCCTCTTCTCTCTTTCTTTTCTCTCTTGTATACTCGCTCTCTCGTCCTCCTCACGCGCGCGTCATTGTTGCAACAGCTGTCGGGCGCGCCGCGCGTAATCGAAACTCGCAAAGGGCGAGAGTGAGTGAGCGAGCGTTCGAGGGCCGGCCGTTATGCGATATTGTGCTTTGGGCTGGTAATAAGGACTGCTGGCCGAATTTGGATGTAATTGCGTAATTTTATACGAGCCGGTTAAGAGGTTTTTATTTTTAGGGCACGTTTCGTGGCTGCTTCTATAGGGAAGGCGGACACGCGAGCGTGATGAGAAGTGAGACGAGTTACTCTGTGTTACGTTTGTGTATGTGTGTGGCGGGCTGTAATATGTGTGTGCAATAAAATTTGTGATGGAAATTTATTAGATCTGCAAAAGAGATATGAATAAAACTGGTCTCTTTTTTTATTGTCGAATAAAATTTTGTTAAAAATTATTTTTAACGAGTACAAGCGTATCAAAATTTTATGTATCCATATACGGAAATCAACGTTAAATAAACCTTGACACATGCATAAGCTTTATGGACTTGGCCGAAAGCGTCCGTGAGAGAAAGAGATAACCTTGTGTAAATGAAAATATTTAAAAATTTAAACAATAAACAATTTTCATGAAAAAAATTAATAAATGCTTGGCAACCCCTATGCGAACGTCATAAACAAATTTGATAAAATTTATCATTCTTTTTACATTATTAAAGTGCATATCATTTTTTAAATTGTGCCCCCATTCGTCCTTGTGAAAATAATACGTGCAAGTATGTGGCGATGACGCACTGCTCCCAATTCACCTCCTCGACCAGAACGAAAATAAAAAAAAAAACATAACAACACACATCAGCCACCCTCGACAAAACATACGGTATGCGCACCAATTTTGCGCGCGCACGCACGTATACACAAACATTCACTGCACGACTGTAGAGAAAGTAGAAAAAAAGGGGCAAAACGCGCAGCAACTAGCGGGCCATTAGAGAAGTTATATTTCCCCGGCGACCGGAACGCGCATGCGCGGGGGTGTAAAAGGCGTAAAATCAAATTTCCTGTGCCGCGAGGCGCCGTCGTCGTCATTTCATTCTCTCTCTCTCTCTCTCTCTCTTTCTCCTTTCTCTTTACGCACGAAACTTCGACCCGCATGTCGCGAAGACGGAGCTGTATGCTCGCGCGAGAGCCTATTATTTCTCATTTCCCCAATTTCGCCCGTGGCGCGCTTTCGATTACAACGGGTAGGAGACGAAGGACGGATTTTTTTTTCGTAGAGAGAATCGCGAGCGCGATAAGGCTAAATTTTTATTTGCCCTGTGATTGAGCGTTTCGCCGATTGGCGAAATTGCGACGGTGGCGTTTATCGATCGCCCCTTTGAAAAGGTCTTTTGCCGACGAAGTGGATTGGAACATTTTGGATTTCGAAAGTGATGTAAGGGTTGATTTTATTGGTGATTCGATATCGAGGGTTTCATATCAGTTTAAAAATCTTTTTATTGTGTTTAAGAAAGCTTTCCCACTGTCGCGATGTGAGGTTTGGAAAAGAAATTGGGGATATAATTTTCTTCACATACGGTTATCGAATGCCATAACCGCGATCAATATTTATTGAACGAGTGAAATCTTTTATAAGCGAATTATAGATATACTGAATACGAGGATGATTTTATCTAAACTCGCGTGGTATCCTCTGAATTAAACATTTAAGCATTGAGACAGCGAGACTTACGATCCTTTTTACAGATTGGAATCGCATCCGGAAATGTGTTTTATGGCCGGCGACTCGTTAAATTTTGGTGTACACGAAAAAAAGGGCATCCGTAAAATATGAGTGTGTTTCGATGTCCAGAATAGTTGTATACACATAGTGCACGACAGAATCCGAAGATAAGGAATCTCATTTTTCAGGTTGACCATATAACTTCCGAACCTGACCGGACTATAAATATCCCCCCAGTTTTCTTAAGATTTAAGACACCTTCTGAGTATTCAGAACACACTTTATTGATGAATAGCCATTGACTTTTCTTTTTATCTAGCGCAAAGGTATTGATTTTAGGATCTTGTTCAAATATGCCATTTGTTTCGTATTAGCTTTATGAAAACTATTCTCGTTGAGGTCAATGCACTTTCTAAAGATAAAACAGTGCAAAAGTTGAAGCTAACATTAAATTAGTCAAAAAAGTTGTTTATGACCATATATATTTAAAATTGAATTCACATACATTTTTCCACATTCAAAGCAAAAACAAATTTTCTATAATATTATTGAATTATCAAACTAAAAAGACTACTAAAAAAATATTCCCCATCGGAAGAACCCTGTCGTACTGGAAACTAGAGCACATAACCATCACATTCCAGAGCCCGCGTCCCTCCCCTCCAAATAACCTATCTCAACATTCCGGGAAGCCTCCTCCCCCCTCTCTCTCAGTAGTCGAACGCGGCGAAAAATTAAAAGTGGAGTCGCCGCACATGCGGGGCACATGGCCTTGCTCTCTTGCGCGTTGCCCTCCTCCCCCAATAAGAAAATCCAGAAACGAGCGCAGAGATAAGAGGAAGCGAGTCAACAGAGAAAGAGAGCTCCATTGTCGAAAGCAAATTTTTCCCCACCACCCTCGTTGTGTCGCTATGTCTGTGTGCGCATGCGGCCTTTTAACTGAGAAGAAGAGAGAGAGAGAGAGAGAGAGAGATCCCCAACGGTTCCCCCTACCCTACGACACACAGAGCTGGTTTCGAGTATACAGACAGACACACCCACGAGAGAACAAGAGTGAGAGAGAGAGAGGAAAAAATGCGCTCAGAAATACCTACTCGAACTCCGGAGGGCGAGAGACAGAGAGAGAGAGAGAGAGAGAGGAAGAGAGAACTGTAGAGCGACCGAGTCCCGCATCATTTCAAACGGATCATTTTCACGCTGCACCCCGAGACTATTACCCGTCGAGTGCACGCGCGCGTTCCCACAATTCATTGTACGTGTATGTGTGTGTTGTCGCGCACAACCGTATGGAGTACGCGGAGGGTCTATACAGGGGATTTATTTCAACCGTCGCTCGCGCTACTCGCAGATTTATTTTCTTTGTTTTGACGCGGCGATTCGAGCCGTACGCGCATATATGCGCATATGCTCTGTTACCTATGATTCGATTCTCGTCTATAGTACTACTACGAGCGGCTCTCTAGCGTTTGTTTTTTAGCTTTTAGCGGAGAAAGTTTTTTGGTAAAGGGAGACCCGTGTGTACACACATTTTTGTAATCGATTTATGTACGCGTAGCTCACCGTGTCTCCTCTTTTCCTTCGCTCTTTTTTTACCTCGTCGCGGATCGGTGACAGCTCTAGGCTGACTATAGAGTCTGCGCGATAGGGGATTGGTGCGTGTGTATATATATGTGATTGAATAAATGAGAGTCGTTTTCTTTTTCGTGCGGGTACTCGCGGTAAAATGTTTGGTCTAGCTCGATTTTTTCTATTATAAAGCTAGGAACTTTTTTGGGAATGAGTATACTAAAAAGATTTTAGTGTGGGTCTTTTGATGATGGGTGACATTTGGAGATTTTGTGGGGGAAAAATATTTTATTAGTCTACTGAAAACTATTTGAAATGTAATTCAAATACAATGGTATAAATGTTTTTGAGAAGATAAATGTTGGTGTTGAAAAAAATTTATATATTGATAGTACGATAAAGTGCTCTTTCTATTGTAGGCATGTTGTTTCATATATTAAAAAAAATATCTTTCACGTCATATCGAAATCAACTTAAATTTAAAAAAAAAAATGATTGTCAACTTTACGATATAGAGCATACACTATAACTCAAAAGTATAATGCACAAATACGTACAAACCTCTTCTATTCTCTACACTGAGAGAAGAATGTGTTTCCAGTTAATAAGAAGATATATTAAAAATATACAGAAAAATTTATTTACATTTACTCTTTGTGAACTCTTATTAACTAACTAGGAGAGGGTCAGACCTCCAGATCACGGATTTTGCTGAAACTTTGAGATATGTTTTTAAATTTAAATTATCACCACTTTGGATACATTCAATATTTTTTAATTCTGATAAATGCAACAAAAATTTGTCACTCTCAAGTTTTAATTTCATTGTTTACAATTGTATGTATACTTTATCTAAACCAAGCAATAAACAAATAAAAACGAGCTATTTTGGCAATATTTCCGTAAATACAACTAAAAATGTCGATAACTCGAGCTTATCGAATCGTTAGGGTATAATATTCCATCTTACATCATATTTTGGTATCCAAAAACATATCTCAAAGTTTTAGCAAAATCCGTGATCGGGAGGTCTGACCCTCTCCTAGTAAGCATATTAATTATTAATATGCGCATCATTAATAGGAATATTTTGGAATTTCAGTATGAATTTTTTCAGATTATAATTTCCTTATTTCCTCAAAATCAACTATTTTAATATTAACTGTTACTAAATATATTAACTATAAATAAATCCTTCTCTCAGTGTATTTTTATTCACGTAAAAACATCCCAGTGACCCAATTGAAACATTTTACGAGAGGTGTAGGTTTATATATTTTAAAATTAATTTCGTTAAGGCAAATTTTACGAAGCCAAAGAGCGTTAAAGTATATCGCGTTTCATGGAAATTGATCTAACGATCGATGATGCACTCTGCGTAAAAGCTAAAAATGCATTTAATACGTCGCGCGATGGATCGCATATTCAATTTTACTTTTTGCTCCGAAAAGCACCTTTGCGCTCACGCATGTTATACCCTGTTAACCTGTAAAACTATCTTCGATTTTCGAGGCGTGAGTGTGCTACATATACGCGCTCCCAGCGCCCTCCGACGATTTATATCAAACGAAGTGAAAATTTCCTTCTGAGAGTTAGTTTCAATAAAATCATCGATTTTTTGAACAACCAACGCTTACACACACGTCAAAGTTAGCAATACGTATGACGAACCGAGTCAAAGGTAAACCTCTCCTTCTCGTACGTATATAGCATCTATCGGCTAATTACCTGTGCGCGCGCGCGTGTGCGAGGAATGCTGTGCTCTCGTTCAGGGATCAACGAATTTCCGGTAACTTGTTAGCTTTGCGAAGAAAACTTATTCCTCAAAACAGGTCAACTGCGTGTAATACCTTTGACTCTCTCTCCCCCTCTCTCTTTCGTTCTCTCTCTCTCTCTCTCTCTCTCTCTCTCTCTCTCGAAGTTTCCGAGCTTCTGATTTCATTCGCCAGTTATCTTCGCTACCCCCACTTGCGTGAAAACAACGAATTAAGGCCGCGCGCACGTATTGGTTGGCAAATACTTGAACGGAAAACTGCCTCTAGAGCATATGGTCTTGAATTTTTCAGTGAATCGGTTACCAATATTGAAAACGAATATATCTTACTCTTATTATGCTGCCAGAAAATCATGTGAAAATATTTTTATTTCAATAATTTTTCCTTAATTCTAAATCATAATTCTACAATAATTTGCATTAGCAGTAATGCTTATTCATTAAAAGAAATGGCACAGTTTATATCATCGCTCCGTACGAAGACTAGCACATTTCAAATCTTCCCGCGAAGAATAGCACATCTCGCACCTTCCCGGCGAAGACTATAGCACATTTCGCGCTTATGATTTTATAAAATTTATTAAAATCAAAGGATATATAAGAATATTTCCGCACAAACAAGTTTGGATGTGTCTAATTAACATATATACGTTGTTTCCATTGATTTTTTAAAACAAGATTCAAAGTGATAAGTGATATTAATTAATTTATTAAAATAAATCATTTTTTTACTATCCACTTTGAATTTTACTTATTAAATCTATGGAGGAATCGTAGCGACGATATCATCAGCTAATGCGAGATAAATATTCCCTTTTTCTTCCATAGTACATAACAATGATTTTTAACTAATAATCAAAAGCTTTATAACTATTTTTAAAAGATTTATAAATTCTTTTTGTTTGGTTTTAAAGTTACATTTCAATCATTTAGTTATTATTTCTCTCGTCACCTTCGTATTTCATCAATGCAGAAACAAAGAACAAAGCGAATAAGAAAAAATCGAAAAATATCTTTACAAAAACTTGAATTGATCACTCTCTCTGAAAATTTCATACAGCTTCCTACAGTATTTGTTTCTCGCTTTGTCCGATCCAATATAACTGAAATGCCATCGAAAATAGCAATTGAAAAGCAATGTAAGCACAGCTCAAAGCTATTGTTAAAAAAAAATAAGATACACGCCACATCGCGCGTTGAAACAACGGAAACTTCGCATGTGTCGCGCTTTAACGAAAAGATAAAAAGAGAGTACGCGGCAGTCGGGGAGATTCGTTCTAATCCTCGATCACACGCGAATTGCATGTTGCTGTGGTGTAAGCTCTATACGTTTCGCTTTCGCAACGAGAAGAAGGAAATATAGGCGCCAGCCGCCGTGCAGTCTGCGAGGGCTTCGTTGGAATTTATTTACGTTCTGCGGCGTCAGGTATCCCTCGCTCCCTCTCTCTCTCTCTCTTTCCTTCTCTGGTCTTTTCCCTTTCGCGCTCTGACATACTGAGCGTGAAAAATGATGCGCGAGGATTACACATTCACGCGCGTGTGACGATGAGAGATGATTGAAGTGTGTATGCATATTATATATGTATGTGACACGCTTTTTCGAAAGTTTGAATCCATCACGCGAGAAAGTTGGCCTATGCAAGCCTGAAATTAAGGTCGTTATATATTTCGGAGGCTCTCTCGTGCGCACTTGCGCTAGGTGCATATTAATAGTCGCCCCGTCGTCGTCGTCGTAGTCGTTGAACTTTATCAATTTGACGGCGTGACGCGTGCTGCTGCTGCTGTGTACAAGTTCAGCGTGAATGAAGAGAGGAATGTCGAGATATTTTGATTGTATTTACTCAAATTAAAATTAAAAGTTTCGAGCTGTTTCGTTTCTGAGTGCTTTATTTAATTAACTGTAGTCGAGAGAGGAAGAGAGAGAGAGAGAGAGAGAGTAGTAAAGCTTGCTTGCGCGCGCACCGGTCCGAATGTCATACAAAGCGCAAATATTTGCTTTGTTATTTCGAAATGACTTTTAGAGGGAGTGTTTTCTCTTTTATGAAATAAATTGAGATATCTTACGCTTAGAAATGAGTTTACACGCTGCGATAACAACAATGTCGGCGCATTTAAAAAATTACAGCTTCGCAGTATAACTGCCGCAGATATAATTGCGAATGTAAAGCGGATAAATTGTGCTATTCATTCTGTATATATTTGCTTTTGAATTCTAAACATCACTCATCTCTATTGTACTTGGAAAAATGAATGTCCACAAGAAGAAATTATATTGAACGACCCTATATGGTATGATTGAGCATGAAAGTATGAATAAATCATTCAATTCAAGCATTTACCAGTCCACAAATGAAATCAATACTTAAATGCTTCTGTGCCAGTTTTAATGTTTAAAAATTTATAATAACACAGTATATATGCATTTGCAAATATAGAGGGTGGCATTTTAGTCATGTATGTATACGATCTAAATACGATTTGAAATCTGGAAAATTAATCTGTTCTAAAATAAAATCTGAAATTGATTAAATCATTGACTAATTGTAAGATAATCTTATTAAATATTTCAATAAAATATAAGAGCTAGAAAAGGAAGAGTAAAAACACATTTTTAAATTAAAAAACTAATCGTACGTCGATATGTATGCGATAGGATCGCCCTTCAATCGAATATTCATCCTCGGATTTGAAAAATTAACGAAATTCTTTTTTATCAAAACCCAGTGACAGATTTTTTTATATTTCACGATAGAAAGTCGCGATTCTATTTTCTATGGAAAATCGAAATCCTACAGAGAAAAAAAAACGAGCACATCTCCATCGGTTTCCCCTTTCCTCCTTTATCCTCCTGCACTCGCTAGCTGGTGATAAATCAATTACCCGATGCCAACCTAATCTCTTTCTCTTTGTCGCCCGGGCGCGCGCGCGTGCATTATCATCGGGCCGCCATTCGAATTTGCATTAACATGCGCAAGTTGCTCTGTTCTACGAGGCCGCGCGCACGCGCCTCACGTACATATACATATACACACACATATATACATACATACACCTCCACCTACAGAGAGGAAAACTGCCTCAGCTAGAAACGCTCGGGGCGCGCGTATATATACAGAATTTAGAGGATAGAGCGGGAATTAGCGAGAAAGGAGAGAAGAAGCCTCTCCCTCTCTCTCTCGCCTGCGCTCGCGCGCACACCGCTTAATTGTGAACTATAGTAATTGTCAATTACACGCTGCGGCCTCGCGCATATGTGTATGTGGGTGTGCGTCTGTCTCTATGTGTGTATATGTATGTACTCGCGCTTGGGCGTTTTGATTAATGACATTGGAATAGCGCGTATAGACACGCGCATGCGTATATATATACACGTACCATGCACACACTCACTGGGTGAGATTGATTATCAACTAGTTCCATCGATACTCTTCGAAGGTTGTATGTGTACTATACTTTGCGACTTTGGATACCGGATACACTTCTTTGTTCTGTCTCAGCCGTCAACTTTTTGCCTCTGTGTTGTACATATAGGCCGGGGGGAGTTACTCGGGTGTCGCCGTGTGCGTATGTATACTGCGACGGAAAGGACTTTTGGGTTTTGATTTACTCTCGCGTGCCGATCGGATTTTTGCCAGCTTGTACGCGTTGTATACACACACACACACGAGTGAGAGGTGTATCGGTTACGCGCGAGGGTTGCTTTGTACGCCGGCGGCGGTTGGGTGGCAGGGAGAGGAGGAGGAGGAGGCAGAGACAGATGGATGAGCGATGGGAATGAGTTTCGATTGTTTATTGGCAGGGGGTTTATAAATTTTCAAGCTGATTGGCCTGGGGTATGGGTTGCCCGACAGGTCTGTTGTGCCGATAGTTTGATTTTTTGGAGGGGAAGAGGCTATGAAGCATTTTTCTTTGAACGAATTTTTAAATAAAACTCTGATTTTTTGTGATTGATAATTGTGATTGGTAAGACTGAAAAGTTTTTTCGTCTATTTCATCACGTTTGACACGTTACATGCTTCACTTATGACATTTTATTTTGCGAGATATATATTTTTTTAAAAATATAACATCATTTAGAGAGTTACGTATAGGAAACTGTACTTGATTGACGTTATTTCGTATATATTCTGTGGTCACTTAAAAATTTAACGATTCAATTTACGCATGCTTGACCTGCAAACGAGTAGTATAAATAAAAAAGTATCTCGCGGATAAATGCTGAAACAATATCGTTATTCTAAAAGGCATGGCAAACAAATTAACTATTCTATTATATTGGCGCACTGAAAAATTGTTATTCCACATGTAAAAAAAAGTTTACAGGGAAAACTTTTTTCCATATAATCAAACGAAACGCGTGGATAAGGCATTAAAAATACAGAAACCAAAGCTATAAATTATTCGCTTCCCGCTCTCGAACATCTAATTATCCAGAAAGGACTTTTAACTCGGAACTCCCAAACCGAATCGCGAATAATCAATTTAGGACAGCGTAAAATCGTGAATGCTCCTCTCCTTCTTCCCCTTCGCCCTCCTGCACGTAAAACTTTTTACACCGACGAGTGCACGGGCGCGTACCGCACTCCGAACGCGAGAAAAATTTCGAAAAATTACCGCGGACTCTGCTCTGTAAATTACGCCGTCGCTTACGTATAATCGAATAAAAACGCTCGAGCGTAGAGAGGAGATGGAACAATTCGAACGCGCACACGCGGACACGGTTTATACGGGGAGGTCGCTCGTCGAATGAAAAGCAACCATTCTCTCTCTCTCTCTCTCTCGCTCACCGAACTTTTACCCTCTCACTCGGTTTTTCATTTCCCCGATCAAGTTTCGATTTGCCGCTCGCGCACTGCCCGCGCACGCACACCGGGAGCATAATAATTAACCTCCGCAACGTGGGCGGACGGCTGTTACGTCAGTATATACACATAGTGTATATATATCTATATAGACCGCGCACTGGCGACCCCATAAATCCGAATTAAGCCTTCTTCCCCGTGCGTCCGCGTGAAGCTGTTACGCGCGGGAAATTCGCGCGGGAGTTCGTGATTCTAATTCTAATTCAATTTATATTTGCCCCGTGTGGGAAAGAGAGGGAGTAGTTCGCGCGTCGGGATTATCGAACGTCGAAGGTATATTTTTTCATTCATTAGGACGTACGAAGCACTCGCGTCGGTGATGCACTGCCGCGGCGTGCCTACGCGCGTTGGCCTAATTCGTTTTTTTTTACTTCCGCCAAGCCAAGTTAATTACTTGCCGCCCCGGATATAGGGCTGTAGGTGTAGTTTGGTGGGGTTTTTTGGTTTAGGTTCGGGGGAAGTAGTTATATTTTGGTGCGGCACATATTTTAATATTAGATACTTTTACTGATCAATGTAATTTTAATAATGAAGAGATATTGAAATGGCAGTGCTACGGAATGTTGATATTTATTTTAGTTACGCTCTAATAGGATTTCAAAGTAACAATTAAACCATTAGGTTTGAAGAAAAGATGTAAAATTAAAACCAAAATTTTCCGTTTCATAAATGTAAGCATAAATTATTCTAAATAATTATTAACAATACTTGTAGTAATTCATGCATTTGTAATACTATTTATGTGTAATAATACCATTCATAATAAAATTATGACTTTCAATATTAATCTATTAAAAGTATAAGAAGCTTTGAAATAACGCGCAAGTCTAAAATGTTATTGAATTTATCCCTACGATGTTTTGATTAATAACACATTATGCCTTGCATAATGTATAATGCAGACATGCAAATTGAAATACTGCGAATTTCAGTCCATAACAAAATAATTTTCAAATTGGAAGTATAGAGACCTCGCAGTAACTCAAAGATTGCAACACAATGCCATGTGTAATTGAATACGGAACATTTGTTTTCGTTAATTCCGCATTAATAATTATTCCGAACACATTTCAGCCAGTTTTGTGTACCTTTTTGCATATTTACACGTCGGTTCCAAAACTCCGCCAACAAGATTTTCGTTAACGCATTTCCTGCCTACCTCACACATCGGAATCATCCTCGAAGCCGCTCGAACATCCAAAAACCCTTCAAACTATCATAACCCGCGACCTATCTACATACCGCTACCAGCAGCAGTCGCTATATAGTCGACCGAAGCGTTCGGCACACCACCGCCTCGCTCGTTCCTGCTCGCATGCTGATAAGGAGCGGGGCGACATCACCGCTGCTACCGCCGGCGCACCGGTACGGGATTACGCCTGGGGTGCCCGCATCACCCCCCCCCCCCCCCCCCTCGCCTTATCTCTTCTGCATTCAGCGAAACTATGACGCGCCAGATGCGCGCGTGGCCTTTCGAATTTTCGGATTTATCGGATGCCCAGTATGTGAGAGAGAGAGAGAGTGAGATACATCGAGCGTATCTAATTCGTGAGCGCTCGAACGCACGCGTCTGTCTATGCTGCACGTGGTATATATGGCATATACAGGGGGAGAGAAAAATTAATTAGGCGCGGATGCACCGAGCGGCCGTAGGCGGATCTTTGGGTAAGATAAGGACGGGGAATGGAGTGCTGATGCGCGGGATAACGGTTGAATTGTTGCCTGACGCCGACGTATATCTAAGTGTGACGTGAAGTTTAACGTATAACGGCGCTACGTGTGCGCTGTGCCTGCTGACGCGTGCGCAGTTTATTTGGCTGGCATTTATATTAGGGGGGAGGGGATCGTTTAGGGCTTAAGTGCCTGCTTTAGATACCTTTCGATTCTATTCAATGTATAGATCCGATAGATTTATTGGAAGTCGATGTATCTATACACGGTAATTTTTATTTTAGAAAATACTGTAATTTTTGTTTTGTTTCCAACATATGGTTGCCGTTATTTGTTCTAAATTGTTATAGTTTTTTCATCATTTGTTGTTCAATTTTTCCATTATTCTTGCTGATCAATAAAATTCAATGCTGGCATTTCCTACAAAAGCTATCCAATGAAATACTTTTTTTCAATCTGACATTTTCTAATTTGTAAATTTTATTGTAAAATATTTAAATTGCTTGCGTTACAATGGTATCATTAATATACGAACAATGCAATGTATGTTTCATATTGTTCTAAATAGTTTAATAAAAACTTTTTCATATAGCTCTTTTGTAAAATATCCACGTTCGTTATCCAACAATGAACAATATTCTTTTCTACATATTCGGTAAAAAAATGCTGTACAGAGAATTATTAGTGAAAAAGGTATGGTTAAACCGATACTCGTTTCTATGACGAAAAAAAATTGCAATTAGGTAGATTGACAGATTTGCTATCAGCTTAACAACCTCTCCATTGTTAAAAAACTATACAAAGTAAGGATTTATGTTACAATGTATGGACAGAATTAAAAAAATACGTTCCATTTCATCAATTAAGTTTCTTGGAAACAGCTTAAGTATGCATTAACTCAATATAAATTTTTGATATAAATAACTAATATCATCAGCTAGTAAGGCAACGACAATTTTGATACCGTAATAACAACGTTTATGTGAGGGGTGTCATTGCTGGTTCAGCTGTTGTTATTGGCATTTCCGGGATTCTACATGACGAAGGTGCTACAGATGTTGCTGTTTTTCTTTATTATCTTCGCTATCCATGAAGACAAAGTCAATTACCTCCATTATACTGTGGAATGAAATAGAGATATATTTGTTAATGAGTGTTCGCAAGAGTGAACTCGCTATAATTGGGTAAAATATGCTTGCCTAACCACAAAGGGGCTCTCAGCCTTTATCCGCATACCAGGTCCCTGCATAGGCGGCGTGAGCAACGCTGGTCTTCTTCGTTTTTTTTTTGGTCAGCAGCTTCTGTAATGTTAGCTTCTTTGGGGGTTTTTGTCTCAACTGGTTTTTATACCTAACTTAATACATTCCCTGGGCAACGTTAACGCTACTGTAAATGAAACAAATATTACATAACTTAATTAACAATGGAATTGTGTTTTCTCAACTCAATACCGTTTTGATACTTTATACGTCGATTTCCAAAGGCCAAATAACCACATAAACAAAATATTCGACGTTGCGTTTATCACGTATACCATAATTCACGAATCACATCAGGAATTCCGCCCACTAAATCCTGACAAATCCACGAAATCGATCTCCATATAAAGACCCAGGCTGAGAACAATGGGCGGAAGGTCATCGGCAATCACGGTATCCCGAAAAATTTGCGGCAAATCCTAGCGAAAAAAAAGGTGCCGCGCCCCAAGAAAAATCACCTTTCCGTCTCGATTTATATTTATCGCGGAACCTTCGTATCAATAATGCATTAATCCCCTGACGATTTCATCTCTCTCTCTCTCTCTCTCTCTCTCTCTCCTTCACACCCAACGTTTCTCTTTCTCTCACTATAGTCTGTCTCTACTACCCACTTCCACTCTGTCTCACTCTTTCTTTTTTTTAATTCAGTTACACCGAAATTGGTTTATCGCGGGAATAATACATGAATTATTCAGGCCGGACAATTCGCAGCCCAATCAATTTGGATTGAAAGCGCCGAGGGGTGAACGCGGCGCAGAGAAAGAGAGAGAGAGAGAGAGTGAGAGAGAGGATGTGAATATTTAGCCGACGCGAGTGAGCAAACGCGGGTGCGAGCAGCAGCAGCAACCATTGGAGTTCTCGGTACATTGGCCAAGAACTGTAGTTTTTGTTAAATTGCGCGGAGGGAATGGGCGCTCACTCATGCATTGTTTCGCTCCTCGTCCTCGTCCTCGTCTCGATCGAAGTTTTTTCTCCTGCCAGCAGCACAACTCATAACGAATCTCACACGCCAGTACAAGTATAGCTCACCTCGAATGATTGTTATTATTATTATATTGAATTGCGTTCTCGTAGTTGAAATTCATATAGATGTATCGATCAATGTGTGTCTATAGTAGTCGGGATTTCGGGAGTTTGACCGACACTGATCGTCTTGGATATATATTGTACATTGTTTTTAGTTTGAAATATGTTGCTGCCGCCGCTGCTCTTCGGAGTGTTCGACCATCGCGTTTCATTCGATGAGTACTTCGCGTCAATCAAAGTGAAATATTCGCGGGTGTGTTATCAGATAGCTGAGTGCGTACACTCGTATCTGATGAAACGATAAAATTTGGCTTTGAATAAAAGTTACGTTTGGATTATATATATGGGGCGAGGGACCAGGTGTTTGTTACGGCGATTATTCGGTATAGATATTTTTATAAAAGAATATATTTTTATCATATTGATCGTTTTGAGTAATACCCTTAATTAGAATGATTTTAAATCTCTTATCATTGCAACTGTAATGATAAAGGTATACACTTTTAATCAAAATATTTTGTTAAAAGTCCATGTTTATTAAAAGAAGCCATTTTGAAGCAAACGAGACTTTGCAACTAATTCTTACCGCAGCATTTCTCTTTTGTGTGCAAATTTTTCAATTTGCCCAAGATCGTAAAAACTTTGTAAACGGTGGGTGAGAAAGAGCGTGTAACGTATTACACTAGACATTTTAATTTCCTCATACTTTTTCTGTTATCTCGTTTATATTTTACGTAAACACTATACGTTCTGGTTCATAGGTAAAACGCAACTATACCCGTAAGCTATATTTTTACATAATAATCGTAACAACTTGCATTTCTAAATGTCAGCATCATCCTATTTATATGGTATGGCATATTATACTTTTCTAACCAAACAGAGGCGAAGAAAGCTTTCCAAGCAGACTGTGGCGACCTTAGCTCACGAAACTTTTTATCCCCGTTCTTCAAAATAAATACCTTTCTACAAACACCCTATATATACTAAGCGCTCTTCCTCGCTATTTCACAGCGGATTTTTCCGTCTCACTTTAGTGTATATATAATATATACGTATATATACGCTCTCAACTCGACAGTGTTCCTCTGTCGCCGCACGACAACCATAACCCAATTTCAAATAAGCGTTCCGACTGTAATTCCTACGGTCGATAGCTACAGCTAGTCTTCTCTCTCTCTATCTCGCGTGAGAGTGGTCGCGTGGGAGGGGAAAGATGGAGACTCTCTCGACGGCGTACAGAGAGAGGAGAGAGAGAGAGAAGGCAGGTCATTACCAAACAGCAAGTACCCCGATAGAGGCTAAACGCGGAGACGGTTAA
The DNA here is from genome assembly GCA_035583055.1 of Torymus tubicola. Classification (NCBI taxonomy): domain Eukaryota; kingdom Metazoa; phylum Arthropoda; class Insecta; order Hymenoptera; family Torymidae; genus Torymus; species Torymus tubicola. The sequence continues at coordinate 11,552,910 of JAWWEQ010000027.1, read as the reverse complement.
GTCGAGCGTGTACGCGCTCTGTAGCGAGGTCTTCGTCTTTCACCGACGACTATACTCCCACACACATACACGTGTATGCGTCTGTCTACGTGTGCATGCGTGTGTGCACACACGCGAACGCGATACACAGTGAGAGAAGAGCAAGCGAGGAGGATTGAATCTTAAGGCTCTCTCGTGCACAGTCGAGTTGAGCTTAATGATTTTAATCGACCGACACGCCGTTTAGATAGCGGAAACTTACCGAGAACGCGATCTCTCGTTCTTCGCCATGCGAATGGCCTTTTTCATTGTCTATCTCGCTCGCTCACTCGTGTGTTTTCTTTGCAAGAGAACGCAGACTACGCGTCTTTTTATGGGAAGCAGTTTCGACCAGCTGCGTTTCGTGCGATTAGATTTTTTTGCAGAGTAGACAGTGGTGGCGAAAGAGAGAGAGAGAGAGAGAGACGAAGCGACGTCACAAGCGGCGAGACTGTGATTATGTTTTAATAGGTTCGGATGTATGATGGGTGATTGATGATTTCGGCGAAATTGTCGATTGGGCAAAAAGTATATATTGAATTTATATATATATATATATATACATCGGTACGCACGCGCCGAAGAATTAAATGTTATTTCATGAGTTCGTTCACGGTGATTGATCAGTCGTTGCGCGTGACTTTCGTCATAAATTTTCGTTAAATTTTGTCGAGTATATTTTTAGCGATTTAGCAATTTAGCTTCTTTTTGATAATCATTCAAACCAATTCTATATTATACATATATATATTTTGGAAAATGTCGAATAATCCTGATAATCCAACGAAAGAGAATAACGGATATATATTCACGCCATAATATAATCTCGTACTATATACACGTGCACACAGAGTCATTTTCAAACTTACCTAGCAGCTCAATATCGCTTTATATACATAATACTTGCACACATAGCACATCGACAACGTTTCCAGGACATCTAGCAGCCTCATAACCTGGAAAATGCAAAATTCCACGCGTTCGCCTGTCGGCTCGCGCAATTATTGCTTGCGCCTATAGTCACTTCCATGCCCTTCTCCACCCCCGGATAACTATATAATACGCGCGTCGGATCGATTAACCCTATTTATGTTATTCGCAGAGGATAACGTTTCGCCCGCACTTGTATATTATATAATGAACCGGATCTCGCAAAGTAGAGAATCGTCGAGGTTGCTGCACTCTCTGCTGCCGTCACTATAGACGCTAGAGAGAGCGAAAGAGAGAGAGAGGCATTTCGGTTAATGGGCTCGATAATCCGACGCGAATGCTCGCCTATTTGTTTTCGCGCTCGCGCTCCGGCTGTGTATATAACGTATACATAAAGCCCGTGGGGGTGGCTGGCTGTACGCGGTGATAATCAATAACGGGCGCGCGGGCGGGCGTGCTTTTGTGTGTACATATAAAGGGCAAAAACGGCGACGCTCCGGCGCGGCGGCGAGGTGATGCTGGTGGTGTTGGTGGTGGTATCCTTGTCAAAGCGCGCGAGAGAACGCGTGGGCGATGAATGCTGCCAGAGTTGGCGGAACGTTGACCTATAGGCTCGACGTGGTACGCGTAAATCACAAGCGAGTGCGCGGGTGCAAGTGGGATGAGGAGGAGAGAGAGAGAAAGAGAGAGAGACGAATCATTAGTTTGAAAAAATAGCGCTTGAAATCAATCTTCGGCTCGGAGAGAGGGATTTTCGACCGATGTATATGTACGCGGGCAATTTTTAGGGTGCTTAGTGTCGTCCGGTTTGAATATGGATTGATGGATCGCGCGCGGTATAGGGTCGCTGGAGAGGAGCGAAACAAAAAGTGTGGCGTGTGACGGTGCTCGTTAGGACGATATAGCCCGCGAGGTTTTTACCATCGTGGATGTGTATTATTGTATACGTATTTTAATGTATGTTGTGGAATCCGTTTTTATATGAATTGTGTGTATAGTGGCTATACTATAGTGATAGGCGTAATTATATACGCTGATGACCCTCGCACTATATATTTTCTGGAAAGAGGGACTATAAATATGTTCTGATAAGACTTTTTGACGTGGTTGTTTACCCGAACCAATGATTTATGGTTCGATAGGTGTTATCGGGGAAAAATAACGGGAAGATAGATGAGTGTAAAATATCTTATTCTTTCGCCTTGTATATTTGATCAGAAAGATGGTATGTTGTGCAAATGTTTATTACAAAAAAAATTTCTATTTTTATCACTTGTCATTTTTAGAATATAAATGATTGATGGTTTCTATTTTTTGCTTGTGTTACAGGTGAGTGACCGTTCTGATTTCTATGTCAATTAACAGGTCGTAAGTTCAACTGATCTCTTTTATCAAGTGTTTAAATCAAATTTCAAGGCAATTCCACTTATAACTGTAACCAACACTCATGCGCCTATGAATATATAGTGTAACAGACAAAGAACCCCTTAGTGTAGATATACGCTAATTTAACATATATACACGGAGAGAAATCCTAGAGTAAATTTTAAAATTTTTCAAATAAACTTTCCTGCATTTTTGATAAAATTTCTTCACTTGTTTTTAAATTTTACTGTTTTCGATAGGAACATTTCTTACGGGGTCACGTGACAGTAAGCCGACATAACCTTACAAAAGATGTATTTATCATTTTCTTCTCTTCAAAACTGATAAGGATGTTATAAATTATGTTTTTACAACTATTTTTTTTACACAAAAACTCATGCAGTGCATCATTTCCGAAATAAACATTGCCAATAACATATTCAGTGTAATGTTATTGTTATGGGACGGGGAAAGCTGTAACATATGTAGATGAGTCGACACACCGTACGTGCAAGGACATGTTGGCGCAGTGGTAAGACTACGGCTTTCGAATCAGCGGGTTCGATTCCCACACCGGGCTCACGTTTTTTTCAAAAATAAATATATTATTTCCTATTTAATTTAGCTTAATGTGTATATGTTTCAAATAGAGTCGGTAAGGTAGATCACGAAAAATATTTTTTTAAATAATAAATTTCAAATTTACTTTCTAAAATAGTAAAAATTCCTAATTGAAATTATACAATTTACTATATTGCGAGTATGTCCCAGTAAAATTTCCTCTAGGATTTTTCTCCGTGTAACATTTGAACAGCCACATTACTATTTGTACTATTTGATTCAAAACTTTTTTCATTACTACGTACTACAACACGCGCTACAAAAATAGGCTCTATTTAGATTAGCATTGCCCGAGCACGCGACTCATGATTGACGATAACAAAGATCCAATAACGTCTGTATGAACAGTGTCAGAGCTTCATCGATCTCCCATTTAATCAACGAAGCACACAAAAACGTATTCGGAAAAACCACACGGCCAGCAGCATCACTATCGACGACGCCGTAGCGCTATTCCATTATTGCACGAACGACGAGAGAAAGAGAGAGCAAAGGGAAAAAAACTCCATTATCAGTTCCTAATTACAGCAATGCAAACAGCCGAAAATAGCGTCTGTCTCTCTCACTCTCTCTCTTTTCCACTGGTCGTCCCCTCACTTTCTTAATTAAACCAGCTTTTTACGACTACGTAGCCGCGGACATTGATTTTTACGATCAACGACGACGACGACGACGGCTACGCTGACAAATGACATCCAATTAATCGCGCGCGCTCGCTAGCATACTCAAACAAGCGATAGCGCGACACGACATTCCCACTCGAAGGCACGACGCTGGAATCGATATACTAACGTACACACATACACACACACACACACACACACGCGGTTCGAATTAATTTGGCAAATGAGGGAGAGCGAAAATAACGGGTAGGAGGGGTGATTAGCGGAGAGTGGGTTTTTACGGTCGGGCCGGCGACGCCTTTCGCTCGCGCTTTTTTCGCGGTTTAGAGCAGGGCTTAATGTCTGCGCCGGTGAGATTTCCTTGCTACGCGCGGGCTTGCGGACCGAGGCTGTTTCATTAATGCAAGAGTCGATATTGGACGTTACTTTAATGGAGACCGTAATCATTATTCGGTGTGGCTAAGTTTAGGTAATAGATTGTGGCTTATCGTTAAAGATTCGTAAATTAATATTGATCCGTATGATGAATCACATATGTATATTACGCAATATTACATTCATAGTTTATCTTGTAATGTATTGGTGATACACCTTTCTTGTTGAAATCGCAATATTTACAAAGCCATATAGGAATTTCAACTGCTAGCTTTTAAAATATAACTCGGTATATATACAGACCAAAAAATAAAATGAAATTCCATGTAAATTTTGCCTAAAACACTTTCCACCCTCTGACCGCAGTGGCCACACAAAACATCCATTCATCCATCCATTGAAAAAGAGCATCGCCTTCACCATCCGAGAATGAACAATTAATAAAATCCACTATATAGCCAGGGGCGCGTGTGGCATCCCAACGACGCGATAAATTCCCAATTTCGGGTGGGCGCGAGGCGAGTTTCGTCAGTTATCCTCTTTCCCCTATCCGCGGGATGAAAAAGCTCGTGCGATCGCGGGCATACAGAGCGATGAGGAAAAATGGCCTTCGTCATACATATATATAAAGAGAGCAAAGTCACGTCGCTCTTTCGACCCTCATCGATTTACGGTACGGGATTAAAGGCGGACGCGCGGCTGCACGATATATACTTATGCGCTTTTTGTGTCGCGCGCGAAGCTCTGAATCATCGACTCGGTGAGAGACGTTTATCCGCGGAAAGTTCTAAATTGAAAGTTGCCTGAGAGCAAAGAAGAAGAAGAGGGTGGAAGAGAGAAAGAGAGAGAGAGAGAGAGAGAGGGAGAGTTCATTCGCTCGGCAAGTCGAGCGCTCTCTCGCTGGTGCTCTATCTGTCTCCCGGGTTTTTGCGCGCCAGCTTCTTCTTCTTCTTCTTCTTCTCCTTAGCTCTTTTTCGTTCCCTCTCTCTTTCTCGTGGTGATGGTCTCGAGGAAATTTCGCCATGGAACGGATTGTTTGGTTTGCTCGGGAATGATGGCTTTTTCGGTACGACAGTACCCACTGAGCGTACCGTGTGCGACGGATCGTTTAACTGATTGAGACGCTGGTCAAAAAACTCAAGCCAATTGTTTTTAGGCTGGAGGGAATACGTTTCTGACCGACATAGTACACTGTAACTAGAGTGCACATATATATTATTTAAGTGTTGAAATGTAGAGACTCATTGTTTGATGAATCAACGATCCTCGCGTGTAAAAGTTATTTTTGTCTTCTTTAAACAGTAAAGCCGGGTATTAATATTATTATTATAACAATGACAACGCTACGGCGATATGAAACGCAGCACGGCGGAAATGAGCCAAGCGAACGCAAAGAGCGCGCGGGAATTCGCTCGAAAAACATTCGCAATCTATCACAGCTGCGCGCGCGCTGATAATAAAACTGGCAGTGTGAATCACAAAGGCGGCACCGGCAGCAGCCTGCATTATTATACCAGAGTGCTTTATAAAAATCCCACCTTTATATAAACAACTAAACCGTGCAACGATATATATACAGCAAAAGTCGACGTGGTAGAAAAAATTTTTTTTTCCCCTCTCCCTATGACAAGCGAAGCGATCGGTCTATCAATAGACCCCACCACTCCACTTACTCTCTTTCTCTCCCGACGGCTGCGGCGGTGCTCTCGAGCAATCAATATCTTCTCGAAAAGCGCGAGAAGCACCTGCCCGCCGCTGGGCTCGCGACTACCTACTTAAGACGAAGCGGCTGCGGCGAAAAAATTCGCACAAAAGCGGTCAAGATCAATATACCTTGGGGAGTGTCTACCATGGTGGGAATATATATATATATATATAGATCCGTCAAAAGCACTTGACTTTCTCACTCTCTTATATGCCCAGCTGCCCCGTCCTCTTAATTCTCGTGCCACCAGTGCAGCAGCAGCAGCACTTGGTCGACTTTTGCGCTCGACGCGGCTGACTGACACGTCTCCTCTCTCTCACTCTCTTACTCTATAGCTCGTAGGATCTTACACGCGGCTTAATACGCAGTAACGTACGTCAATCCTGCGAATCCTCGGCGTGAGCGCGCGCCTTGTGCCTGCGCTCCTGCCGCCCTCCTCTCCCTGTAATGCGAAGATCAATACGGCGACTAGTGCTCGCGGCAGTCAGAAGCTCCCACGTATATACACACACATATATATATATACACACACACATATAAGCGTGTGTATGGGTTGTACGGTATATATAGCGAGAAGGAACTGAACAGGGGAGAGAAGTTTCCAGTCGCGGTTGACTGTCTTGCACGCCGGTTCTTTCCCTCTGCCCCCCCCATGTACTCCGCAAGAGGTAGTTTAGCTTTGTGGGTAATAGACGTGGCTGTGCGCGCCGCTGGCTTGACGGTTTTTACGCGGGAGTACGCGTGAATTTCGGTGAACGGAAAAGCTCGAGTGTTTCTTTTTCTTACGAGACGAGTGGAAGAAGATGTCATGGGTGTACGATCAAAGTTGAGAAAAAGTGACTGGAAAGGATTGACAGGGTTATTATTCGACATATCAATATGATACGTCGAATAGTAATTGCTATATATGGTTTACTCAATAGGTAAATTGTTACTGTCGAATACACGTTTACGTCTGTTTGTTTATACTGTAATGATGGTACGTGTTTTTAAATTAGAAAAACGCTTGTTACGGAAAGAGTGTACGTTATGTGATGTAATAATCACGCGCGTGTAATATCGAGGCCACTTTCGTACCGATGGAAACAAGGTTGTTCATCAGTTAGTCCGTCATACACTTAACTCGGAGAACAACAGTAGAATATAGCACGTAGATATTGCATGAAGTGCTCTTGTAAATTCTGTTATGGAAGTCTAACAGAAACTAATTAACTTAGCTGGGTTAGCTTTGTAAATGTTACAAAAGCCAAATCTAATAGATTAGATTCTATTAAATCCTTAATTGTTCAGCAGTGCTTTCGAAAATTTAACAATGTAGCGCTCGATAACCTACATTTGAATCCCGAATTAAGTTAGATGTTACTGAAATCACTTAAAAACCAATCAATGTTTGCTCACCTCTCACGAGAACTGCAGTACAATCCTATATATAAAATCAGAAATAATTATATCGCCAAGATTACTTTAAATTTATCTTTTTAAAAGCAAAAGGGATAACGATATAGAGCCCCGAGATAAAGACCGCATTTGTACCTATTCCAAAATAAACGTACATCAGGCGTTAACAGCGAATTAACTCGAATCGATCGACAAATCCAGGCAGCAGCACGACTACACCACGAACTTTTCTAGCCTGTACGCGCGCGCGAAAGGGAGAGAGAAAAGTTCCGGCGGTGAGCCGAGAGGAAACGAGAAAAAAGCCATCGGCAAACCGTTCTGACGCAAACTTAAATTTTCACTACCCCGCGCTACAGTCTATATCCCCCTCTCCTACTCTCTCTCTCTCTCTCTCGAACTTCCATCCATTTCCGTTTAAACCCCTCGGCTCTTCGTGTGTGTACGTGTGTGCGTCCATCTTTCTTGCCCTCGCTCCTCCTCGAGTACTTGGGTTCTCTCTCGCTCCGGTCGTTAAAATTTTATCAGCGATGGCCCAGAATCTTGGGGAGAACACTGCAGAGGAGAGGATCTCACCGAGCCGCCGCCGTTGCTGCTGCTGGTGCCACGGCCATTACTTCGAGATCGAGTTCGAATCGTCAATTACAGAGAGGGTTGAACGTTCCCGACGAAATCACGATAAGATAACCCGACGCGGTGTAGCAGTAGTAGTAGTAGTAGTCTGGCGCTAGCGCGCAGACCGATAGTTTCCGTCGCGCGCGTGCTCGACTAGTTTGCCGCTTCCGAGTGTCGCGCGCGCGAGCCAACGACGGTAGCTGCGAGTCTTTATTTATTGACGGAAAGAGTTTCTCTCTCTCTCTCTCTCTTGACGTCCCGAGACGATCGAGTTAAAAATTCAGGAGTGCGAACGAGTTAACGAATGCACGAGTGATTTGGATAATTGCTGCTACTGTTGTTGCTGTGTGTGTGTTGCGCTTGGCTGTTTATTTTTAAGCGGATGATTAATCGCCGATACTCGCAATTATTCACGCCTCAAATCTGAGCAAGTCTCATAATCTAGCGGACCGGTGGTTAAATTAAAAAGGCGATAACCCAAAAAAGAGGACAATTTGTGATACGTTTATATATATAAGTCGACACTGTATCTTTAAATATTTCACGTGCCGAGTGCAGAAGGAAATCTATGAGATCAGCGAAAGGCTACGTAAATTTTTATATAATACATCGAGAAATGCGCCAGTTTCGCAGTCGCTTTTAATGAAGTTGACAAAAACTAAGTCCACGCGCGTTGCCTTATTCATGAAATCAGGATGCATGCGCGCGTGCTAATGCAAATTTGTTTTTGCCCGCGTGTATATTCCACGGTCTCGTCCGGAAATCTCCATAAAGTGGTTAAATCGCGAGAGCCGAGCTTTGGCGAGTATGTTTAACATGACGTCGATGACGCGTGGGCGTGCACGCGTCGTTGTGCGGGTTATTATCGTAAATTAATCGTTCGATCGATACTGTGAATCATTGACTCGTGGCTAGCGAAGTGAAAGCACGAACATTTTGGGGGGAGATTATTCAATGGAAAAGGAGAATAGATAACGGTTATATAGTGGTTGCGGCGCGATTTGGAGAGCTTTTTTGATGGCCGCGTTTGTTTCGAAGCTTTTTGACGGTACTTTTTAGAGTGGAAGCGTGTTCGCAAGAATAATGAGCTTATTAATATTCAACTATTGAAGCTTTTGAGGATAAATTGCTGTGCAAACGTATGAAAAGGTTCGTGGACTATATAATTCACAAACAAATTATTATTAATTAGTGAGCTCTGGTGTGCGAACAATATTATCATTTGTGATACTCTGAATTTTGTCGTTGAAAAAATAACAACGCTTTGCCTATAATATATTCCAAAATACGCAGGCTTTCCTTTACCAATGAAAGAGGCTGACATTTGCGTAAATTAACTATTTCGCAGTTTTACGACTGCCCCATTATACCGGAGCAGATTATATCGTATTTTAGGTTCTCGTAAAATATGCTTTGAATTGGAAACATTGTCATTATGGTTTACCAAAATTACCAATAAACGATTAATTTGCAAGAATCACTAAAGCGTTGACAAAACATTCTTTGTTTTATCATTGGATAAAAACTTTCTCTTACATAATTCACTTTAGAGATTCTTCTACTCAAAAATAACGATCACTCCCTCCGCTCTTACTCGAATCAGTCGCTTCTTCGAAATTACGTTGTCGTCGCATTTACCTGGTATTTCCCGCGACTATCGCGGACCGTCTCGGAAGGCTTGATATTACCTATCCATCCGCTCTCTCGTCAATATAAAACCATCCTTTACTCTACCAGAGATGAACTACGAGCAGACAAGCAGACAGACCGATCGACAGACAGACAGTCGAGCTAACGTAGAACGCTATATGTAGCTACAGCAGCGTTGCATCAGCGCGTTATACTCACCCCCGCCGAGTAAACATTCAGCCGGTCGTGCATAATTTCCAATCAGACTACTTAATCGAGCATTTCCAGCTTACGCAATCGCCCTCCCTCTCCGAAGCCCGCTTGAGTGGGCTAAAGAGAGAGAGAGAGAGGGAGAGAGAGAGAGAGGTGGGGACTTTAATTCTCTCCCTCGCTCTCCTCGTTCGAGAGGGGCTCGGAGAGCCAAGCTAACGTTTTCCAGAGAGCTTCCGCTTTGGCAAACCCGACGTAGTGTAGCTCTCTCTCCCGGCCGTGCGCGAAAGATCGAACCGTCGGATGGGTAGAAGAAGAAGAAGATGAAGAAGGAGGAGGAGAGAAAGACTGAGCGACGGTGAGATGGATCCACTAGCGTTTTTTTCCCTCGACTCATTTCCGTTTTAGTCTCCATGCAAATCCTCTTACGCCGTCGTCGTCGTCGGGGACGACGTCGACGACGACAGCGGGGGAGAAACATCGAACGCCTTTGCCTGCGCGCACAAAAGACCTAGAGATAACCGCACGAGCGTTCATATATATTCCACACGTATATACATAGAAGCGGGAGGGGCAGAAGGAGCAGCAGCAGCTTTCGCATATGACACTGCCACGGGTGTATATGGATATATAGGATAAGCAAATATAGGCGGCAGCAGCTTATGCTTAGAGTAGTATACGCCAGAGTGACCTTAAAAAGTTTTAAACCACCGTCGCTTCGGGTATTTGAGGAATCGCGCGCGTGCGCATAAATTGTTGAGAGATATCGCGGGCACTCGGCATTCGTGGAATTAATCAAAGATTCACCGCTATCGTGCAGCTGCCGCTGCTTAATCTCGTTTCTCGATAATACGCGAAGGGGGATGAGCCTCGACCGAGTGGGAGAACAATCAATTCGTTAAGGATGTATAGTAGAGATGGGGGTACGTTTTTATCGGCCCGCCGCAATAAAGAGAAGAGAAATAATCGAGGGGTTGTCGGTACGGAGCGACCGTTTGAATTTTGGATGGCTTTGATGTGGTGAAAACCAAATGGTGCCGATGTAGTGAAAGAAGTTGTCATTGCGTCCAATACAGTGTATACAGGCAGGAACGCGTTACTGTTATCGATTACCCTGCCGTTTTCAGTGGCCGAATTTTCATCGTTGAGGTTGTAAAACCTGCAAAAGTGGCCATTCCCCATAATACCCAAGCCGCGTGTGCGCGTGCGCACGCTTAATTGTAACGTAATTACTCGAATGGCAGCATCAAATTCCTCGATAGTTTCATTCGAACGCGCAACTATCGTCAATTTCTTCGGCAGTACTATCATTAATTCGAAATCAAATAGATCGTAACCTCGGGCGAGCACGTGCGCAGCAATAGCGCGCAGCCGCGCGATTCGATCGGAGGATGATAGCATTCGAGTGAGCGTTCACTCTTATCAGGGCGCTTTACCTTTTCATTACCCCTCTCCTATTCCGTCTCTTCCGCTCCTCGATTAACTTTTATTCGTTGCTTGCCTGTTTCGCAACATCCTTACTGCAGAGAATGAGCGAGCGCAATTCGAGATTCACTCTTCCGTCTCGTTTTCTCTGAATGCAACTTTTCCGTCGAAACAAATATACTCTATTGCTTTCGTGCTACATGTATATATACGGGCAGTTCTCAGGTGAATCGAGAGGTCAAAAATTTTTGTTTCTTTTACAATCATCTAAATCGCTTCGTAACCATCCCATATGTTACCCTGAATTTGTTCAGATTTTTTTCACTTCTAGTTTTTTGGTGGCAGAGGGTCAAAGTTGGTGATTTTAGCATTTTCTGCATTTTTGA
>JAWWEQ010000027.1:11501033-11541513 GCA_035583055.1 Torymus tubicola | reverse complement strand
AGGTTACAGGTGCTAGTAAAGAAAGTTTTGTTTTCTGCACATAATGTGATTAGCGATTCATAGTGATTTCAATGATTGCACATATATGAAATTGATTTCAACCTACCCTGCTAAAGTGATTTCCACTGTGAGTAGCCCCTCGCACTGCTGTACACCACCAATATAACATAATTTGTTCCTGAGAATCACAAATAACAAATCACAAGCACGCTATACGTCACACGACAAACACATTAACACCAACAATTATTCTAAAAAAAATACGTTTACGACATTCCTCTATTACAATTGTTTCACTAAACAACACGTGCGACTGTTTTCCAAACATTTGCTTTACGTATACACCAACAGTCATTTTCTTTAACAACGCCAAGCAAAACCGTAATTTCAAACTTGCTCCGTCTCGCCGACAGAACATAGTCTAATATTTAGAATCACAACAACCTTCCCCTCCGGCGACACTCAGTCCGATGACTCGCTTGATTTCCTCCCAAAGCGCAGTCAAATCCTGGAAATAGAACTTCTGCTGCTTCCCTCGTCTTGCGCTCCATAACATTTGCCACCCGCACTTCCCGTCCTTCGTTGACATCCTCCAGCTTGAAGACAAGACGACACCCAAGTACAGCTAATCTGTACAGCTAAAGGATGTAAAAATAGAAGACGCACGTGCGAACGTCAAAGAAGTAGGTATACAAGAAGGAAAATGTGCGCACGATTATCAGCACAATTGTTGTCGTCACATACATATATATATGCAAGTATACACACACCTCGCGAGGGCGCGCATTACTTTTAATTTTTCCGCGAGCTCGTTCACAGGTCGTCGCTCCTTCCCACTCGCACGCGGCGCGCTCTTATCGTCCGGTAATTCGCTCTCGTGCGCTCGCGCTTTTATACAATATATATATATACGTACACATATGCTGCATTTACGCGAGGCATATATTTAGACGCACGACGCTCGCGCGGATATCTGGATTTCCGTGACTTGCTCATTTTTTTTCTCTTGCTTCCTTGCCTTGCGTGTGCGCGACGTACGCGAAGTGTGCAAGCATACATATAGCAGCAGCAGCAGGCGGGGGTGAAAAAAGACGCGCGGGCGGGAAGGGAGAAAATTTTTCCTCTCCCTTGGAGTTCCTTCTGAGCGCTACGCTGCTGCTTTTGCTCTCTTTATTCTTTGTGCATTTCCGAGGGCTGTTCATTAGGTTGAGAGCTTAAAACAACGGGGTGCGCGAGCGCCGAGACAAGCACGGAGAATTAAAGCTGTTTAAAATTATGAAAAGGCTCGTGTGTATGTGTGTATGAGAGAGAGAGAGAGAGAGAGAGAGAGCGCGCACTGGCAAGAGAGAAATGTGGAATAAGCTGGAGAATAAGAGCGGGAATTTGGTTCGCTTGTGTGTGTGTGTGTGTGTGTGTGTGTGTCTGAGTGAACACGCGTGCGAGCTGATTATACGCCTGGCGCTTGCACCGAGCGCTGTAGGAATTTTCGCGTTGCCGGTCTGGGAATGCAAGAGAGCTCTTGCTGATTATTTAAAAGTGCTGGATCGTCTATGTGTATGTGCACACACCTGTGCGAATGAGCTTTGAATTGCAAAGAATGATGATTAGAGATTTATTGTTGGCTATTTTGCTAATTGGTGGTTTGAATTACAAAAGGAGACTGCTGTTTGATTTTCAAACGCATATGTTGGTTTCCATAATGTTAGAATAATATTAGGCATTATTATTTGTAAAGGCAAAATTATTTTATAATAAATTTAGACACCTGTGGTGAATAATGATTATGGTTACATCTGACTTTATTCGCTGAAAAACATTAAACTTATTATTTGGTTTCCAAGAAAGGTCCATTCGCCGGTAATTACGTACAGTCTCCCTCTAAGACATATAGAAACGTTTCTAAAAGTGCAACGCGCGTACATCACAAAGCAAGAGCAGCAGTAGTACACAATACCCGACATAATTACGATTACTCCTCGTAAACCGCACGCACCACACTCTCTCCTTCTCTTTGCCCTCTTTCATCCATCCACTAACCCACCCCGGCACCCTTAAACCTACTATACGCACTTTCAGCAGCAGTCGTCGGCGGCAGTGGCATAGAGCTACAAAAAAAGAGCACCCAGCACGTTCGCCTTGATTATCCTCGGCGAAATGCGTGCGCACGCACCTACAACATACACCCTACTCCGCCCCAAATTGAATGGTTGCTATACGGCGCCATTAGCCCCCCCGCGAGCCGAAAAATGGCAATGAATCCTCACTCCTGTGCACAAAGAACAGAGACCACAGTGCCGCCACTGCTACTACCGAAAAAGAGATACATATACACGAGTGCGCGCGTGCAGAGAGACAGACGGACGGATGGACAGGCCGCAAAAAGCGAGAAAGAGCTCGAGGGAGAGAGAGAGAGAGAGAGGGAATATTCGCGGCGGATGCGCGCGTTGGTAGCAAAAAAAGCCCTGCCGGGGGGAGGAGGAAGAAGAGGAGGAGGAAGAACGAGAGAGTGAGAGCGCGAGGTTCGGAAACTTTGCCCGCGGCAGTGCGGATGAAAGCGAAAGGGGCGGTAGCGGCGGCGGCTTTTGCGCAAAGTTTCGCCCTGACGCCAAAAACGGAACAACGCGAGCTTTCGCCTCCGCGGTTTGCGCAAATACGCCGCGGCAGTTTCAGTTGCGTACTGTGTATGTGTGTGAGAGAGAGAGAGAGATGGAGAGCAGACGATGCGTGAGCGAGTAGCTGGTAGAGAGAGTGCGTTGAAATATTGGCTGCGGAGAGGAAAGAGAGAGAAAGAGAGAGCTCGTTCTTTTGCGGAATTAATTGTGTATATTGATTTCACAGAGGCTGCAGTCGTAAAATGATTACTCTCGTTTGAAGGACGAATGGGCGGCGATGCGCGTTGTACTTTTTTTTTAGCATATGTCTGATGTGAAAGGGGAGATATGTAACTTTCGATGCTGAAAAGGCCTTTATTCTGCATGCATATGATTTCTCTTTCTCGAGTGCATGTGATTGGTATCTAGTATCTACATTATTTATTATTGTAGAAATTTTTTTCAATACTGATCAATGTTTCGTTATTCTTTGGCGTAATTAAGATATAATATATACATATCAAGAAAACATAATGGCAAAATGCATTGTTCATATAAACTGTGCACTTTGTGAAGATCTACATGCGCATATATTTTATTAAATATTCAAATTTGAAAGGTGCATATATGTTGAGTGCAAAATAGTATACATTTGAAATTTTATAATCAGCCCAGCGCTTATCCAGATAAATTTCCAGGAAAAATATCAACAAAAATCGTGAATTTTATTTCGTGGTATATACATTTAAATTGAAATTTCATATAAAGCCAAACTAGTAATCGCATTGATTAAATTACGCATATATCGTAAAATCGTTAAAAGGGCAGTTGAGAAATTTAAGCATTTTGTATATAATATTTTACAAATTTAATGAAACGGATTACGAAGAACCGCCCGAAATTTTCTCTCTTATCCGTAATAAAATTTTAATTTATAACAGTCGCAAATTTCCACCAGCACCCTCGAAAAAATAGAAAAACGAAAGAATTTCTCCGTATAGCATTAATATACACTTATAATTTGAAAAATATATGCCTGAATCCTTTAAAAAATGTTTCTCACAGAGGCAAAAAAAATATACATCGAAAAAACCTTTGAAATCGAAAATATTCTAAAAGCCATCGAAACATTTTTACTTTCGATCTACTTCTCATGCGAAATATTTTCAAATATTATAACAACGGCCCTTGCCAAAATTTTTTTTACTCCATGTATCAATCCGTCACTCTAACAATCCAAAAACTAACAGTCCCAAAAGCATACTTCCTCTTTCTCCCGGCTATTGAAGAATCTCGCTTGCGTTAGGTAGAGAGTGCAAAAACTTTTGTTATTAAACGCGAAAGAGGAATGCCCACGGACACAGCCACGTACCAGCAGCAGTCACCTCGTCCTCTTTCTCTTCCATACCCACAAAACGAAAGGCACAGAGCGACTGCGAAGGGCTGCGCGCGCCGGAAGCACTTTGTCGGCGCGCGCGCGAATGCGGAATGCCCGAAATTAAAATGCCGTTAGTGCCCCCGCGTCGCAGCGACGAATACTAACGAGACACTCTCTCTCTCTCCCTTCGTCGTCGTAGTCGTCGTCGTCGTCGTTGCTACTACTACGCGACGACGGCCAAGTTGGCAAATACTATTTGCAAAATAAAGGCGCTCGCCCCAATATACTCGCCGCGTTCGTGCGATAAGAGCAGGCCGATAAGGCGACGCCGGAAGAGAGAGAGAGAGAGTAGGAGAGTGTGGGAGACCCCTTTCATCTCTCTCGCTCTCTCCCCTTTTTCGTACGCGTAAGGCTATTTTTAGTTCGATGCGCGCGCACTCGCGCTTAGCATAATGTAAATTCGTACAGACGAAGCGACGTAGGGGTCAAGACTGGCCGGGAATGGAGAGAGAGTGGGAGAGAGAGCACGTGCCGGCGACGATAGACTTTGAAGAGGGGGAGGAAGCGAAGGTGAGAATAGGTGTGATGATTTGAGTTTTTTAAGGTAATTTGTATGATTTCTACGCGTTACTGAACTGTAATTTAATTCTATGTATTTATTCGCATCACGTCGGGAAGTATATAGTATATGATAATTTTTACGTAACTTCCGCCGAGATGATAATGCAATCGCGTATACACTGTTGACTTTGATAAAATGCAATAGAAGTAACAACGCAGAATTTGTGTTTATTAAATCACTGTCAGCAGATACTTACGCGTAGGTGTATTAAAGGGATATTATCCTATTGCGCCAATATAATGTAATAAACGATATTGTTTCAAGCAGAGCAAAAAAAATCGTTACAAATTTATAAATTCGGCACGTGCGCAAACACAATTAATCGCTCTATCGAGTTAACCCTTTACACAAAAACTCGTCGAGCAATGTTATACGCGTACCCCGCACTCTAACCTCGTCATCTTTATTTTTCTTACAAATTAGAGCGTTCGAGCAATCTACGATGTTTGAGAAGCGCGTGGAAAGTGCACTCGTACAAAAAAAAACTCCCTCTCTCGTGTGTAAACCGACATATCTCCCCCTACTGTCGCCTATACAACCGCACAAATTTCCTCGCACCTCCGTATATGTTTTGTATACACACGCGTCACCGTAGTCACATTCGCCCCTCGGCTTGCAGCTGAAGAAGCGCGAGAAGCAGGGTAAAAAAAAGAGAGCGCGCACACTGAGAAACCCCCTACTAGAGATCGCCGCGGCTGATATCAGAGGCGAGCTTAATGAATCGCGACAGCGGCTGTGGCGACCGTATTCTCCTTTTTCTCCTCTCTCTCTCTCTCTCTCCGTTGTCGGCTTTGGTAATGACTTCATAATGTCGCGGGTCCGCGACGTCGTTGTTTATTGTTCGACACAAGAGAGAGAGAGGAGGAGAAGGGAGACGCGCGCACGGCTGACTAATTAGGCGGCTTTAATCACAAAAGAACTTGTAGTTTGAGTTATGGCGATTGTAATTTGAGATAAGTACGAGAGGCGGTAGAAAGAGAGAGAGAGAGAGAGAGAAGGGAGCGAGAGAGAGAGAGAGAGCTGCTGCTGGTGCTGGCGCAGCTTGTATGACGGAATTTAATAGAAGGGACTTTGTGCTGGAGATAAGACTACCTCGTTGTCGCTGGTGCGGTGACTGTATGTGTGTGTGCAGGGTGTGGTTGAGTAAGTATTAATGAAACTCCGAGCGTGACTTTTAATAAACAAAATAATTTAATTTAGTCTGTGCGCACACGAAGAGGGGAACGGGGGGACAGAGTGGGAGAGCGCTGAAATTGCGTGCTGCAGAGATGAGAACAATGGGGCACGATGTTTCGAGGTTTTCCAACTATTTTGCTCGGTGATGAGGCTGCCTGCCGGCGCTAATTGAATAATGCTACTGTATTTTTCGCAGATCTGTCTCCTAAATATGTTAAATATTCGACGCGTTACTCTTTTTTGAGGCAACAATAATTAATATACCGCTGTGTTATTAAAAGGTTATTTATTCGGAGCTATATTATTGTAGTTTTGAGGAAAATCTTTATGCAAATATTAATATATTTCAACCTATATATAACTACAATAAAGCGTTCAAAATAAAATAGCCATTGCGAGTAAAAACTACATACGGTCATGAACAGATCTCACCTGAAATAAAGCTTCAACAGTTAGAAAAGAAAGTAAACAAATAGTCTGAAATGCTCGTCGTCCGACATATACTCTCCATCACCGCGTCATTTCACTCCATTACCCCCCAAACTTCTCACCATCGCCGAAACCGTTTACTGAGCAAGCGAGCAAGAGAACGAGAAAGCGGGCGAGGAACGACGCGGGCAAAGCGTTGGGACGGTATATAGTTCGAGAACTAAGTGCTCAGTAGTCGTCGTCGTATCACTCATTACGAGCGTCCTCTCCTCCTTTCCTCTCACTCCCTGGGTACACAGAAAAGGACGTCCTGCTCTCGAAAACTCCCCTTCACGCGACTCGAAAAATCCGACGAATCGATAAAACGCGCTTTAATGGACGACCTTTCATATACGTGTGTGTGTGTTTCTGTGTATATATATATATATATACACACACACACACACAATACACACACACATACAAAGGACCATGCGACGCCTCGTTAGAGCAGTCGTCGAAAATATTCGGCGCACGCGCGACACCCTTCACCAGACAGACAGACAGATAGAGAGTAAGAAGAGAGGGGGCTAATAATATATAACGGACCCCCTTTTTCGCGCGTGCGCGAAGACTTAAATAGAATTTTTCTCGGAGAAAAGAGGGTGTTCGCGCTCGTGTGTGATTCAGACGCTGTGAGGTCTTTTTCGAGAGCTGTGGTGATTCAGTTGAGAAGGAGGAGGAGGATGCGTCGTCGTTGTGTTTTTTTTCGGGGGGGATGATGTACGAGTTGTTGGCTTTTTAAAGAGTCGAGAGTTTAAAATTCATTAGTTTTTTATGGTTTACGTATGAACGGTATTAAGTGGGATATATAATTATTGGTACGCTGGTTTGTTTTGTGTTTTTATTTTTATTTTGTAAACGAAAAATAAATAAACTTACGCGGCAAATATTTGCTTTTAACCAAATCGGTATAGAAACATTTGGAACTCTATATTTTATTGAGCAGAAAATAAACAACTCATTTATGGTCTTAATAATATAACAATAATAATAATAGTCAGGTTCAAGCTATTTCTGGAAGCTTTATAACTGCTTTAATCTTGACACTTTATAAGCTTTTAGCGCTGCAGATTTGTATTAAATGTGTTTGTAAAAAACTCGTTAAATTACCAGTTAGTATACTAAAATCGTTAATTGAAGTAACACGGTACTAAAACTCGGACACTTTTTTAATTTCACCGAGAGCCATAAGAAAAAAATGAATTTCATCATAGCTCTACAATTGTAACGAAACTTTTCTAGGATGATCCACAGTTGGGGTTGAATTAAAAGTACAAAATAGGGAAGAAACTAAGAGGAAGCACAACACGTTTCCATGGCTAGAAACCATGACCCCCTACCGAAGAAAAATACGAGTGGAATAATTCACTCCGCAAAGCTAACTACTCGCTTCAAGGAATTTAGAAAGTAGATTTGAAGTTTTCGCGAAATTTCACGCGCGCGCACACTACTGGGAAAATTAATCGCTCGCGTACGGCAGGCGGCGAGTTCGCAAGATAAATAAGAGCAAAAAAAGGCAGAGGAGAGGGAGAGAGAGAGAGAAAGAGAGCAGGGGAGGAGGAAAGATCGCCGGTCCGGGCCTTATTAACAACTTAACAAGAGGAGGCAGCGCAGGCGCCGGTACAAAGTTCGCGCGAGAAAAAATAGCTCTTGTGGAAGATGAAAGTTTAGTAAGACCCACACCGTGGGCTTATCAAACTGAAAACTGTATTCGTTAGAAGAAAGAGGAAGAGAGAGAGGGGAAGAGAGAGAAAGAGAGAGGACAAAATAGAGACGAAAATCCCGAAGCAAGAGAGAGAGAGAGAGAGAGAGGAAGTAAAAAGTTGTATTATACGGGAACGCGAGAAGGAAGTTTCGCACGGCCGTTGGCCGACCTATTTCCCGTAGACGCAACGCGTGTAGCTTCATCTAAGTGCTCGAAAAATGTACGAATCTCGACACGCAAGTATATTTTTCTTGAATAAAGGAGCAGCGAGCGATAAGACTCGATTCTATAGAGTTGAAAAAGTTTAATCGAACTGCTATTTTGATGATACAGAGCATGAAGTATTTCATAAAACAATAGAGAGAAAAATCCTGAGAAAATAATGACTTGCACTTTAAGTACAAATGAATTTCCAGTATGGACTCAATTCTCACTGTACAGTTCCCTCTCGACTTTTACTCCCGCAAGTTTTCCAAACAACCGCACGTCGTGGGTCATGAAGAAAAAAAGAAAATTCTCCCATAAACTCGCCGTGCTAATGGCTCGGGCATTGCAAGCAACGCAGCAGCAGGCAGTTCCGCCCATTATCTTCAAAACTGTCAAAGAGTCTCGGGCAATTGAATTCCGCTTCCTCTCTAGTCCCGCCGATAAACGGCCACCCTCTTGCGTCCGCGTAATTCGCGGGGTATATAACCGCAGCCACGCAGCGAGTTCATCCGCGAATAAACAAACGGTTTCATTAAAACTTGCGCGTCCGCGAATAAAACTCGTAGCCTTCCGTCCGCCCACCCCTGCAAGCCTTTAAATAAACAATCGCGTCGCGTGAAAAAGGGAAAAGTCGAGCGCGAAGCGCAGAAGGACGGAAAGAAGAAGTTAGCTCTACGAGAGAGAGAGAGAGAGAGAGAGAGAGAAAACGAGAGGTCTCTCATCCGAGTCCACGAAGAGTATAGTCGTTCCGGCCCCGACGCTGTGCTAGCTCGCTCTCTGCAAAAGCAATTAAACGTCGATTCGCTCTCGGGGCTCTCTTTTACCCTTCGCCGTGCCGGGAATTCAAGTGAGAACAAGCGAACGGAGCCCGCGAGGAAAATTATACAGACATATATATACATGCACGGAATTTTGATATAGTTATATATGTGTGCATAATCGGAGTTTTAGTATTTTTATTATGCGCAGCGTTATTGTTACATATTGTCAAAAAGACAAGATAAATTGTACCGTTAAAGAAACGTTACATGTAATTAAATTCACGTACCTTCATAGCAGTATTTATATAAATATCGTAAACGAAAGACTTTTCGAAGACGATAAATATCCGAGGAAAAGTTTAAACTACGAACACGCCCAATTATCCCCTCGCCACAGAACAGCGGCGCGCAGCTAGCAGAAAAACCAGGCCGACATCTCATTACTCGCTAAAACAATAGATATCCCAATATAGACTACTCGGCAGCCGGAGCAGTAGTAGTCGACACCCCCCGTGCATCCGACAACTCGTCCCTCTCCTCGACAACTCCCTCGGCAATTTTCGCGGATCCAAACCAGCCGCCCATTTCCCCCTCTCCCCCCTTTATACTCCCCGAAACTCCTTGCAGGCATCTCTCCTATCCTATCGCCCGGTTAAAAGTCGATAAATAGAAATCCTGGCAAGTTCGCGTGCAGTGTGCAGCAGCAGCAACCACTGTACTGTTTGCGGCGGCTAATCGAATCACTATATGCGCGCACGCTCGCGTTCGCTCTACCAATTGCGCGGCTGTGGCGGTGCAGCCGCCTCAAAGTCCCCGACGACGACTACGACGTTTACAGCAGTAGTGGTGGTAGTATTCAGCGAAACTCCAATACTTGGCGTGCGTCTGCAGTGTAATTGATTATCGCTTCGACGGGAGTGTAGCGGGGAGGAGGAAGAGGAGCGGTTAATCGCGCGCGAGTGCAGGCCACCCCCCCGATGTGAAACGGGGCCATCGGGCTCTTGCAAAGACGACGACGACGACGGCAGCGACCGGTTAATGGAGGAGTCGAGTGCTGCCGGCTGCGCGGATCGATTAATACAGTTCGTGTGGGTGCGGATGTGTGTATGTGGGTGAGTACGCGGCGCGGGATTGTCGAAGACTTTTTTTGGCGCGAGCTAAGCTAGGTATAGGTAGGTGTGTATGTCTGTGTGAAGTGGAGCTCGGCCGCCGCTTGTCAACGCGAGGTTTAGACTGGAGATTGGTTCTTGACATTCCGCGCCCTGAATTTTTACGTTCCGCAAGTAATCCGTACGGAAAGTTCGATTATATATACGAACGGTGTCGGCGACTGCTGTGTTCACAAGAGTAGGGCTAAGAAAATTGGTATTTGGGTCGCGGGTTTAATTCAAACTTTCTTTTAATCGCTAATTTATAATGTAGGTATAGCAATATAATTAAGAGTTCGGTCAAATATAGTGCGTTTTTTTATTTCAACACTTTATTATTCAATTATGTACAACATTCAGAATATTAATACATGACCCTGTTTATTAGAATCATTTATACACATGAATATAGATTTAACGCCGAGCATGGAATATTGCGTATTTGGCGATTTAGAATAGCTTAGAATTCATAACAGCGTGTGTAACATGTAACCGCAATACTAACAAGCAAAAGTGCACCACGGCATACATTTGTCTCTATAAACCATAAAGCCACATTTTATATATATAAATAGTACATATTCATAGAACTATTTCCTAGTATTGATTTAATATCGTAAAAGAAATTTATCGTATTTCTCTTTTTATTCAACGCTCTACCTGATTGATTTTACAGATGTATATATTTAATACTGTGAGATATAGTATTTGATTGTGTCACGTAATGAATACGTTTTACTAACAATTATTTTAGTCGAATTAACATGTGCATAATTGTATAATAAATAATTTAAAAGCTAATTTTTGATAAATATTATTTCTACTCTAAATACTTTATAAATGCTCTTAAAGTTGAAGCTCTCTTACTCCAATACTTGAAAATCATCTTGGTTCATTTTCATTCATTTTACAATGTATGTTTGTAGATTTTCCACTACAGTGCCACTACGTCTGTAAACCCGCGCACTGACCCAAAATAAACAGTAGCACACCATATCAGAATTCAAAATTTCGTTTAAAAAACGGTCAAATGCCGAGCACTACTACCACACTGGTTCACCCACATCCAAACTCACACACACACAGACACACACATGGCCGGATTCGTAAATTCTACATCTCGCCGAAATTCGCCTGTACCACGCGCGAGAGGAATTTATGAGACCTACTCGAGAGTGAGAGAGAAGCTCGCTAGGTCTCCGGGTCTACGGAATTTCGAAACTTGCAGCAGCGCATCCTCCCTCTCTCTACCTCTTCCTCTGCCTCTCTCTCTCTCTCTCTCTCTCTCTCTCTCTCTCCGGTGTATTCCCGGTTCGGACTTGAGGCGTGAGAGAGCGAGTGCGCGACGATAAATTATATCGCGGGAGCTGAAATTCTGCTAGTCGTAATTCTGAACTTCCTGATCCTTTTACGTCGCGGCCGCGAGAGGATTTACTCTCGCGTGCATTATGGGCTGCGGCAGCAGAGTGGGAGAGGATTTGTGCGAGGGGGTGGGAGGAAATTTCGAAAATTCGTAAGTGTTTTCGCCCGGCCCAAGATCTCGTCGCGCACGAGAGAGATGCCGTACGTATATACGCGTGTAAGAAGCCTTTCGAGTAAGCGATGTCAGGGTTGAGAGTAGTGATACTGGCACGGTTATATTGCTCTTAATTCGTAAAGAAGAAACCAATAATTTTGTAGTCGTCAGCATTTGATTCGTTGATTACAATTGCCCTTGGAATAAACACTTTTTAAAATTCAAGACTTACTAGAGACTAATAGGAATCGAATTAAATAAAAGCAGGAAAATAAACACAGGTAGCAGGCGACTTAATCTAGTACCGATTAAAATGAAGCGCTCGCAAACTTTGTAATACTCTCTGCGTTGATTGCATTAATCACGATTTATCAATTCTAACACGATAAATTTATGCTTATTTGTGTAATTCGCGAAAGCAAAGTTCAGTAGCTAGTTCCGAGAATGAATTCTTGGACGTCCATTAAACTGTGATTCGCAGGAGGAATTTTAATAGACTGTACGGTGAGCCGTGTTCTTTCTCTACGAAACTGCACGAGCCGAAGGTTTGGCTCAATACGCAAAGAAGAAGCTGTTGGAACTAAGTACATCTAATTACTTGATTGAATAGAAAACGCGCCAGTAATTGAGACTTGGTATCATCTCGGTTGCAAGCATAAAAGCAAAGGAATTTCGTTTATTATTCTAATGAATGACAAAAGAGGCGCGAATCTTATTTAAAAATTTAGACTATTAAGTTTGTATTGGAGCTGCGAAAGATAAAATTTTTAAACCGATTTTTTTATATCTGTGATACAGAAACTTAGTTTTTTAGTAAAGTAAAATAGTAAAAGATATAAATTTCATATACAATTGATGAGTATAATTACGTAATTTAATATGACAGCATATTAAATTGCAAAATGATACCATTAATGTATACTTTTATAAATACGTGTTCACATTTTATATGAAAGTGCATTAGTCCGATAATATTTAATTTTCTTTATAATTATAGTATAAGAGGATAAAGAGAAGCTTTTTAAATAAAACACAGCCTTTATTATTATGTTGAATTGAAATGTTTTCCTCGTAAAGCGTAGCTCGCATTCAAGTTCACGTTTTATGAAGAATAACATATTATCATAGTTTACCGTAGAATAAAATGTACTCTATTTGCATATATCTATTGCTATCTCACTATTTATTGACTTTATTGCTCAAAAGGTTTCAGTGCAAAAGCAGGCGTTCGCTTTATGTAAATTTGTCCATATCACTTTCCCTTCAAAACTGTATAAAATCAATAAAAAGTATACGTGTAAGCGATGCAGCAACGCGCGAGCGTGCATCTACTCTTCAATTTTCGAAAAAAAAAGAAACGGCCACCCGACATATACGCGACGACGCACACGTAACATTCTGCTTGTGCATTTCAATCGCCTCTCGGCAATTACTCACAGGGCACGCGGACCGGAAATTTTCGTACCCATCTCTTCATTCAATAAATTTTTCCCACGACGCCGGTCGCCGACGTTGCTGCTCGCGCGCAGGCGCGAATCGCTCTTTACATATTCCCGATGCAAACGCGGACATAAGTCACAGGGCACAGCGCCGCTGCTTCCCTACACAAAAACCCGTACATTTCCAGCAACGTGCCTCGACTGCTGCGGGCGTTCCGAAAAAAAAGGAATGAGGGAACGACAGAGAGAGAAAGGGAAGGGGAAAAGGAGAGAGAAAAACATACGAATATACACGCGCACATTAAGGCGCGAGCACACAATGGGTAATCGCGAGCATAGATCACGCGCGCGAGCTATAGTGTGGCTGCGGAGGTTGAAAACTTTTTTTCTTTTGCCTTCTTCACCGAAAGGGCCTGAGAGTTGGGAGGAAAAAAAGCAGCGTCGTAAGTTGAAATACGAGATTGCTTCGGTGCTTTATTGGTGTGGTTGGAGGAGATCGCCGCGTGGGCGATGTAATATTCGGATGGCGTGAAAAATTCGCGCGTTGTAGGAGATAAGCAATATTGAATTTAAGGGGTTTGTGTAGTTCGTACGAGGAACTCGTCGATTTAATGCGGCATTGCTGTAAAACGGTGATTCATTTAAATTACTGTTTTTGTTGTTCGTATGGAACTAAAATGAATGATATATTGTAGAGACTTCGCGTCATGACAACGTGTTCCAAAATAAAATTTAAATAAAACAGTTTCCGAGTTCAATTTCTCGGAACAATAGTTCATATTTTTAATCACATTTCATTTAAAACGCAAAGTTATAGCTTTTTTTTGCTAATAATAACCAATTTGGTATTGATTTTTGTTTCATTTTTCGATCCGTATATTACATAACTGAGACTGTTATTTACAAAGTCTGCTCTTCTGATGTTAACGAGTTAATTAAAATATGTACAGTATATATGTTTATATGTACAGTGAGGCCAACAATAATTTACAATTATTTATTGCATTGCAATTATTTTTTATTAGCTGCAAAAACCGTGAAAACAAAATGTCAGATTGAAATACAGAAACTTGAACTCTCGAAAAAGCTGAAAATGGTTATGTAATGAAAATTTAAATTAATATTTTAATACATTTTTACGTGAAATACCGTAATACTGAATAATAAATGCGTTGCACACGAGTTGCTTCCAAGTGGACAGTTAAATTAAAGAGCAATTTAAAATTTCCGTTCTAGCGTTTTGTTGAAAACAGCTGACTTTTACATTTTTGCGTAACATGTCATAAAATCACTGAAATTTAGCAAAAGAAGGAACCGTTAATGACATGCATCCAAATTGTGGAGCATCCAACCCCGGATTTATGACAAAACATTTTATTACACTCCACAAAACATATTATTTAATATTAAACCGAAAAAAATACTGCAATATGATAAAACGCAATAATATCAAAATATAATATTTATTCAAACACTTTCTTTGACTAGCAATTAATTTTAACCCTCTACATTCGCCATTCCTAAGACTATATAATTCCACTTCAAGGTAATATAAACTTTTACTAGATTTTCGCACGACGAGCCTCGCAAAACAATCGAATTCCCGGACAAACAGCGGCGTTATATGCACCCGCGTCGTCAAATTTACCATGGGCTTGGAAAAACAAGCGCCGCAAACGCCCGTGCAACAGAGACAACCCCCGTCGTCGTCGTCTTCGCCGTATAAAGCCTCAACCATCGATTCAACTCGATTTTGCCATCAAAGTCAAGGCTCTCTTCTCCTCGCGCAATCCTTTCCCTCCTGTGTGTATACACACACACACACACACACACACACACACACACACACACACGCATTACATTCTACTCGCGTATGCAGCACGGCATGCGTGAACGCGCCTTAATTTTGAGCCGCTCGTCGTCGCAGAGAAGCGAAAAAAAAGAAGAAGAGGAAAGAGAGAGAGAGAGAGATGCGCTCACGGACACGGAAGGGGAGAAAAGTAGACATGAGAGGCGCGCTATTTTCGTGCGAGCGCAGACGACGACGTGATGTCGCCTGTCGTTCCTCCTTTTTCTCGCCCTTTAATTTCGGCGAGCGCGCCCGGGAAAAATGAAACGCGAGCACGGGCCTCAAATTTATGTACAGGAACGTGTGTGTGTGTGTGATTGCGCGCGTTGAGTTTTCTAAAGGGTAGTGGGAGAGGTTAAAGCGTCGTTTCGAGTGTCTTTGTGTTGGTGTGGCCTGGGTATAAGACTTTGGCCTGTTCTGCCTGTATACAGTCGTCGCGGAAAGTGGATTGCTCGAGCAGTGATAAATAGCGCTCCGCAAAGTAAAGATTTTAGGTTTGCTTTGTAGAAAGTTGCTCATTAGCGTGGACTTCAATGTAAACACTGATTAAGGATAAAAAAAATTTCTCTTCATTTATGTAAAGTAATAAATACACCAGAGGTCGTAGTATAAAGCAGCTTTACGTATATATATATATACATCATAGAGTCAGCTTTATAGAATCTAATCAGCGTTCAATCAGATTACACCTTCATTTTGATACACTCTACCTTCCGAATATCATGCAACGTATACAATATACACTAATACGCGAGGAAGACATTTTTCTTCAAAAAATCCATGTTCTAACTCTGTCAGCTGTAAGCTCCAAAATTCACGAGACTTAACATTTCAAAAATTTTCTCCCTTTCAAAACTAACCTCCGCCTTCAATTTATACCTTAATAATTCATGCCCCCAGTGAGCAAGTAACACTTGACTGCTCGCGAAAAATCGTATATATATACACACGTACGTACAGCTCAGGCAGATGCACGCTTTTATGAATCTTTGAGGGAGAAAGAGAGAAAAAAAGGAGGGCGAGAGAAATCCCGCTCACGCTTTCGCCGTCGACTGTACACGCCACGCTTGCCGGAACGACCTTAAGCGCGCTTCTCTCCCTCTGCTGCCGGAGCTGAGATATCTCTCGCAAGCGCGACACCCTTATGTATATATATACCTATAGACGCGCTGCTGCTACTGCAAGCTTCTCCTTTTTTTGCGCTATCTCTCTTCTAAAGGGCTTATGAGAAAGGCGAGCTCAGTTTGCTCGGGCTCGAATTTTGATAAAACGCGCGCGTAGCGAGCAAGAGAGTAGAACGAGGAAAGAGAGAGAGAGAGTCGTGAATTTTCAGACTTTGACTTTATTTGTACTCCGGTAGATTAAACTTTGCGCCCCCTCCCCCTACCCGCACATACTCCTCGTCGTCGTCGTCGTCGCTTTTATTATTGCGGGGGAGATTTTTGGGCGGAATTTTCGCGTTTTTCTTGCGAATTTGTGTGGGTTTTTATTATATATATCTACACGTGTGTGTGAAACGAGCAAAGGGAATCCGGTTAAAAGCTGTAGCAGTGTGTATGGGTGAGTTAGGGAGCCTGCAAATTGCGCATATCGCTGGTAGGTGTCATTTTCGACCGGAATTTTTATACGTTTTCGTATATTGTATTTTATTTTTTTAAACCTCGTGTTCTTAATTTTACAACCAGATCACGTTTCGCTGTTTGACTGTACTTGCGTTTTCATAAATGGGCTTAGCTGCTGTGAAATTTAATATAATGTTATTGCCTTATAAATTTACCTTTTAGATAGTTACAAAAGTTAATGAAAAATGTACATGAAAGTGAAGTTGAGTACATCTTTTTTTTCTTATAATCATATTATCAAAGTTTGATTAAATTTTACGTGATAATTTGTAAATTTATAAATATTTAAACTTCATGGTGACTCGGCTACTTGCTCTGTAAAGAGAAGCTACCGTATATTGATATGAAATTAATTATAAGCACTTGCGAAGTACATATTTGCATTTTAATATTTGTTAACCGAAATTTGACATACAAAATTACAAAGCACACATATTTTGTATGCCTAAAGATCTCTTTTATTTAATAATATTATTACTAGTTTACGTTAATAAGCCTTAATAACTGTTGATCAAAATTTCTATCGTTACTCACCCAAGCTAAAACTTTAAAGTGCCCACAACTTCTAAATACATCTTTGCACCCATAAAATATGTTCGCAAGAACTTAAAAGGCTACATACTATTGCATCCAATGCAAATCTACACCCTTGAATGAATGGCGTACACGAAAAGCCCATAGAGTAAAACAAATTTTCGCCTCTCTAAACGCAACACGAATCCCAGCCTCTTTTCGGTATTGTCTTCAAGAATAACCTCGAAACACAAATTAATTGCAAGTAAATTACCGGCCATGTACAAAGCGGTTAATTAAAGTTAATTACTGGTGCGCAGAGATTGCGGATGAAAAGAGCAAAAGCACATCGCATCCGGAATATTGACATGAATCTCTTTCTCTCTCTATCTCGCTCTTTATGTGTGAATATATGTACGCGCGACAGCTCGAGAGAATAAACACGTTTATATATGTCTGTGCACGCCTATACATTATTCAGAATTTAATGAATGAAACCATACAACTCGCGCGATCGATCTGTGCGTAAAAGATGCGCGTACATATATATATGTATATACGCAGCACGTAGAAGAACGCGTTACTTCGATTATTATTATTAATTATTCCGACTGCTGCATCAATATAATCCTCCAGCGAGTTCGTTGCGCACTGTGGATGTAAAATTTTCGGCTGCACGAGGTCGCGGCGTTTGATTAACTTATGACACATACAAAGTAGCCGTATATATGCTTATCGAACTGATGCACGCTTACGCGCATGCGTTCTAGAATATTTTCGGTGGTATTATTGATACTTTGCCAGTGCACCTCTCCCTCTCGTATCATATAGATAAGCGCGAAATGATTATATCAATTACCGTGCAAATATTAATCACACGAGGGAAATGACAACGACGCGCGAGAGATGAAATACGTTGAATTTGCACACTGCGCACCGTGTTGGCGCAATTTATTTGCACGCAAATTTGCACGACGGCAGTTTTTGTCACGGGTGAATTCGTTGCTAAAGGGGGGAGGTAGAGGAGGAGGAGGAGGAGGAAGCGCATTTCGAATGAGCTACAGCAGTTGGCAGCGCCGACAAAGGTAAGTGGAGCAAGAAGCAACTGGGCTAATGCGAGGATGATAAGAGCCGGCCAGCACAGCTAGACGAAAATGGTTATTAAAAGTGAAAAAAAAGTTAGACGCCACTACTGCGCTCTTCTTTAATGTTTCGTTTTGCAATAGGTTTGGGAGAAATTCGAGCTAGCTGCGGGTTGATTGTTTAATTAACCTAAATATACAAAGCTGAAAAGTTTGCAGTTAATATAAGTATAATATAATAATTTTGAAATGAAATGTAGAAATGAAATTTTTATTTGGGATATTTTTATCTTTTTATATAAAAAATAACGTTGGTTGGAAAGATAAAACTATCTCTGATGATTTCGAATTTATTTTACGCAAAAATGGAATATATGCGTGACGAAATACCCGCACGTATCTTGATTACAATAACCTATCTAGTACGCAATATAACAAAAGGTTTTCGTCTAAAGTTAAACAAAACCGCAATTATTGCACTTCTGGTCCAATTACCAAAGAAAACTCTCGCCGACTAATATAATCAATACACTTCACCCAATTACCTACCCACTGATCGAAACCTCGTTTTCGGCTATTCTATAGCACAGTGCCTTCTCATCCGAACCGCATCATCGCCTATTGAAACGACGAATCCACGATCTCTCTCTCTCCCTCTCTCACTCATTTACGCTAATGAAAAAAAAATCCGGAAGCGGTCATGACGTCGCTTTAATCAACGAAAGTAACTTCTCTCCTTTTAACCAATACACGTATACATCAACGCGTCCACGTAACTTCATCACACATTAGAATAATAATCGCGTTTTATAAAATAATAAAACATGCGGGTCCGAAAGTTGAGCCGAGCTATACGCTCACATGTAGAACTGCGAACGTGAAAAAGTAAAAAATCGTCCGGAATTTTTAGCGAGCATTCGTTGGTTGCGCTAACCTCGCCGATAACGACTGTCGATTTTCGCATGCAAACTAATGAGATTCGTTTTGCCCACACACACGTGAGTGCGGGTTATGTTGGCCGACGTATTTCGACGCCACTGCGAATGATGGGTGATCGAGTAAGTTATATAGACATGTTTTTTTTTTTCCTCTTTTGATGGTTGTTCACCCTCCTTTTTTTTTAATGTTCTCGTGTAGGGTCGTTACGGTTGTTTACTTTAATTTAGAGGCGAGAAGGTTGTGTTTTTTTTTCGTTCTTTCGTTTAATGGTACATGTAGAAGTGTATCGTGAAACGTGTGTAACTGTTGGTTGAATGTCTAGAGTATGATTAAAAGGAAAATATCATTATTTTTCTTTAAAAATATCGTTTCTTGGATACATTTGATGTTTATTTGCGTTTCTTCTTCTTGTCATAGTATAAAGTTAACAGATCAAACATTCCTACGTAAATTCAAATAACTATATACTTACAACTCTGGGGCAGTTTTAAATGGTATCAATGATTTGAGGAACTTACCTAAAACAGAAAAAAGACAAAATTCATTACTATCGTATAATTTATTTATACATATATGATGTATACATCATTAAACTGTACAAATTTCAATCATTATAAATCATTCAATCAGTGCATCTTACGCCATACAACCTTCGGAAAAAGCACCGGTCGATTAATTCACACAATCTTATAATGAATTCCATCTACAAATAAAAACTCGCACAATTCTATCTGTACTATTTACATGCATCCTGCGCGTGCGCTTGTGTACAATTACAGTCGTTCCTCGCGAATTAAATCATGTGTGAGCTTAACACTACTGCTGGCAAATGCATTCGCATCAGTGATAGCAGCAGCAGCAGCAGCAACGTGCGACGTTCTCGAAGAGTCTCGACAAAGCGCTGGGACAATAAGGCCCGCGCGCCTCATTAGAGAAAGTAAAGCGTCGCAGGCGCGGGAGCCAAAAAAGGGGACAGAGGCAGAACGGGCGATAATTAGACGGTACTACTAAAGAGAGATAGCTAGTATAGGTGCAAAGAGACGACGTGCGATCGATAAGGGCACGGGAAAAGGAAAAGAGTTTTTTAGTTGAGAGTATATGTATAGAAAGTTCTATACTTTGTGACACAGGAGAACCGGGATTTTCGAAATTTTCACGGGTAATTTTTTAAATGAAGCATTTCGCATGCACCGTACTCTGATAGGGTTGATGAAATTTCACTAATTTTCCTATTAAAAGTTTATCGCGCGCGCGCGCTCGAACGTTCGCAATCACCACTCGATTCTCAAACGCATTTTACAATATTCCCTTCATAGATTTCCCCTGTGTAAAAGTATCGCCTCCCCCTCTCTTTTGTTCACATCACACACAAATATATAGGAACATTTTAAATTATGATAATTCTATCGACGCACTTCGGGCGCACCGGACGCAACGTCGTCGCGTATAAACAGCCTCCCACTCTCTCCCAAAGTTGAGAGTGAGAGAGATGATAAAGTTTTAATATAAGCCGCATGGCGAACGTATGAATAAAATAGCAAATGCTTTTACCACACACACACACATGTGCGTGCACGCGCTTTGCAATGTAGATGGCGCTGCGCGTAATTTACAAGTTAAACGAAGGTGTCCTCTTCCTCTACCCCTCTCTCTCTCTCTCTCTCTCTTCATGTGAAAACAAAACTGTGCGCGTAGCCTCTTTACGGCGCACATGAAGCCGCCGCGCGAAGGTGCCGTCGTCGTCATCGTCGCCGAATTTGCGGTGAGAGACTGCAGAGCATGGTGCTGTGATGGTGGCTGGGTTATCTTACCGAGCTTATGAATAAGAGCGAGGGCTGCTGATGGCGTGTGGAGCGCAGTGTTTTAATCGTTGTGTGGTTAATAAATTGGTAATTATTCTTAGATTAATTGTAAAGTAGGATTGAAAGTAAAATATGAAATGTAACTCGTTGATCAGAATATATAGATTATAGAAAATCATCAGTCTCATATATTTAACTTTAATTAGAGGTTACAAGCAGTTAGAAATATACGAAGAATTAAATCATCGTTATGGTTATAACAGCTACAGAAGAACCATTGAGATCGAGTCGACAAAAACAAATTAAACGTCAAATACTCGCGGCTCAGTAGCGCCGAAACAAAATAATTTCTCTGCGATAAGGCCAATTTATTCACAGTCAAATTAACTCCAGTAGCGCTTCATAACGAATTTTACTCTTTCCCTCTCACTGTTTCTGCTGTATATGTATGTGCACGACGCCTTCCCTCAGCCAATCCAGTATCCCCCACCTGCGCCTCTGCCTGCCCGCACACATGACAACTCTCCGCGCGACAGTAAAAACACTGCCGCGCGCATATACATGCTGCGCATCCCATTCGGCATCAGTGGTGTACACAAAGAGAGAGAGAGAGAGTGAGATACACCCCAATAGTATAGTCCCACAGCTTGCACCATCACACACAGGGTTGCAGAGGCAATGAGAAGCTGCATAGAGCAGTCCAGTCGCTGCACGCACACGCATATACACACGGTCACCTCCTCACCCTCTGTGGCGTTATCACAGGAGACACGCCACGGCGCCCCCCCCTCTCTCTCTGCGCGTAGTTACAGCGTAGTTACCGGCGTGCCTGCGGGCTTATGCGCCGGCGGCGGTGGCGGTGCCGTGTCCCCTGACCTCGACATAATTATCAGTCACCCAAGCACGTAGCGCTAATTGCATAGACCCCGACGCTGAAAGGGAACATGTCCGAAATAACTGCCCTCGGGTTAATCAACGCGCGCGCCCGCGAGGGGCGCGCGCTGTTCGTACGGTGAGTGGTATAGGTCCATACTATACGCGAGCGTACCTAACGTAGAGTAGAGAGGAACTTTTGCGATCTTCCGGTAAGGTCGATTCACGCCTTGCTCTCGTAGCTCTGCGAATATATAGATATGTATAATATACGGGTGAGTGGAGTTTTCTGCAGCGAGATGATGGCTTTTGAGGGCTGAGTTGGGTGCAGCTACTTTGAGGCTGCCGACAGTTATAGTACCCGTTCGCAATGGACGACGACACGAGAGAATTTCACACACCACGAGTTGTATAGATGTGTGTTGTGTAAGTAGTATTGCCATTAGATTTGCGAGCGTTTCAGACGCGGTCGAATGGTGAACGGAGAGGCTGAAGATTGGGCTTGAAAGTTTATGATTCGATGGCTGCGCGGTTTGTAAAACGTCGTCGCGGGATTGTATACGTTAAAGTGTATTGCACCAGCGACTGGTCGTGACTAGATATTTTTGTATAGTGATGTGATTCAATGAATTCGTAGTCTTGATATTTTTGTAAACTATTATTACTTTAGTTAAACAAAAAATATACAAAAATAAGAAATATTTGAAAAACTTTGATATTTTGTTATATCTGTTCGTCTCATTTATTCGGTATCTTTAAATGTATTTGACGGAATACTTTAATAATACTTCGAACTATATACAAGCTACTCTCGCACCAGCCCAATCAAACTAATCGCCAAATGGCCCAGTCGCAAAATTGATAAACTCTCGGAAATTTCTCATACCGTCGCCGACAAACTTCCCCAATCCCATCCTCCGGCGAGCCGACATCTTCTCTTACAATATTACCGATCCGCACACACGAGAGACACATACCACAGCCTGCAGCACGTCACACTTTTTATTCATCTTCTTCCCGGTCGGCGTCTTACATCGTCTCTTACGCGCGGGAAACATCGGAAAGTCAGTTGCGCGCCCGAAAACTTTGTATCCGGTGTTGCTGCTGCAGCAGTGGCGGCTTTTCGGACGACGCCCCGCGTGCGGCTAGCCGCCGTTGCCGGCAGGAGGAGCGATCGATATGTTTCACCGGCTATGCCAGAGAGCGAGAGGCAGTTTTTGCCACTGCTGCTGCTACTACGCGAACGTTTTGTCTTCGGATGAGTTTTGGACGAACCGGAAGAGCTCGCGGATGCCTGTCCTTTGTCATTATTAAGCTGATGGCTCGTCGTGTTTATTTTTCGTAACGATTGTATATACTCGGGACGCGCAAAAAACTGTTTTGTGCTGCTATAGTCCGATTTTAAAGAGAGTATTAAATGAAATGTTTTAGAATTTTTTTAAAATTAAGAACCAACTAAAGTTAAAAGATAATTTTGATACAGCAATAGCATATTAAAACCTTTAGAATTATTATATGTTAAAAAATCTAGATTATTCTCATTACATACAGATTATAACTACTTCAAGGAACAATGTACGTTTAATTCCACAACCAAGTTTCTCGAAGATAATATAATTGTTATACTTTTTAGTTTCCATTATAAGCTACACGTTGTTAGTAGCTTTCTAACGATTTTCAGCTCTCCGACAACTGTAGTTACATAGATTCATCGACTACACTCAACAACGACAATTAACTATATGATATAATTTTATATTCCGGAATCTCCATCATCGATGCGCGTC
Organism: Torymus tubicola; assembly: GCA_035583055.1. Taxonomy (NCBI): domain Eukaryota; kingdom Metazoa; phylum Arthropoda; class Insecta; order Hymenoptera; family Torymidae; genus Torymus; species Torymus tubicola. Next base: position 11,518,032 of record JAWWEQ010000027.1, on the reverse strand, counting down.
GCAACGGCAACAATCCACCAGCGTTAGCAGTCCACGCTGCTTTATTACTAGAATAAAATTACGCTGCTTCCTATTTTTACAACCGCACTATAAAGTCCATTAACGACGGAAAACTCTCATTCCGAGAGCCACGAGATTATCGGGAGAGTACAAAGTTCTCATATGCATTCGCAATCGAGCGCGTACAGAATTTTCCCAACCTCTCTCCCTCTCTTTTTCTTTAAAAAAAAAGAAAGAGAGAAGAAGAAGAAGCAGAGAAAAGAAAGGAAAACGCGCACAGTACAGCCAGCTTTTATTTCTCGCGCAAGAGAAACTTTACCTCGCCCGTCGCACCTGTTTCTCCGAGCCGAAAGAGCTTCCTCCTCCAATCGCCGCTGAATGGGCTTTTTGCGCACAGTCGTCGTCGTCGTCTTCACTCGCTTGCTCGCTCGCTCGCCACATTGTATACGAAATCAGGCGTGTTATTCAAAGGGAAAGACAGAGCGAGCGCATGCAATGGGGGCTTTGCGGTGTTCCTTCGCTGTGTGGAATTTGTGTAATGAATTTTCCAGGCCGCTGGTCCACGCGCGTGTTTCTGCCGCAGCGCTCTGTTGTTGCAATTTCCCTTCGCACTGTGTGTAAATCGGTGTATGTTTATACTTGCGTAAATGTGTGTGTGTGTATATAGGCGGAGAGGAAGAAGCTTTTTTATAGCGTCTTTTGGATTTTTATTGCGTGACGGCTAGCGTTTATTTGCGCTCGAAGACAATGCGACGCGAGGAGTGCCGAGTGTAAGATGCTTTACGACGTAAAGATACTGTGCGAATGGTACACATGTGTATGTGTGTGTGCGTTACATGGAAAATTTGTGAGAGGCAAGCTGTAAAGACTATCTGGAATTGTAGCATCGCATAACCGTAGAGTCGATATGTATACATGCTTTCTCTATTATATTAATATTGATGGAAGAGATTCATCCGAGTAATATTTTAAAGCTAAATGTATGATGTTACTATGACATTTTAAGACACATTTATCTAAACATTTATGATATAATCCTAACTTCTATTTCTACATTGGTTAATAATCTTGGTATTTTTAAAATTTTCAAACATTAAAAATTAGAAATAAAAGCGTGTTGATACATAAGAAAGAACGAGATACGTCGTATATCATTACAATTGTGGCTAACGTCCCTTTAAAACATCTAATATTTCTAAAAGCCTAAATTCACACCCAGTTTCGAGGCGAAACACGACTCGGACTGTATTTCACGGTGTAGTTGTTTCGTGGAATAAATACGAAAAAGTTCGATGAATAATGAATGCGCGCAGGAAAGGGGAAGAGACTGGCAATCGTGTAAATGCACTGCCTGTAAGACGGCGTTTTTTCAACGAGGGCAAGAGGGGGAAATATCCGTTACGTAAATTCGGGCAAGCAAGACGAATTGTAGTTTAAAATAAGCCGATTCCCAGCACTTCGGGGTGAGCCCTACTCTCTCTCTCTCTCTCTCTCTCTTTCTCTCTCTCTCTTGCACATCGGCGCAAGCTACACTGCTTTCCTTCCATTTGAATAATCCGCAGAACGCACAGAACTCTCGAAAGGAAAAGCAGAGGAAAAAAAAATCTTATCGCCATACCCGCTGTGTAGGCGGCGATCTCTCCCGACGGGAAAATAAAGATGGATAATTTAGGTGGGTGTAATAACAAAAGCTAAATTCGAAGGAAAATAACGTTTATAAATAACGGATTGACCAATGTTCTATATACATATAATACGTGAGGGATAAACGAGATATGTCAGTGGGTAAATACGATTTATTTCGTCAGAAGCGACATTTTTCAAAAGACGTCGCTGGACGACAGACGCGAGTATATATCGACCTCATTAATATACCTATAAAAAGCTTAATTGTCTTCGTTTAATCGTGCTCGTATATTTCACCTCTTCTCTCTCTCTCTGTCTCTCTCTCCCTCTTTCGCTCGTGCTCAATATTTATCGGATCTCCCTCTTTGCCAATGCAAAAAGCGTCGGGAGAGCACGCGTGATTTTCCATATCCAGCGCGCGCGCGTGCGCAGCTGGCCCTGGCGGCAGCAACCGTACATCATCATATATCCGCGCGGGCGCGCATTTACATTCAGAGCGAGCTTGGATGGACTCTGCTTGATTTGCAATCCTACGATAGGTCATATTTTGCCTCGCCACGGCCACATGAAATATATACGGCGCGAGGGCGCACGCGCGCCTCCGCGGAGTTTCCGAAAACGATAAGTGAATTTTTATGACGGCCGTATCAATCATTGGCCGGATTTTATTTACTACCTGCAACATGCGCTCACGAGTACGTCTGGGTATATATAGGAAATGAATAGTTGTGGGCTGTATGTATGTATGTGTGTGTGTGTGTATGTGCGTGTGTGTGTGTGTGGGGCTGGGGAGTAAACGGAGTTTCGATTAATTTAAGTTGGTATATACGTCAAGTTTTTGTGAAAGGAACCGATTGGCTCTTCTGTAATTAGAGACATGCGTTGGTGTATGTTTTAATTTGTAGGAATTGGATTAAATTGGTGTAACGTTGACAAATTGGTGTCTACGAAAGACAAGCGTAGGAAATAATTATTATCGGGTGAATTTGTGAATGGAAAAAAATTACCAGCCGTTAACTTGCTACATATATATAAGAGAGCTACAAAGAAAACGATTAGTTTCCATTTCAATAACCGAATGCGTACACGCTAGCTCAAGTTGTCCGCGCAACACACCGCAACGCCCGCCATAATTAGCGCAAAAAGCGTAGCCTCAAACGCGCAAAACCCTCTCACGTCCAAACCCATTTCGCCGTCTCGACCAGCCACACGCACGCAGAAACTCTCGGAAACTCATCATCCCCATATTAGCGCTCTACTGTTGCCACTACTATACCGCAACTCCACCGTCGTCTTTCTTCCGGCCGAACAATCCGGAAAATGCATAAACTCTCGTTCCCCCATCCCCAAGCGAGCGACAAGTTGGCTAGAAGTATCCAGCGACAAAAAGACAGCGGGCGCTAACTTGATGATTGTCTATGCCACTCGCGCACGGTCGAAGAAGGCAGGAAAAAAACAAGGACAAACTCGGACTAGAAACGAGTGAGAGAGAGAGCGGGGGAATTTAATATCCTGCGTAATGACAGTCGTGCGCGGGTAGAAAGGAAAAAAGAAAAACCCCAGCGGAACTCGATCGGCAGCAAACATCGTCGAATACTTCGCACAACGACGGAAAGTTTTAGCGCGCGCGCTCTGCTTTTTATCTCGACGACTTTTCGGATTCCTGCGGTGGCGGTGGCGGGAAAGACGAAGAAGAGCAAAAGCGAGAGAGAGAGAGAGAGAGAGAGAGGAAATGGATGAAGAATCGAATCTCTGGCCCGGTGACTCAGTTAACGTAGCTCGGGAACAAAGGCTCGGGCTGCCGCGGAAAATCCGTTTGACGAAGTGACTGCCAGAGAAAGAGAAGTGTATAGGTATATACAAAGAGCAAGGGTTGCCAGTCGAAGAGAACAGAAGAAAGTATATACATTGAGTATATACAGTTGTTTGCTAATACCTGAGTGGCTGGGCGCTTTTTCTTTCTTTTTGCCTCGCGGGGAAAGAAATTGAGTTTTTCACGGAAATGTGTGTATGCTTTTGTCATTAATCCATTGTAGGTGGAGCTGAATATAGTATATTGGGTTGGAAATGACGTCAAATCCGTCATTAATTTTCTGTCAATTAATTCCATTTATTATAAATACAGTAACTAATTTTATACATAAATATGATTGATACATAGCACTGACAATTATATAATGAAATTCTAAAGTTTTGTTCTCACTAACATTAGATACAAACAAACATTGGTTATTCATCTTTAAACCGATATTTAAATGTTAGCAGTTGTTTTAACAGCTGTCTAAAGGTTGTAAATATTCGTACATTTATCATCGTTGGGTAACTGTAAGAGTTATTGTGCCCTCATTAGTTACTCCGTTTTATCTTTTAATATGAGGTACAGTAACTAACTAAGACAGAAATAAATACCTCTATTTTCATAAGACATCAGTAACTAACGCGTGTAAAATTCCTATTGCTTTAAATTTTATAACGAGAGGTTGTTGTACAAGTACACAGTAACTCCCATATTAACTCTATACGTAGTAATAAACAATACATAAAGAAACTGATATAGCTAAACGCTACAATGAACATTTATTTATTCACGCGCACGCCCCATATCCTCTAACCAATTTGATTTCGTCGCGTGCAATACAATCAGCTAAACAACCTTCGGAAAAACATCAAGCCAGCATTTCCACCATAAATTCATAGCTCCTCCCAGGCGAAAACGCGGAGGCGCAGAGCAACGGCAGCCTTCGCGTGGCGAAATCGAAATTCACTTCAACGACGCATATGCACTCTTAGAGCTCCATCCCGCGGGCCGAAAGTCAGGGATAAACCCCCCCGCGGGCATAAATTTACGCTCGCACGCGCGCGCGTCGTCGTCGACGTCGTGTGACGTATCACCGCGGGCCGCGATTTTATTTCTATGCAAAAGAACTTCTCCACCTCTCTCGCTCTCTTTTTCTCGCGATAAATTTCTCTCACTCTCTCGGCGAAGAGAGTGAGAAACCTGCGCGCGTATATATACAGTATAATTTCAATACCCGCAGCAGTATTGAGAGTGTAGCATCGATACTGACGTTTCCGACTGCTTCGGTTCTCGGGGGGTGTATATAATACATACAGATACAGTGACGAATGGAGTGACGAGTGACGTCGCACGCGCGTGCTCCAGTACCACCACGGAGTGTGAAAAGCGCGCGCGTGAGCATTTCGCTGATAAGTTCGCAAAGAGAGAGGTTTTCCTAGAAGTAGAGCAGCAGCAGCAGTAGCGTTTGTTTTGAAGCTTGTTTTGAATGGATATAAGTATATCTAGCGGGGAAATTTACTCGAAAAGAATATTGGGGGCTATCGCGAAATTGAATTTGTTTGCTTCTTTGAAAAGTATTGCCAAGTGTGTAATGGAAGAGGAAGGTCTGAACGTTCAGTTTGTTAAGTTTTTATTACAATTTTTTTTATATGTATGTATATATAGGATAAAAATCTCTACAATTTAAAAAAAAAGTCGATAACTATATTTCGTCATAAGTTATTATGATCAAAACGTAATTTTTGTAAATATAGGTTATATTTCGAAATTAAAAAAAGATATTAACATGAATATTTTCAATACGATGAAAAGTATCAACCAAAATAAATATTATACCGTAAATATCTTTCGTGCGCTATATATAAATATTCCGAAATAATTTCAGTATTTTTACTTGAAAATATAATACAATTTTGCTTGTGTAAACCGCTGCGCGAGTAAAAATTTATCGCAACGTAAAATTAACAGGCCAAAAACACGCGCGCCATACCGCGAATGAATGAAAAAATGATTATTCGCCCCTTCTGTTTTTATCGGCAAACGTTAATTTGCTCATTTTTCAAAAATAAAACGGTAAAACCAGTACACTGATAAATTTATTCACTCGAAAAAGCAGCTACAAATGCTTTGGTGTCCGATTAAACTATATACGCATTATTTATCTTCTGCAAATTTTTGATAAATATACATCGAAATTGAATCTGGCAATGAGGACGAGTTAAAAAGAAAAAATCTTCCGTTTGTCAACATTCAATCAGAATAAAGCTCTCTCTCTCTCTTGACACCTAGAAAATTAACATCAAATCCCTTCATTCCGAGAGCCAAACGGAATTAATCGATTTCCTTTGCAAAACAAGTCGGAAGGCGACGTGTCTTGTACGCGTGCAAAAACAACCGAGCGAGCGAGTGAACGAGTAAGTGCACACACACGTCCGGCGTAAATTCAAATACGCACGGGCAAAGGAAGCAAACAGAGAAAGAGAACGTTTCAATCATTCGCGAAAGGCAAGCGGAGAAGAAGCAGTTCGATTAACGACTCAATCTTCCATCCGAGAGAGCTCGACTCTCTCTCTCTCTTCCAAATAAGCTTTTTATTCTATCGTCGTTGCCCCGTGCAGTTTTTCTCAAGTGAGAGAGAGAAAGAGCGTAAAACGCTTTCCGAGTACGTATGTGTCAGCCGTGCCAAGATATCTCGCCGTCGTGCGAGCGCGTGTGTGTAAGAGGTAGGGGATTGCGCCGCGAGAAAAAGCCGAGGCGGAAACGCAAAGATTCCTTCGGAACGAGCGAAATCGGATCCGTTTAAAGCCCATTTTCCCCCTTCTTTCTGGCTCCCTTCTTCTTCTTCCTCGCTCTTTCTCGTTCGCACTCCAGCCCTGATTTTTCATCCTCCTCCTCCTCGCTCGTTCTCGTCCTCGTCGTTACATATCTTCTTCCTTGTTTTTCCTTCTTATCGGCATGTACTGTCCTTCTTGCGTGCTCACTACTGCTGCTACTGCTTCCTTCTCCCCTGATTATATACGTTTTTCTTCCCTTATTACTCCAGCGCACTTCCCGTAGAAAACATTGGCATTCTCGTGCCGAATAAAGAGTCGTTTCCCAGTCGCGCAGAGTCGTCGTTGCTCTTCGGATGTGCGCTATATTTATAACAGAATTTCGTGAGCAATTTCACGCAGCAGGTTGTTTTTGCGGTTCTAAAATCGCGGCGAAATTAGATTCCGCCTGTTATCTGGATGCCCTCTAAGAATCTGTGTGTGTGTGTGTTTTCGAGAGAGAGAGAGAGAGAGAGAGAGAGAGTACACTTCTCTATTCCCAAGTACGAATGAGCGAATCCAGAACAAGCGAGAACGTGGGTACGCGCATACAGAGAGAGACGCACACAAGGTCTTTGTCTCTCACGAAATTCAACTCGAGCTTACGCTTGCGTGACCGGCTAAGTGAATAACCGTACGCGCGAGTTCCCTCGTACACACGGTCTACTCTCTCTTCCTCTCTCTCTCTCTCTCTCTCTCTTCCTCTACGCTGCGCCGTGTTTAGTAACGAGCATCGAACATTCACTGGCTCGGCGCGATCTTTATCATCCTCCGCCTCTCTCCCTCTTTCACTCAATCCTTTTTCGCGCTCGAGCGAAGATAGTCGATCCTGGCGTCGCACCGCCTTGCAGCGGCAGCAGATCTTCCTTCCCGGAAACTTCCTTCTTTGTGAGCCCGCGAGCTAAATCTCCGCGATCTATAGAGCTCGCCACGTCCTCCTTAGCTCCCCCACCATCTCTCCTTTGTGTCATTCGTCCGCGTGTTTGATTCGATATCTCGCGAGCGAAGCTCTATTACGCTGTCTTGCGTGTGTATATATAGAGAGAGAAAGAGAGAGAGAGAGACAGTGGGGGCAAATGCAAATTTCGCGCAAAGTTTACGCGAAGTTAATGTAGTTCCGATGTCGGTATATACTTGCTATGAGCGTGCGCACGCGATATGTATATATATATATATATAAGAGTCGAGGCTAAGCGCAGAGCGAACTGTGCTGCCACGAGTGAGTGCAACCTTTGTCTTTGCGACGTTTTTGTTTGCCTAATGGAGGGGCTTGGAGCGCGATGCTGTTGAAATTAAAAATGTTTCAAGCGAGAGAGAGAGAGAGAGAGAGAGGAATAATGTTCGCTCAGCGCGAGGTATTATAGAAAGAATAATACTTGACGATGGAACAGTCGCTTTAGAAGTTCGCTAGTAAAAGCACATGGATCTTGACATTTTCAACGGGATATCGCTTGCTTTGTGCATTATACCCAGCTCTCATCAAGAGAATATTCTATTTCCAAAACTCACTTCTCAGTCGTAACAACACTATCCGCGAGAGAGAGAGAGAGGGAAAGGTATACGTAGTTTTACGCCTGTAATACCATAACGTTAATCCTATATACTTCGAGCACAAATCCAGCGCGCGTATATGTAGCCATTTATATCAACCCTAAAAATTCAACGCGGTCATCTCAAACTTTCACGACGCGGCTACCACAATATATGTACATCCCTCTCAATTTTCAACAAACCCGCACTGTATACGCTGGCAATCCTCTAAAAATCTCATTCCTCGTATAATCCGGGAGAGACGTCAAATCAGCCCGGTGCGTCTATAAAAAGAAAGAGAGAGAGAGAGAGAGAGAAAACCTTGACGCGCGCATAAACTTCCCGTGTGCGCCAATCGTACCATCTTCATTCGGCTATATACCTCGGTCATCTCACCGCGATTAATTTAGTATTCATGCGCTCGCGGCTTATAAAGTATAATCCCGCCTCCTCTCCCTCCTCGATCCTTGCATTTTCAACGTCTCCATTCGCTCCCCACAATCAAACTCGCGCGCCAGCTCGCGTAAATACGTAAGGAGCTTCGTGCGGCAGAGAGCGAGAGAGAGAGAGAGAGAGAGAGAGAGGGAATTGCATACGGTCGGAGATTCACGGGGCGCTTAGAGAGACTGCTGCTGCTGCTGCTGCCGCCGTTCGCTCGCTCTCTCGTGCAATTTGCATGATGAGACGGTCGGCGAATCGCCCGAATGCTTCGCTCCGTTGTATGTGTATGTGCATGTCTGGCCAGCAACGGCGGTGACCTCGACTACAGCTGCAGCTGTTCCCTTATCTCCTCTGCTGTACGACTATGCATCTTGTTCGTAGCGATGGATAGATATATATGTGCAGTGTATGTATAACTTTTCGAAAAAGCAAAAGAGCCAGGCTATCGAATTTTTCGGGGTCGAAACTTGTTCCCCTTCAGCGAAAGAAGAGTGCAAGCTCATCTCTTGTGCAAGCAAGCACATTTATTCAGATCCAGTGAAATGTTTGCCGGCGAATGTGTAGATATAGAGGGCCGCCTTTATAAAACTTTTCAAATGTCTCGAGTGCACGAAACTTCCGTCCGATCACACAATAAGCTCTGAGAGTTGTTCTGGCCAGTCTCCTCTTTTTTCAAACTTGACTGCGCGCGCGCGGACAAACCATTACTATGGCCTAGTAACGTCAAATTGTTGTGCAAAACATTGCGGAGAGAGGGGCACGGCGATTGTTCTTGTTGTAGTTGTTACGTGTATCGCGCGCGCGCGCTGGATGCTTCTGCGTCGCAGTTTGATAAGAAACGATCAGTTTCAAGGATCTCTACATTAATGTTAGCTACTACAGTGTACAAATATATATGTGTGTGTGTGCAGGAATTTTGCAGCGGCAGTGTGCGACTTTAACCGGAAGTTTTGGCACGGTATATTGGTTCAATAAATTTTACGGCTATCGTACACGCGCGCACCGCGGCCGGTAGTTTTAAGTATACACACTGCGCGCGACATTTGACATAAATTGCTCTGTAAATATTTATTATTCGGATGTTGTAAAAGCATTTTTCGCGCTAATATCGTATACATAAAGCCGCTTTTAAAAACAACTCTCGCATCGCTCGTATATAATATCGTAGTCGACCGACCGCTCGATTCATTGATTTTTTCGTAATCGCGACGAGCGCGCGTGTACACAACAAGGGCAAATCAAATGTTTTACAACGAAATGAAAAAAATGACCTTTTTAGTTTTTATCAATACCCTTGTCCACGTTATATAGGCCTATAAAATAAATTCTTAACTCGCGATTCCAGCACGTGTTATTTTCATAAATACATATCTCTCGTGTACGACGAAGCACGCCACGCAAACGATCCCATTTACACACCTCTGTGCACACGCGCACATGTGTATCCCCCCAAAAACTTTAACACGACCGTTTGCAAACAACAGCCGCGTGCATGCTCGCAACAACGAAGACGCGCATTAAAGCCAGCGGCTTGGCTACGCATCGCGTAAACAATCCTCGCAATTTCAATAAACCCCAACGACGTTGCACCAACAGCAGCAGCAGCAGTCTCTTCGTATAAACTCCACTTGCAGAGTCCCGTACACGCAACAACCACACGTGCGTATACGCATATATGTGCACCGCACTCTCTCTCTCTCGATCTCCCTACACTCACCGCTGTACGTATAGCCGCACAATCCCGAACGCACTCGCTATTGGGCACATGGGGGAGAGTGAACTTTCTTCCCTCCCGCAATCCTCCACTGCTGTGGCTGCACGCAGAATACATTCGAGAGCGTGGCGCAGCGAGGGTTTTCGGGAAAATCAGACACCAACGGGAACGCAAATCCTCTATTATATATATATATATATGTATGTATCTGCGTTTGAAGTCCGAGCGTGGTTTTTGCGGTTCAGGATGAGTAGTGCAACCTTGTATTGTTACGCTGGAATTAGAATGGCCGAGGATGAGTGAATGGTTGATGTCGCAGAAGCCGGGATGGTTTGTAATTGTCGCGACCTTTCGATGGGGGTGAACGAAGAAGGCACGCGCTAGTAGAGGAAGAGCGATTATGAAATTTCAGGGACGGAATGCTACGACGCGAAGGGAGGCAGCTGTTTTATTGGAGTTTGAGAATTTCGAGGGGAAAGGGTAGCGAAATTTACACGATCGCGCGGTGGCTAGTTGCAGGGCCATTATACCGAGTGGGTGCGTAAATATGAAAAAGAACGAGAGCAAGAGAGAGAGGGGGAGTAGCTAAAAGTTTGAATGTCATTTGGGAGTACAGCTCATTCAAAAGATTACCGAGCAAAGATCATGCAATTAAAGCTAAATTACTTTTCGCAGACGTTTGTTAATCGCTTTATTTATAGCTATAGGAGCAGTAAAAAGTCGCAAGAAAGTTTGCGTCTCCGATAAAAATACTTCAGATGTATATCAGACAGCTAAAACACGATGTAACGCGGGGGTTATTTCGTTCCCGGCGACAAATCACATTTCTGTAATAAGCGCAGCAGCAACTCCCTATGTATATACATATATATAACCTCGTCACAGTGCGTCCCGACGGGACACGAAACCTTGAAATAATTTCAGTTCCACACGCACAGGCACTAGCAGCCCAATCGAATCAAAGACACCCCATTCGAATTTTTGCCTACGCAACGTAGCCGCCCCATGTACACCATTCTCTCTCTCTCTCTCTCCCCTATACATACTCTCTCGTCTGCAGCCGCAAAGAGAGAGAGAGAGCAAGAATACGGGGTCCGTAAGTATTGATCGCCGGCGCCGCGGTGAGAGAGGACCACATGGCGACGCGCTCGGCAATCCTCGTGCGACTCCGCCGCGAACCGCTATGTACATGCACGTCGGTGTGGCAGCGCAACGACGACGGTGGCGTTCACCGCGCTTCCCCCCGCGAACATGGCGGCACAGCGACGTCGACGACGCGTCGCACGTGGTTCCTCCTGCAGACACGCATACGTATACATAACATATAGCACGTATATATATACCGTGTATAAAGAATATATCCCACGCGTATATACATGTCCTTTTCTTCTTCTTATTCTTCCTATTTCGCACTCGCGTCGAGGAATGCCGGGAATCCGGTACATTCGAAAATCTTTATCCGTGTTATTGAGGTTCCGTATAGGAAGCAAGCGAGGGAAGAAGAGAAGGTGGAGGAGGAGGTGAGCTTTAATAAAGGATAGATCGGGACGCGAGGATGGATTTTATGGGTGGGATACGCTAGTAAGAGAGAGAAAGGCATTGTGCCCGCGCACGTGAAAAAAGGGATCGCCAGCCGCCTCGAGATGATGTTTGTATTTGAGGTTTGGGTTATATTGAATGAGCCGGTCGTAAAGAAGAGAGCTAGTTGGGTAAAGATGATTTACAGAGAGAGAGAGAGAGACGCTGAGAGAAGCGTGAAATGAGGGACGCATCGAAAGGCGAATATTTATTTCGGATTAGGAAAATAATACTCGTACTGATCTTTATGCGCGATGGGGTATTCGCTGAGTGGTTAGGATTTATACTTTCTAGTTGTGATCTTCTATATGGGCATATCCCCAAAACTTTGTCATCGTTCATAAAAAAAATTAGCAGAAACCAATTGCGAGCACAATCCTATACTTTTCCATATATTCATTTGAACGCTTGGAGAATAAGATCTCGTCAATGTTACTCATTTTTTCCCAAGTGCGTGTTTCTCCCATAAGAATAGCAATGGGTTTCGTATGCACTAGAAAATGTAAAGCAGCCATTTTACTTATTCTCCTAAGGTTCTAAAAACTTTATATTGCAAATAAAAGTAATGCGCCTGCTTCTGCACATTAATATGACAACTTATAATTACACCAACAATAAAGTTAAACCAAACTGCATAATACTTGTACTATAGTTAAATCTGTATTTTTTTAATTGATTATGTTTTGAGAATTAATTTTTTAATTGCTGCCACTTGAAGAATTTTTGAGGCACACACACGGGACAGTGTTTAAAAGGTCTGTTTTCATAAAAACTAACAATCAATATTACTATCTAACATTTTAGAAAAGGGGCGAATTTCTTGGAACGTTAACTTTGTCATAATTTCAAATTTTGAAAAATACGGTGACCCATATTCTAAACGTTATTCTGTCCACATAAGTGGCACATGGATGAAAAAATTGTGAATATTGTAGTATAATAACATCTTACCGATGCCCTTTATTTCAGCGTTCTACTTAACGGCGGTTTAAAAAAATATTATTAAGGATCTTGATATTTTATTGAGTTTCACTAAAAAATATTGCATTTTTTTATTTTTAGGAGCTCTAAATCGATTACGAGAATTCTCTGCAAAAGCATTACTTATTACCTAAATAATGAAAATTTTCAGAATTATAATTATTTGTGGCTAAAATCCCTGCATAAATAAGCCATTTCGTCAGTTTCAAGTAGATGTAAAAGTTTTGGGGATATGCTTATATATGTTCTCACAGGAAACATTGTAACGGTGAAAAATGAAAATCGGACTAAGAGTTTCGTAAGATATGCTTCTTTGTGTTTTAGTCTTGAAAAACTTTCTTTTCCAAATTTTGGTAGACTAGTCATCTCTAAGCGCGCTTCGCGCGCCACTTTTGTTTTTGTATAACCTAGCAACTCATTACTCCCATCAACTAAATCACGAATAAAATGATTTCACAACAAATCGATCGTTTTTTTTTAAATTTTTACTTTAATTTTTTACTTTCATAAATATCCAACACTTTATATTTATAATATTATTATAATAAAATAAGTCGGATTTATTAACCTTCTCATTTGTAATTCTAGCTGAATGTAAATTTCATTAAAGATAAATAAAATTTTTACCACAAAGAATGATGAGAAGTAATTCGGTTCAAACAAATCATTCTTTCTTAACAGGAAATAAATGTAAACCAAATTTAATCAGGTGATGAATTAACAAGAGGTAAACATACATTTTACTATTGAAGCAAAAGTATTCGTATGCTTTTGAATATGAAAGAGATATGATTCCTTACAGCGAACGTTTTTTTATTAAGAAGATAATAAATATTGCTTTAAATAGCGAATCAGATTTTGTAATTTGTAATAACATATGCATAAGATTCAATTAATTGTCTCAGCTATGTATCACTAATTAAGTTATTTCATTTATAACAGAATTCTTTAATCTATTCACATTTTTTTTGAACTACAGTAAATATTTCATGAATTATGTGAAAAAATATCTGAATAAGATTTATGATTCAGTTATTTAAAATCTTTTGTGTAACATTTGCATGTTTCGAGACATTGATATTGAGAAAAATATTGAGTATCAATATTCAGAAAGACTCCATTACTCTCATGCGACATCGCGTAGAATCCGGAAAAACACACCGTATTTTTCAACACGATGTATAATCAATTCTTTCTGCTAGAAGTAAACATGCCCGATCATCGCACCCTTTTCCTATATCATACAAATGTTAATTCTTAGCGCTTTACAAACAAATGCCCTAAATTCACCAGCATTACTACACATAGTGTATACCTCACACTACTATGTTTATATTTTATATAGCTAACATCGTAGATAATATCCGCCATACTAAGTACTTTTTATAAATACTTTGTTATCCGAAAAATCGTCTGCGGAATTTATTTAACACCTTAAAAATTATTTACAATTTGTTCGTTGGTGTAGTCTGCTTTTGATGACATATTTACTTATATATATACAATTGTCATTAGCATATCTGAATATTTTAAACTTGTTCAAGTATGCTGTTCCAATAGTTTTATAGTCATATGTTATTTGATTCCTTTCATTTGGTTGTAATCAGAATTCCTTTATCGTATGTAAATATTACAATATTTTAAGTTACTATAAAAGCAATACATATTCCGGAATGACTTAGTTTTAAAATACTTATTCAAGGAGAAATAGTGAAGTTAGACAGTAGTGCCAATTAAACTTTTACTTATAAAAAATGATTTGGAATTACGCATTTTGTATTCCTATTTCTTTTGCTATTTCTTCAGAAGCAAATCAACAATTTGTAAGTTTATAGTTTAACGGTTAAAATTTAAAAGCTTATCTAAAATTGACTTTTAGAGTTTATCATTAAGTATTAATCAAAAAAAGCACGAAAAAAATTTATAGTTATAACCATATTAACAACATATTTTTAAGGCTGATGAAAATATAGATACTGTTTTAGGAATGGCAATCTGAAAAGCACGTAGAAGACTATCGTGGAAACCTAAATCAGGAGCATTCACAAAAGGTTGAAAGTTATCGAGCATATCAAAGTCAAAACACTTCACAAAAAATTGGAGCAGTAAACTCTTGCAGTTCTTGTACTAGGTGATTTTATAATATCTTACAAATATCTTAATTTTATATATTGTGTATATATAGCACAATCGTTTTCATTTTTAATTTCTAAATTGAACAATTTTGAGAATTTAACCAAGCACTTCATCAAAACGAATATCTGCACACATTTATTAATATCTAATGTTTGAATAGGCTGCGGACTAGTTAAAAGGAGCAGAATAGTCGGTGGGCAGCGTTCGGAACACAGTGAATTCCCCTGGCTAGCCAAACTTACACACACTGGGGAACGTACCTGCGGTGGAACTTTAATATCACCAAACCACATTTTGACTGCTGCACATTGAGTTGCTAAGTAGGTTTTAAATAAGAATCAATTTTTATTTTCAACTAGAATCTTTTTAAGATAAAAAAGTTTGTGTATTTTAAAATTAAAGTTGTGGAACTTTTCTTGTAGTGTTAGTCCAACATTTTTACGAATAAAGTTACCTGTCCTACGTTGGAGTAAAACTATACGTATATACATCCTTCTTACCAGATGAATGCTTATGAAAATGATATTGCAATAGTTAAGATATAGAGACGCCCGTAGAATTCGATGGAAGTATTAAAAGAGTGTGTTTACATAATTAAGGTAATTTTTTAATTTTTTTATGATTTCAAAATAGTTTTTTATTTTACTTTGACAATATAACTTTGGAATCTATTTCATTGAAAATCTCGAACTGTATTCCGAAAAGTATTTTTGGAAAGTATTTATAGAACATGAAAAAAGATGTTTTGTATTTTAATAGGGCAGGATTTTAACGATACCATTGGAATCGCTGCTAGGTGGAGACGTACTTTAGAAGGTGATACCAGTATCTGCACAAAATTTCGTTACCTATCATGACAGTAACTGAATGTAGACAAACTTTGTACAGTGCACAAAGATTATCTAAAAACACATACGTGTTGTTTATCATTGAATCCAGTGTTAAAAAATATTTAATTTATAAAATGTATTAACTAGCACTTTCACTTTTTGAAAATCCTTTATATATGGAACAAAAATAAAAGTAAAATTGTAATATGCTACAATTGAATTATAAAAATTTCACTTACATCACACCACTACCGAACTATCAAACATGGGCACACATTTGGAAATTATGAATCATCAATTATACGAGAATGACAAAATTGCATTAAATTCATCCGGGCAATTCGGCAAACCAAGTTATCCAAAGGCAGTAATATTTTTATACCTCTATCCGTACCACACAGCCCCTACCGACTCTCACTTTAATCATACATAAAAGGCGTGCGCGCGCGCGGCAGCGCAATAAATCTAATTCAATTTGGTAAGTGGCAACTCGCTCGCTTGAATTACCATCTCGAATAACCGATTCGATTACGGTGCCGCCAGCGCTTTGCATTCCCGTGGCGGCAGCGGTGGTGGTTGGCGCGCGAGTGCCGCGGTTTTGCCCCCGTACCCCGCGCCACTGTTAACATTGTTTACGGCACTCTAAATTTTTTAGTATCAATAAGGCCCCGCCGCGCGATCCGACCTACTGGCGCTCAAAAAGCACTACCTAGATTTTACGCCTTTCGTCGATTCCGTCCGGCCAGTGAATATCGTGCGCGTATACCTTTTACACGAATCATTATTTATTTCGCGTCGTTCGATTTTTCTATCTCTCGTTTTTCTCTCTCTATCTGCTTGATGAAAAAAAGGTATACACGGGAGCTTCATATTTACAATTCCGCGAGTGCAGTGCAGTCGTAAAAGTCCTCGACGCTATCGTTCGCTTTCTCTCTCTCTCCCTCTTTCTCTCTCCGGGCTCTTATCAATATTTCAGTCGCGTCATACGCGGGCATCGATTATTTAAACCCATGATCCGAGACTGTCCCCGGCAAGTGAACCCGTATATCCCCTTATCTTATATAGATATATCCCCTTCTGATCTTGGCGGGGGAGGAGGAGGTTAGACGTCTCGATGATCCAACTAGCCGGCCATCCGTCGCGCACGTATGTGTGTACGTCTGGTACATATACCTGTATATATGTGGGCAGCGGCATTCTCGCGAGATCCCGCAAGGGAACAACATTCCCTGGGAGTCCAGGCGCGATCGGATATCGAAGATCTCCTATCTCTCTCTCTGGCGCGCGAAGCCACTCTGATATTATATATCGGAGCCAAATGAACCGATATTCCTTTCACATCTGGGCCACACACGTGTGTGCATGCAAGCAAAATTCTAGGATACACCTCATGCATGTGTATGGGCAGTTCTCAGGTGAATCGAGAGGTCAAAAATTTTTTTTCTTTTAAAATCATCTAAAAAAGATTTTTTTCACTTAGCAAAAAAATCCGTTAATATTGATAAAATTACATCACTAAATTCAGAATTTTGATTAATTTTTAGCTCAAAAACGA
>JAWWEQ010000027.1:11489337-11500933 GCA_035583055.1 Torymus tubicola | reverse complement strand
AGTAAAAATTTAATATAGAATCAATTTAAATTGATTTCATTGTGATTCTTGAAATCATTTAAAATCATCACGGAATCGATTCACTTTTGCAATTACTCCCACACCAGTTTCTCAAGTGAGTAGCCCCTCGGTCTCTTCGGAATTCAATATTGCTTCACGAGATTATTTCTTCTTCTCGAGACCTTAATTGCTCTACCGCAAAAAAAGTCTTACAATAAAGATATATTTTCCTTTGTGCAAAAATTAACGTCTGATGTGTCTTTCGAATTATAACTGAAATATATAAGTCAGGTTAAATGAATTTTTCAATTTTCTCGATGGCCGCGTAGTATATCGTCAAAGTTTTATACGCCAAAAGTCCAGTATTCGTTATATGTATAATGGTTACTGCAAGGCGACTATCAAACAATCGTGGCTGATTTTTACGGCAAAATCTATAAATGTCGCGATACGACGTCGCTATTCTCGTGCCAGTAAATATTACTTTATAGAGGTTTAGTGAATTTTATATTGAATAAAACTGTTATATGCCTGTTATAATATTCTGCTATGACATATTATATATCGTATTACTCGCACGCTATGCACTCTAACAATATATTATATATAATAAACATATAACAACCTCACCGATGCTACCCATAATTGCGCCGTTCAGATTACACTCACGTATACACAAAATGTTAATAAAAAACATGTACACTCGCTTCAATAAACAAATCACGCATAGAACTGTAAAACGACCAATATGAAATCCAAACTAAAGAGCAATTAATTTGTTCGTATAGTACTCGTTTTCAAAAAGTGCTCAAAAGTCTCACCTACTCTCAGTAGCAATCGAATGAATCGCCATTGGGTCAGAAAAAAACCCTCGCGCGTGTTTCTCTTTCTCTCTCCGTTCATAACCGTCTCTGTACGTGTACGTATTTTAATCGACATCACGCACTTCGAACTATGACATATTTTCCTGCGAGGGAGCACTCCCGCCCGGGTCCAACCTTGAGTTTTATTTGTTGCCCATATAGGCCTCTTCTCGTTATAATCAGAGCCAAGTAGCAACAGAGAAAGAGAGAGAGAGGGGGGGGGCACAATGCCGGGCAGAATTAAACGCGTATGACCGTCCAAACACTGCGGGTCCGCCTTTTTGCTATACAATCCTCTCTTCCTCCTCATATTTTGCGCGAGTATAGGGTGCGAGTGCGTGTAGCTGGATTCACAAGGAAGCTTACGGTTTGTACATGTACTCGAACGATATATATTATACAATCAACTTTACATTATTATTGTCATTCTCCGGTATTTATTTTTGTTTAATTTTCGGTCTCTCAGTATGTTTCTGTTTGGATTTGGATAGGGACGGGTCCAAAGTGATACAAAGAGCGAGGCAGATCGAGGGCGGGAGGGAGGAGGGAAAGTGTAACGAGATGAATAACGTGTAATTGAAAGAAGAAAGACAATGGGCGGTAAAATTGCTGAGCTGGAACTTATACACATCCGCCATGTCGTGCGCGTTAGCGAAATTTTTATGCTTCTCCTGCCTTGTCGTGTTGTTGGAGCACATACCTTTGTATATGGGTCCTGTGTGTGTATGTGTGTGTGTGTGCGCGTGTCTGCGTCGCAGCTGAATAAATTCAGTTGAATCAGATGCACGCGCGCGACTGCGAGTGTTTAACGGAGCGTTTCTCTCTCTCGCTCTCTGTCTCTGATGCATTTGTAAATTGTGTATTTGAGAGATGCAATGACGACAATGTATATTGGACTATGTGTGGCTGAAAAAGCGCCGATACTAAACGCAATTCACATTTTCTATCTGTTTTGAGCAATAAGTGTTATTGATGTACTTTTTTCTTTTATATTAATTTAGATGGGACGATTTATTATTCGGATAATATGCGTATACAGATGAGTGCAACTGCAGAAATTATTTTTTAAATTGATACGTCGTGTAATATTTTTTCTTTTTCTCCCAAAAATACCAATTTATGTTACTATATAATTCATGGCCTTGTTCGCGTCGTTAGCTGACATATAAAAAAAATTTAGAATAATATTTTTTACACGCAATACTTCTAAATTTACGAAAAAAAATATTCAAACTCCGTCGCCCCTACTTTAGCATCAATTTAAATAACTTAACCTGAATACACGAAGAACCTTTAATCTTTCATTTTCACGCTCTTAGACCGCTTTCAAATGAGCCCAAATATAGGCTATACCCACTCAAATGCACATCGACGCGTTCATCAAAATATTTTCCCCGCCAGCTTCATTAATTTAATACAAGGGCACTAAAAGTCCTTGTTCCCTCCCTCTCTCAGCTTTACATCTTTCTTCGTCCGCTCATCTACATAATCAACGAACAATAAAGCCCGCCATCTTAATCCCTCTCTCTCCCCTTTTCTCCCACACCGCGCCTCTCTCTCTCTCTCTCTCGAGCAACATCTTCAAAGCAGCTCGTGGTATAAAAAGGGCGCCACCCTCGCCATCCCCGATAACTTTAATTTAAATATATATATACACGTACAGCTGCACATAGTGTAGCTGTGGAGGTGGGGAGAAGCTAAGCGTCTCTCCTAAATTCCCGCGCACCGCCGCTTCCATTATACCCGGCCGCGCGACCTCAAGTCGCCCACATCGGCTTAAACTCGCCTTCTCGTGCATTCATCAGCGCGAGCTGGGACTTAACGCGCGCTCCCGCGCATTATAAAACACCAGCGAAGACCGATAATTAGGACGACTACTAGTAGTAGTAGTAGAGGGTAATGGAACACAATTAACGCGCGTCCGGTCATCGTCTCGCGTCAAAAAGATTTTCTAATCCGGAAGAGGACGTGAATGACGCCAGAGCGGGCGAGCAAAATGGCCTCGGGATGGGGTTGAGCGCGCGGGGTAAGTGCCGGGCGTGCACGCGCGCGGTAAGGGGGGTGCTAGAAAAAGAGAAAATGGGGTGGAGAGAAAGAGAACGAGAAAGAGAGGCAGAGGTAAGGCGAAGGGCCTCGAGACCGGGGACTCTCATTAGGAGCTCTAACGACCCGACGTCGTCGTCGTCGTCGTAGTCCTCTCTCGTCCCCGTTCGCAACCCCTACTTTTTCTTCTCTCTCTTGCTCTCTCAGCCCCTCGTTGAATCAGTCCTTACAGAGCAGTAGCTGTAGCTCTCTCACCCTTACCCTCTCTATCTCTCTCTCTCTCTCTCTCTTTCTGTCTTTTCGCCATCCGGAGGCGTATATATTTCTGCCCGCTGGCCTGCAGCAGCGTACAGTATAGCAGTGTAGTAGAGCACCGCCGCCGTCGCCGCCGTTGCTGCTGCTGCCACCCTGATAATCTGAAAGTCAAATTTCGCTATCGCCGTGTCGCCGGGCGGCGTACGTAGTACCACCACCGTCGTTGCCGCTCGTTCTTCCTGCACCGCGCGTGCGTGTGTAATGTAATTGATCTCCCTTTCGTACTTGCGCGATGTAGAGGGAGAATCGTTATACGCGCGAGGTGGTTAAAGAAAAAAGAATGAAAGAGAAAGAGAGAGAGAGAAAGAGAAAGAGAGAGAGAGAGAGAGAGAAAGAGAAAGAGAGAGAGAGAGAGAGAGAGAGAAAGAGATAGAGAGTTTCGTCTGCACTGTCGGACGATGGTGAGAAGTGAGCGCGAGCTTTCTTTTTCTTCGGTGAACGACGAGGCGGCGGTTGCCGCTTCTGCTTGGTTCATTTTTTTTATATGTAGATAAGGAGCAAGACGAAGCTTCTGTTTTGATGAATAGATTATACGCGGCGGTGGCGGCGGCAATGTGCAGGCTGAATGCACCGTGGTGGCGCCTGCTGAGAGATGGTAACGAGGGTGCTACAGTTTTGTCTAGGAGTTAAAGATAATAGGAGTGTAACTGTGAATAATGTGGCTTCTTCTTTTTTTTAGCGAGAACAAGAATAAAATTGGTGAACTGGAAAAATCAATAATTTTTTTCGTGTAATTTTAAATTTTGTTATAATAATATATCACTGTTATATCTGTAAGACATTTGTGTATCTAGTGAAATGTGTATTAAATAGCTTTGTAATGAAATATTTTTTTTTCTGTTTCAGGTGAGTACCGTTACTGAGAAATTAGACCTGATAGATGTTGAAAGCTACTTAGTGGTAAATATGTCACATCTACAATACGACACAATCCAATCACTAAATAATTGTTTCACTATTCTAATGCAACCTCACATACGAACTGTAACTAATTTCAATATTCACGATTTGCAAGTAATATTATCCTCATATACAATTACATCGTTCTGATTCGATAACAATTCGCGTTATCTGTCATGCCAATCACAGACGTATTCTAATACTCACCCACCCCAAGCCCATCCCCAACCTCTCACCGATAATTAATCCCTGCTCACACGACACGTTCCTCCGCATCTCTCCACTCCCACATACGTATACGCACACATACACCATACACAGACAATCCTACGACCGGCGCAGGCCCTCTGGCGGCGCAATAAAATTGATAACATCATCGAAAATGTAATTACGCTCGAGCGAGCATCTGCGCTCCCGAGGACTATGTGTATATGTGTGCCCACTCCCACGAGACTACGCGTTCACGTCCGGCGCCATTACCCGAACCAAGCGGCAGACCAACCAAGAGAGGGAGAGAGAGAGAGAGAGGGGGAGAGAGAACTAAATGCGCGCGTTTTGTCTCCGGAAAAAAGGCGCGGGGCTATTTTTCTAATTTCGTTGGTCGAGCGCAAAGTTAAACAGAGAGAAAGTCCAGGGAGCGAGCGCCCGCCCGCTACAAGTAGAGTGGGATTAATCTCGGGGAATTAGGGAAAGTTTGAGGACGGCGTGTATAGTTGAGCTGTGGAAATATGGGCGGGGCGGGTTAGTATAAAAAAAAAGAAAGAAGAGAACGTCAAGCGCGCTAAGTTTTATTTATGAGAGCAAGGTTAGTTTTTAATTACTATACGACTGTGTATGTGTGTGCGAAAAGCATATAGAACGATGTACAGCAGCAATGTCGCGATGAATATAATAAGACTTCTGAACGAATATTTTTTCCATTTTGGTGAATCCTTGTCTCCGTTTAAAAGGACGCTTGCGGATTTTTCCAGAAAATACCGAGGACTGCTAGCGTGATCTGATGCGTTCATAAAAGCAGTTTTTTAAATTCACGAGCGAAAACAACAGTAACAACCTTCTCGACTCTCCATGATGGACATCAATAAAATATTAAGCGAGCCGTTTTGACGTGCAATATTCACGTGAACTTTTCACTAACCCAGCAGCGAGATACCACTGTTGCTGCTACTGCTGCTGTTTCGTTGCGCCGGGCAAAAATCACCTGAATACTGCATCGGATGTACGTATATACTCGCCGGCATACATATAGGTGTATATGTATATGTATATATACATTCCTGACATGGCAAGAATCGCCGTACATTATTCAGATTTAATGGCGCCCCGGCACACCTCTACCCTTTCTCTCTTTTTTCGACGGTTTCTCTCTCTCTCTCACTTCATTCTTATTCTATCTCGCTTTATTCCGAGTCCCCGGGCGCGCGAAGACGATAAACGATCGGCCGCGCCTCGGCTGTTATATTTAAATTGGGGAGAGAGAGAGAGAGAAAGAGAAAGCGCGAAAGAGAAAGAGAGAGGCCCCACCGGAGAGTGTCGCGCCCCGGCGCTTTTATCTTCCGGTTGGCCTCTTTCGCGAGGAATTATGCGGATTACGAAATGTTATTATGTCACTTTTATCTAGGCTCGTTTGTAGCGCGCGGGCGAGCACTTTTTTCTTCTCTCACTCTCTCTCTCTCTCTCTCGTTCTTTCTCTCTCTTCATCCCTATAGCTTTTTTTAACTTTCAGAGCGCGGGGAAGTTCTGCAGTAGCGGTAGAAAGAGGATCGGAATAAATTGGATTCGCATAGATGCGAGCGATTTAAATGGATTTGACTGCATAATTGCAGGGGGGAGGTAGGATGAGAGGTAGTTGTGTTATGAGCGCGAAGATGACTGCGGGCAAAGGGGATCTCGAGTCTCTTTTTAGGTGGGTTGCACGCGTACGCGCGCGCGCGAGCAGCGTACTGCTCTGTTATTGCTACAGATGAGTTATAAAGCGATGGTGTAATTGTGATAATCTTTTTCCACGACTTCGTTTTCGCTTCGGACATGGTAACAATTGTATTAGCGTTATGAGTATTAGAGTAAATTGATAAAACAAAGGCTATACCAACGTTCGTGTATTATGTAAAGTCATATTTGTAATTTTCTCTCGTGTATTCGTTGTTATTCATGGTTGCTTTAGCAGCGCTTACGTAATTCCAGATGAACTAAAAGTAAGAATTATTTATAATAAAATACTGAACGTGGAGCGTATCGTCATTTGTAAAATAGAACCGCATGAAATGCGACGTGTGAAAATTTGTTATTTTGATAGAATTTTCATAAAAAGTGACCATAGAAATGTTTCATAAAATGTCGAGTTTTTTTATATGTTGAATGATAACATAGCTTCCATAGGTTTCCCTTTCAGCGTCAAAAAGATCTCCGTCAGCATCCTCCTTTAACTAAATACGCTACTTTATGAAAACCGTAGCATACAGTGCTTTTATATCGTCCTTCGCAATATTTAAAACTACACAAGTTATATTTAATGTTGTACCTTGACCAGATTATCCTTGTATTATATACTCATTAAAATTATATATAAAAGCTCGTAGCGAAATATTCCCATATTAAACTGCGAATCCGGAATAACTTTTTCACCACCGAATCCGCAGAATGAGATTCGATATCTCTCTATTATTTCAGTTATACACCTACACCACCGTCCAAGGAGCGAACCTCGCTGTTTTATCACAGTTGCCATTCGGCTTAAGAGCCCTTACGCGGCAGTAAAAAGTTCGAACGTCAATGCCCCCCCTCCCCACCTCGCTCACCACCACCCTCTTTCTTTCCGTCTGACCTAAAAGGCCTGTCGCTACTGCCTCTCGATAGCAATCGCTCGATCTGAATTTCGCGCAGCGGCAATCAACCGAGTTAAAAATTCACGGAGTGAACAAAGCGTGTCGTCGTTTTCTCTCTCTCTCTCTTTTTCTCTCATCGAATTATGGTATCCCGAGAAGTCGTTGTCGTCAGCGTTGCTGGTACTGCTGATGCTATTGCATTAGCGCTCGCGGTCATCATCAAGCGCCCGCTAAAAGGGGGAACTGCGCGCGAGATGCAATTATAAGCATTAAGTGCATTTGCGTGCGCAAGCAGCGACTGGTGTGTAGCGATATCTCGGCGAGGTTATACACAAAACTTTTGTCGACGCTCGGTGCTGTTCGAGTGCGAGGCTTAGCTTTTGTGACTATGATTCATTGTTTTGGTATAACACGGTAAGGATGATGTTACTGTTCTTTTTTTTCAATCGGTTCGTTTACATGTTTTTGGGATTTAATATATGAAGTTGTTCGTCTAAAAATGTTAATTATTCAATTTACTAAATAACTATTACCAGAATATTATTATTGATTCTATAATGGTTAATTTTATCATTTGATAATTATTCATTTATAGAAATATCAAATTCACTATGTTCACAGTAGATTAATCCAAAAACAATTATTATTTCATACAGTATAGTTTGTAATATTAAAATGTTTTAATAGGAAAGAGAGACAATTCTAATAGTAAAAGTATTAAAATATTTTTCATGGTCTTATTTTTCCATGACTCATATGTAAGTGAAACTGAGTGATAAATTTTATGTAAAACTGAAAATAAAAATGAAAAGTAACTTTGATCACAAAAACTGAATGAATAATTTTAAAACCTACAACGTCAACATTAATGTCTCGTTACTCCCTAACGAATGAAATAACAGTGAATAATCAAAATAATTACGAACGGTAAGTGTAAAATCTTTTACGTGACACTCTCCTTACATCCCGATTCTCAGCTCACTAAATTCTTCATCCCAAAAAACGCATCTTCAGCAACAAACGCGCAAGGCAGCAGAATCCACCCACACTAGCGCTTCCTTTCCGTCCGTTAATTCCGCGAAAAGCTCGCACTCGACCAGAGAGAGTGAGAGTGAAAGACCCGAGGAATAATTATACACCCGCCTCACTCGCGTCAACCTCGGGCCTGACCCGACTGTATATACAATTAACCCTATATATTCTGGCTTAAAAGGCGAGCGCCGAGCTGGCGCGTGACGACGACGACACCTCGTGCGATCGTAATAACCTCCGGACGCCGCATCAGCAGGCTCTCGCCCTTAACGCGAATTTCGCGCTTTATTAAATTAACGCGCGTGACGTGCGCGCGCGGCCCTTGCATTAACGAAGGGCCTGTCTGCTGTTGCTACTGCTGCTGCTGCTGCTGCCTTCTGCACGTTTTTTTTTCTCCACTCCCTCGTGTCCTTTCAAGGGGAGGCGGTGTGGGGGTGGAGGGGCAAGAGTAGCAAGAGAGAGAGAGAGAGAAAGCTTGTCTCGTTGTACAACATCAGCGTCCTTTGATCTCTCGAGCAGCTTTCCCGGAACGGTGTAGAGAGAGGGTGCAGCAGCAGTGGTTCTCTCAGTGCGGTGGTATAGCTGCACAGCAGCAGCAGCACGCGCCTCTCTCCTGGCTTTCTTTATCGCGATTTTTCTATTTCTGGCCGCGCGCGCGCGTTCGCTGGGTATGACGCAGAAAGAGGGAGGGAGAGAGGGAGGCGAGCGTATATTTTTTGCATAGATTCTTTGCTGCTTTATGCCCTGCGTGCGTTTTTTTTTCTTTCGTGTTTGCAAAGTATTTTACCATAGCATCCTTTTTGCAAGGACATCGTGCCGTTGCCATTGGCGCTACTGCTGCTTCTGTTACTCTGCTGTTTGCGTGCAGAGAGACGTTGTTTGTAAAACCAAGTTTTGAAATGTTAAGATTGAATAGTGCACGCTTTTTTCTTCTTTTTATGGTTTTTATTTATTTTAAAGCCATGATAAATTAGGTTGATACGAGTAGTATCTTTTTTAGTCATGCGGATATGCTTTGAATATAGTTTATAAAAGATTATTGCAGTGGTAGTACATTAATAAACAAGGGACTTTAATAAATTGATTAATTATACGGATAATATCGTATTTTACCAGCAGCCAAATCTTACTAAGACTATCCATTATTCCAGCTTATGTTTGTTTAATGGCGCGGTCTCTTCAATCACTTAATTATTAGTTTTTTTAAGCAAAATGTAAAATATGTGGAAATTTCATCGTGAAATATCTACTCAGGTTTTAAAGATTTCAATTAACGCTCATCAGTTAACTCCAGCCGGTCACACATTAATATTTTCAAGGAAAAAAAACTGCTGATTAACTCGAAAATTTTCATTTCACTCCTAATGTTGTTAAAGTAAAGCTCCCCGCTCATTAGATTCACAATCAAATTTCCCGTTTAATGCTCGAAGTATTCCCGTAAATAATGCTCTCGAAGGTAATTCGATAACCCTTAGCCACTTCCACGTATAATTTTCGCATTTTTTAATTACCAATTAATGCTTTTTTCCCGCTTCCCTTCCAAGAAAAAATGCCGTCCTAAGCGCAACGTTTAATTAGCCGGAATGACGAAAAATGCACTTTTACATCGGCGATAGCAAAACCTGCAGTAGCAGCACTCTATGTATAAAAACGCAAATTCTATCTACCCTTCCGTCGGCTTCCTTTGTTTTGTCTCGTCGGCCGCCACCTTCGTCTCTCCTCCGGTTCCTCGTTTCCGCAACGCACGGCTGCTGCTGCTGCTATCTCGATGAAAATCTGGTAACGAAGCCTGTACATGCGAGCGGATGTAGACGCCCCTGCGATTACTTTCCGCGTGTAAACCTTTACGCGAGTCTGTCTAGGTTATTTTTTTTTATTTTGCCAGCACCCGACGACGACACGCGCTGGCCGCGCGATAACGAGATTTCGCGTGTGTCAGCTGTCGGCTCGGACGTAGTTTCGCACGTTTCTCTATAGTTTTCTTTTGTCTTGATACGGAATTTTTACCTGGCCCCTTTTTTTCATTGCGGTCTTCGTCCGCGGACGAATTTGCCAGATACGAGATGATCTGAGTTCGCCAAGAAGCTGGAGCTGCAGAATGAGTTCGGTTTAATTTGGCGTCTGATTGTGAGCGAGATTATGTAATTTAACGCGGATATTTTTGGTGGTGACTTGTACAATGGGTGCACGGTTAATTAGAGCCAGGGAACGGATCGATACATATATATAATCAATATAGAAATAATTGAACTTTCCGGAATCGGAATGACTGGGTTTTTTTTTTAAAACTTAATTATTAAATTTGATTAAACTTTCAGTAGAGCAGCCAAATGTGAATATATTTTCCTCTATAATCATATTAAAATTTCATACTGCTTGAATAATTAATTTTTTTTAATCTTTTTTGTAAATAATTATTTTAACTGATACACAAATAAAAAAATATTTTTATAAGCGTAAAAGAGCGACACGCCTGCATCATAACTTTAATTACAATTACTTATAAAATTCGTTTTCTGCATGTACATTATTATTATAAAAAAAAATATTCATTTGGTAATGGTATTTTTATATGTATTAAATAGAAAATAATAATATCAATGAAACAATATCTACAAATTGATATATTATCACTACTTCTGTCACACGTATGGTCAATTCAATCGATCCAAAAATTTTCTAGGACCATTGACACTCGCAAAAAAAACGAAAAATATCATACGACAACTATATCCTTGGTCGTTTAATCATCCGCGTTCTCAACAAAAACCGTCCACCAACGCCAACATTCATATACGCATATACACACACAGTTTCATACCCGCGAGGCAAACGGGATGATGCCCCCTTGCAATTTTTTCGCGCATCGCCATTTTCGCTCGCCATTGCGTGTGCGCGCGCGTTTGGCGTTCAAAGCGATTGAGGCTTTTGTTAACCACTCGGGCGATATTGTGTCGGCCTCACCACCTCACCCTCTCCCCCTTCGTATCGATTCTTGGCAATTAGCGGCGCAAAAAGCTGTCGTCGCCGCCGCCACCACCAACATCGTGCTCTCTTTTTTGCCGGCGTCACCGGCGCTTCTTTGTTTTACATGCTGAAAATCCGTCGGACGACGGGAACGTATTTTTTTCGAAATGGAGAGTGTGACATGGTCGCGTCTATGTGTGTGTGCAATCAAAATTAAACGAATCACTTTTTTTTCGCTTCGCGCGTGGTAGCGCTGTTTTATGCCTTCGAGCGTTTCGTGCAATTATTGCTTGGTTTGTCGCACATCCCTCGGTCGATGATGTTTGGGAGGTAATAGGTGGGTTTTT
The DNA here is from genome assembly GCA_035583055.1 of Torymus tubicola. Taxonomy (NCBI): domain Eukaryota; kingdom Metazoa; phylum Arthropoda; class Insecta; order Hymenoptera; family Torymidae; genus Torymus; species Torymus tubicola. The sequence continues at coordinate 11,489,641 of JAWWEQ010000027.1, read as the reverse complement.
TTAGTAGACCTCTTTTTGTTCACTTATTCATAATTGAAGCATTTTTTGTAGGTGCGATTGACGAAGTATGATATTGAAGTAGTCAGTCATAATTTTTGTACTGTATGGGGGATATTTAATAAGGGTCAAATACTATGAAATTATTTTTATTGAATTATCTAATCATGACCGTACCCCATTGGTATTCACTTTTGTGCCTTTTAATATTCATCATTATTTATAATAAAATTATCATGTATTTAACAGATGTCCTCGAATACATTTTATTACAGAATAATTAAAATTAGCAATTTCAATGTTTAAT
>JAWWEQ010000027.1:11456837-11484337 GCA_035583055.1 Torymus tubicola | reverse complement strand
ATTGGCGCGGGGGTTTGTAAATTTTTTATACAATTTTCAAGTGAGCCCGATTGCCGCTGGTGGATAGAGTTTTGGGTAGTATGAGTGCGGTGAGAGTAAGGGAGAGTGATGATAACGCGGTTAGTTTATGGTGACTGCAATTAGTGACGTTAACTACGTTAATAATGATGGCATTGAGAAATTCAAGTTTATTCGAAACTGATCAATTAGTCGTGTTTGCATAGAACTCGTCATCAATCTGACGTATAATTTTATGTGACTATTTTCGTTTCGTGCAATTAAGAAGCTAGAGATATTTAAAACGGTTAAAAAACATATGCGCTCAGACACACGTTATACCTTTTTACTTACACGTGTATTTTCATTCCATAAAACAATAGCATTTACAGTTTATGGTTTCTATTTTTAACATCCTCCTTTCTTCGCCTTTAACTGAAATAGAAACGAAATGTGAACCGTATATATGTAAAATCAAGGAATAAGAAAATGTTCCATAAATTTGCTGGGCTTTTCAAATTTAGATTACTAAAAGAATAATCCTCGACGTAACCTCGTTATGAATGAATGATCATTCGTATAAATTAGAGTATAATCAATACCGTTCCTACCCCGACAATTCCAAAAAAAAAGAGAAAGAACTTAACGAACCCCGTCGGCCGTAAATCATTACCTCCAATAATCGACAATTCAAACGATATACTCTCGCAGCCGTTTGACGACGTGAATTTATCGCCTTCCACCCTCTCGACGCGCGTGAAAATTTTCCAGCCCGAAATCCAAACTTCTCCGCGCAAATGCGAAAGAAAAAAAAAGTGAGAAGAAAGGAAAAAACCGTCCCGTCAACCGCATTTCTCCCTCTCTCCCTCCCTCACTTTTCGAGAAGAAAAAAATACGAAGGAGAACAAAGAGAACAAGGAGCAACGAAAGCTCACTCGCCTGCGCAAGTCAAAATCTCGAGCGTTTATTTCTCCGGAGTTCCTTCTCTCTATCGTAAGAGAGAAAGAGAGACAGAGGTCGGGTAGCTGGGAGTTTACGACGCCGACAATGAAAACAACGTTTATTACCCGCTTTTCCCAAGGATGCCACGCGGCGGTCGTAGGAAAACTGCGCCGCCCTTCTCTCGCCTTCCCTTCTCCTCCACCTCCTCGTCATATGATCAAATTAATTTTTATCCCTTTACACGCCGGCGTGCGCTTTTCACTTTTGCCGTAGTATATTCGCCTTTCAAAGCAGCGCAAGCAGCTTCCACGCGGGCGCACCTTTGACATTATTATTATTATTATTATTTTTTTTTTACAAGCGAACTTTACTGGGGTTTTCTAGTCGCGTCCGTGCACTTGCCGTCGGCCAGCTTCGTTTCATTAATCTCTGCGCGCGGGGAGAGAAGAGCTCGCCTGTTTCTCTCTCGTTTAAAGTGCAGTTTATTTCTCGCCCGTTGTGCGCTGATGGCGTGTCTCGGGTGTGTCTATGGTATACGGCAAAGTCCAGGTATTTAAGTGACGATTATATAATGGAGAGAGAGAGAGAAAGAGAGAGAAGGGTTCTACATTATTTGAGGAAGGAGTATTGTAGTCCACGATGACGAGGGCAGCTGCATTGCTGTAATTATTTTTAAAGTCGCAGGTTAATTATGGTAGGATAAAGCTGATGCGCGTTGTATATTGCAAAAGTGGGACTGGTAGGCGGAAGAAGATTTACTCGGAAATTCGCTAATTCAGAAGTGTCTGTCGAGTGGCGTAATTAGAAGGTACTCCAATTGACTGATAATGATGAACGGTAGATACTTGAGACTGTCTGATTGAAATAATATTTGGCGCTAAACTTTCTGCTTAATCGGATCGAACATCTGGTAGAATTATAGTTTTTATTTACGTTTTATTACGTGATCTTATGAAAAGTATTAAAAGTAATAAACAACGAAACAATATTTCTGATAATACGTTACGTCATTCTCTAAAATAATAATTATGCTTCACAACGGCTACTCCAACTACAATTTTTCGCAAAATATCAGTTGTTCCTATATGATAAGCAAGCCATATATATACATTGTAATTGCGTATATATTATAAAATAATTATCAAAATAAAGCACTTCACGCGAAAATCTTCAATGTCAAAGCGCATTGTAAATGGCAAAGCGATTGCTCTTACACCGCGGTAATGGTAAATCTCAACAAAAGCTTTTGTTTAAAAATATCCCAGCAGCGTCGTTTATTCTCACCGGCGCGGCGCTCGATTTGGCCCCTTATTCGTCCCTTTTCTCTCCGTGTCGCTCCAAATTCGTGGCTGCGCTGCACAATATAATTCGATTCAACAACACGCCCGAGACACAGTATGTATATATATATATATACCTCAGCTCGTCGTCACACAATGGCATATACTGTACTATACACACACACATAAACCCGCGCGCGACATGCCGCGGATTGTTAAAATATACACACAAGCCTCTCTCTCTGTCTCTCGCGATTGTACCTCGAAAAACAATGGCCGCAGTGAATATCGCTGTGTGTCTTCCCCCGGCGTTCTATACGTATATGTGTAACGAGAGCGAGAGCGTCGTCGCGTCGTAGTCCGGAAAAGGCGGGGAATATAAAAGCCGGCGGGCTACTGCTGCTGCTTCTGCTACCTCAGCGATAATACCCACACGTGTATAATCACTATCGCTCCGCCATACACTCTCTATATCCTCTACTACACCTACCTACTACTATATACGTGAACGCGCGTGCTCTCGGTAAGTTTCCCTCCCGCGATACGATCTGATAATAGCCGAGACACGCGCACTGCTCTCTCTCTCCCTCTCTCTCGGGTTTCGCTCTCCGCGCGCAAATTAGGCTCGCGCGCACGCCGGCTTATACATGCGCGCCCGCGTACGGCAAACTTTGCACTCGCGTGTACGTATGCACGGATGTGTAGTAGTAGTAGTAGTAGTAGTAGTGGTAGTAGTATTCTCGGAAAAGCTGCTGCCGGGGCTGATCCTCCCGGCCGTAATGATCCGGCGCCGTGGAAATTCGCGGGTGGGCTTTGGCTACCACCCGAGTAATAGAATAGAGTTTAGCTTCGCTGCTGCTGGACGGTGTGATTATGATTTGATTAATCGCGTGGCTGTGTATATATATATATATAATAACGGAGGAGCTTTGAGAATCGCGTTTTGTCGCGTGCGAGCGTGTGTAGTATTCTACGATGTGTGTATACGTTTGCGAGGGTCTTTTGTGCGGGATTTTGGGGATACAATGATGCAGTTGTAAGAGTCACGCTCGCGAGAAGAAGAAAATGAATGAGGGGCTCAGGTGAGGCGACAGGTTTTGTATGTCTTTTGGACATGTGTAGGACTTCGTGAAGTTGATGTTGTTTGTTTTTTAAATATATGAGTGCGTAGAGTTTTGTTTTTAAATACATGATGCTTTTTGGGAAATTTTAGCTATAGAATGAATTGATCTATTGCATCATTCTCTCCTATTGATACGCACCATTATTTTAATGAATATGTAAATTAACCCACTTCATTCATGTTGAAGTAGATAATGCAGTATCACAGCCGTATTGATGAAAATGAATGCGTCACTTGTTATATCGAGATAATTATAACGATTTACTAATATTTAGAATATAAAAAGTATGTATACAATAGCAATTATACGCTTTACTGCATGTTGCAAATGCATCGATCAAATGTAAAAGAACGAAACCACTAACAATTTATACATTAATTTACCACATAATCCATTATCACAAATTCTGTAAATTAAGTAAAAAAAATAGGGTAAATTAATTTTGAATGAACGGCGGCCATCCCCATTACCAATATGAAAAAAACGGGTGATATTTCATTCCATTCCTTTCCTCTTCTCCTCCGAAAACGCAATAAAGTTAACGATATACGCCGCTATATACCAGCCCGTATATATATGTGTATACAGCCCTTACGTGATACCCCCATTCGTTAAAATATTTAATACTTTCAACATTATGATTTATGTAACCGCGCGCATTTAATAAGCCTCGAGCGCCGTCGTTATTTAACGTTATTGGCTGATTAATGCGCGCGTGGCGTGTCTTCCGGTAATACTATTTCGTACATACATACACACATACAGACACACACACGCGCCTACACGTGAAAGTTTCCTCGACGACTCTTAGCGCCAGCGCGTTGCCGGCTAATTGAGGTGATACCTTTTATGCACGCGCGCGTGCGCTGTATTCTCTCTCTCTCTCTCTCTTTCTCTCCCTCTCTTTCCCTACCCCTCCTCTTCTCTCTCGGTGTGATTTCTCGCCTCCCCGGGTTATTAGACCTCATTAGCAATTGGGTTACATTTGTTTCTCTGAATTACACCGTCGCGCAGGCTATAACGCGCTGAATTCTCTTCGTGTTAGGCGACGTCTGTGTGTGTGTGTCCTCTCTCTCTCTTTCTCTCTCGTGCAAGCTCGCTTCCTCGGCGATGTTATTTTTAAAGACCTTGTAAAACACTCGGCGGCACGGGAAAGAAGAAATTCGGGATTAAAAGCCGAGCGCAATTACCCCCCCCCCCCCCCCCACTTCGTGAACTAATTGTACGTTATTGTTTTAATGCGAGCGAGAGAATGCATTAGCGATGGCATGTTTTTTTTTGCGACGCGAGCCACCACCGCACACTCCGTTGTGTTCGCTGCGCGGATAAATTCCCGGGTATTAATGCTCCCTGGATTACTTAATTCACCGTTGTCGTGCCGCCGGTAGCAGCGGTGAGAGTTGCGCCTAGCGCGCGCGTAGCTGCTGCAAGTTTTTAACTATCTTAGCCAACTTTGTTTTCATCTTTGCTGGGCAGGGGAGAGAGGGAAGGACAATTTGCATGCTAATGCGATAACTTAATTAATTGTTTAGAGTATTCGGTGCGCTCTATGAGTGGCGAATATAATTCAGCCGCGTCGTAATTTCCCGGGAATTACAGTCATTTCTTCAGAGGTAAGGCGGAAGATATATCTCGTTGTGACTGATCGCGTTAATGTTTCTTGTAATTGGATGTAATTCGAAGGGAGATGACGAACAAAAATGATATTTCCACGTAATAATGGTAATAAATGGGTTTTAACAAGTTATTGTTACTACTGCAACAAAATTTCACAAATCAATAAGCAGTTTAACAAAAACGTTCCTTTCTCCATAAAAGAATTAAATTTAAATTCAGTTCTTTCCAAATTTATATCAAAGTTCAAGATAAACAATGTCCGTTTTTCCTTCTTTTATTCCAGAACAAAGAATACAGACATTCGCGCTGCTATACAAAACCACAAAATTCCAGCACTTTTACCAACAACCACGAAAACCTTGAAAGAAGCAAGCAAAAAAAAAAGAATTGGAGAAATCCTACATCGCACGTTTCCAGAAAAATCCATCTCCGTCCAGTAACAGCAGCAGCGACTGCACGCGCTCATGCATGCACACAGCTCTTTTGCGTCACCTCTTACCATACAGCCGTGAACTTCCACGCGGCTGTTTTCCGCTACCCGTCGCGAAGATTGAATCCATTCAAACATCTCTTGCCTCGTCCCGCAAACAATCTTCCCCGTGGCTTCAGTCGCTGCCGCTATGTAGCCAGCAAAATTTCTCTCGTATGCGAGAAGATGCAACTCTCTCGGCGCGCGCGCGCCTCTCAAAAACTCAATTTCGCATTGGTACATATATACACAGAGAAACGCTGCCGCGTAGCAAATAAACATACACGTGCCGTTGCAAAGGTGTCTATCCTGGGGCAAACATAAGGCCACGAGGGATATATCGCCTGTTTGGAATGCAGCGGCAGTAGCTGCTGCAGTTGTGGAGGCTGCTGCTGCTGCTGCTGCGCCTGTACTATACTACCGCTATACTGCGTCGTCCCCTTTCGCCGAGAGGTGTCTGCACGCGCCTCAATGTTATGTCGTGTCACGACGCTAATTATTGTAGCACGTGCTTGTATGCGTATAGTGCTGCGTGTGTGTGCGTGTATATGTATTTAGAGTGTGCAGTGGGAGGCGCAAGGGTTGAGGGTAAGCTACTACAGCGGAAGGTTTTCGAACGGACGCTACATATATATATATAGTATAGCGGCGTTTTGTTTTATGGCCCTGCTGGGATGATGTTCGGGAACAGCCAAGTGCATACACGTGGGTCGTCATCGGCCGGTTCGGTGTATACAGTTCGGTAGTTGGCGACTGATGATTTTTCGTGTCGTTCATATGTTGGAAGAGTGGGAGAGAGTAATATATGCTTTCTATATTAAACATATTTAGTTCCATTTCATTCAGAGTGATGTATTAGAGCTTTCAATTTGGACGTTCACTGTATAAATTTGTATGCAGTGACAGTGTACATATTTGGTTTTAAAATGTCACGTGAAATTCAAGTATTTTACAAAGAATATTGAGTAGATTTAATATTTTTTATCGAAATTATGTTTCCAATAAAATATATTTTGTCAAAAAAATTATCGAAAAATTTTTATTTTATAAAAATAAAATTGCGGTTGTTTTTAGTTGTAACTTTATACATAAAAATAAATATTGCTTGTATTTCATTTATCGTTATTTCATATATATAACAGCACTAATCAAAAATGAATGTTTGTATTCGCACACTTTGTAAAACGGGTATTTCAATTAAACACGGTAGTTATAAAATACATATTGCTAATTTTATACCAGGAATATTGCCTATAAAAATGTCATCAACCTGGTTTCAAATATTTTGAAATATTTTGTTCGACCTCATACACTCGTTTATTTGTCGCTCTCATATGTGATGCTCATATTTTAGAAAATAAGTCAATTGACTGCCGATCCCATACTATCACTATATTATACACTATAGTCCATTGGCCGGGTATACGCGCGTTATTTCAGCTAAAAAGCTTTATATTCCCCTGCCGTTGCGCATCGGCTCTATAACGTAACGCTGCGCACACAAGCTTATAAACACGTCGTGCATGTTACGGCCTCGTGTCGCAAAACAAACTCCCTGACGTGCTGCTGCTGCTGCTGCCGTTGCCACTGCTGCTGCAATGTCGACGCATCAGCTTCTCTCTGCTCAACCTTCACCGCTCGCTCCATCAACAGTCTCTCAACTCACACTCATAGACGCGTATACATACCCTTCACCGCAAAATTCTTCCTCCTCCTCCGCCTCTTGCTTCTATGCTCTTGCCCTATACGCCCTTTCTCTCTCTCTCTCTCTCCCTTCATCCACACACACGACACGCGCGCGTGCACTTCACTCGCAACACGCGTCTCTCGTGTAGTCAGTCCCTCTCTCTATATCCCTCCGCGCGTTCCGGGGACTCGTCTCTACAGCACCGCACCGCCGCCACCGCTAATTGATTGGCACGTCGTCTAGAGAGAGAGACACGCACTCACACATACACGACGACGACGACGACGACGACGACGATAGAAGCGGCGGTGGCTGCGGTACGCGTATACATATTTAGCATGCCCAATGATTGGTCCGCCGGCTTATTACCATTGAAATAGGTTCACGCAGCGTGCGCTTCCCTTACGGCTCGGCGGCCTCCCAGCCAATAATGACGCTCCGCTGCTTCTGACGCGGTCGCTCGCTCGCTCTCTCTCTCTCTCTCTCCGATCGAACGTCGTCGGTGGTGCGTACCACCGATGCTACCGTGATGCTGCTTTTTTATCTCTCTCTCAGGTTCTTTTTTCATCCGCGTGAGAGGGAGAGAGAGAGAGAGACTCGCCGAGATGGGGCGGAATATGGATAAACGAGAGAGGGACGATGGGTGTTTTGCATACACTGCCATATGCGGCATTCTCCGCTGATGCTGCTGCTGATGTTCGGAAAAATATTTTCGTAGCGAATGTTTGCCGTGCCATGCCGCAGCGGTTGGGCTCTTTAATACGATGCGGCTGGGCGCGAAATGCGCGCATGAGGTGAATTATTTGATGGAATTTTGGTCTGTCTGCTGTGTACAATGAAATAAATCGTCGGTACCGCTGCTGTACGAGCTGTGTGTGTCTGTTTTTTTTTCGTTTTTGAGAATTAAAGAGAAAGGTATTTCGATGAGGCAGCGAGTGGAAAAATTATAATATTTTTTGTGGTGGTCGTGTGGTAAAGAGTATTTTTTTCTTTTGATTTTTCGCGGTATGTGGTTGGATTGTTGCGTTTGTCAGTCGTTTAAATTTGATGGGGTTCTACTTTTAATGAGTGATTCGAAAGCTTTGCAGTACGTTTTATCTATAAATAGGTAGAAATAAGATGGTGTGTATAGAATAAATAAGCTATAATAAATAAGATAAACTACAGATGTACGCACATCAAATCAAAGTAATAATTAAATCAATCTATCATTGAATGGAACCTTTTATTTCACGTGATTTTTAATATAAAAAAATCATCATATATATTACGCGTTTCCTTTTATAATAACAGAAATATATTAGCACTCGACGCGATACTTCTATTTATAGGCTCGAACAAAAGCTATCGAATGCGAAGAAAAGAGCACTCCTCGTATCCTCTCTCACATTCGCGTGCATCCTTTAATCTTGTATATTTTACTAGCCCCCACGCGCGTTTAGACGCTCTCCTCGCATACACGACGCACGTGTGTATAAGCATACATATACCTAACACACATGAGATATGTAGTATATATATAAGCTCGTATACGTCTGCTGCGAGAGTCATGAAAAGGTAATCCAACTTTTCATCTAAAAAGTATGTAAATGAAAAATGCACGTCTTCGAGGAAACATAATGCGCGCACGCGCGCGTTGGGCTCTGCTGCGCGCTATATATTTTTACGGCGCCCGCGCGCGTCGGTCGTTACGAAACTTTCGAAATGAAACTCCGAGGGTTGGGTGGGTAAGTCGTTACGTAATTTCGCCTATCAAAAAAAAAAGAGAAGAAGAGAGAGGGAGAGAAAACGCGCGGGATTCCGTGAATTCGCTTCCCTCTTTTTTAAGGAGGCAAATTGGCCGTTTCTCCCTTCCTCCCGTCAGCTTTTTTTACGTTTATGTAAAAGGCTGAGAGGAGGATGGGCAACGCCGTAAAAGGGCGCGACAGGTGCGACAAGGCGATGTTTGATAGATTGTTAGCGGTTGTTAGTTTCCTATGGAGCAGTCGGTGGACGCTTTTAGAGAAACTTTTTTTTTTATTGTACGCTCGGTAATGCAGCAAATGTTCGTGGGGATTACGCTCGGTGAAATGATTCTTATCGTGACTGGAATATAGCATTTTCATTGTATTAGGAGCTTTTACTGACTAGAGCGAATTGATGGCCAAGAGAGATAGAGAGAGAGAGTAAAAATATCGAGCTCTCTCGTGCTTTATGAATAACACGATTCATCTTTAATACTATCACATAATTCGTACCTAATATAACGTTGCTTTATTATCCTTGGGAATAAAAACCAAACATCCCTATCCATTTTTTATCTCCACACCAAGCCTCCCCAACCCAGACCGAGAAAAAGCTCATTCGAGCGAATGATTCCTCTCTTATTCGCATCAAATACAATTTCGTCTGGATCCTACCGAGAGAAATCTACTCCGCGCAAACATACACCAGCAGCCACAGTTCATTGCTTGATAAAGTTATATACTTCACCCTCGAATTACATTTCCTCCACCGGCGAATTCTCGTCCCTTATTAACTGCCTGCCCTCATCGGGATAATTCATCGATAAGTAAAACCCTTTACGGGCGAATGGCTTAGAAAACCGGCGTCAGGAGGAGTAGGAGTAGGAGGAAGAAGAAGAAGAAGAAGTAAAAAGACGCGCGGCCGAGTGGCTAGATTGGCTTCCTTACGGGAGCCGGAGGATGGGAAGCAATCGAGATCTCCGGGCATGTCTAACGAGGAAACTTTGCGCGCTTGTACGAGCGTTCGCGGGGTTTTCCGACCTGCCGATTCGTAGTGATTATTTATGCCGAAGTTCGTCAGTTGATGGTTGATGTTGATTCCCTGTATGTAATGCGGTTTCTGTATTGGAATTCAACTAAATTGCGACGAATGAGCTGCAACACTTGTTTGGACAAAATTCTCGTTGCATCAAATGAAAAGTATAACTCTGTCAATACGTAAATGCAATATTTTTTCAAATTAAAAGTGCAGCAGCATCAGTAAGAAGACTAGCGATGAAAATTTCGTACTTCGTGATGGACGAGACGTGAGCAGCAGCGTAACTTTTGGCGGCCGCAGGATATATATATCGTCGCACGGTGCGACCAGCGGGAAGGAAAATTGTGTTTCAAGGGGGGACAAATTGCGCGCGTGCACGTGGGTCTTTGCGGTAAGCGTCCGTATGTAGATGTACACTTACTTGCTGTGACCGACATTTCGTTTATTCCAAACCGTGCAAAGTGATTTATGGTTAATAAAATACAGAAGGTCGTCAGTCGATGGCACCTGACAATTTTTTAAATCCAATTTTTTAGAATTACAATCAGTATGAAATGATATAATGCAGAAAATTACTTGCGCTTCAGAGTAATCCTTGGATAATGTTGATTAATCGGATTCGAAATATTTTGTTTTCGACCGCATACATGTTTTTACGGGATACATTTGAATAAATAGATTATAATATAAGTACAATTAATTAATTATTCGAAGATTTTCAAATAATTTTATTTTTTTTGTGTTTCAGGTAAGTGTCATGAAGCAAAGTTCAGCCTATTTCGAACTATTCTAGTATACGTAAGTATAAAATGACGTTACAATGCTGACGTATTACGTATAAATACCGTTTACACAAATATAACTTGTACAAAGTTGTTCAATTTAATATCAATGATTGACGTACACTGTATGATAATATTATACCAGCTCCGAATCAAGACCTACTGAAGCATGTCTAAATTGGTACTGAAGTTGGTAATAATTGAATACGTCGCCAAAATTTCCAAGAATATATTCATCGCCAAGATTTTAAATAAAACGCTACTAAATGCCACGCGCTGCATAATCCCGATATTTTTGTCGCATACTGAAATTGTACCTGGATCGATAATAAAAGTTAAAGCAGAATAAGAATTGTATAGAGTACCTACTGACTTTAAGTCATCGTTGTGCGACTATTTTTAAAACAGTTACAGCTTCGAAACTTTCATATTTCTGCTATATTATAAAATGTTACTTGTAACTATAAAATCCGTCTGTATCTAAGAGTTATAACATTTTTGACACGCCATCTCGTGATTCATGCATCACCAAATACAAAAGCAATCAATTCTTTTACAATTCTATCCTAACATCACCTCTTTACCTATAATCCATTCTCCTCCTCCTCCTTCAACTTTTAGTTCATACCGATACGCATCCCCGTGTCATTGTCACGGTTCGCGGTCTTGCAAAAACGACTAGAACGCGCGCAGAGGGCGTTTTAATAATTACTAGCGGTAAATTAGCCGATAATAGCCTACTGCCGTGCGCGTGTTCTGTACGCTTCGACTGTAAAAGTCGAGCGCAGTTTGAAATTGCCTCGATGCTCTTCCCCTCTCCTCCCACAGATGAATATTACAGTGCGCGCTTGGCGCGCATTTTAGCCTGCTCCAATGGACCGAGTAATGACTTCGGGGCTGGGAGCGTGTCAATGGCGAAAAGTCATTACGTAGCCTATTATAAACATAATAATGAGCGAAGATGCGCGCCTACTCCCCGTGCAGCTGTTACTGCACTCGTTTTTATATAACTCGCGAGCGGAGTATAAATGCAAACGCGTGCTGCTCTCTTTTGCTGCCTCGATTATTATGTATGTCGATTGCAAGCGAGTGCGTGTGAGTCAATGGTCATGCTCGGATTGAAATTTAACACGCATGGAATATGTATGGCATAATTTTACAAAAAGTCATTGTGTGAGTGCATACTTTGTTTTCGAGATTTGCATAAATTAGTTTTGTTTTGTTCAATTATTGCTAATGTTTTGGCAGGAGATTAATTTTGAGCTGGAGCTAGAAAAAGGTTTCTCAATTTTGATTTGAAACTATAAAGAAATTATAATAAATTTAAACTGTAATACGCGAACTAAGGGGACGTTTAGTCTACAGGAAAGTCAAATCTAGCCAAAGAGGCGTATACTTCTTGGATGAAAGAGATTTCGATGTGTGTTTTAACAACGAATTTCGCAATAAAATCTACCAAAAAGAAGCTTTTTCTGCCATCTACAACAAATGTTTTTAGAATGTAGATGTGACGCCTCTACCTTTATAATGCTCGACGACTAATATTGCTCTCAAGCAAAGTCCTGAATAAGACATACATAGATCCGCCTAATCCCAGCTTAAATAAACCATTCCAATATAGACTCTTCCGCTCGCAGCTCTCGCAAGCTGCAGCCCAGCCATCTTCTCTTCCCCTCTCCACTTCATTCACTTAGTCAGTTGCCACTTCAGGCCTCTGCCACTTTCTCACCAGGGCAATGCCACTATATATACCTTCATCCCCACGCGCGCGCGCGCGCTCACGGCAATTATTTATCATTACACCTCCCGGGCGTCGCCAGCAGCAACGTAATGCCGGCAAAAATCCTCCTTTATTGCCCTCGGGGCGTGATTTAAGTCCTTGATTAAAAAACGATAAAATTTTTCTCCCCTCCTCTTCCCCCACCCACTCGCCCTCTGGGCCATTAAACTGTTAATACTATCTCTACCTCTCTTGCTCACCAGTCCTCCGCCCCCCCTCCCCTTTTGCCCTGTTCGCTTTCTGTCTCTCTCTTTATTCGGGCCGAAGAGGGTCGTTAATAATTTTACGGCTCGCGTTCGCGGTGACGGCGATCGACTCTGAACGCGCTCGCGCGCGCTCGTGTGTATATACACACGCGAGGACGAAAGTTTTGCTATACGATCCACGCTTGCTGTCTTTATGGGTGTTAGCCTTGAATGCGGAAAGTTCGTGTCGAGCGTGGAGAATAGTTGTGGTCGACGATGGCAGCTATAGGTCGTTTTCCTTGATCGATCGGTGGCTGCTCTGCGAAGGTGATTTATCCCTACGTAAGGCGATTGGTTTTCGGTTTTTCTCCAGGAGGGTGCTCAGTGGATCGGGGCGTAGCGGTTATTAAGGTGCGGGGTAAATACCGAAGAGCAATCAAGTATATTGATGGTGGAATGAATGTAAGACGGTATAGCAATGATTGAGGGTGGCTGATATAATTGATAAGGGCTGCTGAACTCGATCAAAGATGTGTGCAAGTTTTTTAAATGTGGTTATCGTATTGTGAACAGTGTATGAAAACTCTTTTCACCTTTTGTTTATGAAATATAAAATATACGTTACATGAAATAACTTTTAATAACTTATATTCATTGATTTTTAGAATAATTGAGTCACATCAGTTCATCCATTTCCCTAGGAATATTTCCAAGAAATTTTTACTTAAACAAAAAACATAGAAGAAAACACAAATAAAACTTTCCGATGAAAAACGCCAATAAACAAACTATCTGTATCCATCCTCTTGTGCCACCGATGGTACGGGTATTTTCAAATCCCCTCGCAAAGCGGCATTAACCATCAAGCTTTTCTCTCCTCCTTCTCTTTCTCCTGCCTCTTCTCACTCTCTCATTGCACACACACGCACACATGATCGCTGAAAAAGCTGCACTGCACGAAGAGAGGCGGTATAACACGTAGTATGTGTATGTGTGTGCGTGACTAAACGGCCTCGTCAACGGCGAGGCAAACACTAACGGGGAAGTTTTACGGGAACCTCCCCACCTTCGACGCTGGAAGTGAATTCGTGGACCGATAGCGCGTATATATACGCGAGAGGTGAGTACGCCTTTTTACGAGGCAGAAATATCGCGCGCGTGCGCGAGCTCGACTCGTGAACAAGGTACATTATAGATACGCGCCGAGTACGACGACGACGACGACGACGGAAGGCTTTGCGATCTCAGCGGAATCTTCTCTCTCGTGCGCGCACATAGTTTGCGCGAACGCGAGAGAAAGTCGATGTGTATATGGCTGGGTCTGTATATAGGCACGAACGTGTGTGGGAGTGTTTTATATATAAGGTAGATGGGCTCTCTATATATATGGACGACTGAGCGCAGCGTCTGTATGTCGGTGTTTTTTTCCTTGTTAATTATGAAAATAGAATAGGAATTTATGGTTATATGATTCTACTATATGGAGGTTTGTTTTGGTTTTTGAGACGGCATGTACTGCGATTAATTATTACAATCGTAAAAGTTATTCGTTTGGATGTCTCGTATACTAACGTTAGTTATTGAGATTTAAAGTATTCATGGTTTATAATTATTGTAGCTTTTGATATGCGCTACCAAATATTCTGATAAAACGATTTAATGGATGTTAAATGTACATTTTATACGAACATCCGAGTTTATTTTTCATTACTTTCGGAAGTAAATTTACAATATTCATATATAGTTCCATGAATTTCCATAAATCAAAAATAATTTTAAGTATACATTCTTTACATTTAATATCACGATATAACAGTATAACACTGCTATATGTTTACTCATTTTAAAATTATAATTAAATTTCCATGCATGCCTACTTAATCGGATAAATACGAAAAATCTACGTTAATCCAGCTCGATATTTTCGCAATTGTCTCGGCAGCATCGGTCGGTCAGCACAACGAGCAACAGCAACAGCAGCAGCAGCAGATCTCATTAAAATCTCCCTAAATCAGCAGGAAAAAAAATATACCAACACCAGTGCCCTTATCGGATCGCAAGCGCCTGCGCACACATACGCGCGTTCGCTTTAATAACAGTCGTAATAATTTTTCCCAAACAGTTACCCTACCACGGACGCGCATGCGCGTACTTCGCGTGCACACATCGCTGCGCTCGCCAAGTGGTTCCTCGTAAAGTGTACACGCGCACACCAACAAATGCACGTATACACGGATAGGGACACGCGGGGCTTGTTTAAGAGCCACTTGACCGACTAACTACACGTGCCGCCACCGCCGACGTCGTCGATGTTCGTTGCGTAATCTTCGCGGAGGGAAGTCGCAATTTCCGATGGCCGACGAGGAAGATAGTAGAGAAAGAGGAAGGAGAAGGGGACGAGGGGGAGGGCTTTTACAGGGTCCTTTTATCAGGACGATAGATAGAGCGATGGTATCCCGCCTTTTCGCCGTTGACCGAGCTGCGCGCGTGCGCGCACTTTAACAGTGATAATAAAGGGGCCTTTAACGTTTTTGTTGATATTGCGATACTTACGATCGCGAGTTTCTCCGGACGTGGCTGCTCCGTGTTGTTTTCCTCGTCCCCCTCCTTTCTCTTTTCCCCGCTGTCGACTGGGCTTCTTTTTGCGATAATATACGCGCTGCGGCGTAAAAATTGTAACGACCACGGACCGTACGCTAGCTCGCTGCGGAGCCCGCGCCGCTACTATACCCGTAAAGTATCGCTACCGGCGGTAATTAAATCTCTCTCCTTCTGTAATTGATTCTTTTCATCAACGCCAGCGGCTCGTGAGTGCGCGTTTTATGATTTTTGCATTGTAAAGGAATTTATACGCCGGATGAAGTTGATGACTCGTCCCGAGTGTTTGCTAATGCTTATACTTAATGCAGCGAGGGGACGAGAAAACATGAGAAATAAGTTGTTAATCAGATGAGATATTTTATTCGCCCAATTTACGCATTAAGAAAATATCTTATCTCGCGCGGCACACTCTAAAATACTTATACCAAGCGTACACTCAAATGGCTTTCTCTCTCTCTCTTTCTCTCGCGGGAAGGTATTTTTTTAAATTTACCACATCGCGCGTCGACGTTTCAGGTGAACGAATGTCCCGCATTCAGCCGCGCTCTCTCTCTTTTACATCATCTCTCCGCGCACGGGTGCAGAGAAGATGTATGAAAACTCCCTCTTTCCATCCGAAAAGCCGTATTTCAGCTGAAAACTTCGGCGGCAACAGCGCGCGATTACGGACGGGAGGGAGGACGAGAAAGATCGTGTCGCCCTTCCAACCTAGATATTTACCTCCGGGGTGAGGAAAAAGTGAGTGCGCTTGCGGAAGTTGAGTGCGCTCTCAATTAATAGCGAGTGGCAGTACCGCGTACAGAATTAGTCTAAAATATGCGCGTGTACGAGTGCACTTGCGGTACTGCTGGAAAATTCACGTATACGCGGAGGAAAAACTCGGTAGGAACGTCTTCGCTCGATTTGCCGAAGAGGAAGAAGATGAGAGGAGAAGAGGAGAGGAGACTAGATCGACGATTACTTCCGCGAGACTGCCTGCAATAAGAGCATTCTTTCAATTTAAGGAATGTAATACCGCCTTTAAGCACGTTTGCGGTATAAAGCGCGCGTTTCTTCTTTTCCACCCGCTACTCTCTCTCTCTCTCACTCTCTCTCCCTTTAGCTCGCGAAATCTCATTCTTTCGGAGCCGCGCGCGCCGTTCCTTTGCGCGCGAGCTAGCACTCAATGAATATATCCGAATGAAATCCGGCGACGGTGGCAGCGTATAGTGTGTGCGCGCGCGCCTTTGGCCCGCGTGACGGGGTATTATCGTTTCAATGAAAAACGGTGACGTGGGAAGTGGGAGGAGGGATTTAGGTCGCGAGGAGGGCGTGAGATTTTTTTCCGGAGAACGCGGGTGTGGAAGATGAGGGCGGGACGGATTTATCGAGAGGTTTGAGTTATGAGAATTCTAGTTTCCGGAGTGCTGGTACAGAGAGCTTGATTTTTCCGGAGAGCCGTCATTGGCTCGAGCGTTAACGATCTGTCGTTGGTTTTTAGCGGCCATTTGTTACGCGTTTTACTTTTCCATTGTCGGTTGTTTGAATTTTGGGTTTGTGTTATGCCGTTAAAGCTGCAATTTTCCGGATACTAGTTTTCACGACCGTGTAATCCCGCGATGCTAAAATGTGAGAGCGTCATAATTTTTTACATTTGTTTCCGGAAAAATTCGAATTGTTACGATCTTGGAAATTATTGTTTATTTGGGGTAATTCGTAAAATGATGTATCTACATATTTGTCTTATTTTTCAATATCCAGATTTTATTTTCAATTTACTAAAATTTCTTGCAGATGTAAAACGTAAACGTACGCTACAAAAGTATACGAGCTCATTGCAAAATATATAAAAGGAAACCATACTTTCCTGTAACTTACGTATTTTAAGACTCTGTAAATGATTTTGCATGGAATAAAAGTCTTCCAATTTTATACCAAAAAATATTTTGAACAGATAAAAGAAATAGTTATTATGAAAATCAGAATTTTTCTCATTGTCTGTGCACACGCCAGAAAAGAAAATATTCATGAATCGTAAGAGAATATCGAAATAAAGTTCGCTGAAAATTAAAAAAGAGAAAAGAAATGGGGACATCGAATAATACCAGTTTCACCTTCTCCGTGATATTCATGTTGCCAGTCTCTGAACGAGAATACGAATCATGGGGAACTCATTTTAGCTTTGAATTCTACTTGGGCTATATATATATTTTTTTTTTTTAGTTATTCAGATGAAATTTTTTCCATTTTTACCACACTACCGAAACGCTGCTAAAGATGAAAGAGATTACGTTTAATGAAAACTTTGAAATAAATCTCCATTCAGAGGAGAACAGAATAATTGCGCATTGAATGGTAGGGAGGTCACAATCGTTATAATATCTGAAAAGTATATTTAGACTTTTCTAGAAGTTTATTCAAGTATATCTAGGTTTTTTCCTCGTTAAAGAAGGATATATGAAAGCATTCAAAGAGTTTATAAGTTTAATCTTTGTAAAAATACAATATACTTATATAAATAAACAATTTTATTTCTTTGTAGACTCGATTATTGTCGTAACAAGTTTAGGAGAACTGGAAGACTTGCATTTGTATATTATATAACATTAATCATGTAATAACATTCTTCTCCCATACACCTTATCATCGGTAATATTCCACTGTACAATGACACCCAAAACATAAAAGTAAAACAAACATACTCTCCGGAATCGCATTACATGCCTACAAAAGATCCTTTTAGTCCGGTCGGTAAAGCAGCAGCACGAGCAGAGCACTCACGTCCAGCGACAGCAGCAGCACTTCCTAAAATCCCGGGGTCAGCCAAGCGACGTTATATCTATCCCCGCCCTACATAGCCCTATCCCTCCGTCCTCGTCCGCGCAATTCGCTCTGTATCTCCCCCTCCCTCCCCCCTCTATATTCCCTCTCACTCGGGGACAGATTTAATTATCGGCGCGCGTCCATTACGCCAACGCTATGCTAGCCAGCAGCAGCAGTAGCAGCAGCACAAAATGACGCTCTCCCGCCATAATTAATAATTCGGCGGGGCCGCGCATATATACCCGGTGGATGGGGTGGAAAACGTCGAGTCGCTGCTTAATGAATGAGACGGGAAGAGAGAGAGAGAGAGAGAGAACGGCGGAGAGTCGGGATAATTAAGCGGTACGCGCAAGCGGCCTGCATGTCGATAAATCGGCAAAATTTCGCGCCGCGATAGCGATTCAACGTAGAGAATTGCGCGAGCGCGCGCCCGTTTGGCTCAATTGACCCAAAAGTTTGCCGACTGCCTGAGCGTGTCTGCGTATCGGATTTATATTAGGCAAAACGATTTTACATATGATAATTCAATTACGCTCCTTTGGTTTGAAAGCTGCAGTGAAACGTCATTGTCGTCGCCGCCACGATTACGTTGCAGGAGTCTGCGTGTGCGTGTAATGGAGCGATAAGTGTGGCTGAGCGTGCATATGGCTTGTGGATGGAATTGTTGCTGCTGCTTCTGTTATACAAAGTGTCGCAGAACTCGGTAGAGGTTTTTAATACAAGAATGAATATGCTTGTGAAAGTGCCAGGGAATGCATGTGTGAGAATAACTATTCAAAGCGCTGATCATTCTATATGTCAGTTTATTTCATTCTGCTACTTTCGTTTGTGTATATATTTCGCTCATTTAGTTATTTCAGAGTAAATCGCAAACGCACTATTGAACCGATTAATAATTTATTTAATTTCTACATAATTTCAGTATATTGATTGGTTTTAATTCTCTTCGTACTTCATTAGAATGGTAAATAATTATAACTATTTCGTTGTCATTTATATTTGTTGATATTCTAAAATGAGAGAAATAATATTGTTAAGCTTTCCGGACATTGCCTGTAATGATTACATTTATGCGATAATCATGAATGTTTTTAATTGACTACATTATTTTTTAATTAAAGATTTGTTCTAAATGATAGTTGATGTAAAAGGCCAGTTTTAATTTGCAGACGTATCTTCTCTCTATACCAATTAATCCGAAATATTGCATCCATGAAAATTAAATAATCAGTTTTTCAATAACGTACAACATCGTTATGAAAACAATAATGGCTTTTTTTAAATAAATTATTTTGATTGAATGTAATTTACAATAATCAAATATAACAATATTCAAGTATAAATTGGAAAGATAATTGTTTACATACGATTATTCAATTTTCGGATATGTATGTAAGTCAGGATAAAAGAATATAAAAAAATTTTTTTTTCAATTTACAACATGGAAGCTTGGTATGTAAAGCAATGAAATTCACTTGACACTATTTGTTTCATTCTGGAGCAGGTAGTTGCTTTTTAAGGCTATATAGCTCATTGTGTAGATAGAGTTGACCATTGTAGTTAGAAGCTTAAGTGCTAGTAATAAACCCAATAGCTATTTTGTCACTGCTCGCAGCTTACTAGCCCGGCACACTCATATTTATGGAAGCATGCTTAACAATTTCTAAGCCTGTATATAAAAATATATCTATCGCTTATCGTAAAGCGGCGTTCGAGTCGGGCTGCTTAAGTATTGTAATTACGAGATTTAAGTATTGGGCGTTTAACTCATTAGCAGTCGTTACATTGACTTTCTAATACGTGTAGGGTTACATTGGACTATACTATACTTTAAAAATCCACCTGCCCTCTTTCCGAAGATAAGTATTTTAGTACCCACAATTACCAGTAACTGGTATTGACAAAGTTGTTTCGTATAATTACTGTATATACGAGCACTGTGGCGAACTTGTTACTGTAATATCGTCATTAGTCAAGCTTGACCACTTGCGTTTAGGACACTCGTATCAGTCAGAAGATTCGAAGGGATGAAAGGGGGATTTTGGAAACCTCATTATAGCTTACTTAGCTTTGAATCCTTCAGTCATACAATTTTTAACATGTTGCATTAGTACAAAAAGAAAGCCCTTAAAGTTCTGTTTTAAACAGATAGTATACCATACATTATATAGTTTACTACTTAACTGAAACCTTAACATTCTACAATACTGCAGCTATCGTAGTACATATATAATCAAGTTCTTTCATTACATTAATCCGTGCAGATGCTTAACGATTAGGTAGTATTACATTGAAACGAAACATAAGTAATGCAATTAAATAAAACTTCTTCGTCACCACAACGCCTTTATTCGAATTACTTTCACCATGGCGATAAGTACGTTCCTTAAGCCCTTCTCCTATCTCCTCTAGCGCGCCTGATAACGCCAAACCATCGTTCCCTTGTGAATGAAGCAGCGCACTCCTCGCTCAATTAACGTCTCTCACTCGCGCGACGGCCATTGAGGCCTTGATAAACAATACCTCGCATTTGCCTCTGCGCTCATTGTAGGGTTTCGGAGAGCCTCGCGCGCGAAATACGCTCCCCCGGCAAAGTCATGCGAATCTCCCTACCTTACTGTTCCGTCTGTCTGTCTGCCTGCCAGCCAGTCTATTTCCTTGCAAGCTCGTGCAAGTGGTATTCGTCTTATTTTCTCGCCTCGTGGCGACGGTATAACTTGTTTGGGGATTTTCCGTACTACGCGTCTTCTTATAGGATTTTAAGAGGACACTCTGATGTGTCTTGCAATATAAAGGCGGATGAGTGTTTTGTTGGCTGGTGTTACTTGAATTCGCGATGATTCGGTATTGTTTCGTTGAAACCTAACTTACCTTGTTTCAAGTTCGAAGACAGTTGTTCTTCCTTCGCACAGGGTAATTCGGTGGTAGTCCTAGTACTTCGTCAACAGCCTTGTAACTTACAGTTTAGAAAATCCTTAGTACTGGATTTCAGTGATGCCATATAAAGGTGTTTTGTCTTTATTACTCTCACATAATATAACATTATTCGCATGAGAGTGAGAGAAACAAAACACCTCTATCTGACATCACTGCTGGATTTATACCCTAATTTTATCATTTTATGTTAAATATCAATAACTTTATCACCTAAAAAACTTTATATAAAAATAAATCTTTACATTTTCATTGTCTCGATTCGCTATTGATTTTCGCTACAATGCCAGTGTTGCCAGTCTGTCTCTCATCTGCATAATTAATTACATCGGCTCAAGTTACCGAATCTTCGTGAGTAGCGCGTGCTGTATATATGTATGTATGTAACCCAGGCGCGTGTATCTCCCCGGAGAGAATGGGTGAATGTCAGGACTCGCTGAGTAGGGTGTAATAGAAAAGCAATCCTATCCCTTCTAAGCCTATCACGCGGCAGATTATAATGCTGTGTTACCAGTCGCCTCCTTACACCCCGCGCACGCGATTAAATTAAGCGCGAGTTACTCGCGCTTGCGTTCGTGCTAGGCAATTGCGCGCGGTGACATTGGCTTACAGTGGCCCTGATGGTCGTCCCGGAAATTGCTTTTTTAATTTTACGGATTAGCTGGCGTATATTCATTATGGGTATGAAAATAACAAACATTGTAGTATAAATGTTTTTTTTATCAATATTAAAATAATATATATTGAGACATGTCGCATGACAATTATGGAAATAAAAATATTTCATCGTTTCTTTAACTTCTTCGTGAATACCTATACAACAATTCATATTTTACATTCTATATTTCGACCTAGTTTACACAATCTCGTTATCTTACAAACAATACAGCTATATTTTTTCTACCACAACTCGTTTCCAATTTTCATCGCCACACCTGCTAATGGGAAAATCCCCATTCATCGTCGAGTAGTCGGACAAATGTTTCATCCAACCAAGAACCACAGTAGCTGATTACACGCTCCAAGTGCACAATCCAGCCATACCGTTGAGGAAATCACGTCGGAATCGCGCTCACCGCTCCTCCTCCCTCCACAAATCGCCACGCGCATCCGAAGTATTCGCGGGCCTTCAAAGAAAGCTTTCGCTCCCTCGCACGCGCGTACCGCGTCATCACCGCACTGAAACCCCAACTGTGGATATATACAACTATAGTACTACTATTACTACCACCTCGGAATTCCTCGACAACGTAGCAACAACGCGCGCCCTACTTGTTGATTCCCCAGAGAGATTTTCCGGCACCCCAGTCCTCGTCGTCGTCCCTCGCTTCAGAATTATTACAACCGCGCGTCGAAGTTACCTTCGACACTATACCGACTATATACAAAACGTAGTCCGCACACGCGAAATTTCCCTATCTCCGGCTGCTGTCTCTCTCTCTCTCTCACTCTACCTCTGCTTTACTCTCGTTCTTTCCATGTCTCCCAGTATACCATTGTACGTGTGCGCGCGCGCAATTTCTCACTCTCTACGTTATGCACGCGCGCGCGGGCTCGCGAAATTCTCGTCGTCGACGCCGCATAATGCCATTAGGAACCGAGTAAATTATCTCTTTGTCGAGGTTTCCGTGATTGAGCAGTGTTTCTGCGCCTACACGCCCTATGTATGTATGTATGGGTGTGTGTGTGTGTGCCCGCGTTGCGCGGGACGACGATGCTGCGGAAAGGTCTTTGTGTCTATTTTGCGAACGGCAGTGTTGCCGACTGTTCCTTCGCTATCTCTCCTCTCCCTCGTTCTTCCTTTCGCGGCTGAATCTCGTTTTGCTGGGCGTAATAAGAAAGAGCAACGTTTGCCTGCTACGTGTAATTAGTCAGGACACGCGTCGTGTCGACAGGCAGTATTTTTCGACTTCTCTCTCTCTCTTCGTCTGTGATAATCGTTTTTGCGGCGCCAGTTGATACGTTTACGTATATTGTTGATGTTGATTAGAGAATTCGGCTTTAGCTTCATGAGATGTTATTTTATATCAATTTTCGAGCGAGTCTATATATAAAGGAGTATCGTATCAGCCGCGCAGGAAAACCAATTTACGTTACGTTAATTTTGGAAATTCGGAACGGCCAATTCAAAATTGGTGTAAGCGCGCTTGTGTGTGTGTTTGTGTATATATATATATGGAATTACAATGTATTTACGTTTCTTTTAAAACGAAATGAAATCGTATCCGGGTTTTTGGGTCAATTGAATACGGATTCGTATGCTCGGGTGTTTCGGAAATATGCTAATTTTGTTTTATTGAAAATTTACCGCTTCTATCTACCAGCGTTCTCAAATTTCCCATTTGAGCTTCGTTCCGTTCATTTTTAAATTGTATTGTTTGTCGAATTAACGTCATACGTACACGTTTTGCGCTTATAATCAAATATTTTAGTTTACATTGCGCACTTGATGAATTATCCGAAAATTTTACATGCATAATTGAAAATAAATTTATACGTAAACTTAAATATCTCATGATAAATCAATACCGAACACACGGTTCGAAGCTATACGAGCTTCTTTCTCTGACCTAAAAATGCATGTTTCAGCAAGCATAAAACGCGTCAATAAATAATCCTCACTACGCACGCAAAAGTGAGACATCGCGGGATATGCTGCGAGCTCCGTAAAAAAACAGCGAGAACGCGAGAGAAAAACCTTATACAGCTAGGATCGCAAAATCGCCGCGCGATATCGCCTATCGCGCACTTTGCAAGTATAGCCCCCATTTCTCCGAAGACGCGCCGGAAATATTTATCGCGACGTTCTATCGGTCGGTGAAACCGCGCCGCTTCTCCTTCAAAAAATAAAGAAAAAAGAGAAGTAAAAGAAGAAGAAGAAGACGAAGGAAGGCAGCGATCGGCCGTCGTTGTATTTCACTCGCGGCGGCGCTCTCCTCCTCGGATGCGCGCCTTTTCCTCGAGATTTATCGGCGGGGCGAGGCGGGCTTTAAAGCTTCCCCGCCGTTGCCGGGATTTTGATGAATTTTCAATTTTTTCGCCGAAGCCATTAATTTTTCCGTCTCGTTCTCTCTCTCTCTCTTACTCGCGCTTGTGTTGCCGCCTTTGAAACTTTCTTAATAGATCTGACGCGTATTCGCGTGTTGTGTTTGCACGCGCTTTTTTTTACTTTATGTATATACACTCAAGGCCGTTTGAATACAAGATTTTTCCACTTTTCTCTCGTATTTTTGCGCTTGATTAATACGATTACTTTGTGATTTATTCAGTAGCGCGTGCGCGCTGGGAATATTTAATTATCTCAGCTTCGCATGAGGGGGTAAGTGGCGCCAAAGTACCTTATATTTAAAATATATTTTATAGCGCCGAGGTGCTGAAGTTGAGATAAAGAAAAATTTTTCTTACTGGCCCTTTAAAGATTATATCATTCTTCGTATACTTATTTTCCCCGCATAAAAGAATTATTGTAAAAGGACTGAGTTTAACAATCAATGTTTTTTGTTTCTCTTCTCCTCGAATTACCTGCCTTCAAGTCTAGTCATCCGTTAGAGAGTGATTTACTTATGTATCAAGTCTAATTACTACTTATCTTAATTATTTTAATACTATTCGGAAGGAAAAGTTTCAACGGGAGGAGTTTAAAGTTTTCGCTACACGAGAGGCGTTCATTAATTATTCATATCTTGTTCTAACTGAATAAATAGTCATGTCGTTAACCCCTTTTTGCATTTAAATGGCGTCTGTAGCAGGCTACTTACATTTTAATTAAAAGACTGTAAATTCAAAGTAATAGCTTATTTTTAAACTTCCAGTCTTCCTAAACAGAGTCTAAATTTTAATATAAACAAAAATAAATCTTATATTGAAAATCAATTATTTTCCAAAACTTATACGTGTTTAGAATTGCCATTCCGCTTATACAAAATTCGACAACCTGCAACTGACAAATCGAAAAAAATCGCTGCTATGGAAATCAATTTTCCAACACCATACAAAGGTGTACCCCTCAAGAAAGTGCAAAGTAGAATAACGCAAGTGCGTGGGGGTGCATGAGAGGCAATTAGTCTCTCGGTCCTTACTCTCTCTCTCACTCTCTCTCTCTCTCCTTCTCTTGCGAGCCGTTTACGTGATGCTCGCGGCCGATATCGCGACCCCTTCGTGCTGCGGTGCGATTTTCCGATTCTCGCGCGAGGAAAACGCACGGCCGCGGATGATATATCGCTGACGTGCGGCCAAAGTCGATAAAGTGCGCGCAGCCGCATGTGTGCGATGTATGGTGCGCAGGAAAGCGGTTCAAATTAGTTTCGGGGAAATTTAGACGGAATTTGGGAATTTAGTATCAGAAAAGATGAAGAATGTGGGAAAATTTGTAATTTTGAAGTGTGCACCATTGTATGCATAATTTTAATGGGTGTGAAGTCGTGTTATATAATTTCCTGTTATTCGGTTGAAACGGTGTGTTGGGTTAGTAGTAAACTTGACCGAATTTTAGCAGATTAGCGGCGGAATTTAGGACCTAAAGCCAACTCTGGATGTTATCTATTGCTTTTCGAAGACGCAGCCATTAGAAGTAAGTAGTGAACATTGGTGGATTTTGATCTTCAACTAATCTGAAGTACTTGTAACACATACGTAGCAGAATTTATCAAATTATATATAATTTTTTTGAATTTACATCAAGCTGTAAAATTAATTTTGTAATATCATTGCCTACGTATTCTTTGATTCTTTGATGGTATAATAAATTTATAACTCATTATTTTTAAAATTTCTAAATTATTTCCTCACACTAAAACCACAAACTCTCAAATTAAAATACGGAAAAAATTACAAGCCACATCGATCACCCGGTCTCTCTGGAAGAAGAAAACAAACTCCCCGATTAAATTTCTCATCACTTAAGATTTCAACTTGAGAACCGACGTTCGCGTTCGAAAACTTTTTCTCCCCTCGGTACTTCTATCGCGTTGCGTTTTTTCCCCTGATTTACGCAGCTCTCCGGATGATCGCTCGGTAAACAGAGAAGCGGTGTGCGCGCGGCTGCTTTTAAGACATTGCTCTTCTCGCGTGCGCGGCGCGCGCAGCTTTTTCGCAGCCAAGCGAGACCGCGAGGGGGACGCGCAGTAGAGGAAGGGTGAAAATTGAAAGGCAAAGCCCAGAGAGAAAGAGAGATTTTTAATTCGTTGATGTAGCCAGCGTGAGCGCGCGTTGACGGGTTTTGCTTTCCTACACTTAGTTTGATTAAATGCTAATAACGAGGCAGCCGCGTATAGTGACAATGACGGCTGATTGAATGATGGTAGATTGCTAAACTAATCGTGATTGAGCTGTGTTTAGTGCACTTAAAGTGGTAATTACTCGCTGAAATGAGAGTTGGATATTTTCTTTTCAAATACCTTTTCTTCGGATATAGATTCGAATTAATTTTGATATTCATAAATTTTTTAATAATAACAAGAATATTTATAGTTATCAAACGTAAAAACTCTACTGAAAAGTATAGTATTTTCCAGCGAAACCAAAATATATTTCAATTCGTTTTAGATTTAAGCTAGATTTATATCTAAGTGGAATTAGTAGATTGAAAACGCAATATGTTGATATTCGATTTCATTAAGTAAAGTCAGTTCTATATATCATCAAATATCGATTAACACTGTATAGCATTATAAAGAGATTATTACGAAAAATTGAATGAAAAAAAAAAATAATCTGCCAAAGCTAAATCTTCTTTTGAATCCTTTAATTTCCGGCTAAGCCTTCAAACGTAACACGAGGAAAAAGCTATCCAACCTTCTCTGAAAGAGGTAAAAATCGCAAAAGCAAAACATTATCCCCGACACAAGTTTTTCACGGGCTTTCCTTTTATACACCATTCACGAAGCAAAGCTTCAAAAAGCGCACTACTCTCTCGTCCTCAAACCATGTCTCGGATTAAGTCTCTGAGCGCAAAGAGCAGTAGTGGCACGCGGCTCTGACTAATTGCACACGCGACCCCGTTAAATTAAGCTAAAAATAAAGGCGGTGCGCGTTCCCTCGTCGAGATAACGAGGCAATTTCCGTATCGGAAGCACCGAGGCGCTTGAAATTTGAAATTGATTGCGTCAGGTGTCGCAACATCGTCGTCGACGTCGTCTTCATTGTTTTTTTTTCTCCGTATTCCCAGTGGGACATTTAACAACTGAAAGTGGGATTTTATCATTTTCGAATTCCCAGATGAATTTTGCAATAAGATAATTTGATTAATTAGTCGACAGGTTGACATTGGTTTTTTAAAATCCGCGGCGAATTTTTACTGAATCGCTGAAATTGTTCTTAATTAGTCGTTTTTACATCTCCGCAGAATTGGATCATTTTTAAATATTTCACATTTGTGAATGTGAATCGCGAAGGATGTCTTTTATTATAAAGTCTTATTTTCAAGTCTCATAATTGTTTCACCTCGAAGTGAATATAAAAATGTTGTTTTTGCAGAGATAATCACAACACAGTTTGAAGTGTTATATTGTACTTTATTATATATCCATCAATTGAATA
>JAWWEQ010000027.1:11413337-11456737 GCA_035583055.1 Torymus tubicola | reverse complement strand
TATTAGTATTTTGAAAAAACAGAGGGCGCTAACCCTTAACGATTACATGTATGTGGTTTCTACATATCTTTTCAACAAAAAAATTCTTCTGGAATACATTTTGGCATTTTGATTGATATGGAATAGGTAATCGATGTACGTACGTACACATGTTAAATGTATGTTGACATGCTAATCTTAAACTTGATGAAATGTAATATTTTTGTTACGGAAAGCATGGACATGAAAAATTTTGAATTTATTTTGAAATACCGTAAAATCAATTTTTACAATTTCTGTTAATAATGACTATGACAACTTAATTGCTCAACTAACTCTATATCTTGACAGTTAATATTTTAAGGCAACAATTCTAGCTCATTCGTTCATTTTTTTAAATATAATATTTATAAATGCTACATACATTTTTATTTTTATGCTTTCATACATAACTAATTATGATTTTTGTTTGTTGCAGGTGAGTAACCGTGAAACATTAAGCACACTCATACCGTCTCTACCATGTGAGTTAACAACCAAATTTACACCAACTGAACTTTATACTTCTGCGTATTCGAGGAATTATTTAAGATCTCGGTCTCTGCCCAGCATTAACTCCGCTTCATTTACGGTCCGTAAATCTTGTCGGTGCCGCGTTCCTTCGCACCTTCCAACCGTGCTACGCCCTCCCGATAAGAAAAAAAAATAGAGAAGGAAGTATATTCCCCAACCGGGGACGGGCCAAAATAACTTCTCTCTCCTCGCCGATAAAAGTCAAAAACAATAAAGTCTCGTATACCCTGAGAATCCGTTGAGTAGCAGCAGAAGCGACTCAATAAAACCTTCGCACGATTGCTCAAGTTCAAAGGCCTTTCCTCCTTCCTCCCTTACGTCCCTTCTAAAATTAGACTGCCCGCAGCGCTTGCGGCGTTCAACAGTTTGTATCAAAAAAGCTGTCGCCGCGTATATAACGAGGCTGCTCTGCGCCAGTAGTGTACGTACATGTGTGTGTGTGTGTATGTGTGGCGACGGGGAGTCACGCGACGACGACGACGACTCGCCGCTAATGAAGTTTTATTACGCTTTCTCGCGACCGCGCAGCCACTTGACCTTCGTTAAGGATAAATTTTCTAAACTTGCTGGCGTCTTTCCTTGCGTATACTCCCGCGAGTATATAGCAGTGGCTGCTGGGCGACAAAGGATGAGAAAGAGATGAGACTCAACGTACAATGAGTTTGCGAGCGTCGGATGGATGGCGAAGAAAGAGAGATGATTCATGTGTGAGTGTATGTATATAGTTTCTCATGTCTCTGGCTTCTTGCAGCGGGGGAAATGTGTATTTCGGGGTCAGCTGATTGTCTTGAAGTCGACGAGTTCGTTCTTATTAAAAGCACTTGAGTTGCATTTGTTTTATATGAGATGATAAATATTTTTGTCTTTTTTTTTAATTTGTGGGGGGAGGGGTAGAATAAAGTGAAGAAGAATCGTAAGATACGTTTCTGTAATTTAGCAAAATTGTCTAAATTGTTAAACTACATTTGATAGTGGAAAATATTTCTCTTACATTCCACACGTGAAAGGGGGAAAAACTGCAGAGAAGAGAATTTTTCGCTCTCAAAGAATATTCCTCTTTTTTATATAGTGCACTGTCTTTCACGGAGTTTGAAAATCAAATTTTGTCCTCCAAGAAAAGAAATTCACGTCGAAATACCTTTTAGATTCTAGAACGGACTCGCCTTCGGCTGTGCAATAGTTTGGAAACCATTTCCCCTAAAATAAATATTAATAGTTATAACTTCCCTTTAACTTCTAACAACTAATTTAACTGTTTCACAATTCCGCTATTACAGCGTTAGGAAGGGAACATCGTCATTAAAAGGTATGTTTAACTTAAACTGCGAGTGCACAAGATTTTCTTCATCGAGGGCTCGTTCATCGAGCGAGGCAGAAAAAAAGAGAACTTTTCACCACGCCGTCTAAAGTAATAAGAACTTTACGTCGCGGCGGCGACGGCGGCGTCTCGACGACTGAAAAACGGAAGCGGGCGCACTTTGAAGTCTGAAAAATTTATCTGCTAAATTCAGTGCGAAAAAAGAAGAGAGAGAACGGGGAGGGAGAGCGGAGAAACAGCGAGAGTAGAAACAAATGGACGCGCGAAGAGGGAGTGAAAGAGAGAGAGGGGAGGGAGCGAAAAAGGAATTAAAGTAAAAGCGAAAAGAGAAAGAGAGAAGCGACGCGCGCAATTTTAAACTCAATTACCGGAAATGCAAGTTCAAGGCTTCGCGCCGGCAGCCGACCGTTAGAGCGCAGTTTCCGCCCTTTCCACTCTTGCTCTTCTCTCTTTTCGCCTTCTTTCCTTTCTCCCTCTCTCACATACACACACACACACATGCGCGCTTGCGGCCGTAACTTCTGTATAATCCTTCCGCACACCGGAGTTATATATACGTGCTTACATTCTTTCGCGGCGGTGGCGGTGGCTAAAACCTACGAAATTCCACTTTGAGGCGCGCTTTTCTCGGATCGCATTTGTTGTAGGGGAGAACCTGGCATTGTTAAACAAATCGCAGCCTTTCGCTTTTGTCTACGCTTTTGGGAGCTTTTCTTTTCTATTTTTCCTTTATTTTTAGCAACCACGGTCGTGGTTTACACTTGTTTTGTGTGCGTCATGTCATTCACGTCAATGAGAGACGCTAGATGGTTGGGGTAATCTTTTTGTGTTGTGCGGTAGAAAGACAGGTACGAGCTGTTGGCAGTCGCGGTTTTGTTTAGGATTTTCTTTTTTGAAAATGTAAAAAAGAATGGTGACAAAGGTTGGAATTTGAGATTTTTTGTTTCTTAAAGTTAAAACGTTTGTTCGATTTGATATTAAATACCAAAATAGTATGATAACTGGCAATAAGGTTTGTATTAAAAATTTATTTAGCCAAATAAATAAAAAAGGACAATCTTTGTCGTCAAGTAGTTTTCATAAAAAAATTTAATTAGCTCGACGGATTATTAAAATATTTTTGCCCGCTACTGCAAAAACCAACGACCTTTTGAAACTCAAAAATCCGAAAAACATCTGGCTCCAGTACGTGGTGAGCTCTTTTGATTCTCGAGCTTCTTAATTAGTCGAAGACCAGCGACGAAAAATTTTTCCCTCTTTTCGTGTTCGAGCGCGTCGAAGACTCGGGGGACGTTGAGAACGAAATAAGGGACAGAGAGAAAGAGGACAAAAATGAAAGAAAGAAGACGAAGAGAATGACGAAGGAAATGAGAAAAAAAGTGGGCCACGTACTTTCTTTTTGCCACCCCCCTGAGGCTCCTCCTTCTCCCCCTTTCCTCTTTTCCAACCCTTTCTCTCGTTCTCCTTTGAATTTTAAACAAATGATCTAAATAAAAAATTTTTCCCTGCAAGACTTTGCGTCTCTACTGTGTTCTTAATTGTACGTTGAGGTGTGTTTAATAGATGCTTTTTTCATTTTTATTAACGAAGCGATTATTTTTTCTACCATTATTTATAAAAATATTTTGTAATCGCTTTTCAAAGCGACTTTTATTTGCCTATGTATATATATATATATATAAAAGTTACCTTTTCTCATTTCATTTCAGACTCAAGTTAAATTTGAAACTTTTTGCAAAACGTACAACGGTATTTCTGCAATATAAAGAACTGGTCACAATTCATTGGCGTTTTAATAAAACTTTTTAATCGTTCATATGCATCAAAACGTGCCCCCAAAAACTTGAGAACATTTAATCGAACGACGTCTATATACATAAATGCCTATATTTTAAAAATATCTCCCGACGAGGTCACGGCAATTTTTTATCCCAAGCGCGCTCGCGCGCACGTCGGAAACTTGAATCATAGCTATACATTTTAACTAGATGAGGCGGTTCATTATACGCGGTGTAATCACTTTTTACAGTGGAGTGCCCAAAGTCGTTGTTCGGTTCATCGGAGCGGCTTAAAACGGGTGCGCCGCGCGTGTTTCGCACGAATACGGGAATCCGCGACCGCCCGGTGCACGCAAATTGCATCGATGAAGGGAAAACATCGAATTGTCCCGCCGGTCATTTTGTTTCGATCGTCGAGTTCGAATTTTGGCGAATCGTGTTTGTGATAGTTGCGAAAACTTGTTTTACGGCCTGGAATGGTGAAACATTTTTGTACGTCAAAACAAATATTGATATATATGGTGAAAGAATATTTAAATACATATAGAGTTACATGAATTTTTCATTATATGAAAATAATAAATGAGAGTGATATTTTATTGAACTCTTTTTAAAAATCGTTAAATTATGTTTTTAACGATAAATATTCTTTTAAGTTCCACTTCAGTGTATGAGCATAAGTAACATAAGTGCCGTAGAAACTTATATACACATAGAGCGTAAAAGTACTTGGTGATTTTTATGCCTTTAGTGACCAAACTTTTATAGCTAGCATTTTGTGTCTTCAACGCGATAGCATCTTAGGAGCGCTAATATGTAAGAGAAAAAGCCATGAAATAAGTTGTGAAACTGTAAGTGTTGCACTTCACTTTCATGCGACGAAACCGTCAGTTCTGAATGGTAAATTTTTTTCCACCGAAGCAGTATATTTTTAACTCATAAATATTTTATCGCATAGCCTAACCATCTATTCAATAATCAATAAGAGTATTTCTTTCGCTACGTCTTCCTCGCACACATACGCCTGTATATATAAATCATTGTTGAATCTCATCAGCCATGCATTATGTTCTCTACGACATTGTACCAATCTTACAATTCCATCCTCTCGCGTGATACGGTGAACAAACAAATCAAATATCCTACCTCACCTTTCTCCATCGTCTCATCGTTTCGCGAGCGAGCAAGCGGCACACGGCCGTGCATCCACAAAGTCGTTTTTCTTCCCTTCTGCAAGGCCCTCGACCCCGATAAGCCACTATGCCGTCGCGCTTCTTTCATCCTTCGACCCGCGAGGTTTTTCCTCCCCCTAGATTAAAAAAAAAAGAAAGAGAACGAGGTTGTAGAGAGGAGAGAACGCGAAGCCTGAAATTCCCCGTTTCTAAGAGCACTAGTCCCTCGTTCTCTTCACTCTCTTTTTTTAATTATCGCGGTAAATGGAAATCATCGATCGCGTCTTAGCGAGCGGGAAATTTCGGCGGAGAACGGGGTTAGCTGTGATGTAGAGCTTCGCGAGGTTATTCTTGTGGAGGAGAGGAAGAGAAGAGAAGAGAGGGAGTACGATACTATGGGCGAAATGCTAATGTAGGTTATGCCCGGGCGCCTCCGTGCAGTAGTTGTAGTAGTACTCGGGGCGGCGGAAGGTGTATTTTCCAATCGGGAAGTCGTTGTCGATCTTGGAAGAGGGGAGAATTTTCGCGAGTAGCGTCATCGGTCGATCGATCGGTTTTTGTATGGAGTTATGGAAGTGGGTGAATTGCTATTTACAGTAGAATTTCGAATCGATTTATTTATCCAATTTTAAAAGCTTTTTTAATAGATGGCGTCAGCTTGCTAAATGGAAATCGTCTTTAAAATTCTAAATATGTACAAGTAGTATAAATATGGGTTTGAAGTTTGCATCGTTGGAGTGCAACGAAACTTTAGAAATTTTTTTTTATTTTTATTTTTATATGTTAGATTTTGAATTTTCTCATGTGTTTAGCGTTTTATAGCATAACCCAACGTCAAAATAAAGATTTCACTGTATCGTGCAAATTTTTAGCCCTTTTATTTATTTGTAAGAAATTATTTCGTTGCGTCCCAACGTTGCAAACTTCAGACCCATGTATAACTCTATTTTGGATAGACATTTGATTTTCAACCAACGTTTTTATAAGTTTTCCTTTTATTACCCTGACAATTTCTTTTGAAATTTCCTAGTCTTTTTTTATTTTCCAAGTGATAGTATGCATTTTACCGATTGATTTTTTGAAAATAATTAAATTTATGCTTCGTGTGCAATCTCCTTTTTCCTGCTGTCGTACGCTATACGTAAGTTCCGCTATGGGTCCAAGATTTACCGACTTTAAAAGTTAACGTTTTATATTCCGCCTTAGAGTTGACTTTTACTCGAAAAAGTATCGATTTTATGATGAAAGTACGCTATTTTGTTATCTCTTTCTCTGCCTTTCTTCTCCTTTGACGGAAAAGTTGCGGCACAGCAGGAACTTTTCGCGGCGGACTTTTTAAACATTTGTCGAGGAAGCGCGGGTAGAAGCGGGTCAATATTGGAAAAGACGTAAGCGCGCTTGTCGTTTATAAATACAAACATTTGTAAATAGAGCCATCAGAAGATGCGCGTGGAGAGCGGAACATCGAAAATTAAAACGACTTCGGAACTATGTCACGTAGTTACGGGAGCACGCAGAACTTTTAATTAACGACGAGGAGAGGTTCTTAAAACACGCTATTAAAATGCATCGGCTTAAAATTTTCAAAAATTTTAAATTGTGTTTCAACAACGGTTAAATTACGTTTTTTTTTCTTTTATATTTTCAAGTATTTCACAGTTATTTGCAATTTATTCAGTTCAGTTACTTGTTTCTTGAAATGAAAAGTAGAAAAGCTTCTATTGCGTGACTATGCAACACTTTCTTTTATCTCGGTCTAGTTTAAATGTCGCATGTTTCACGTAAGTACTGAAACATTGTAACCAATGTATGAAAAAATCGCTAAATTAGTCATGAAAATGCAGATTGGTTTTCTTCGTTTTTATTTCAAAGAAGTTATTTCTTACTATACAATTTAACCTTTAAAATTATAGTACAAAAAGTTTCTTAAAGACCACTAGTGTAATGATTTGTATTTAATTATTTTACATTTGATTCTATCACCTAATTAGTAAAATTTATATGAATATTTGAAAACTTATTTATTATACTTTTTATATAAGCAATAAACTCTGAGAAATTATCGCATAATAGAAAAAGCTCGATCACTTCTCTTCCCCGAAACGTACGAGTTTCTTTTCTTTTCAACCACCGTTTTACAAAAACTTAAGAAAAAGACATTTCGACTCCTATCACGAGGATTCTCCGCATATCCTCGAGTACACCGCGTTAGCCCGCTTGCAGTGACCTTGCCCAGCACACCGCAGAAGACGTCGCTCGCCATAATTAACTGCTGATTTCATCGCGCGCGTAAGAAGCAGGAGAAGAAGAAGACGGCAAGCTGCGCTCGCTCGTGCGCGTGAAGCTTATTGAGATAAGCTGCGCTTAACTTGGAAATCCCGGCAGCTGATTGGGTATTTCGACCGCGGAGGTACACCATCACTACCACCACCTCTCACGTGAACGCAGCTTACTCAAACTCAATTTTAAACTCGCGTACGGGAGAGCAGAGACAAGCGAGGGTCTTTTTTTATTGCAGTCCGATAACGAGGACTGCTGCTGCTGCGCGCGCACGTGTGTAGGGTTTTTATGTATCTTTTTTTTCATGAAGAGATGAGCTCGGAAGTGTAGCAACGAGGGAGGGTCGTTTTATCGGTCGCAGGGATGTGTCGCGAGACAGGCGAGAGCAAGACGAGGTCTTTGATGGGGCTTTCGGTGCCGAACTCGTCGGGTAGAATGTCTCGGGAGCTTTTTTTTTTAAATGGAATGTTCGGTTACGATAATACGTTTTACGTGTATGTTTGTTATCTACTTTTTGGACAAATTTCGGTTAGTATATGAATATCTTTTTCGTATAACCTACATATTTTTAAACTATTATTTACTTGTTTATAATATAAACATTATTCTGTTGGTAATTGTTTACCACTATTAACCAACGTATTAGTCAAGTATCTAAGATAAAGTCATCAGGTTTCTCATAGAAATAGAGGATAATTTTAGTTCCATTGTGTTTAATATTTAGTTTTTGTGTCATTTTATTATACTCCACTTTTCAAGCCAACATTTTTTATGAAAAAATTTTTGGTCCAAATCAAATTTAGTTTATTCCATTCACTTTATTTTTATTAATTAATATTTCGATTTTACAGTAAACGCGTATTGTATCAATTTATGCAATTTAACCTTATTAATTATTTTAATTTTAATTATATATACGGTTTCAATTTGATAAAATAAAAAATAAAATCTGAAAACAATTCAATTGATACTGATAATACAATCCTATATCGACGAAAATAATAAATAAAACTTTTAAAATTAATTATTTTTATCGTAAATTAACTTCTAAAACATTCACATACGAAAAATGTTTAACACTGCAAAAGATTTATTACACGCAAAAATGTTGTATCACAATATACTGTAAAAGAGATATAAAAGGAATATAAACTAGTTCCAGTAGAAAAAAGAAGAAAAAAAAACAAAATAACCGCACTCGTTGCTCTTGTAAATTATTACGCATCAAAAATTTCATTAATTGCCGCTTATAAAAAAACTCTAATACTCCATCCAGTTCAGCTCAAACAATAATGTCATCCTTACTTCCTTTCTTCCAGGAAACCTTTGCAAAAAGAAAAGAAAGGAGAGAGCAGGAAAAAAAGGAAAGCGCAGGTATCTCTCGTAAAAGAAGCGGGAGTAAGAAACGGGAGAAAAACAAGACATGCCCCTATCTTGCCCCGGCCAAAGGACAAAGTTCTTCATCTGAAATTAATCATTGCTAAGCTTTCTCTTTCTCCTCTTTTTTCTTTCTCGCACGTGCAGCTCGCACTTGGCCAATTACGGCCGACGCGCAGCTGCTTGAGAAGGCCGTGAAGCTCGCCTCACGATATAAAAACTTTCCTTGCGCGCGCGCGCGTGCACCGTATAGCCTTTTATTGGCTGGCCAGCTGAGCCGACGTGGCTGCCTGACGCGTTCCCGTAAATCCGCGAGCGCTACGTCTCACTGTGTATGTGCACATGTGGGTGTACGGGTTGACACAATATACTTCATTGTTTTTTTTTCTCTGTTCGCGACACTGGCAGTGTGAATTCTACGAGGGATGTATAATGCAGGCTTACGAGATTGAATATTGATTGAAAATATATTATTATATTTTATTTCTTTTCAAGTAACAAAAATCATTCCT
This sequence comes from Torymus tubicola, assembly GCA_035583055.1. Taxonomy (NCBI): domain Eukaryota; kingdom Metazoa; phylum Arthropoda; class Insecta; order Hymenoptera; family Torymidae; genus Torymus; species Torymus tubicola. The sequence continues at coordinate 11,447,748 of JAWWEQ010000027.1, read as the reverse complement.
CAAGGTGAGAATTGTATTTTGTAGGAACGAGAAACTCCTGAGTCTTGATAAAATCAGGAATAATTGACTCTTGTGCTTGAATTCGAGATAAACAATTCAATATTAATTCAAATTCGATTAAATTATTATATATTAACATCAGTAATATTGTTATTCAAATTTAGAATGTTCTTCTTATCACAATTATTCATTGGCATATACATTATTTGTGTGTACTCTGTGTATATAAAATGAACGTTCAAAACGAGTAATTAAGAGCATATTATTGTACTATATCATTAATTCACCATTAGATTGGTTTTAATTATACAATATCGTGAATTAATTGCCCTTTAATGCAAGGATTATCGACCATTTATTTATATTGTATTTATTTATGTTGCCTGTACTTTAATTTTTGCAGAGAAAGAAATCTGTTTAATATTCAAAGCACCTTTGTTTCAGAATTTTGTTTTTCTAGGAAATCTGTATCCATTCAAAAAAGTAATGCTCATTGTTTTAACGTAAACAATAGGCCCGTAATGAATAAACACACCCCTGGCATTTTTTGAATCACGAGTATTTTTATATCATATAAATGAAAACAAAAGAAAGGAGTAGAAGAAATGATATCATCTGTATTGACTTCGGAAAGAGGAGAAAAAAAAATACAGAATAAGTGTTTCCCTTTGAAAAATACGCGGAGGTATATTGATGTTTTCACTTTATTAAAGTAACTCATCGTTTCCTACGCAGAAAGAGGGTGTAATTTACTTTCCCCATCGTATAGAGGTTTTATTCAAGTTCTTCGCTGTAAGGTAAACTTTTTTCCCGCTTTCTATAAATAGGCATTGCTACTTTGGTAGAATTTCCTTTTAATATTATATATATATTGCATTGTAAAGTCTATACAGTTTGATGTCAATAATCTTGATCTTGTTGAATTTCGTTAGAAATCTTAACTCTTGATGAAAACATAACAATAAAAATAGTGTTGTTTTTTTGGGAAGTTAATAGTCGTACTATCAAGTTAATAAAAAATATAACACATTTTTTATTATTATGCCGACGTTTCGAGAACTTTGTTACTCTCCTCTTCAGGGAAACGTAAAGTCCAAAATTACTGAACGGAATGGTATTCCGTGTGACAATTCAATCATTTCCTACCATTCGCTTCAATCACCGATCTAAATAAAAATAGTATACAAATATTACTGTAAAGTTAGTACAATAATTCATGTTTATGGCAAAAATTGAAATGAGCAAGTTTTTTTATTTCTTCATATTATTTTATATTTATTTGTTGTCCTCGAACTCAGTATAAAGAAGAACTTTCATAGTAACCTAGAACTTGAAAAATGATTCAGAAACGAAAATTTAACGTATAGATATCTACTATTAGATTTATCATGTTTTGTCTGATTTATTGCATCCAAAATATTGATAACAGGCATACATTACAATATCATTATTGCAGTTCATAGATAACTAGAGCAATATCATACCACAATTATGATTAGCATATAATTAACGAGTAGGAAACAACCACATAAGAGACAACAAAGCATGTCGTATCTAAATTAAAGCAAGGTTTTAGCTTCGATCAACCCACTGCCATAATTACAGTTTATATTAAAATAATGTTATGCGGCACAGAGTATTATAAATATCAAATTAAATGAAAAAGTAACGTTATTAACAGTAATATTATCGGGGTTGCCAATCGTATGCACGCATTTATTCTACCCCATTTTATACTACAATTATTGATGAGCTATCGTATCAAGTATTCCAGAAATGAGGTATACACGTATAAAAATAGAAAATACCGCTTTCTGAATACATTGACTGACTAATTATATACCCGCTCCATTAATTCATTGTGTTGCTTTGAAAACTACATGATTATACAGTTAAGTTTTTACTTTTGTATATCATTATGTATGAAATATATTCAATAATTGCTCTACTAAAATTTTCTTCCCCCAATTTTCCACTCCCTGTCATACAAATTACCAAATCACCTACAATATTTTTTGGCAAATACTCTTAACCTTCTTCTTTCGCTTCGACCGCATTTCGTCACTTTATTGTATCCAATTCCACGCAAATTACACCCACCCCGATCGGCCAGCCATGGCGCGTCGTCATTCTCCTGGGCAGCGTTTAATCCAAGAGCGCCAGGCCAAGCAGCCGATTACTACTCATCCGTTCTTCCGTAGTAGTAACAGCTCAGCTTCCTCTTCTCTATTTGCATCGCCAAGGCACGACGACGACCTCACGCCGCGTGACGAAAATCCCCAAAAACTTCCGTTTGACCGCGGCAAGCCAAGCATCCCTAATTCGTCGTCGTCATCGATGGGTTGCCTATAAACGCCACCTCACGTCAGCCTTCTCCTTCTCTTTCTCTCTCACCCCATCCATATTTATTACCAGTAGAGTGAGAGAGAGAGAGAGAGAGAGACAGAGAGAGCACCTCCTCTCTCTCACTCGCTCCAACTTGTCTTCGTAATTCTCGTCACGGGAGGGAGGAGAGAATACGTCGTTGCCAACGACGCCACCCCGTACCTGCGTAAACAGTACACGTAATGTACGCGCACTCACTCGCGCCTCCTCATCGTCGTCGACGGTGGCACATTGTTGCGCAAGGGTGAAGTGCTGCTGCTACCGTGCGTCTCGGGTTACACGCGTACTTCTGCATATGGATTTATGCATGCGTTGTCTCTCTCTCTCTCTCTCTCCTTCACTCGCGTACGCGCTCGACGTGAATTAGACGGTAGATACTTAGAGGCGCGTTAGCGTAACGAAGTGTACGCGCTGCAGAGACGAGGAATTGATGGTTTCGAGAGTGGATATACGTGGCGCGCGCGTGCGCGCGAGGGTGGAATGAGGAATTGTAGCCCCTAGGCTGAGTTTTTCTTTTGCCCCGCCACGCGCGTATGTAAGGGGAAAGTGCACAGTCACGGGCAGTGATTGAGGGGCGTTGTACGTTATTTCTGATTTCTTTTTTTTTGCTTCCACGTTGAGAGGGTGAGAAAAAGGGTCGTTCAGATCTTATCCGGACGATATGGAAATGATTTGAAGGTGCTGAGTGCTCAAGCGAAAGTAAACCTCGATGCTGATTTTGTTTGACAGGTTTTGGTAAATTGTGTTAATTCATTATTATGTATAACTGAAAGAGTGAAAAGAATTTTAGATCGTAGCACGTGTCACTGTAATCAAGTGCTATTCTAATAGCCGCGCGGTTCCAAACTTTAGTTAACAAGGTTAGAGGGAGAAAAGTCTTGTTCGAAAAAACTTTAATCTCTTGGACGTGTGAGAAAGTTGAAAGAATGTCTTGAGCTCTGCAAATAGAATGTCGGTCAAAGTTACACAAATACTTTATCAAAAGTCCTTCCCGCGGAGCCCGAAAAGTACTTTTGATTGACATCCACCGTAATCTTATTACTAAAGGTTACAAATTTCGAAATTCTAAAGTATCTTCCAACTGACATCGTAGATTTTACCGGGTGTAGCTGTCGTGAGATATGCGATTAGACAGGAGAGTTTATTCAAGTGGATATATTGCAGTCCATTCGCGGTAGAATGATCTATTTTCGAATTTTACTATTATTAATAATTTAGGCACGATTTAGTTTTCTTTTCAGAAATCGAGGTCAACGAAGTCCACTATAAGTTGTTTTTATTGTTAAAATTAGATTTTTAATATATTTTTAATTTTACGCTCCATTCGATTTCAGTCTGATGAGACTATATTGGCGGCAACGACCGCCGACGCGTCGCCATACACCGCGCCAACCCGTAATCCCATGCCGCATGTTTGTCGAGAACACGTGTCGCTCTGGCACTCGCGAGTAGCGGAAGAAGCGTTGCAGCACCGCCACGACTCTATATAACTCCCTACTCGCGCGCGCACTGTGCTACCCACATTATATAGAACGGCTGCAGCTTGTACAGCTTTGCATATTACAAAGCTGCGGCAGCGCAAATTTACTGGAAAACGAGATACACATATAGCCGATCAACCGGTCCGTCATTATTTATACGCATAATCGCGCACGTGGTGTCGCTGAAAAAAAAGGAATGCCGCGATTAGTCAAACGCTGCCGCAGGATAGGACTGTACACTATATATACATCCAGCGGTGTCCGCGGCCAGCTGGGACTGTTTGCGCGAAATCGCGACGTTTCATATGTACGCGTATACGTACACGTATATATATATATATATACATAGGTGGGGGAAAGTCGCGTCCCGCGGGGCTCGTTTTTCACGCTTCGACGATGACACGAGCGAGTGCCCCGGTCACGTTCGCCGTCGACGGACAGGGGAATTCGACGCGCGCGCGCGCGCACACACACAGTAGTCTATATATATATACTGACGACGCAAGGAATTCTAATGAAAGGGTGCGGGCGTAGGTACGGCCGCGATTAGCGCGATGGGTTTATGTTATTAGCGGCCGGGGAGACGGACGGGCGACGCGGGATTTCGGAGCGCGCGCGCGAGGCGAAGAGGGAATTGCGGAAAAGTTGGAAGGGAATAGGACAGAATTATAGGGTATTTCCATGTTGGCGGTGTAGAGTGTGTGCACGGGATTCGGATTCTCCGTGGTTGTTTGAAGGGCTGAGTCTCTCTCTCTCTGTTTCTCTTACTTATTATTCATGGAAAGAGTTTAGTATGTTTATTTTTATGGTGAGGTTAGGGGGGAACGGCCTGGTTAGTGGTGGTAATCAATAAAGAAACTTGACGATTATATAGGGGATAGAAGTGAAATGTATGTAAGTGTATATATTAGTGCGAAAATAACGCGTTTAAAAATATACCGCACATTGATTTTCTTTTGACTCTAAAAAAAGCAATTTTATTGTTTATTTAGTTGTAAGCGTTGAATTTAATGAAGTAACCGGTTAATGTATACTTAGAAGGTATATAAATATTTTTCAAGCTTTAATTATTCAGTGAATATAAATTATGTGAACCTTTGTTCTTGTTTATTTTCATAATATAAGGCATTTTCATCAGCTGCTCTTTGGAAAAAGTTCACTTGGAGACCATTTTATCGATAAATGGCGATTGACATTAATATGCATGACATAATATTTACCACAATGAAAAATGATATCACACTTAAACGTACTTCTTATTCACTCTCTATTTAAATATACATATAAGTTATCTTTCATTTCCGACTTTCTGCAAGATTAAAAAGAAAAAAAATTCTTCAACTTCTTCTCTACGTACGATTTATTCCGCGACTGTAGCATCATTTCCCCCGGCAAAAATACTTTATATATTTCGCCCAACGCGACGTGAAATTTATTTCGATGATAATTAACGTCAGGAACGCGCGCGTGTGCGTGCTCGCGAAACAATGGAAACGGGCTCTCATTGTGCGGTGCAAAGCCAGGGCCTTTAATGAGTTTTTCCCCGCAGCGCTCAAAGAGGTTTTCCCTTACTCCACGCCCCGCGCGTACGCATCATGGCTTCTCTGCGTAATCCTGCGGCACTCGCCGCACTGCACCCTTGCGATGTTTTTTCACGCGACTTATGAAAGAAAAGCGCGTCATCTCCTCCTCGTCGTCAGCATGCGCATGAAAACTTTCGACCAGCAGCAGCAGCAACCGCAGACGATTGTTCGCGGAGCATCGGCAAACGTTCGTGTAATTAATTCGCACGCTGCGCTCGCGCAGTGTTTGAATTCATTTGCGCGTGTAAATACACGCGCGGACGGCTAGTTTTGCGACAATCGTCACGCGAAATAATGCTTACCCTGTGGGGCGACCGCTGAGGTGGAGAAAAAAAAGGGACGCTCGCCGCGCTCGACTGTTTAATTATACGGCCCCCCGACTGAATAATGATGCATTATATGCGCGGTAGCAGCCAGCTGCACGCGCGCCTGTGATTTAGGAATGGCACACCGCCCGCGCAAATCGCTAAATAATCGTCGAGCCGCGCGCGCGCGCGTCGTCTTATCGACTTTTTGCTCACGTGAGCGGTCAGCGCGAGAGCTTCGAGGGAATGTGTGGCTCTGTGTGTGTGGGAGTGTGTTTTGAAATGCCGCTTTTATAACTATAAGAGTCACTCTGCAATTAAAATGGCTCTTAAAAATGCGCATGTTTACGGCTTCACGCGACCATTTGACATTGTATGTGCTTTATGTTCACGCGATTTTTTGCCGTAAAAATGAGAATACGAGGGGAGAGAGAAAGGTTTTATTTCGCGGCTGCTGCTGCTGCTGCTACTGATCGTGAATATTGCATAAACGTCATATTTGTTTATCGGCAACGTTTCATTATGAAAATAGTGTTTTATAGATGGAAAAAGTGAAAAAAAAAATAAAAAATAGACGCAATATTACCATACGCATTATAAAAGTGTTTTAAAAATATTTTTCATACAATTTAAATGTTGGAATATACAAACAGAGCTTTTACAAATTATCATAACAACAATACATCTCTTAATCGAAATTTCAATAATTCGTGGGACCTTGCGTCTTCTCTTCTGCATGTAACACTAAAGGAAATCCAATGCTACAGAAATTTCGCTCTGCAGCTCCCAAAAGTCCAGGAGTACACTTCGCTAACGCGCGCACGCGGCCAGGAAAACAAAATTTAATTAAGCGGTCGCGTGCGTGTAACGTGCAGCCGCGCGAAATCAATAATAATTTATGGCTTTGTAGCTTCGTACCGCCACCGCCGCCGACGCATCCCTCGATCTCTGCTCGAGCGTGTACTCGGTTGTATTGGATAACGCGTCGAGAGCCTCGTTGTGTTGGTAATTTCGTTATTGGAGAATGCAAGTGTTTTTTTACGCGAGGGGCAGGGCAGTTGTGTGGTCGGAATGTAAAGGGTTGCCAGAATTCGTTTGGGGAGGAGCGAGACGTTTAATTTTGATCAATAACTTTTCGTGGTTAAACACTTTTTCATCATTCAATTTTCAACTTGACCAGAATTTTATTTCAACGATTGAAGATGAAAATTTATATTTTTATGTTTTCGGAATATAATTGTTTGTTATTTAAGTTTATAAGAGGGTATAATTATTCTTTGTTTCCTTTTTAGCAAGAATAATATTAATAAATATTATCCAAAGATTATAGAATATTAGTTGAAATAACTTTACTGAATTATTACTGTACTGGAAGTATACCGTATTAATCAAATTATGTAAACAGTTATTTTATAAATGAAACACGTGCAAGTGTTTTTAGTTTACCGAATATATGTTTAAAATCTTATTTCTTTTTGAAAATCCAGTATCTATTAGCGAATTCCAAAATTTATAATTCTCACATGCAATAATGTAAGAATTCCCTATATAATAATGAGATTGATAATTAGTTTAATTGTTCAGTTACGTTATTTAATATAATTGAACTATCTATTCTCAATGTAGGAGATATTTGGAAATTAATGTTGGTACTGCTATTGATCTCAAATATTATTTGAAATTGAGTTAACCCTGCATAATTTGGTAGATTTTATTGAATTCACATAGAATTTAAAAATAAACTGTACCTTTGTTTGAGCTATAACTTTGTTACGTACATTCACAAAATGTGAACATCACATATACGAATATGTAACTTTTTCTCCATATTCCATAGCAACTTAATAAGTTTGCTCTTGGCTAATTCGATAATTTTTCATATTACGCAAACTTTGTTCTACGTCCCTCGTGGAAGTAATCCGTCACGCCAGTATCATCCGATGTTTGCCAATCTCTTCCCCGCCCCTACCCGCGTTTCCGTAAACAAGATTTATCCCCTCTCCCCATGTCCTACCTCCACCCTTTGCCCGCGAATCCTTTGAGCGGTGTACAAATGCAATTCATTAGACTTATTAACAAAACAAACTACCCTCGCGCACCAGCATCACTTCGTCACGCCGAATTTACGCGCTAATCGTGAGTTTCCCTTCCTACCTCTAGCTGTAAAAGCAATGGGAAATGCCAGGGATGGATCATGATAAAAATTGCGTCCAAGAGGGAAAGAGGAAGAAGTTTTGCTCTCCGTTTTCACAATTATTGCAAACAGAAATTAGAACGTAGCCTCTAGCGTGCACATTCGCGAAAAAAAACAAGAGAAGAAAAAAAATGCCTGCGGACATTGTTGCCATATTGAAAAATCGCCTGAAATCGCTAGATATTAATTTTCATCCCGGACGATTTTCCATTCGCTAGGTTTCGAATATTTTTTACTGCAGCTGAACAAAGTCCTTTGAGGTTTTTCGTTGTTATTTCCATTTCGTGCGACATACATTTTGTAAGGGAGGGTGGGTTCGGTCGTTGATTGAAAATGTATTCGGCCGTATAAGTCTTATCCGCATGAGAAACATTGGAAAATATTTTAATGCTTCCGTTGTTTTGTTAATTGTATTTACGATTGCTGAAAAGTCATACTGACAACAACCGCACGTTAAACATTCTTCATTTAAAAACAGCATTTACATTTGAATTCGTGAAAAAGCAAATCTAACGAGACATTGTTTCAACCGCAAATCAATATTGAACGATTCACTTTGACATTTGATCTTTTGATGACAAAAAACCGAAATTGAGTTTCACCGAACAATTAACTGTTTAACGTGAACTCAGCTAGACATGTTTGCGCAAATAAAATTGCGGATACGATACTTAATTAGTTTCCCGTACAATTGTTTTTATCCCATCCCCTGTCGTCCAATTAATTCGATCAAATGAAATTATCTAGACGAGACCATCATTCCGATTGAAAATCTGAATAACGGATGCCCCATGTGAAATAGCAGCAATTCTATGCTCTTCGTTTGTCGCAAATCGAAGTGCAAAAATACATCCCTTTCGAAGGGGTGAATGATCCCTATTAATACGTATTTTCATTCCTTCTCAGAATTAGGAATAATACATTCCATAAATCATTTGCTTTGAAATTCCATGCTCTCGGTCTCTCATAATGCGAGTTTTTTCCTTGTTCCTTCGGATCAAATACCTCATGTGCGTTTTGATTTGCGCGGTTAATTAAGCATTCCTCTCATATAAACACATGGTGTGAACATTTGCTTTATGGCTTACTATACCTGACTTACTTTCACCTATTAATTGTACTGAATTTCGTGTAGATATATATATGTATCCACGTAAATTTGGCCTTTGTGCTGCCGAGGGGGGATTTATTTAAGCGCTCTCTGTCGGATCAAATTGATCATTACGTTGAATCTGTAATGCAATCCGTTCGTGAAAATCAGTTGATAAGGGTTTCTTTTTTAGTATAAATTTTCATCAATTACGTTATATTACGTCTAATTACGATGTTTACTTTGTGTTTCAGGTAAGCCAGAGCTTAATCAATAATACTGAGCGTTCAATAAGGTCGTAAGTATTGTATTCGTTGGAAGTGATAATGTTCAAACTGTTCATGATTAACACCAATACTTTCTGTTCTAACTTTTAATTTGGAATTTTTGGCTGGTTTTAAAGCTTTCTCCCGACATTTAATTTTATTATATCTTTGGCACGCGAAGGATCTACTCATTATCTAATCCCGTTACTAAACATTTTAAAATATTATACTAAAAATTATTCCACGTAATTTCATCCAAACACAAAGCAATAAAATAACGTGTCGGAATGAGGCGAGAGTAACGCATGGGGAACACAGTTAAAGACTTGCCGAGGTCTTTCATTCACCCGTACAGTCCTGCAGTCCAACCTTCCGTACCGATCGTTTTTTTTTCATCCCACATTAATAACGCATCGAGCGTCCTTATCTCAACGTCGACAAAAAGAAAATCATCAATGCGCTCGCGTTCTTCATCTATATCAATTCATCTGACCGTCCATCCGTCAACTCACTTTTGAAATCCCCCTCCGCTAAAAGCTCGTTTCTCCGATAAAGCCTCGTCGTCGTCGTTGCCGTCGTCGTCGCCATTGCCGTTGCCGCCACCACGGATAGCCCCGGGCGAGACGAAGATGAAGTCACTGTTGACTCTTCGAATGGTTCGCCTCCCCCCATCCACCCCATTCCACTTTTCTCCCTCTTCATCTTCTGCTTTCTCTCTTTCTCGCTCTCTCTCTCGCGCGTTCTCCTTTCCTTTTTCCGCGCTCTCCTGTCTTCCTCTTCCTTTTTTGCCAGGGCAGCAGGGGTCTTTGTATTCTGTCTTTCTCTCTTGCTCTTTCTCTCTTGCGGGCAGATGGGCGGGCGAACGCGTACGCCTCTTGCTCTTCCATGGTTCGAAAGAAAAATAATCTCCTTTTGGCACGCGGACGCGCAGTCAGCGGTGTACACGCCGCGGGAGTCATCCCACCCTCGGGTTTTCTCGTTCCTGAGCGGCGAACGACCCCGACGAGCGAATGTTTATCAATTGAGTTACATTAATTTAGGTTGCGGTTTCAGGGAGGGAAAATTCCGGGGCTCTTACGTTGATTGATATATATTTACGTTTCAGAGTAGTCGGTGGTATTTTTAGGCTTCAGCTTGAGTGATTTGAAAAGGCTTCGACTTCACGTAGTGATATAGGTAATAAGAATATATAGGCTCAATCGAATTGTCAAAGACAATGAAGAAATATGTGTTCGTAATTTATAACAAAGCTTTTAACGTATCATTGTTATATTATTGTCGTAAATGATCGAATCACATCATCGTTTCTCTCAGTTAATTCAGCAAATGTATGTTGTATTATTTGTATATTATTGTAACAGAAATCGGTTGTAATTCCTCCATCATTTACAAAATCTACCGGGACATATCCATTCGTGGATCCACGCCAAGATTGATCATTTATTGTGTTAGCCATAGCTGCAATTAAAATACACAATACATATAACAGCGATACATCCGACGCTATTATTGGAATCCTTCATTTAATCATCATCACGCACTCCCTAGAACAAGCTACACACATACACCAGCCACGGCAATAATCCACGCCGCCATTTAATCACAAAAGCAAGCTCCGTAGTCTGAAACAATAATTCCTCTCTCGGTCCGATTCGTATCCGACAAAATAAACGTTATCGCAGCTTCATCGAAACCACGTAGTAGTTCGTCTCTCCCTCGTCCGTTTCGCCCTCTTTTCTCTCCTCCATCCTCTCTCCTGCGAAAATAATTCCTCCCTCTCTAGCTCTTGCCGCGCAATAACACTCGGTGCCGCCATTTTTTGCCGCTTCCGCTTGGCGTGGTCCATCCATACATCGTTGAATGTCGTGTATAGCGCGCAGCGATGAGGCGACCGTGCTACTTCGCCCTGCGCGTCACGTTCGCCGAAATCGCCAATCTCATTACCGCACAGCAAGTCCCATCATTCGTCTCTCGGCTCCTCGTTCGTGTGTGTCTCTGGCCCGGCCAGTCCGAAGTCGAAGAAGCAGTATTAGAAGAAGAAGGAGAAGCGATAAAAGAATCGGGAGGATTGCCCACGGCGCATACGTAAGAGACCCACGGGGCGTTTGTCTTGCTCCCTATCTCTTTCTCTCTCTCTCTCTTGCGCTCTCATCGAGCGCTCATCCGGCATGCCAAGTATTGCAGGAATCCCCCAAGGTTATGCGACAGGGCTTCGACAGCCGTCTTTATGGATGCTCACTGCGCTGCTGCCGCGTGTCCCGCTCAATGTATAGACGACTGCGCCTGTCTCTCTTCATTTTCTCGAGCATCCTTCGTGTATCCCAGTTCTTCCTCAGGCGCGCGTGCCTCTCTCTCTCTTTCTCTGTCCCATTAATCTTGCGTAATTTGAAGAAAATTAAAGGCTTAACGTAGAGGAATTCGGCCAGGTCGGACAGTCGAAATGATGAATTAGTTAGAGAGATGAAGAGGTGGCATTCCCCTAGAAAATAAAATAGGTGAAGCTAAGTTTTTTATTGTTATGGTTAATAGGCTGGCGACCCTGTCACTGCTTCTACTGCTACTTCCACTGTCAGTGTGCATGCTGGAGTTATATGGCTGTTTATGAATGGAGTCGTAAAGCCGCGAATAAATAGAGAATCGTAAAGTCAATTCCAGCGGAAGTAATCCGGTGTGTCACGTATATAAAGTTCTCGGGAAGAAAGAATGTATTCTTCCGCTTTGATATATCTTGATTATACTGATTCACGAAGAGAGATATAAAAGAACCATTGTGTTGAGTAAATATTCTAATCAACTGTAATGAAATGATATTCTAAAGCAAGTTCTATCATTTCATCAACGAAATTGTGTTGTCTAACAGATAAATATTGTATCAGATTGATGGATATTTGTTCATTAATAATACAAATTAACTGAATTTCAATATTTACTCTGAAAGCCAAGTCATACTAACTGATAATAGTATACCAGAAATGTAAATTTTAGACTGCTCTATTAAACAAATCAAATATGTATTTCAACAACCGTAAATGCAATAAAACTTTTTCAAAGAATCTCTGAAGCTTAGCTCTTGAAATACTGGAGATTGAATCAAGAGAGCAAAATGGAAGTTCGCAGCCTGGCACACTGCCAATAATGCTCCATTTATTTTATTCCAGATTGGGCACATTTTTGTACTGCAATAAAATTTACAGTCACGACACGTAAATATATTCAGCATGGAGTCTCCATTATCCTCAGGAAATATTTTTTATTTGATATAATTGAAGTTTATATGTTAAGAAGGATTTGCTGTAAGACATTGCTAAAATTACTTCTGTTGAGATACTGTAAAATCTTGAAATTCTTTTTATATATAAAAAAAAGAAAAAAAAATGCAGAAGGAAAATTATCAAATTATTGCTGTAACTAAGTTGAATGTGACTTCTTTGCTTTTGCTATTTTCGTAAAGAAATTTTTCGTACGTTTTCGAGCTTTTTTTCGGATTATCCTTCTAATTGAATGAGCCAATCTCCGAAGATATTTTTGCACTTGAGAGCTAATTGAATTGGATAAACGAACACGGCGCCTAAAAAGTGACAAGCAACTCTTCTCTTCAATCCATTTCGACCGCATGAAATAACGAATCGCAATCGCCGATATAATCAGAGACGCGCAGGTATCATCCCGGAAACTAGACATCGGCTATCCCCGTCGGTCGTTAGCATCGCGCCTCGGCATCGATTTCGCGACACTCTCTCTTTCTCTCTTCGCGCTCTTATTTTACGACATCGAGCGACGTGGCTGTCGACGCCACCGTAGTAATCTTATTTCGGTCGACTACGCGCTGCTGCTCCTACAGCCGTAGCCAGCCGAGTAACCGAATAACCGAGGCCCCTTCGATTGCCCCGGCTATAATTTCCCACCGCGGACGTTTCTTCCTCCGCTCTTCCGAGAGAATGACAACGAGCCCTTCCGCTGACGCGGCAGAAGCTGTATAGCAATAGCAGAAGCACCAGTAGCCTCCTTGGCGGCCATTACGCGCACTGGGCGCGGCCGCGAAATGGGCGGTTCGAGATCGGGAGATTGAGATTTTCGGCCCTGAGAGCTGATGCTGCACGCTCGCGTTATATAGGCCCTATGTGTGTACGTATATAAATGTATATGTGTTCGTCGTATCTTTGTCTGGCTGATGACACATATGTGTCCCGTATAATAGTATAGTCGACGGCTGTACGGAGTTTTCAGAGCGTGGGTGCGCCTTTCTCTCTTTGCAGGGAAGATATATATAATTGAATTGCCGGCCGTTTGAGAGATAAGTCGACCGATCGGTATCGATGACACAGGGCTCTGTGTGCGGCGGTCAGGGGATTAGGGAGTGTATGTGTGTTCAAACAGATACCTACGTCGGGGGGTATAATGTGCACACGTCAATAGGTGCGGAGGAACGGGAGAGAATGGCTTTTGCAGCAGGTCATGTTGAATGTTTGTCTACTCGCCTCATTTCGATTCAAGTTTCGCTGAAATTGAAAAAGATTTAGGCTTTTGAAAGTAAGTTAGTTTCTTTAGCAAATAAATAGGTACATAGTTTTGATGGTTTGACTATATTATGCTATGTATATCAACAAACAATTCAGGCATTTGGTGTTCTATCAGGATATTATATGTAAAAATATCGAAAAGGATCGCCTGAAAATCCTTCTTAACAATGCTTTTATCTACATTGTACAATATGGACAGTAATCCTTGAATGTTCGAGAATGCTGTTGAGCTTTATGTCGCATATAGAGGCTATATCTGCAGTAAACCAGTATTCTATCATCGTTTTAGAGTGAGCCTGACATAGTAGCGGATTATTTTTTCAATATGTTTTTTTATTATTATAAAACGTGAAAATTACATGATAATAAAGAATAACTTCAAAAAAGCGGTTCATTAATTCTGAAACATGCGTTATCATTTTTTCCCCCTATTCAATTGGAACTATTTCCGTTAAAAATAGTTTTCCCCCAGGGAATATAATCAACAAAAATGGGTCACTTATTCGCGTATACTCTCTCAATTACGAGAATCAGCTTTTCCGCAATGAATATAGCGAGAATAATGATGCAATAAGTCGAAATAAAAAAATGTTTAAAAAGCGCATCGTGTACGAGAATAAGAGAATTAATGCAAAAGAGCGAGTTGAAAAGAGGACGGTAGAGCGAACGGGTGAAGGCACACAAACGGAACGGCGGCACAGGGTTGAACGATCGGCTCGGATTAACGTGAGACCGTAGGAGGAAGGCAGGGAAATCTGGGTTTAGCGGTAAATCGCTAATGACGACTTATGGTCGAGCGGAGCGATTGCGGCTGGCTTGCCGAAAGGGCTTCGCACTCTCGCGTTCTAGCCGATGACGCCGCAGCTTCTGCTGCCAAGGATTTTTTGGGGGTTTCCAGGCAGAGCGCAATAGAGAGAAAGGGAGGAAGAGACAATGTTGCGATTAAAATTTTGTACTGGACGATGAAATCGTCAGATTTCGCGGAGCTTTATTTCGAATAGCGAATTGCATGGGCAAGCGAATATCGCAAAATGCAAGAGATAACATTTTTTTTACTCGCTAGAGACGTACAATTCCGCAGTAGGGATTTGAATAGCTTTTTTGCGAGTGGGTAGTTTTAAGAGCCACTTTGTGCTACATAAATTTTCAATGATAATAGTGGAAACGACATGTTTTATTTACAAAGTGACAGTTAAATTGTGTCTTCGTAGATCTAGATTTTCTGAGTATTTTCGTAATGCAAGAATTTTTATTTTAACAGACAATAAAATAAAGATTATAGTATTAAATTTATTTAAATTTTTAAAATTAATTAACTTTACTAAGCATTTGTTAATTTAATTATAAAGACACTATAGTCACTCCAATTATTTCTTCGCTAAATTTACGACGTCACTTAATAACTGCTTAAAGTATGGAAATTCAATATTCTGTATAATCTAAATTATTTTACCACGCAACAATATTTATTTAATAAAAGAAATTAACTTTGTTGAGATGTAAGAAATTCCATCACAAAAAACTAAAAAATAAATAAATCAATATTACATGTTTCACTGTCAGCCCATCATTTGTTACACAATGTCACGCGCTCCTCCCGGCTTCTTATTTCACCGCTACGCAAAAGGATACGCACTTCCATTGTTCCGATAATGGAACGCACATGGTTTCTAGTCAAGTAAGTGTGTGTGTATATACATTCGAGCATCAGAGTGGGAAATCTGATATGAAAATGGAACGTCGTCTTTGCCGGGCAAAAATTTTCTTTCCCGCCTTTTTCACACAGCCGCCGTTGCTCTTAATCCCTTGCCGTTGCGGAGAGAGCACTTAACAAACCAGCTCAACTTTTTCGGCGAATAACTTGCCGGATCGATTATTCAAGGCGCTTCCTCTTTTCCTTCACCGTTTCCGCAAAAAAAATTCCAACTTTCGAGACTGCTTGCAGATTTTTCTCTTCTGGACGGATGAAGACAAAAATCCTTTTTCGACTTAATTCCACGAAAAGCTGCTGGCGAGCGGACGGCAGCGCGGTAACGTTTATTATTCCGCGGAACGGGAAAGTGGACCGGGGACAGATAAATTCCGAATAAACGCGCGGAAGATATTTTTCACACATAATTAATGAGGTTTTCCCATCCTTACTCCACGTTCTCCTCTTTCCCCAGTCTTTCTGTAATTAATTATTCCCCCGTGCAGAATTTCGAACTAATGCGCGTTGAAATTACGCCGACGATACACACGTCGAACAAAGAGTTGTTCT
Source organism: Torymus tubicola (assembly GCA_035583055.1). Taxonomy (NCBI): domain Eukaryota; kingdom Metazoa; phylum Arthropoda; class Insecta; order Hymenoptera; family Torymidae; genus Torymus; species Torymus tubicola. The sequence goes on along the minus strand of JAWWEQ010000027.1, from coordinate 11,431,664 downwards.
GCGTTCAACGTTCACTGAAAGAGCTTACTTCGGTCGGTTGGTTTCGGTTAAAAACTTTTCGATTTTCACATATTGCATATCGCTAAAAGTCCTCTATATTGGATATCGTGCACAATGGGAAATGGAAATTTCTAGAGAATGAATCTAACATTTCATTAATACCATTTCCGAACTTACAGTGTCTAAATTTAATATTACCGGGAGCGTGACTGAAAATTTAATGTTTCATGTGAACAAAGAACTTTAGAATATTTATTAATGAGCTAATACAAAAAATAACTGTGTCGCACAGAATTATGTAAAAATTAGGTTTTAAAATTGATTGAAACGTTTAGCAACGGATATACGTATATACAAGTGACGTGTTAACTTGAAAAAAAATAATGATTACATTGACAAACTATTCAAACAATGTTGTATTTTTGATATTTTGTAAAAATCTTCACTGTCAATACAATATTATTTTCATTTTTATGAATAAGTCCTGTGTGCTCTAAACCTCAGTCTAATTGTTTGAAATAAATAACTAGTACCACAGAGAGACTGTATTTTTCCAACATTGATACATCAGTGCTGTAAAGTAAAGGCTTTACAATTCAATTAAGGGACTCACAAAGTTTTTTTTAATGTGCTATAGCTCTACTCTGTTGTATTGCTATTAAACTTTACCTTATCCGAATATTTTTCAAAGAATTTTTTTAGTATAAAATATCAAATTAGAAAAAGTTTCTACGTTTTAGTACATGTAATATTTGCTACCTTTTCGTATTCCTAACCGAAGAATTTACGTAGGCTGTTAGAAATAAGTACTGCGATTCGCTCGACAGTTTAACCGAATATACCTGCATATTGTTTTTTAATTGAGCAGTAAAAGCTATTTTCATCCGCTATACTGTAGATGCATTCACATATGGAAGGGATATATATACCAAGAAATGTCGAGATAGGGGTTTGCAAAACAATGGTAATGGATATTAATAAAAACTAAAGGTTGTATTCTTGTATTCTCGTGGCTTAATTAAATTAATTTTTACTACAAAAATGTTCTCAAATTTGTTGACACTATTTGAGCATAATCAACACAAAGGATACTGCTTTTGTAACGTCTATTATTTTATTGTAACTGAAAGAGAAATAAAAACTCGTTCAAAGTGAATTTACTGTTGAGCGGCAATAGACGGGAAAATCAAACGAAGCTTGATAAAAGCGAGGGGAAAACCGTATCAACCAAAAAAGACTGTAAAGGTGTAAATGCGTCTACTAAAAAACGAAAAATCCCCTATCGAATCAATGACAATGTCTATCAAAAACATTTCATTCATTGTTAAAGTTTATTGTTGAATTTTGACAAATTAATTTCAATTTTGAATAATAAATTACTTTTTAAAATGAGTAATATACATTTAAATTTAATGCGTATTACTATAATACAACGTATATGACGATATATATTCGGGATTTAACTTTAGCGTGAATTTCGAAAATTTGTTAATCAAATCATTTACTTTGTCCCAACGGAGTTATACACCGAATAATGTATAAACAACATGAGCAAGTTTACATTACATTATATCATATTAGAATTAAAATCAATAAGTCTCACATTAAGCGTAATATTAACGTTTATGCGCCCGCGCGCTGTGCTATCCATCCATACCGAAATTTTACATTGTAGCACCGCAAATACTAATGAAACATCTTTACGAGGGCCACTAAAACGGCATTGCAACAATAATAATGCTACTTAATATTCATGTCTGGTATCTTTGTACAGCGAACTAGAAATTTTCTTCAATGCACGTAAGAAGTGCATACCTTGAGGTGTGCGAGGAGGAGAGGCAGAAGGAGGGTGAAATCGCGGTAAAAGGGAGAAGAGCGGAGGAGAGTTAGAGAAAGACAGAGTGAGTGTAGGAGAGACCGAGAGAGAGAGAGAGAGAGCGGACGAGAGAGTGAGAGAGCATGGAATGAAAATGGAGGGTCGTCGCGAGAGAGCATTTTATTGATTTTCAAGCTTCGCGCGCGCGGTTTTCCCTTTCTCCCGCTTGCCCCTCTCTTCCTCTCTTTCTCTTTCTCTCTCTTTCGTTCGCCCTTCCGCGAGTAGCGAACACGTGCTGCCGGCGCGTATCTGCGTCTTGCTCGCGCGCCCTCTATGTTTCGCTGCCGTTTTTCTTGCCTTTTGCAAAAAGAGAGAGGGAGAGAGAGAGAGGGAGAGAGAGGGGAGAGCGCGAGAGAATGGAAGCGTATATGTGAGCGCGTGTGTGCGCGCTTTAACGTTCTCGGGTATCGAGGCAAAAAATCCCAGAGTGAGAGAGAGTGAGAGAGAAGGTGGATGTGGAAGGAAAGAGCGAGGGAGGGAGAAGGGAGAGGACGGCGCCGGCAGCGCCACTCTGCGGCGTGTTATTGATCGACTCCCCATGCACCGGCTGCCCCCCTGCGACGCCGGCGCTGCTGCTGCTGCCCCCACTGTAATTTCGTCTCTTCTTGTCTCTCTCCCTTTTCCTCTCGTTGACTTTCTCTCTTTCACTTCCTATCCCTCCCTTGGTCTCTGTCACTGGTTTTGACTTTTTCCGTCTGTGTCCTTTTTTTTAGTTTCTGGTAATCTGACGGTACTTTTTTTAAAGCTTTTCCTCCCGAAGCCCCGACAAGTTGCAGCACTCGCACACGACACATTTTTTCATTGGAATTTTTTTTTCTGCTCTTCCTCCCCTCGTGCGTGTGCTAGTGGTTTTTTCCTTTTAATGAAACATCGCTGCGATTAAATTACATTTTTAAAGGGTGTCAAAATTTGCGGAGCGAGCAAGGCTCGAAGAGTAACACGAGAGGAGAAAGAGTAGGTGGGCTTCAACGCGCAAGAAAAATAAAATTAGTTTTTCGAAATCCTTTTTCGGTCGGACAGACGTCGAGCGCTCGCGGTGCAGTTGGAAAAGTTACGACGTACCGCTGACCTCCATAGCTCTCTAAGCCCTGTTAACAGGATTTTGGTTTTTATCCTTTCGCTCTGGTCCTCTCTCTCTCCATCTCCCTTTTTCTCTTTTTTTTACCTTACTTTTTGACGTACCACTGGAAATCAAGTTTTAATTTTTATTGTTAAACTTGAAATGAGGAAAGTTGCGGGATAATACGACGTATGTATGCGAGTATGTGTGCACGTACGTGTATGTGTGTGCGCAGTGCGCTGCGGCGATATTAAAATTGGCACTGATATGAAACTTTTTCTACTTAAAGAATTTGTTTGACTGGGCCGTCGTGGTGAGAGAGAACGCAAGTATGTATGTGTGCAAGAGTGAGAGAGAAGAGAGGGAACTGCACGCTGGGGTCCAAAAGTTACTCGGAATGTTTGAGAGTCCCGGTAACTCGACTTATTTTAATGTTTGAGGAACTAAAGGTACGAGTCTTGGATTAATTTGAATTAACTACTATGTGTAATTTGTACTTTAATTAATTTGATGAACTTTTTGCATGGAGCAGAGAAAAGTTGATAATGATAAATAAAGGAGCTTGATTAAATTCCGGAGATTAAGACGTAGTTGAAGGGATTAATTAATCAAAAACTGTCATATTTCGGGTTAAGTTGTGAGACGTTTAAAAATAGGTAATTGAAGAAGATGAGAGATAGCAGTTGAATAATGTTTTATAGATTTTTTTTCCTTCTTTAGTAGTACATATTATCTAACTAGATTTTTCCGGGGTATATTTTTGAGAGAAGCGAGTGAAATTGAAGTGCAAGTATAGCGTATGAAATAGAAGACAGATTCAGAAACGAATGTCTATTCAGAAAAAAAATTAATATAGTAAAGTTTGCTTTATTATAAATTTTTCACTTGCACAGAGTTAAATTTTGCTGTTATTAAAATAAAATCATATATAGACATTATTTTAAATTTCAGGTCACTTAACTCTTCTAGTCCAGTTCGTTCAAATCAAATAAATGCTCGGTTCAAAGTGTATAAAATTTATATAAACTAAATCTTGAAAGTTTTAAATTTCTTTCGAAAAGAAAAGGAAAACTTGTAAGTTTGGAGATACAGAAGAGGTTTTATTTTACTCGAAGGATATAGTGGAATAGGGAAACTTTTAACAATTAAATGTCCTTGCTTTTTCTGTTTCTTTCAACGTACAGTGCTCGAAAAGACAAATCTTCTATGTGTATTTCATGTTGTTTACTTTTTTAATCAAAATAAAATGAGAAGTACAGTTTACACAGGGAAATATAGGCTACAAAACAAGTAATGATTGCAAAAAGCCATTGGTTGTTGGAAAAATTTCTTCGCACAGTATTTCTATAGATCTGCACTTCTACGAATGTGAAACGTTTGACTCCTCATCAGTTCGAATGGCAAGAGAGAGGGAGGGCTTTCGATCACCGGAACCCCGTCGTCCGAATTACGCGCACGATTCTCCAAAATGAACCTCACCCTCCTCTCGATTTCGAATTTCGAATTCGCCCCATTCTCTCTCGGCGAGCGTTTGCCTCCTGAAAGCCGATTCCTCGTCGCCGCGCGACCTTCGACTTCGCTCTCTCTCTCTCTCTCTCTCAGCCCTTGGGGTGGGAATCGAAATTCCGCCTAATGCGCCAACGTGCATCGCTTTCTCCCTCTTCGCCTCTCCGGGTTTAATTTACGAATCGGGACGATCATTTCATCGCGTCACGCGAGCGGGCGCGGGAGGAGGTTTAACGAGTAATTCGTCGGCGTACTGCAGTGCGCGCTGTTTTTCTTCAGCGTAGCTTTAATTGGAAAGCTCGCGCTCATTCGCTGAGGTAATGGAAAATTTGGTGGGGTTGACGGATGAATTTGTTGGTGCACCCGCGGCGTGTGCGTGTGAGTGTATACGTCTGTTTGGTGAGTGGTTCGTGAAAAGAGGAGTGAGCTGTAGATTGAGTTGGTATTCCTTCGAAAGGTTTTTTGTTCTGTTTTCGGAGAATGTTTTAAAGTAGTTTCGGTGAACCGTTAGTTAACTTGGATTACGCTGGAAAATGATAGCGTGTTGAAAGTTGGGACCCCTGAAAAAGTTTATGTGCAAAAGGTCTTTCAAAGTGAAGTTTGCACTAAATGAAATTAATGTAATATTACAGTTTAAAATAAAAATGATTTAATGGATCTTGATAAAAACTAGAAAACTTTGGTATTAATTTTTTGAGTTACGTACTCTGGTATATGGAACATTTAAGGTTACTATGAAGTGGTACGTATGCCAAAAAAAAGACAAAAAAAACTTACGGTTAATTTTTCCGAAAATTGCGTTTTTCTCTGGTTAAGATAAGGGCGTACTTTTCATTAAATCATAGAGATAACCGTGGTATTTCATAATCATGCAGAATATTAATATTTGAATATGAAAATACTTTAGTTATTACATTCAAAACCAACTACAAAACAAGCTGAAAAAGAAAAAAAGATTTTCTAATTTATTAAAAGCTAAAACACACATTTTATGTATTTTTTTCATTTATGTAAAAATCAGTTTGCCTGTTATATATAATTTAAAAAGTTTACCTATCGCAATAATAGCTCGTATGTCAAAATTGATTGACACCCGTTATGAATTATTTTCCTAGCATTAACGAATTCACGAACGTTACGTCGGGTAACCCAACCGATCGCGTATTTATCCATCCCCATACAGATTTCCAAAACAATACACTCCCCGATCTATAACGCCCGTTCGCATTAATATATATATATCCAGCCCTTGTGCTACAATACCCCTCCATACGCCGTTGTTTACTCGCTTCGACTTACCCTCTCTCTCTCTCTCTCTCTCTCTTTCTCTCTCTCTTCCTCTCTCTCCCTCTCTCTTCGTGTAGGCATCGTCGAATTTTTCCATACCGGGGCCGCGGCCGTTGCTTCGTCCTTTATTTAAGAGATCGTCAAATCAGCGACGGAAGTTTGCACGGCTCTTGTGCGCCTGCATAATTGTCGACGTGTTTGTACTCGGAGGGTGGGGAGAAGTACGCGCGCAGACCGGTGTAGAATGCTTGGGCTGTTCTTTCCTAGGGGTGAAATTCCAATGATTTGCGAGAGCTTTGTCGTGGATCTGATTTAAATTTTCATGGTTTTCGAGTGATTTGTATTTTATGAGTTTTCATGAGTAATGCAGACTATGCGAACGTGAAATTTTTGTTAGAGAAAGTTAGACTGTGGTTTTTTTATCGATGGAAATATAAATAATATCTGAAATATTTCTTACTACTGAAAAAAAATTAAATTTTCAGGCGCTGTATTGTTAACTTAATGCTGTGAAAATTTTAATAATATTTGTTATATTAATATTAATGATAAAAATTAATTTTAATCTAAACTGGTTTTGTATTGATAACAATTTAATTATATGCAAAGTAGTATTAATGATGCTACTAAAAGCTACTTTGAAAATGCAACATGTAATGTATATTGACATGATATTTAATTAAATAAATTTATTATTATACTCTTAGTGTACTCTTACATTTTCGTTATTTGCATTTAGTAGTAGTTCTTAAAAGGCCTAAAAGTAGAACTGTAAAATTATTGAAATAAATCCTTTTCTAATATTCTTTTCATTGAAAATTTCACTCTTTGCAAGTAAAAAGTTTTCAGTACCTACCATAAATCAACGTTAAAGTCGAATCCCAAGACCATTTTTTTTCAGGCCATTCGTCAAAATGGATGTAAAGTCTAATATCCGCATTTCCCGAGAGTTTCAATAGTCCCGTACGGGGAAGTCGACTAATTTAGCACTTTGCGAAGCGAAAAGTATTCTTCGTAATCTTCATAACCACGAGCGAAAAGGATTCTAGGAGGGGTGAAGGTAGATTCAAAGTTTCCGCTTCCTTCTCGTGACTTTGTTCTCGTGATTCTCATACATTCGAGAACAACTTACTTTGCCCAAAATTGTGAAGTTAGAAATGTGTCTTTTAAAGTCTTTTCAAGAATGAGGTGTAGACGTTACGAAAATTTAAAATTGAAAATCCACGCCTCTCTTATTTTACACAGTTTAATAATAACAGTGTAAATTCACAGTCTAAAGTTCATAAACCTAGCTTTATAACATTACGATACAGCTCTACATATATATATATATATATTTAGTGTTTCTAAGACAACTTAATATAAGCGTTCTGAAATTGACGAATTCACCGGCTTCACTTTAAACTCCGTTTACATTACCTTGTTTACAAAGCGCTAATTACCCCTCTTAATTTCAAATTTGAAACGTCTCGTGATCTTCCGAGTTGCACAAATTTGAAAATAGGGATTTCAATTTCGGCATTTCCACCACGGCAACTGCTCTGTTTGCTAACAATTCAAAAACCGCGGGGACGCAACTATTTGCATGCGCAATCAGCACTCCCTTCCTCTCTGGCTCTCTCTCTCTCTTTCTCCCCAATCACATTTCTCTCTTGCGATTAATCGAATCCACAGGGGGTGCGTAGTACACTCTTCCTCTTTCCTCCACAGTCTCCTCTGCGTCCGACGCGTAACTCTCTCACTCTCTTGCAAAGACAGAGGCGAAAAATCTACCGCAACAGAGTCCCAAGCGCGCGCCTCGAATTTTCAGCTCACGCATACAGAGAGTGAGAGAGAGGGAGAGAGAGAGAAAGCCTCCGTCGGAAATGCAAATCCCGAGGATCTTGCGAGAGCACGACGCCACCCTTCGTCACGGTTCAATAAGACGCTGCGCGGCAGAGAGTAGAGAAGAGAGAGGAGAAGGCGAGAGGAGGGAAACATTTCAAGGCGATATCTCTCTCCCTCTCTATCCCTATGGAATTCGAGAGGGGAATCGCACGCGCTCGCGTGTATATATACGCGTATGAATTCGCAAAGCAGGAACGGCGCGGCGGAATAGTAGCTGCGAAATATTTGATGACCGGCTGTAAAAAGGTCCGTTGACGCATAAAGACACGCGAGTGCCCGCGCACGGGCGAAAGGAGAGCTTTGTCGACGACGATCTCTGTCCAAGACTAGTAGTAGTAGGTGGGCGTTCGGGGAGAAGGAAAAAAGCGGGCGCGGCTTTCTCTCTCTCTCTCTCTCTCTCTCTCTCTCTCTCTTTCTGACGAAGCAAGGTTAATTATGCAAGGCGTAGCTCCGGGCCAGGGAGAGAGAGGAAGTAGCGGTGCCAGCATCATCGGGGGTCGGTAATACAATGCCGCGATGAATTCGCCGCGCGGGTCTAATGTGTATTCAGAGCCCCAGAGCAAAAGGAGAGAGACAGAGCGCGCAACAGAGACGGAGGTTAGGACAGATAGGAAGATAGAGAGAGAGAAAGAGAGAAGGAGGGTCGGGGGACGGAGAATTAGGAATATAGAGATCGAGGGACAAAGACAGAGTGGGCGGGTGGATGCGCGTATACAAAGAAGTTAAGAAGGCAGAAAAGAGATTTAAGTGCGCTTGCGCGTGCTAGGGAGTAAGGGAGAGCGAGTGAGTCTCGCTCGGCACTCCTTTATCCCCCGACTATCTGAGGCAAATTGAAGCCGCTGCTGTTGAGGCAAAGAGAGACAGAGAGCTTAAGCAGATTGAAAGTGCAATATAAGAAGAGGCCAGACAATGTCCAGCGCTTCTCTTTCTCTTTCTGACAAACTTTACAGCCAGAAAATTCGCCTCCGTTGTCGCGAAATTGATTCAAAGTAGGGGATAATTGAATGGCCGTGTTTGTCTTTGTGATAGAGACGTTTGTTTTTGCCATCCGGAATCTAGAGGGTGATAGTGCACAGAGAGTGAGATAGAGACAACAATCGCATTATCTACCAATAGACCTTTGTTAGCGACAAGGGATTGAGCACCTTGAGCGCATTATATGAGTTATTACAACAGTCATTCCTCGACGAGTGAGAATAAACGCCACGGGCAGCAGCAGCGAGGGACCTTTTAGTCCCGTTGTCGTCGTCGTCGCGGACGCTAATGCAGAGCTGCCAGCAGACATAACTCAACGTTTGTTCCCTGCAGCAGCACTACTGCGCCATTACTCGTCGTTGCTGGATTCCCGAGTAACGAGCTTCGATATACCGCAACCGTGCGCGAAAGTTACAAAAGTCCCCACGAGCTGTTATACGCGCGAAGACGCCGAACGAGGGGCGAGGTAGAAAAAACTCACGCGGTAATGGATCGAAAGCACATCGGGAGTATGCGCGTGGCGCGTGAAAAATCACGCGAGCGAATACAAATGCGATGCACTCAATAACCGCACTGCTGCTGCTACCGTCGCCGTCGAGCTGGCTGGTAGCTGACATTCCCATACGTCAGCGCGTTTAAGCGCGAGCATAGATATATACGAGTTGTGTTTTTTTTCACGTCACGCGCGTGCGGGACGCTTTCAATGCAACGCCACCACACTATTGGTGCTTGTAAGTTGAATGAAGTCAAAGTACAATGAAGTGTCGGCGATTGTAGTTTCGAACTTCGGCATACATACAATCGCCGCTGCCTACGTAACGTATATAGCATAGAGCATAGGTTGAAAAATTCAATGGGGTAGAGATTTTATGCGACGGGCGGGTCCATTGTGTGCGGTGCTACCAGAGCGAGCTTTCAACGTTTGGGTTTTATATAATTTTGCATGATATTTCTGAACCACCCATACATTTTTCGAGCCTGTCGGTTTGGGCATATATTATTTGCTAAATTCCATAGATTAAAAAAGCTCTCAGAAGCAGGATTGTTGAGTTGAACTTTGTCGAGATCTCGTATTATACCCAGGAGAGGGTAAAAACCAATATACGCGCTACGATCCCTCTATTTTTAATCGAATTAACAGCTGCCGCGCGAAAAGTCGATACGGCGATCCGCCGTAGTACACATACACATACCCTTTGACCCTTCAACCAGTAACGGGCCTGCACACTGCGATATATCGAGCGATCGAAAGCGCGTAACACACGCAGCCACTGGGCGTACGCGCGCGTCTCTCAATGACGCACTAATATCGCGTTTGCGCTCGGACTCCGATATAAAGCCAGACCGAGAGAACGCGTATTCGCGTCACTTCTGCTCAAAGACTGCTAAGCGTTTGCGTGTAAATCCACATTGCCCGGACGCGCTTTCTCTCTCTCTCTCTTACACACAGGTATAGTAGTAGCAATATAACCTTAGAGCGGCGAGTCCGAGGCGCAGCGAGCGTTAAATCGCGTTGTGTCACGATGCGCCGTAGTAAACGAACGTAAATCAGTACAAATACGTACGCGTACGCCGTCTATGTATGCGCGCGCGCGTGGCGCCTCGTAAAGTCCGTCGGCATTTCACGCGCGTTGGAAGAAGAACGCGTATATATACAGAGTCTTTTTCATCGTCGTTGAGCGAAGTGAGGGTTGCCTCACGGAAGAGGGGCAATTTCGGATGAAGTGGAAACGCGTGGTGCTAGCGCTCTCTTTTCCGCGTTTTCAGACAGGATGGAATCGCGAAAATACGAATATACTGAAAGAAATAGCGCGATATCTTGAGTTCAATTGTTAGTAGAAACTTGTGGTTAAACTGGATTCGTTTAATACTAATATTTTCTTATCCTATTTTTAGAAAATGATGAATTTGTTGTGAAATCATTTTATTCGTGATTTGGTTGGTGGGAGTAATGGGTTGCTAGGTTACAGAAACAAAAGTGGGGCGCGAAGCGCGCTTAGAGATGACTATAGTTAATTAAAGTGTACATAGTATATTGTACTATTATATAGTATAAAATTTTATAAAATAAAAGTAATTATAAATATATACTCTCAATTTTCTATATTTTAGAAAAGATGTATTAGTACAGCATATTCTTATTTATTATTACTCAAAGAATGTGTGGACATCGTAAGTTTTTCAAAATAGTAAATGCTGTTATACGCAGGGGAACGCGTACCGTAATTCATTACACCTTTAGTGTGCAGTGATGTTTACGAGCTAATTAAAGCTTTGTTGATTTACTATTTAAAGTTAAATGTTTTCGCTAGCAATTCCTAAAGCAGTAAACCACGTTTCACCGTTTTCATTATTCAGCGAAATAATGTTAAATAACGATTCATCACATCCTCGTACAATATCCATTGTTCCACTTTTCTCTTTTATCTACAGTCAAAGTGAAATAATTTCAGGATCAAAGCTTTCACAGTTTATTCTTCTATTTTCTAAACCATATTGTTGGAGCGCATAATCGTTACACATTTCTCTGTTTCCGTTTCTTTCTCTCACTTTCTCTCGCTCGCGAATAGCGTCGAGTTCTCGACTTTGCATTGAAACTCCAAAGAGCGCGTAATGGAAGCCAAAAGCGCTTGACTTTCACCATTTAGCAAATGAAATTCCGAAAAAAAATTCCTCTCATCCTCGCCCATCTTCATTTTGACGCTTCCTTCCACTTCCTCGCTCTTTCTCTCTCGCTCTAGAGTAAATCATCGTAATATACGTCGCGAGATCTTCAGAGGGAAGAGGAGGAGGAGGAAAGAGAGAGAGAGAGAGAGAGTGCACGACGCGTCATTACCCAGGCTTGTTCGGAAGTGCTCGAGCGGACAATGATGGAGCGCCAGCGTCGCGCTTCTTTTGCCTCTTTCTCTATCCACTTGATGGGTTTATTCTCTTATGTGCTCGGTAGGATGGAAAAATTGACTGAGCTGAATGGTTGCGATGATGTAGACGACGACGACGACGACGACGACGACGATGGGGATGACGAGTGAAATGTCTCGTGCGACAGATCGACTTGGATGCTTTTGCTTTCATAGCAATTTTTTTTAATGTCCTGGTAAAAATGTATGTTCATTTTTTTTTCGTAAGTTTAAGGTTTGTTTCGAGGGTAATCTGGTGGGATCGATGGCGTTTATTTATGCAGGAAGGGCAATTGATATTGCTTTTAGAGAAATGTGGAAATTGAGAAGAAGATGTATAGCAGTAGTTCGTATTTTAAATATTCAAGTACCATAAATCGATATTTCTATATAACTTGAAAGAAACTTGCGGCTGTTCTAAAATATAATATTTATAACAGTCGGAGAAATCTTTTCTGTAGAACCGTATGAGTTATTCACATTGCAGAAATGAAAATTGCCGAAGATTGTATGCAATCATTGTTTTCGAAAGTACAAATGTATTTATACCAAAAGTATTTTGATACTACATTTAGATGATGAAAAAGCTTAGTAAGTAGGAGATCTATTTATACTTTAGACCTTTGAAATTTGTCATCCACAATCATCTTATCGAATTGTGTCAAAAGATTTATCGTATTCTCGACCTACCATTGCTACCTTTAGCCAATTACCAACGACAAATCTCAATATATATAACCATCACTATACCGCGATCGTGTCAGATACCAATTAAGAATCGTAGGTTACATCGATTTCGTTCTGCACCCACCATTTTAAAAATAGTCTCGTCGAGCAATTTTAGCGATAAATCGAAATCGAACGCTTCTTGAGACCCCGAGCTTCAGCGAGTGCAAAAAAGGAGAGAAAAATGTGTAAAAAGCCTCTTCCGACCGAATCAATTTAGCCGCGCGTCATCGATTCTCCACCTCGCTGTTTCTCTCTCTCTCTCTCTCTCCCGCTCGCTCTTGCGATCAAGTAGCAAAAAAGCGTGCACACATTGCTCCTTTTTCCATTCCTGTGCCGTATGTGCAGCTTTTTCCAGATTGAGTGGGTTCTGGATTGAAAAAAGTGTTTCGCCACAGCTCCTCAAAATTCGGCAGCTATGCCAAACGAGTGCTCTCTCTTTGAAACATGCCCGCAGTGCTGAACAATTTTATTTTTCATATGCACTATATTTCAAGATGAAGAGAGAGAGAGAGGGAGAGAAAGAATCCCGAACGAAAAATTTAGGTCGAGGTGCTGAAATTGTGCTTACATTTGGCCGACGTGAAATCCAGTTTTGGAAAATATCGGTGACACGACTGTTATGTCAATCAAAATATTCAAAAAGTTCGATTGAAATGTCACGTTGAAACAACAAATGAAATATAGTTGACTTGCACTCTGTGAAATTTGATTGAAGCAGTTTGCAGAATTCTTTTAGAAAAATAAAATATACGTCAGAATATCAGTTTTTAAAATGTTAGTGAGCTTCATTATATTTGTTATCCAGAAATACTTTACAGAAGAGGTAAATTGCATTATCCGTATATGTATTTAGTTGCCGAGAACTTACAAGCTAGGGCTTACATGTACTATGGAAGTGATACAAAAAGAGAAAAAATAAGAATTATGAATAAACGCAAATACAAGATTAAACGGTTTAGAGAACTGCTTTATCTCTGTAAAAACAATTTTTTACGACCATTTGTATTCCTTTACTTATTTTAACTGTTTATTTTCTTTGTCTTTTTCTTGGCATTGTTTTTTGCCACCTGGCACCACATGAGAGTTGAATTTTCAGATAAAAAAAAGAACCAAGGATCCTAACCAACAATTGAGCCAACGTTCAAATCACGCGGCACACACTTATATTCATCCTCAAAATCCCCCATCTCGTGTGTCACACGCCGTAGCCTCTATTTCGATTCGCGCGTGCGATACGCGCCTCAGATATATCCCAGCTCTCCCGAAATATTTCCTGTTTACCGACTTTCCACAATCGCAACCGCGCGCGTTGCGGCGCTTTTGACTCAAGCACTCTCGGAAACCCCCTATCCTCACATACATATACACACACACACACACACACACATACATCAGCACGACGAATACATTCGATCTCTCGCCGCGAGAAAAATGGCCTGAGGGGGGTGAAAACGTCCTCACTCTCTCTCTCTCTCTCTCTTTTGCCGCGGGGGGAGAAATGGATTTCCCGGCTGAAATGGTCCCCTCCCGCCGCCTCGTTATGAATGGGGTGGATATACGCGTGTTTGCGTAAGCGCGTGACGCCGTCGGCAGATTATCTAAATAGCCGCGGATGTCTGCGCGCGTAGAGATTGTCGCAAATGGCAGCGGCTGATGCGCACCACCGCTATAGCTCGGGGGATTCATTATTTTTCGTAGTCAAAGTGGCTTTCGTCCTGCGATTGTAGATTGTCGCGCGAGCCTGTTAGTTTTGGGCTTTCAGCGGTTATTACAGGGTGCTGTTATGGCGGACACACTTTCCCCCGTTGCTTTAATTTTTTTCACTTCTTACCGACGAGTCTGAATGTCAAGCAATATTTCTCGTGATATTCTGTTTATATGCGAATATGAAAATATTGAGATTCGGTGCTTTTTGATTTATTATTCTTGATGAATTGAATCGCTGAACAAATTCTATCTAAGAATTTACATGAAATATATCTGTAGAAATATGACTTGATCACATATGTAAATAAAAGTAGACTATTTTACAGTAACAATATCAACACCTTCACTGATAAATTGGATTATTCACTAACAATTCTTTTATCTACTCTCGGCATATGGTGCGCTCGTACATTGTACATTATGTTTGCTCAAACCCATACGCGTATTATATAAATAACTCTTCTCGTGTTTATTTTATGGGATATATATTTTGAATATATAGTGGGAATGTGGACTATTTTTAAGCGTGGGCTTTTAGTAAAATAACATATGTCTGTTATCGCCCATTACCTAAATACACAAAACATCAATAATACACACACACACACAATGTGCAAACAAACCGAATTCCCATTCTGAAGGAAAAAATATAACGGAAAATCGTTATTACATCGAAATCCAACCGCATTATCCTCTCGCTCAAATATAGAAAGCATGATATACGGCTAATATATTCCGCGCGTACGTATACGACTATATTTCTCTATTTTAATTTTCGTCCGTAGTAGCACCGCGCGCACGAGCCGACCGACGACAAGACTTCAGGACTCAGCGTAGCCGTTGCATGGGAAGCGGACATCGCGGACGATAAGATTACGGAAGATGAATGGAGATTAGACGCGATAACGCACATTGTCAAAAGTCGAGGGTAGCGACAAGAGATATATTAGCTTTCCCTCTCTCGCTCTTGCTCTCTTGCACAGATTGATAAAGCGAATTTACATAATAGAAAATGCTCTCAAAATAAAAGAATACGCTCTCGCGTATTGAATACCACACGGCTAGAGGGGCGGATTTTCAATGTCATTTTTCATCGACGTGTTTATAACCGATCTCTCTCTCTCTCTCTCTCTCTCTCTTTCTCTCGAGCTTGACGCGAGATCTCTGAAAAGGTCGTGTTAGCTTTGTGGTGAATGAAATATGGTTCGAGCTTTATCTTAAATTACGTTGAGAAAAATGAGAAGCAAATTGTCAGAACAAATTTTAGATTGATGTGGTTGCTACTATTGCTACTGTTGCTTGTGCATATTATTGGCCGTTAAAATAATCTGCAGCATTTCTTTTGAATGATAAACGCATTGTGAATGATTTGGGGAGATGATTTTCATGTTGTGACAAATTGCGGATTATTCATTGGTTCGTTTTTAGGTTATAGAGAAAACTTCGAGTTTGCAGTTATAAAAATATTGTAGAAATTTTTTGGAAAATTTTATACAGCAGAAAGTTATCTCAGGTATAACGTTATATGCAATACGGAGTACTATTTCAAATAAGAATTATATCCCACCAAGGGGAAGACAAATGTAAGTCAACCACGATAAATAATACCGTCCAAAGTCTTCTGAGAATTCTGCCAAGACGTGACCAAGGCAGACAAATAGCGAAAAATGACTCTGTATATATAAATATACATATATATTTTCCACACAGTCGAACAACTTGCGCGCGAATGCGAAAAATCCAGACTCTCGCGTAAGCGTCACGGACTATTTGTCCTTTTATTTAAATGCATCCACACTCTCTTCTATGACTACATACAAAAACAGAAAAAGATAATCGTTTGATAAGGCGCAGTGTGATAAGTACCAGACGCGGGTATACACGTGGCGTGTGTTTATCATACCGAAAAATGACTCTCCCGCTTGCATAAATCATTCGGCAGAGGAAGAGGTGAGCTCTCCGCCGTCGTTGCATTACTTTTGAAAATGTTACGCCACGTCGGAGATTAAATATGACGCCCGCGCCTATGTATGTGCGTGTGCACACACACACACGCACACAAATACGCATACATGTATGGTTCCTGTTGGAAGGTAGAAGAGAAAGAGAGAAAGGACGTCCGAAAAAGCCCAGCCATGCGCCAATGAAAAATACAGCGCGTCGGAAAAGTAGACCAGACGTTGCGAGCACACACACTTGTGCATTTAATACACACACATACACACGTGTGTACGTGCAGGGAGAGCAAAAGAGATAAAAGTTTTATTATAAAAACGAAGAGACGCGGAGATTACGTGGACCAGACGACGACGACGAGGAGGAGGAGGAGGACGGTGACGGCGGCGAGAGAGCGAAAAGCAGCGGAAGAGAGGGAGAGAAAAAAAGGGCGTGGGAGACGACGCGACTGGACGCGTTAATGCATCTCAACGAACGTGTATACGTGCGTGCGCATGTGGGTATGCATATATATAGATATATATATGCTTGGAAATACAGTCTGTTTTACAACCGGCTGAAGCCGAATTATGCATGACTCTCGTTGTTTTAATAAATATGCTTATTTATTTGTACGGAGCGCGAGGGGAGAAAAGAGCAACAAAAAAGTAAAAAGAGTAAAGAAAAACAGAACCGCATGATTGGATGTTTTCCGAGGGGGGTTATTGTTGCTGTGGCTCTCACAAATTGATTAACTATTTTTCTGACCCGCTTTTTCCACACTGTACCGTGTTTTCCTTTCTCCCACTCTCTCCCTCTCTCCGACAATTTAGTATACACCACACTTTTTGCGGGAACACAACCTCGGCGCACAATAAGAGCATGGTCTCGCTTTCGTTAATTAAAAAAAAAAAAAAAGTGCGCGTGTCGTCCTTTGTTTATTTATGCGTATAGACACAAAGTGGCCCGAGTTTTGCATTTTGACTTTCGGGGAGAGCGAGAGTGCCATGTACGTGCAAAAAAGAGAGAGTCTATCGTTTTCGCTGACGGTACCTCGTTGCTGTGTTTCGGGTCAAAGAGAATAATTGAAGTCGCGTGCTCGCGTTACTTTTTAACTGCAGAGGAAGAAGAAAAGAGAAATATCCTCTCTCTCTCTCTTTCCTGGAGCTAGCTCATGGCTAGTTCGCTTATTAATACTATCGTGATATCCTGCTCTAGTTTTTTTTACTCTGCTCTCGGTGGGATATGGGAAGGATTCGCGGGGCTAACTTCAGCTCTCTATGCAAAGCGCAAAAGGATCTTTAATTAAAAAAAAGTGAGTGCTTTTTAAATTGCGTAAAAATGAGAAAACGGTCGGAAAAGCTGCACTGCAGGCGAGCTTCAAAAATCGGAGCTGTATGGTAGTCTTAAGCTATGCATAGAAGAGAAGAGAGGGATGGTATGTGCGCGAGGGAGAGAGAGAGTGTGTGTGAGAGAGAGAGAGAGAGAAAGCGTTTTCATAAAGCTGCTGTTGGTATAGCAGTTATGAAAACGATATTACACTTTCAAAAAAAGTTGGAAAGCTGAGGCAGTTACAATGCCGCAAATAGATGAGCCATTTTTTGAAAAATTGAGTTTTATAAAAGAACGCTCTACTTTTTAATACTTTCCACTTTATTGACCAAGTATGATGGAAAATGGAATTTATTTTTAGGGTAGGGAAAAAAAATTCGATAATTGAAATAAATGATGGTTTCAAAATATTATGTAAATGTAAACGGTCTATAATATACAAATAGACTGTTTATTAGCGAGAAACAATAACAAATATTTTCTTTCTGTGCATTTCGACGAAGTATTGTTTACTTGTTACCATTATTATATGCATTAATTATTAATTACATTATGTATGCAAAACTATTGAACTGTGCTAACATTTAGTTAAAATTTGATATTATGATTCAAATGTATGAATATGGGTCATTTCACGTCAAGTGCTGAAGGTCAATATTTTAAAATTGCTCATAATTTTTTTAATTGTTCCAAATCAGCCACAGAATACAAATATAAAATTTCAAGAGTTAGATTTTTTTTGAAAATTTTCATGTTATGTGCAATTAAAGTTGTTAAAACAGTTAAAAATCACTATTTTCACTACTTTTACAGCTTTAATTGCACATAACCTTTTTCAGTGATCTTCAACCATTTTCGGGATGATACTATTTGAAAAATAACATTTTAAGAAATCTTTTACCCTTTTGCTTTCTCAAAGAGAAAGCTTTGTATCGCTGAAATTTTTCGACTCTCAGATTTCAATGATTTTCCTCTAGAAAATTCTGTGTGTGCGTGCGTGCGTGCGTGCGTGTGTGTGTGTGGGTGTGTGTATTATGAATTTGTCCGCGGCATAATTCGAAACTGGACAGAGATATCAAGTTCATTTTTGGCAGGTATATAGAGTTTATATTTAAGTTGTGCAAGTTCAATTA
>JAWWEQ010000027.1:11394214-11405591 GCA_035583055.1 Torymus tubicola | reverse complement strand
TCAGAATTTTCTTTTGTTCAATTTGTTTCGGGAGAGGGAGAGTGAAGGGATACTTGCCGTAGTTTGACTTGTTGATTCTATTTACTTTGAAACGGAGCAACATAATTAATTATTGTGATTGTTGTAGATAGAGGCATTTTAGATGTATTTTTATAGTACATAATAACTTTAATGACAGTTTTATTCAATTATATTATATGTCACTATTCATTAAAAAGAACACTAAAATTCAATTTAGTTTTAGTGTAAATGAAAGTTACATATTACTGAATGACAACTGTTATGAATGAAAAAGGGAATTTCGTCTTAACTTTTTTCGT
Organism: Torymus tubicola; assembly: GCA_035583055.1. Lineage (NCBI taxonomy): Eukaryota > Metazoa > Arthropoda > Insecta > Hymenoptera > Torymidae > Torymus > Torymus tubicola. Next base: position 11,405,271 of record JAWWEQ010000027.1, on the reverse strand, counting down.
CTCCGAAAAACATTGGCGATAGTTAAAACTTTTTTACCGAACGTACAACTTTGTTTTAATGTTTTCATTTATTTAATATGGTTTGATGTCATAGACGTAAACATCAAGTTCAATGTTTACTTGTATTTATGTAAAAAGTATTAAGTATTTTTAAAATTAAAGAAAAGCGTCGAATGAATATATAAATTTATCACGTAATTAATAAAGTTATGTGAGAAATGTCCTACTTTTTTATTACCACTATTTATCTCATTCGGTTATTTGTCCAACACTTGTGGAATCATTCAGTTTTTATACAAAAGTAAACAACATCCTCCAGATCCTTAAGAATGATTATCACCACGCTGATCAAACGACAAGATAAAAGTCCCTTTCCACTTGGTCCTTGTCCACCCCATCCAAAAAAAACCTACAAAAAAACAGACAATGACCGATTATCTCCCATATCAAAGTCTCTAAGTCGGCCTCTCGAGAGTCAAAAACGCGAAAAAAGGTAGTAACAGCAGCGGCAGTAACAACAACAAAACGGTACAATATCCTCTCCACTTTTGTATCCCGCTCTATGGCATCGAGATCTCCCTATACTGTGCTCGCGCGTGCCTCTATCACAGTCAGCCCATCGGGGCGATTAGCTCCCATGAAAATCGCCGAGCGTTTTAAGGATTAGACCACTGCTACTGCTCCCTTTCTACCCCTCTCTCTTTCTCTCTCTCTCGCTCTCTCTCTCTCTCTCTAGCTCTGCGTACGCACTTTCGCAGGGCCGAGCCAATAAATAAATAGGTAACACCCTTTCGAGCTTAGCGTCGTTCCCATTCAGCGGGTGAAAGCACCCGGGTGCGCTCGCGATACTCGCTCTGGATGGCTCAATTTAGATGGGGGGAGGGGGGAGGAGGGGGATAGAGGCTTTCGCGAGCTAACACGAGGGGAGTGCAATAGTATGTTACGCGAATGTACCGACGCGAGAAATCCACTTACCTACCCGATACGCAATATCCCGGGATACGGTAACTTCGTGCAGTTCTCTTTTTCCACCCCTCTCTCTCTTTCCTTCTCTCTCTTTTTTTCTCTCTCTCTCTCTCGTTCGGGCGCAGCTCACAAGCTAGCTATCCCGTCGCGCGTCGTGGTCTTTTTAACCTTTTTTCTTTCTCTCGCTGTTACTCGAAGGCTGCACTGTTTAGGGTGAGCTTGGCGCGCGTCTTTAGTTGTCGGGATCGTGGGATAGTGCGATTAGTGCGCCGTAAGCGCGTTCTTGAGGGTAGCGCTTCTACTGTCTTTTAAGGTTAGGGGTGGAAGATTGTGGATTAATTGTTTCCAAGCTGTGATTCGCAGTAAGAGGGGAAGACTTGAGCTCTCTGATAAATTATACCGACTGTTTAATTATCAAATTAAGCTTATCAAATGTGCTTTAAGTTAGTCGCGTGGAAAAAGGAAACGGAAATGATATCTTACAAATGATATAAAAATGATTTGAAGCTCATAATAGAAAATGCAAATAATTTATTTTCCCGAGATGTCAAAATAGATATCATAAAAGAGAGAGCGAGAGAGAGAAAGATAGAGAGGAAGAGAGAGCAAACTGAATTAGCACTGACATCCAAACAATGCATTATTCGCATGTCGTTGATGATGACATCTAGTTAAGCTCATCCGGTAGCAATGTCGACCGATCGCGGTGTTGATTTGTTTACTCGTCAAAGAGAAATTTAATGAGGTTGATTCATCCATCATAAAGCGTATACGAATAATAAATATGCGCGACCGATCCTTTGTCACACATCTCTTTTATAGCCGGTTTAGAAATGTTTCCAACCTATTGATTTGCGGAACAGAAATAACGCCCATTGTTGTTGCAACTCAAATGGCGGTTTTAATTCAAAGTGTATCTTTTTACACTACGCATTATTGCTGAAATTCAATATTCCACCTCATTAAACATCAAAGAGAGCACGAGTCTCTCACCAATATACCCCAACGCATTGTGTTACAAAGATCGCACAATCATTGATCTCGCTAAAGCGGTTTATAAACGTACTGGAATTGTTTGCTAATCAGGACACATTGAAATGTATAATTCAGATGGAAGGGGAAGGTATTAATGTTGGGATATAATATTGATTGACTATCGTGTGTCGACGGTAACTAGATCACGTTTTGAAAGTAAATTCCAAATTTATTGAAATCCAGAAAATTTCATAGCGGGAGGTACCGGCGTGTTATTGATGCTAATGGTTAGCTGATAATTTAATGATAGCATTATTAATCACATAGGTGACATCAGTACATAAATTAAACGTATAATGTTCAAACAAAATTTCAAACAAAATTTGAAAACTTCAAGATATTTTACATCGCTACTTTCTTTCTCCACAATAATGCTTATTATAGCAATACTATTTTTCGATGACGTTCCACATAATTAAACATTTTTTTCCTTCAAACTTGGCACATTGCAAAGTCTCTTTCAGCGTCTTCGTCTTATAGCCCCCCTTCCTCTCTATATATGTATCCCCCATTTCACCTCTTCTTGCACTCACATATATACCTATACGTGGTGTGTATAGATCGAAGTGAGCTCCGCAGGCGCTTTCTTTCTTTCTTTCACGATTCCCCTCTCGCTTCTAGCCCCTTAACCCTGTTTGTTTCTATTTGCACGTATCATTGATTACTCGCGATTCTACTCGGTTTATCGTTTTCGCCTCGTCTCCATCCTCCACTCTCTCTTCTCACGCCTTCTTTTTATTGCTCCCAACAGAGAGACGGGCAGACGCGCGGATTTCCGAAGGCGGCGGTGGCGGCGACGTTTCTCTCTTTCGCGCACACTCTCTTTCTTTTCCGCCACATATACGCGATAGAATTCAATGGGGCGCGTGCGCATACAGCCATGTGTGCGTGTATAACTGCACGGCGGGAAGAGAGTTTCGAGAGCGCGGAAAATTTCATCGGGGATAATACACACGCGCGCGTAGCTGCTGCTCTTAGAGTGAGAAGCTGTGGAAACTTTTAATTTCAGAACGCGAAAGAGGAAAGAAAGAGAAAGGGAGGGAGCTAGAGTAACGAATTTTTTGAAAAGGGAAACGAATTGTTGGCGACGGGTGTGTGTGTGTGTGTGTAGTGTTTGCACTGGCGTTAAATTAATTTATTATTTTTCATCGTGCCCCTTTTTGCTCTTGCTTTCCGAACTCCACTCGGTCGACTACATTCCTATATGTGTGCACACGAGCTGCATACCTGAATATGGCTCGCTAATTGAAACGATAACAGTTTTGTTAGTTAGTGGTTCGAAGCCTGTATACAGGTAAACTAGACGTTGTTGTTTTATGATTTTCAACACTCGCGTGTGCATTGTTTGAAGGCGTTTCCTCCAAGCTATTTGCCTTTGTTGCTATACGTAATTGAACATTTTATGATGAATCGTTTGCTCAAATTGACTTGAAATTATTATCAAACGAAGCGCATACCTTTCGAAATATAGCTTACCAGTATATGTATATATTACAGATATACGCATATCACCATAGCAGTTTAAAACATTCCCTTCCAACAGCCTCCACTTGTCTTTTCTTCACCTCTACACTTCGCCAGCCAATTTACAAAACGGTTCATTCAATCTCGCCCAATTTCCACCCTGCCTCTTTATCTCACAATTCATCCCAGCTAAACTCTCACCCTCCCAGCTTTCCTTCCACCTTCCTCTGACAATTCACGAAAACGTCATCTTAGTACACTGCCTCGTCTCGTCTCGCCGTTCAATTCTAATTCCCTTCTCGGGGCGAGAGCCACAACCCTCCGCCAAATTCAAAGCGAGCTTTCTCTCTCTCTATCTCTCTCTCTCTCCCTTGCTTGCTTCATTTTCTTTAAACAGCCACTGCCGCCACCGCCGCATCGCGAAACGACGCACGTCGAGCTCCGCGCGTCCACTTGGCTTTCGTTACGTCTACTTCCTGTGTGTCTACGTGTATGTATGTGTACGTGTGTATTCGCGAGCACCTTTGTGCGGTCTCGGAAGTGAAGGCAAAGTAAAGCAAACTCGATCTGTTTGTGTGCGAGCGAGCAAGCGAGCGCGCGTGAGCCCGTCTGTGAGCAGTCTTCCTCTGTCTCTGTCGGCTTTTTTCCGTCTCGAGGCTTAGAAGCACCGATCGAAGGAACAGAGAGAGAGAGAGAGAGAGAGAGAGAGAGAGAGAGAGAAAGAGAGAGAAAGGGCTTGAATTTTTTATTCGTCTATTTCGCTTGTCGGCAGACGAGGGCTGTCTCTCGCTTTTGCGAGGAGCTGCACGGTTGTTCGCTTCGCACGGAGTAGATTGTCGTCGCGTGCGCACTGCCGTCAAGTTTTCTTTTTCGTTTTTTTTTTTGAGACCGTGAGACTTAAAGAGGGCTTTTAACGATCCGAGAGAAGATTCATTAAATGATAATGAATAATATCTTGAGGTCACTAATAACGTATATTACTCCTGAATTTTAGTTTTTTATTTGATTCTAAATTAAAATATATACTTGCTTTTGTAATTTTCACGATTAAAAATCTTGTATCCTTTGCACCTACTAAATCTCAATTACAAAACATATGTTGTGAATTTATTTCTAACTCAAAACAATCTTATTTCCAACTGTCTATGAGGAATTAATCTCATAATTCCTTTCTTTGTTTCAGGTGAGTGTTTTTCGATATCAATTTTTGGGGACGTAAACACTTCATACGGTTCAAAAACGTGTGGTAAGGAAAATGCTGTTACAGGAAGTAAGTTATCTGACTTATTACGAATCTCCAATCAACATCATTAATTTTTTATGTTAGTAAATAAAAAATTTGTAATATTATTCTTGTTTATTGACAATAATACAGTTTATATAATTACGAAGTTAAAAAGCATTAAAGTTATCTAATGCATAACCTTAATATGATCGTACGAGACTAATTTGTGACGTAACCAACAGTTTGATATCAGGATTTAGACTACCAAAGCTTTGACGTAAAGACACTTGTAAACAAACAGCAATATCCTCGTGTAAGTTTTTCAGACGCCGGTCTTTCGAAAATCATGTATAAAATCATTAAATATAAAGTAACAGGATGTTGGCAAAGCTTATCTGTTATAGAGTTTCGTATAAATTTCTCATTTATCCCATCGAATTCAACTGAAATTTCTAACTTGATCCTCTAGCTTAAATGGATTAAACTCTTACTACGTCTACGTTATCAACGACTAAAGTTTGTTGGACGTATGTAAAAATAAACACCGCGTGTACACGTGCGGTAATTGGCTTCTATTCAGCTACTTCAATTTCATGTTAATAAATTTTCATCATTAACATTCTAGCAGTTAATAAATTTTCATCTCGATTCTCTAAATATATATACGTATACATAAAATATGTGAAGAAGAAAAAAAAACATTATATTTTGAATACTAAACCATAATCATCAATATAATTGAACGAGTAAATCTCGGAAAAGATTCTTCTGCTCGTAAATTCTCACAAATTTTTTCATTGTGCTGCTCGAAACAATATACTATATATATACTTCCCGGTTCATCGGCATCAGCGCGTAAAAAAAAATTAACGTTCATTACACTTCGTAACAGGCAGTTCCTTTTTCACCCCGATGTTTGCCCACCGAAATACATCAAACCGAACACTCTCTCTCTCTCTCTTTTTCTCTTTTTCTCTCCTCTCGACAAAAGCCTCAAGTGTACACCGCGGGTTCTCCCCTTCCCATTAATCAAACCAGCCAATCGCTAGCAGCACCCCGAGACAAGACGCGCTCGACTACTCACCCTGCGGTCATCATTTTTTCACGACCATCTCTACTACTCTATACTCGTGCACGAATTATCATCGTTCGTTCGTTCCCTCGATCGTCGTCTCTTCCTTTTCCGCCGCATATAAAAATTCTCTGCGAAAAATCTACCGGGGCGGAAAAACAAAAAGACAAGCAGCTTGATTGGCTGAATCGTCGGGGCTTTGTTTTCCCCCGTGAAATCGCCTGTATATGTAGGTACTTGTGTGTGTGTGTGTGTGTGAGCTGTATACGTGGGTGTATGTGTGCTTCCCATCGATCTAGGCCATCCACGGGAATTAAGGGGGCATCCCTCGCAATTGCCTTTTTTCCGCTCTCCCTTTGCCTCTCCAGAGGCTTCAGCCTCGTCTCGGAGAAAAATCAGTGGAGCGTCTTTTCTTCTCCCCCTTACTCTTCTCTTCTTCTTCTTCTTCTTCTTCTTCTTCTTCTTCTTCTTCTTCTTCTTCTTCTTCTTCTTCTGCCCCTTCCTTCTTCCTGCGCGCGGAAGTAAACGTGGGAAGGCTCGCCTCGTCTTCTTATTTCGTGCGCTCGAGGAGAAGTAGATGGAGGCGGGAAAGGGAGGCCAGAGTGGAGTATCGATTATGCAATCAACTGCGCGTTGCTTCTTGCGTGATACTAATATTTACTGGATTATTAGCAGTTTGTGTCAAACGTTATTTAGTGTCGCGTAAACGCAGAGACCCGCGTGCACTACAACCCCCCTTGGAATTTATGGAGACGCGAAAATTGCAAAAAGTGAAATACGACATGATTATGTTACAAGTGGTGTGCAGCTTTATTCTTGGGAATTAACCATCTCTCTCTCTCTCTGCCTCGTTACTGTGGTTGCCGCTTCTCCTTTACCCTTCTTCTTATTTTCACGCGAAAATTAAACACGCTCAGTCAGAATTGAAAATATTTGATCAAACAGATTACCGTCTGTTATTATCAAGTCAAATCGACGTTCGTGTATTTATATTTAGTTTCAATTATCTGAATTGTTTAGTTTAACAAGTACCCTGACTTCCTAATGATTATTTTATTAGCTTATGAAATAAATCACATGTGAAATAATCATTAGATTATTTTTATCATTTCTTGTAATAACATACATTTTGTAATATCATTCATGAAATAGAATAAAATCTATTTTACTACAATTGATTCTGTAATAGCCAGTCGAAAATGACCTGCACCAAACTATTCTTTAGAAACCTTTTCAATATCAGCAATTACAAAATCAATCAAATAAAACTTGAAACCCCAGGCAAAATTATATAACTTGAGCAATTACCATTCACTGACTAACCACTCACCCTTTTTAATCCCGCCGACATTCATCAATTTCCGCGCTCCCATCATCCCGAATTCCCACTCCGCCATTAAAGCCTCACTCAAAATCCCTTCCGCCCATCCTAGAACTTTAAAACCGCCCGTCCGCGCATTCACTCGTCGCTCGGTGCGCGCGTCATAATTCGCGACGAGCCTCTGCCATCGTAACACGCCTCCTTCTGAAAATCCCGCTCCCGGAAAGCTCGGCGGGGCCCTACGGGCTTTCAAAAGGCGCAGCGCGCGGAAATGCGACGGAGGAGGCCAATTTCCTCGAGCTCGCGCGCATTCGGCTAACAAGGCAAAATGACGGGCGCTTTAATCGACGGAAGTGTCAGCCCGGGAGTGGCGAGAGCTGAGGAAGGCGTAAAAGCGCGCCGCGTCGCTCGGCCTTTTTTCGGTGCGCACGAGCTTGCGCCGACGCTCGTTAAAACGACCTACATGCGAAGACGGCTTTATCGCGAGAGCCGCTTGCTATAAAAGAGAGAGAGAGAGAGAGAGAGACAGGAAGAGAGGAGTGGATGAGAAAATAGCGAGAGAAAGAAGAACGAAGAGGCGAGCCGTCGTTCATTAGCCGTGGTTTACCGACGTTTCGACGACTGTGGATTTTGAGGAATGCGCACACGGCTATGTGTGTGTATACGTGGGATGGTTCTTCGGGTACAGGGAAAGAGAGAGAAAAGGTCGCGCGGTTGGTGGGAAAGGGGGTAAATTGATGATGTCAAAAAGCGTGGGTGAGCGTGGTTTTACCCTCCGACGGACATTTCGCGACTCTCGAAAAAAGAGCGGGGCTTGAATTTCACTTTAATGGACGCACGCGCTATTCGTTCGAGCTTCGAGGATTGCACGAGCTTTAATTATGACTAAGGGAGAAATTAGAATGCTTTTCATGTCGCTGCAATGGCAAAAGCTTTTCAAAATCAAATTAGTCGTACGGTAATAGAAGGTTGTTAAATAATAAAATTAATTTAATTTGTATGTTTATTATTTAAATAATGAGCTGTGGCACATATAGCAAAAGGGAAAAATGCAGTGTATATACGAAATACGTATGAGAAATTTTACAAGCATTTGGAAATCACAATTAATGATTCTTTGCTTAACTAAAAGTTTCTTTCCTCTATTATAATGTTTAATGTTAAAAATTAATGTTAAAAATTGTTTCCATATTAAATTTACGTAAAAAAAGATGAATGAACAGTTATAAACAGTGTCAAGACTGTTTTTGTGGGTTTATCATTGTACTCCTCTTTTATGTGATTTTTTGGACTTGAAAAAAAATTGTTGAAAAAGTTTGTCGACAAATTTTACGTACGTTTTCGGTACGCCTAAGAGTGGCTTTCTTATAGTTTGCTGCTGAAATATTATTGTTATCAATAAATTTTTTACAGCGTCTATAAAAATTTCATTGCAAATATAGAATTTCTTTTTTTGTCTACGTAAAACTTTTCATTGAATACATAAATATAAAGAAAGAAATAAAAATACGTAGATGTAATAGAAACTTGTCACAACATTTTGTTAAGTTCCGTTATTGGACGATAATAATAACAGTAAAATTAATTATTTGATCGACATTATTGTTTATTACAGGCAGTTCGCATGAAATGATACAACCTGGTATTTTAGCTCTGAAGCGCATAACATGTAATTAACGGCACATATAACCAAAATGCATAATAATTTAAATACATAATATACTCGAGAACTAGGTTAAACGAACATAAACAGAGCGATATTTTTACAGAAAACTATATTAAAGTCACCGAATGCGCCAACCGTGTTCTCTAGCTAGCAAAGCTTGGCTTGAACAGCATAGTTCGCAGTAAATCTTGATAAACATCAGCTCTGTCGCTTAATCAAAGCACTCTGTGTTATTTTAAGCCTTTTTTGGTTCATGCGAATTATTATCTGTATTTGCCCTTTAGTGGTGTGCAATTTCGAGAATAGAAATTGAACAATACGAGTTTAATTACCATTGAAATATCATATAACATTATCTACATAATTTATAATATGTTTCAATCTATTTGAAATATAGTTGAAGGATTTCTTTTATTGAAAAGATATGTTAAATGCATTTCACACTGATGATTCTAAATATTCAGAAGGTTAATAAACTGTAAATAATCAATTAATATCACAAAGACGTATGAATGACGCGATAAAATATAACAATGTTTGAGCATCGATACCCGTGCTCGGAATTTTTCCTAACATTTATACGCTTTCCGCGCACGTTAATAACGTTAAATTTTTTGTTCAATCGATCCTCCATCACTAAATTATTCATTACTTAGAAATGAAGAATATTATTCGAGATCGACCGTAATCCAAAACACCGGTGAGATTCAATTATACCTGAAAATATAAAAAAAAACGCAGACTTTCTCAGGAATAAACCAACGCGCATTCGCAGTATTCGCTCGTGCGTGCGTAATCCGGGCAAACGAACCCTTCAAGATCATCGAGCGCACGCGAGTGCTATATGCGAACGGAGCGGCGTCGGTGCACAGAGCCGCGAGGGAGAGAGAGCAAACATAAAGCAGCAGTCGAGGTGGAAAAGGGCCTCAGCGCCGACGGCACGCGCACGTCGGGCGTTAAAAAATAATGGATTAGGGCAAGTGGACTGGGGGACTCTCGAGAGTATATGTGCGTCTCCTGCTGCTGCGGCCACGTGCGTAATTTTAATGACACTCGCCCGGCGCTCATTTATTCAGCGAAAAAGCGAGTGCGTTCCGTTGTAGTTTTCTAGAAAAAAAAGGGGTTTAACAGCCCCTGCGCCGCCGCGTGCGGTATACGCCCGAACGCGCAGAGATTTTCCGCAGCTCTTGATTTAAATCGCCGCATAATTTATAGATTTTAAATAGAGCTGCGGGGTATGCGCGCGTACTCGCGTATATAGTTACGCGAATTAATCATGGCCATTAATAATAATTGACTGATTAACGCGTTACATATTTATGGCAGCGTCTCGCGCCCCAGCAAGCGAGCGAGTTATTATTCGACGCAAGCCTTTTGCACGTTTTGTAAGCTCCTACTATCGCGCGAGAATTGAATATAGGGAGTGCGATGAACAGAAGCGGAAAGTGGAAAAAAAACTCAAAATTCTTCTTATAATGGTATAAGCTGCATATAAGGTGTTCAGAATCTTATAGATGTAGTACTCCCAACTTTATAATGTTCTTAAAAAAAAAGGTAGAGTTTCAAGAATTTGATTACAAAAATAATCATGTTCATTAATATTAAACTAATTTTATAACAATAATAATCAGCCACTACGACATTTAAGTAATACATACCTTATTTATTTTAATTTCTAATGTAAATATATTTCATACCACCTCATAATTTACACTTATTAATGTGAACGTTGTTAATAATCAACGACAAATGTATCCCGTTCACGTCGTTCATTTTGCACAATAAATTAAGTATTTATTTCAATTCAAATAAATACAATTTGATTTCAGTTATTAATTTTGTTTCAAAGTCAGAAAATCAATTATACCAAAACTCGTTTATTTGTCGCAGCGAAACAAAATTAATGAAAAATCTTTTATCAGATTAATTCTAAAAATATCAAAAAGCTCAAAAAAAAAAAGAACAGCCCATTCGAGCGTTAATTCACAGGAAAATATATCACTTTCCTGGCGAAAGTCGCGAAAGGCCGTCACGATCCCAGGGCCAAAATAATACTGGCTCTCGCCCCGGTGGTGGTTGCGAACTTATTTAATTAATCACTCCAATCCGTCCGAGGCTGAAAATGCCACGCACATAATATCCTCCTAATTAACGCTTTTAATCATAAACTTCGCCGCAATTCTCCTCCCTGCGCTGTCGTCGCCGCGTGCTTGCGCTCACAAAGCTCTCCGCCGGCGACGCGTCGAAGCTGAAGCACTAGGCAGAAAAAAAACGTCGCCCACGGGGGGGGGGGGGGGGGGGTAGCTGC
>JAWWEQ010000027.1:11346816-11385782 GCA_035583055.1 Torymus tubicola | reverse complement strand
TATATAAACACACACACACGCATAGAGACGGCCGTAACAATCGACGCGGGCAACCCGCGACCCGAAACTCGGGCACTAACTTATATTTTTCCAGCATACAAATCGTCGAACTTATAAAATCCGTTATATGAGGACGCAGCTCACAGCACCTCGAACTTTTGATTGCTGGCTTCCCCGCATACACAGACACATACATGCGGCACGTGTGTTGTACACGGGAAAATATTGACAGGAGGAGTATAGGAACGAGGGAGACAGAGAGAGAGAGAGAGAGAACCGAGAGTGTGCGGGAGATAGCAGAGCACAGTGCGCACGCCCGAAAAAAAAGAGGAATTGTTTTACAAACACCGGACGCGCTCCAGTTGTGTGCTGCTGGTCGCCTCTGGTTCCTCTCTCCTTCTCTTTTGCTCTCTTTCTCTCTCTGTCGCACGCGCACGCTAGCTCGTTTTTTTCCGACGGCGAGCAGACGAACTCTGGAATTTTGAGTTCGTTATGCGGTCGACTGATTTCTGTCTCTCTCTCTCTCTCTCTCTCTCTCTCTCGTGTGCGTATGTGTATGTGTGTACGCGGGGGTTTTTTTCGGGGATGCGCGTAGTTCTTTGTCCCCCTTGATACGCGCGCTCTGGGAAAATGAACGCGGAAATGTTTGGGAAAATCGTTGCGGCGGCGCTTTTTTTTACGGTAATCAGGGATTATCGCGTGCTGTGCCTCGGCGAAAAATGCGGGTAAATTCGACGCGATAAAACGGGAATTTTATTTTGGCTTTTCCCCTTTTCTCTCGTAAAAATGTGCGTTGTATGATTGCGCAGCAATTTCGGGGCTCTCATTGTGTTTAGATCTCGGAACAGAGAGGAGTAGTAGTAGTAGTACACTTTTCGTATATATGTTCTGAAAAAGAGACTACGGTTTTAAAAATTCACACGGACTTTTTTTAGGTATCAATATTTTTAAATTGTCTGCTGGCGTATAGCGCATAGTTGTTTTCTCTTTCTCTCTCTCTCTCTCTCTCTCTCTCTATATATATATATATATATATATATATGTATAAAACAATCGATTCTGAAAATCTATTTTTTTATTAAAGTTTCAATAGCTTTGTAAAGTTTCACGATAAAATTGAACTCTTCTGCATTTTTAAGCTGAAATAGGTTAATTACACGTCAAGCGCTCTCGTGTCCAACAGCCCATAAAAAAGCATTTCCAAAACAGCACAAAAAAGGGGGAAAAACTCCCTAACAGACCTGCCATGTCTCTCAGCCTTCTCTTTCTTTCCAAATTAATCGCCCAGAGGTCGGGCACCTGACAAAAAGACTCCAGGGATATAATTCATCGGCCGAAAACTTTTGATTCCCAACTATTTCCACACTTGCCGTGAGGAGGGAAGGGTCAAATAACGCGGCAGCGGAGTATAGTCCAGTCACGTCGCTTGGTGGCATTCAATTCGATGTGTGTCCCTCTCCTCCGTCCAGCGGCCGCTGCGCGTTTTGACGATCCCGCATACTCTCTCCGATGATTCGGCCGTTTCGCGGACATCATCGTAAATCCCGATTAATGCCGTTGCCGCTCGCGCGCCCGCGCTTGTGTATTCGCGCGACGGCAGCGAAATTCGCATGCTAATTTCCCGATAACGAATGTAGATGTCCGCGCGTTTGACGTTTGTCGCTTTTGTGCGTGTCTAGGGATACGGGAGGTGGGGGGTAGAGGCCGATCCTTTTGCCAACGGGAATTCCACGATTTTCGTCGGTCGATGCGTGCGGGGGTGTGTGGGAGAGAGATAGGGTGAGGGATTCTCGCGAGAAAGGGGGAGGGGAGAGTATTTATAGGCTGGGCGGCGATGACGCGTGGATGTCGATGGCTTTTGCCCTGGCAAAATATCGTGAGGTGAGTTGTATTTTTTTCGAGGGAAAATTTCGGATACGCATATTTGTACGGGTATGGGTTACCTGAAACAATACCTCGATTTTTATTATGATCGTTGAGATACAATTGCTTGTATATCAAGCTTTTGTACAGTTTATGTATTCGCTATTAAATATTAATTCTGGCGAATAACTGGTTTCCGTTTAAACTCATTTATAAACCATTTCCATGCAATATTATATAAATATTTCATATAAATTACAAAACGATTTAAACGTTTCATAAGCGAACTTTAAAGTAAATGAATGATAATTTAGATTATCGATAAAATACATTGAAAGCATGCAGTTCTCAGTAGCTGTATGTATATTTAATTAATAATATTGTAAAATAAATCTGTTATTTCCCATTCTCGAAGCTTTCTCGGACAACCATGTTAATACCTCAATTAATCCATCTTTCGGCTCGTACAATCTACTAGAGACATGATTGAAAAATCAAAGTTTCCAAACATTTGCCCAATCGTTGAAAATAAGATTAAATGAAAATATACACAACTCTCTCCTTGGCCATTCGCCGTGCGCCGTTGAGAAGATAAAGAGAAGGGATGAGAGGCGATAAATTTTATCCGAGGTAATTTATCATTAAATTGAATTTTGATAAAAGGAGCTTTCAGCGTATTTTAAATACTCATTGTAATCCCCACGGCAAAGAAATGAATTTCCCCGATACGTAATTTCTCGCGTGCTCGCGCCAGGTCGCTCGCTCGATCGATCGTCGCCGCACTTCTACCTCTATATTTCCTCAATATTTCATCGGTTGAGAATTTCAGATTTCTAATCAGATATGCAATTATTTTCTCTCGCGAGAATTGGTTATCGGCTTTGCGGACCGTATGTATTTCTGAAATATACTAATTCGTGACTTCTACGCCAACGTATATTTAAACCGATTTTATAATATACTCAATATTGTTGAAGTGCGATGCTTCAGCATATGGCGTAGTATTTTAATACATTAATTCATTTCTCCGATGAACAGATTTCCTCTGTTAAACGAATTATGACATCGTATAATAATAGAACGTAGACGTATTATAAGATTTATCGTTCCAAGAAAACTCTTCGACTTAAATTTGTATTGTTTTATAAGATCAATTTAATAAAAAAAAAATTTCAAATTTTTCACGTTGGAGCGAATTAAAAATACGTACGATTGGATTTGAACCGATGAAGCCGATGTTTCTAGTCCAATGCTCTGACCACTGAGCTTGATACACTGGCTTCAGTGCATCGTATACTTCTTGTTGCTATTGTTATGCTAACTCGTCAGTGTTAGATGTATATGTACACTGCAGTGGAGGCAGTAGCAGAGTCTTTTGATACATTCTAATATATTTTAAACTATACAATGCTATTTTAGTATATTCTAATAAAATTTTTATTACAAGTGTGTCATTAATAAAAAAAATATTTATGCATCAAAGAATCAAACTCCCTGGGTTGGTCGAACTCCGCTCTATAGAAAATGTATATACGCTTGGGCATTCTTCCTTACCACATGCGGTATAAAACGAACGAGCCTCTGAATCATTCACTTTCGTTTTCTTCGCCTCCAGCGTCCGTATTCTCTCTCTCTCTCTCTTCCTTACTCCCTTTCCAATCTCGGCGGAAAGTTGTTACTTGTTATTAAGTCGTCTTCCCTATCTCCTTCTCTCCCACTCCGGGATTCTTATCAGGCGGCAGTCCCGTCCGCCCGGATAAAGTAACCTTGGAGCCTCTTGGAGAGAACGAAGGTAGAAAAAGAAGTAGAGAGAGAAAGAGAGAAAGAGTCGGGAGGCTAATTAGACGGAGGAGAGTAATTCTACTTTTCAAACGAGTACAACAAAACCGTTTTTCATTCCTTAACCCCTCGCTCTCTGCTTTTTTTGTTCGCAGGCGCGGAGGATGTATTCAGGTTCACCGGCAACGAGACGCACACCGACTACTTTAGGCTGATGCTACGGGACGGCAGCTACCTACTGGTCGGCGGAAGGTAAATATATACAGCTTTCCATATCTCTTTTTCACTCCGCTTGCGTGTACGTGTGCGTGTACATATATATATGTGTGCGAAGCAAATACTTACGCATTGCACTCGGTTGGGAGAGAAGAGTTCATATATATATTGTGGAGGTTTAATTAAAAACGCTGCTCTTCTCGGTACCGAGGCACGGGCAGATCATCCCACCACAGAGTTTCTCCTTATACTCAAGTTCTACCGTGCACGTGATATATTGTATTCTTTAGCGGTGGTTCTTGGATTCACCACTTATTATCGGATTTGCCGCTTGCTATCGGGTTTTCTTTGTGCGATATGGTGCGATATATCGATCGTTCGCGCTTGATTTTCTTTTTACTAGTCGTCGCACTGCCAATCATTTGTTTTTGAAGTTAATTATTACTGTAGAGTACTCGTGCTATACGATATTCATTTGTTTTATGTTCTATTTTACTTTTATATCTATTTTTCATGTAATTGGCTTTTGTTTATATTTCGTAACAATAGCGTACGGTATATCCCGCGTGAATTTTGATTGATGTGTGTATTTTTTTTTTAAATGTATGAACATTCTCGTATTCTGATTCATTACAAATTATTTTTCAAACATTTGATATTACATGCACTATTACATAAGATTATCGTTATTAAGAACAAGACTAAACAAATATAAAATGGCCATTGTTACTATTATTAATTTTTGTATAGGAAAATTACTTTACCCACTAGTTTGCACGATGCTAATGACCTAATACAGGATCAAAGTGTCCGCTGGAACGTCAACAGATTTTCAAACAGCTTCCGCCACGTACACATTATATCCCCGAAGCTCAATACATCATAAATCCCCAATTAACGCATCACTCGTTCGATCGAAATGGCTTTCGATAGCAAGCCATAATTATACGTGTCGCTTGAAAAACAAGAGGTGCGAATCAATCATACATAGACGGTACCGGCCAATCACATTTCTCCCTCTGCTCTCATTCCACGTATATCTAGAAAATTTCTATATAACGATCCACGGGAGGAGGAACGCGCGTACGGTCCCTAGTCCCCTGAATGCTCGATAATCAGTCGGTACACGCGCGAGCGTTGGGGAATAATCCCATAGTGCGTGAATGAACTGCGATATCAAGCTCGATCGGCTACCACCACCGTCGCTGCCGCCATTGATCGGATTACACTAATTGCTCCGGCGATTGGGCGAGGCCAGCGTCGCCGCAGGGCGAGGCGATAATTAGTACGCGCTCTCTGTGCCTCCCTCCCTGTGTTCTCGAACGTCTTTCGGTGCACATAGGCTTGGACGGCGGATGTTGGTGGACGTGTACTGTAGAATAACTCGCGCGTATATCCGTTCGTGTCTGTTTTTGGCCGGTGGTGTATGGGAAATGTAGAGAATCGATATGCTCGAAGAATGATAGAGCGATGTTATAATGATAATGCAATAATTTATTATTTAAAATCAGTCGATTAATATAGGGTATTAGCGAAAGGTAGGATACCCTATTTGTAGAAATTCATTATGTTTTAGTAGTTCCCGGTTTAGTAGTTCACAATTTTAAGTTAAATATACGATACCGTTTTTCTTCTTCTAAAATTCCGATGTATGGTGAACTTGAGATAAGTCAAGGAGCGCGGTCGCGCTCCGAAGGCAAGTTAGAGTAAGAAGCCTAAGGACCGTGCTATGTATACATGGGAACAGGACTTCCTAACCTGCGAATTCTCGTTTTATAGTGCATTCTATTAATTCGCAGATTCCGGAACTACGACTTATTCATCACAATCTTTACTAAATTTACTCTTTACAAACTTTGCAGGATTATTAAGATTATTTTTAATATAGATATTTCATCAGTATTGTTTTCCATCAAATTAACATTACAGCGAATTTCCGTTGAAACTTATTAGCCAAAATCCTGATTCTAAAAATTATTCAATATCAAATCGCGAGTTTCGTGTTTCCGGCACCATTTGCTTCTCGAGTTAACCCAATATTCCTAATATTTACTGTTGCGATTTCCATTTATCCTTCGGGAATACTCTTCCCGAAATGCCCATTATTTTAACACAGAAAAACGATCCTTCGGTTTTGAAGTGAAATTCTTCCTCAGAAAATCATCCTGCTATAAAAAAGGATTCTTCCTGCACCAAAAAATTTCTTTTTAACACAGCGTGTGCAAAACACTGCTTCTCATGCCTGTTTTCAGTGCGCAAAGCAATAGATTTACACGCTTTATCTAAATATATATATAAACATATTGCTTTGCACACGGTAAGCAAACATAACAAACTCTACAAAACACTTGATTTGAGCACGCTTCGAAATCTTTGCTTAAAGTTTCTGAATGGGCGCTCGGGCTAAGCCTAATCAAAACAAACGATGCTACGAGTATAAATAAATCCATGCTAATCATCTCAATTCGCTATTGCCAAATAAGAATTTTTTTTTTCAATTTGAATAATTGTTCAGTTAAATTTGTCATAAAAAATGATATGGAAACAACCATTATAAATTCTGTATGATTTTTTTATTATTTTATTGTAATAGTTTATTTTTTAATAAATAATTTAGTTTTCATATGTTTATTGTAATAGTTTTGTTACTAAACTTTACTAAGTTTATTTATATATTATATTTCTTTTTTACCTCATTTATGTGCATTTACCTTTTTACGTTAGTTTGTATTATTTTAATAAATTTGCAGTATTTTGCGCACTTCTGTCAAAAAATAGTATATGCACCACGTGCGTGAATCACCTACTTTGCGCACTAGTTACGTAATATACTATTCTGCGTGAAAAATCATCATCTTGCTATAGGAAGATTGGCTTTCCGTTGCAAAATAATTCCTCCTTCCATAAGAAGATATTCTCTTGGCCCTATTTTTAGCGGAAATCCTCCTTCAACAAGCAGATTCTCGTTAGTGCAAGAATATCGTTTTCTGAGTGAAGAGTGTCAAATTGCTAATTCAAGTTTAAATATCAGAAAAGTCAATCTAAATTCAGTTCCACAAATAAAGCGTTATTTTTAACTTATTTATTGACACTATTTGCCTAAACACTTTGAACATACTCGACAAATAAGTCTGTATCCTTTGAAAGAAAAAGAACCGCCTATCTACATACCATTAATACTCAATAAGAAAAAAAAGAACCGTCTAGCCAACCTGTCTCGTCTGATTGCCTTCAATTCGCGCGAAAGCAAAGAGCGTACAATTAGCGAGCGAACGCTTCGAGTCCCTATCTCGATTATTCTATTGCACGATCGATGTGTCTGTATGTGTGTGTGTGTGTGTGTGTGCGTGGGTGGTGGACGTGTGGGTGCACGTGGAGGAGCGTCGCGTCGCGGCTCCTTTGTTTCCTTCGCGTCTCTGCCCGTCGTGCACGAGTGTCGCCACACGCTCGAGCGCAGAGGTATATCTATATGTATATATATAACTACAATCGCCGCCACGAAAACGGAAGCTCGCGCGCAGTTTGTCACGCTAGATGAATGAACGAGTAAATGAGCGTAATTTGTTGCGCTTTAGGAATAGAATCCCATTAGGTAAGCGCGCGCATATAGTATTATCATGTTAAAGAGACGTCTGAATCTGCAATTGTTATAGCGTCAAAGCTTTTTCTGCCCAAAGTTTGCGTAGTTTTTGGAAAATTAGTTGATATTTTTTAGTATTTTCATGCAACGGGATTAGTATTTCTGCAGCTCGAACACATTAAATCATTGATAGGAGTTCATTTATCCTTGAAATGCGTTAGTGAGGTTATATCTGAATGTATTAATTTTAAGTTCAATTTTTCACTTTCGAGGAACTATTTTTATACGGATAGTCATATAATATGCAATACAGTTTTAAGCGGATTTAATATATCTGAAACTTTAAAGGTCAAGTTAGCTATAGAATATTTAAGTAAAAGAAGATTAAATAAAGCTCAAATCTGATCACTGGAAAATTGAGCCAGACATACTAATAATTTATTTGATTTAATTTGAACATTTGTTCAAACTTTTCGATAAAGTATTTCGGGATGTCCTCTTTAAATGTAGATAACAGTTGCTCACTATATTATATTAATGTTCTTTAACAAAATTTCTAAATATCCTTCCAAAAATCTTTGTACTAACGCACTTTTTGCCTCTGCCACCTTTAGGAACCTGGTGCACAACCTCAGTCTGACGGATTTGACGGAACAGCAGCGTTTGACCTGGTACTCGCCCGACTTGGACGTGAAGATGTGTCAGATGAAGGGCAAGGACGATGAGAACTGCCAGAACTACGTTCGCATCCTAGCCAAGAGCGGATCGAGCAGCCTCCTTGTTTGTGGCACGAATGCTTTCAAGCCCATGTGTCGCTACTACGACGTGCATCCCGGCAACTACACGATGACCAGTGAGAAGCTCGCTAAGGCTCTGTGTCCTTATGATCCGCAGCATAACAGCACCTACGTCTACGTGGATGGCGAGCTGTTCACGGGGACGGTGGCTGATTTCACGGGCATGGATCCCATCATTTATCGCGAGCCACTGCAAACCGAGCAGTATGATTCGATGAGTCTCAATGGTAAGTTTCGAGATGATTTTTATATTAAATTATAGCTGTTCTTAAATGCAAAAAAAACAAAATGTTCTTAAATTATATGATTATGAAAATACGGTGTTTACATCCGTACAAATATAGGTGTTAAAATAAATAACGTGTAAACTCAATGCTTTTTTAACACAGATTGAAAAAAATTCTTTAATATTCACCAGTGAAAAGATAATATTAACATTGTTAAGATGTATGAATGAAATTTAAATTTTCATATATAAGCAGGTTGTGAATTATGCATACAAAACTTATTAAACGTGGATGCTCTTAAACAACTTTATTCAAGCCACGTATAATAAAGGACCTAAATAAATAGTAGATTGGAATGAAGTAATTTTTCATAATTTATCTAAAGATATAATGTATAGTGCTTCTATACTTTTAGAATAAAAAACTCGTTGAATACTTATTAAGGATTGCTTACTTTCATTTTTCTTTCTATTTTTGAAAAATATGAAAATAAGAATACTGCTTAAAATGTTCATGAATAAATATACGCGAGTAGTATGGCTCGTGTATAGTCAGGCATTACATATAAGTTTCATACGCTTAGACGTGAGACCTTATTAAACTAAAGCTAGATTAAAATTTATAAGAATAATTATTTCTAAATATTTCTTCCCCAGAAGCATTTATACATTTATTTATATAAACATTGTATAGTAAAATAATCGTCACATATACCATTCGGTTTTCTAAACTTCTGTTAATTTTTTTAAACGTTTTTTATTAAAAAAAATCGATTCTAACCCACTTACGCTTTATTCATCTAACCACTTATTTACATTTGACACTTTTACCGTCTCTTCTGACACTTTTACCGTCTCCCCCCTTTCCTGCTATTACCGTTCGCCAATTAGCGTCAATCGGGAATGATCCTCAAGAATGCCTAATGGGAAAAGTTTGGTTCAGAGCACTGGATTAACGATCCCTGTTCACCTTTTAATCTAGAAAACTATCGGGATACTTTTATCCACTTTTCGAATCCCAGGCTTGATACCTTGACACCTCGTGACCGTGTGCTCGCTTGCTCCTCCTTTTGTCTGCCGCGTCGACCCATTTTTGCGCGCTAGACGCGAGCGCGCGCGAAAACTTTGATTCTCACGCGGAAGTCGAGAAATCGAGATAAAGCGATCGGTAATTGTATTAAAAGATAGTAGATTATATTGTTTGGAGGAAATCTATCGGTTCCGAATGACGGCAGACTTCCGAGGAAAGTTTGAAGAAAGAAAGTTATTATCGTGGATATAACAAAAAAGTGCCTTATTTAACTTGAGGCAAATCTAATTGAATTACATCTTTAGAAAGAGAATTTGTTGAGTTAAGAGACAGAAATCTTTTAACGTACTACGGAAAAAAAATTAAATGGTTTGAAGCAAAATATTGTTCTTGTATGCCTTTTTCGTAACAGTTTTATGGAACATAGCGAAATTTGTCTAACGCCAGTGTGGCATAAGAATGCAAAACAACTACTTATACAAAGCCAGCACATCAGCTCTCATGCCCTAATTTAACTAAGGTAAAATTCACCTGTCTTTTCTCTTTCTAGCGCCAAATTTCGTGAGCTCGATGACGCAAGGGGACTTCGTATACTTCTTCTTCAGAGAGACCGCCGTGGAGTACATCAACTGCGGCAAGGTTTGTTTCATTTGCATTAATCATTTGTATTCATAAGTACGGTTACACCTCGCGCTTTTCTCATGAAAATTCAAATGAGCGAGAGCGAATTTTTTTCTCGTTTTAATACATGTGTATACATGTCGCGGACAGCGTGTCTCGAAAAATTGCAGGCTGGAATCACGAAATTATGTAAAGTGCGCGAGAAAAGGGGAGAACCTCGTCATGCTCTCTTGTCTTGTTCTTCTTTTTTTGTTTAGATAAAACTGACCACTGAATTTTTTAATAACAAATCGATGTCGTCAGAGCTGTATAATAGTAGGGATGTGATAAATTAATGTAAGAAACTGGAATATATTTATAAAATTTAATATGGAGTTGTGAATATGACTAAATTTACTTATGATGAAAACTTTAAAATAAATACAAAAGATAACAGAACTTTACTCTTCTTGGAATGAAAAATTTCAGATTTTGGGGAAAGTCTGTGAGTTCAGGTTCAGAATAAAACAAGCAAATTTATAACTAAATTAGAAAAATTTTCAGAACTGAGTTGGTCTGATATTTTAAAATATTTTTGTTGCCTACATTAAATCAGTTCAACTTTCCGAGAAATAAATATTTGTCTGTCCTTTGAAAGCAAATAAAAGCTGTTTTCTCAAGCTTCAACTTTCTTTTTCAAAGCCTCAGGCAATACTATTCTTGGGATTATTGTTTACATTAAAAGAAGCTTTTCAAAGAATTTCTGTAAATAAATGACCTACTCCGTATACTTTTTAAACCATTATGAACAACAACAAAATTTGTTTATACCGCTTAAACATTATTCATCGTTTACTGGTTGTAAAATTATATCAGCACTTTACGTAATAGAATTTAACATTCGATTCACAAACCTCTTTTCAATTACAGGCCGTGTATTCCCGAGTGGCGAGAGTCTGCAAGAGCGATCGGGGCGGACCGCACCGTTTTCGCAATAGGTGGACGTCTTTTTTAAAGTCGCGCCTCAACTGCTCCGTCACCGGAGACTTTCCATTTTACTTCAACGAAATACGTAAGTTTATCGACAACTTGACAGTTACTTATTGCGATTCAGCTCGCTACGAAGTTACTTCCAAAGTAACTCTTACGTATAGCTGTAAAGTAGATTGACACATCACACTCGATTTAGTAAAGACGAAGTTAAATTCGTGTGATTTTTATATGGGAAATAGTTGTAAATCGGTTACAATGGAAGAAAACTCGCTTACAAGTAATATATATTCTTATCTAATTTGTAAAAAAATATGTATGCTACAATACTGCTTTTCTTTCAATTACTTTTAAATCTTCATTGATAAAACGAAGTCTTTATAATCATAAATAACGATTTTACATTGAAATGTCGAATACTCTTCATGCATGATTCTATTTCAAATACATAACATGACACGAAAACCTTGACGATACCAAACGATCGTTGCGGAGCAACAAACCGCACATACACCGCGCACTTATCTTTTGTCGCCTCGGCACATGAAAATTTACGATCTCCTTTCTCTGCCCTACCATTCGCTCCTGTAGAATCGACGACGGAGCTTGTATCGGGCACGTACGGCGGTGTAGCCGCCCAGCTGATCTACGGCACGTTCACGACCGCGGCGAACAGCATAAGCGGCTCGGCCGTCTGCGCGTTCTCGCTCCAGGATATCCAGGACACGTTCGAGGGCAACTTCAAGGAGCAGAGCGCCCTCAATTCCAATTGGCTGCCAGTACCGAGTACGAAAGTGCCCGATCCGCGGCCTGGACAGTGCGTCAATGATTCGCGCACACTACCCGATCTGACGCTTAACTTTATCAAGAGCCACTCATTGATGGACGAGTCGGTGAGGAGCTTCTTCGGACAACCCATCGTCATACGCACGAGCGTTCAGTAAGTTTTTTAGCATTCATTTACGTATACTTTTACCTCTTACTTTTTTCGTTGTGTATTGTAATTATTATGACTATTAGTGTTATAGCTTTTCGGAAAGAATAATGAAATCACCAAATGAGTATAATCATAAAATAGTTTTTTTTAGATAATAACGAAGTTAATGTGCACTTACATTTTATTTTTTAAATTTTCCGTAAATTGTGTCATTAAAAAATTAGAGTGACGTTTACAATATTTTTAATGGCGTTGATTGCAGACCAAAATCATTTACTTTTAACGATAATAACTGTGGCTTTAAAATGTTTAAACTGCTGCTTATGTAATTCCATGGTTATAGTAATAATATAGAATTAAGAGATTTTTATGATCATAACAGTGCAGTATTTTTAAGAGATTCAAAACTTTTAAAATAATTTCTTTGAATATAAACAGCAATGATTTTCAAATAATATCAATATAAACATATGAACTTTTAGTCGTTTGATGTCGATTAATTTAATATTCACCATCGGGAAGTGAAAATTCGCTCTTCATATTACAAATTCAAATGAATTATGCATAATTTCCACATAATGTTTTCTTTATAGTTCATGGCCCACAAGTGTGCACCATTTCCTATTACAGAAATCTCATTTTACCATCCATTTCGATACCATCACTCCTTTATAAAAAGGCGTGCCAAACCCCTTCATTAAAATTCTACATCTCTATCTCAAAACATCATCTCATCTCAAGACAGCATATCGACTAACCATTCTATCGCTATCTTTTCAGCTACAGGTTCACTCAGATCACAGTGGACCCGCAAGTGAAGACGCCCGGCGGCAAAACCTACGACGTCCTCTTCATCGGTACGGACAACGGCAAAGTGATAAAGGCTATCAACGCCGAATCGGCTGATTCCAAGGACAAGGTCAGTCAAGTAGTGATCGAGGAGATACAGGCGTTCCCGGCCAACATACCAGTACGCGGTATCAAGGTTGTGCGCGCCACCCAAGCCGGTGATGGCCTCGAGGACGGTCGCCTCGTCGTCATCGCCGACAGCCAGGTGCAAGCCCTCAGGCTGCATCGATGCTACAGCGATCGGATATTATCATGCGGTGAGTGTATTTTTTTGTTACTTTTCTCTTCTCTTTCTCTCTTTTTCTTTTTGGCTCAGCGGAGAGTAAGAGAGGGAGACGGGAAAGTGAGAGGAAGGAAGCGAGTGTGCAGTTACGCTTGCGAGCGAGGCTTGAAGACTGCTGTTTTGAATTTCAATGACGCCGCGCGGCTGGCGGGAGCTCCGTTCGCGCGGAATCGCTGATGGGATCTGACGTATAAGCGATAGGTAGTCGACGACGAAGCGTTCGGAGAGCTGTTTTTCTTGGAATTTCGAAAGCGCTGGAAGATTTTTATTTTGAATAAGCGTTACTTTAAAATGATATGTTATGAAAAAGAAATTGATTGTGCGATTCTCTGAAATTAAATGAGAGAGAAAACTATATTTATTATTAACATTATTATAGTAATGTCGCAATCGTTGATTCAAAACAAATATTTGAGTTTAATAAAATCATTCTTTTGATGTGCTCCTTTGATCCTCGCTTTATTTACTTTTCATTAAGTTTATAGTGTATAAGTTTAAAAGCATCTCAAATTTCAAGTTTTTAGAAAGCTTCATTGCCTCCATTGAAACAAGTTTCAGCACTTCGTAATATGAAAACAATGGCACGGTATTCGAAGTGCGAGATTTATTCACTCTGGTATTACAAAACTTTCAAATTTCATCAGCTACAAAACTTCCCTAAGAAATGATTAATGCAAAATTTATGCCTTTCAAAGTTTCGTTTGTCTTATTTTGCTTTTATTCAAAAATCTAATGGAAAAGTATTGCATGCGATAAAAATTGACTGGGATTACGTCGATTGAAATATTTTGTATCGGCGTCATTTGAATGTACAATATTCATTTTTTAATATTAAAAAATGTCGAGTTAAAGACTATGCACATGAAGTTTGGTTTATTCTAATCCTATATCGTTACCTTCCGCAGGCGAATGTGTAGCCCTGCAGGATCCATACTGCGGCTGGGACCGCGTGGACGGCAAGTGTAGGGCGTTGGTCGGGCCTGCGGCTACAGATGCAAGCCGCTTCCTGCAGAGCGTCTCGACGGGTCTGCACGCCAGCTGTCCACCTGGTAAGAGCATGAACAAGGATGCGGGCAGCGTCGGCGCCATATCCGCCAATCAAAACAAGTTCCCCCAGGACTCGATGGTGGCGAATAAGGAGGGACAGGGCGGCGAGATCATCAATATCATGCAGGACGAGGAGCAGGCCAACAGTGGTAAGTGTTAATTTTTAAACTTCCCTCTGTTTTTTTATTAAAACTTATTAAATGAAAAATAAATTTGCAATAGAAACAGTGACGTAAAATGAATGCTTTACTCTTTACTTTTTTATTTGAAAAGAGTACACCAACAACGTAAAACTTTTATGGTCCTCTTTATATTCGTAACTTTTTATACTTAATTATTAATTTAAATTCAATTAAACTTTATGGAATTTGCAAGTAACTTGACTTGAAGTGAAGCTTCTTAGCAAGTTCTCAACTGCGTAACATTTTCATACATTTATTTATTATTTCTTGAATAACAGTTTCATTTTACTTAAACAATTTTACAATATCATTTTTCTTACAAACATTTTCTTCGAAATCCATCTAAACTTTAATGCATTCCTTTAAAAGTTACTATTATCCGATAAATAAATAATCATCGTAAAAAAATGTAAACGAAACAATCACCTGCAATATATCGGCTGTTTATTTTCAGGACCTGATGTATCAGCGGCCGATCCACCAGCGTCTCAGTACTCCGTGGAGACATTGGTAATGGCCGTAGTCGCGGGCGCCCTGTCGGCCGGCCTCGTTGGTTTTACGCTCGGCTACCTGTGCGGCAGGAAGTGCAGGAAAGACGAGGATGACAACATGCCCTACCCCGACACGGAATATGAATACTTCGAGCAGCGACAGAACGTTAATAGGTAAGATTATTTCGTGAGAATCATAGATAGACTGTACAAAAGTCGTTCAAGTACTTCGTCATTTTATCATCTTTTTTTTTAAATTAACTTTCTAAGATATTTCTAAGAAATATTGTGACATTTTGATCAAATTATTTATAAGCTAAATTAATGAATAGTGTACAGAATATATCGTATAGATTTTAGTCTAGCTAAAAGGGTTAAAATGTGCCTTATGACATTTTCGCGGCAAAATGGATGAATATTACTGTGGCTCTGACTAAGAGTAGAGCACACTTGGAGAGAAAAATGGCTGCAAATATCATGAAAGCTTTCTGCAAATTACATTTTGATTTTCTGAAACATTTAAATAGTTATATGATATTGCGATCCTTAATGATCCAGTTACTAATGTACCTACGTTTTATATTAACCGTAACGAATTTTCTTTAGTTATTCGTAATACTAAAGAGTACTCTTAAAATATACGTGGTGAGAAATTCGTGTCCATCACTGAAATTAAAACGTAAATATTTTTTCTTATACCACTTAAAGTAATACATAAAAATTTTGCCGTTTCAGCCGACTGGCACCGGAGCCTAAGCTTCTGCCACAAGAGGAAGTGACGTATGCGGAGCCAGTGCTCGTACCCCAACCACCAAAGCTTCACTCGCCCAAGGGCACGATGCGCAAGCCACCACCGACGCCCGCCGAGACGCTGTTCCAGTTCCCGGACGGCTACGGCTACCGCGGCCCAACGGCGCGCGCTGACAACTTCGGCACGCTGCGCTCCCACCAGGGCGACAACGCGTACCGTCGCCAGGACGGCTTCGCCACGACGCGGAGCGTGAAGAAGGTTTATCTCTGAGAAACGAGCGAGGAGGGGGGCTGCAACGCGGCTGCTGCGGCTCAGGCGGCCGCGGCGGCGGCTGCCGGCAGGCACCGTAGCCTGGGCAGGCCAGCACGCAATCATAGACAGCAGCAGCAGCAACAGCAGCAGGCCGCGGCCGGCTCGAGGAACAACGGCGGAAACAATAGCAACGGTAGCTCATCGCACAGGTCGGGCAGCCACCATCATGGCCATCATCAGGGTCACTCGACCCGTGATCTGGCATTAGGTGAGTGGCACTAGGATGTGATGTAGTAGAGTAATTTCTTTCTCTAACATGGATTTTTCTCATAAGCTTTAAAGTAATTATAATTTCTACTAAATAGACTGGGATTAGAGTATATAATATAACTTTTTAATTAAAAAGTACAATAGTTTTACCTTATAATTTCATCTTTATAATTTCCAAATCATAGTTGTACTTCCATGTGAAGCATTTTATGACAATGTATAAAACTTAAATTTTCAATTCCAGGTGGCCGAGGCCTTGAGTCACCGTCACCGCCGTCGAGTATGTCCTCGAGCTCGCCGTCGCCACCCTCCTCCTCGCCATCACCAACCCTGGTGCCGCTCGGCCAAGGCGGCCAAGGCGGCCAGGGTAGCAACAGCATTATCCAGGGTAGCAATTCGCCGCCCCCGCCCACGCCGCCTTGCAGCTTCATCTACCGGTCATAGTGCCAACGGGAGGAAGCGGCGGGGGAGCCGCCAATGATGCTCACGACCATGACGACGTTTGATCGTCATTGCCGCAACGACGACGATGACGAGCGGCTGCTGCTGTTACAGCAGCTCGCTTCCTCGCTCGCGTTTGCCGACACTACTAATAATAACGTTAACAATAACAATGCGCACCACGAGCGCTGCATGAGCCGCGGCTAATTACACGGCTGCGCTGACGACGACGACGACGATGATGGTAATGGATCGAAGGCGACTGGACGAAGCTGCGTGGCGTCCGCTCGGGCCTCTCCACGAGACTTGTAAATAATGATCACGCGCGAGATACCACTTTTTTCCTTCGTTGTGCATGCCGAGCGGCCGTGTGAGAAACGTTCACGAATATAGGCGCGTTATTGCTAGCTCGGCCAGTCGCCTGCACGCCAACAAGTTTTTTCTTTTGCGCGTTCGGGGGTTTATTTTGCGCGTGACCAGTGATTTTCGTTGCTCTCTCGTCGGCACTCACCCTGTCGTCGATGTTAAAGTCATTTGTTATCGACTAAGTTGAGCACACTGTGTAAGATACTTTTTCTTTGTTCATTACTCGATTCTTTTGTTGGACGTAGAAAAGCTGGTTGCTGTCTGAGTTTTTTTTTTATTTATACAAGGCGGCGCGCGAAATTTGAAATTATAATGACCTTCTTTTGTTAATAATGAGTTGATTGTATAAAATTTTGATGAATATTCATTAAGCTACACTATTTAACGAAGCATTTAGTTCGTTCGTGTCCTGAAGCACATTTCTAATGAATAATAGCCTGCAGTAATAAGACTGATTATTAACAAATAGAAGGCATGATAGTTTTGAATTCACCTAGCGACTTGTTATAAATAAAAAAAAGTATATATTTTTTAATATATTCCTTAGTCTGTAAGAAATCGACTTTTTCATTCAGTCGATCAAAAGACGATGTCACTGCCACGCTGAGGGCCTCGAAGATTCTCCGTTGTAAAAGCCGAATAAGTAAGAACTGTCGAAGTTTAATCATTAACGATGTACATTTCTAATTGAGTCAATCATATTCTCACGTTTAAAACGTCAAAACGTGTAATTCTGAAAACGTAAACGAAGCTTTGAGTCTGACATCACAAGAGCAATTAGCGAAAGTATCTAGTAATTGATAACTGCCAAACATACATACTCACAATCTTTTGAAAAAAAATATACGTTGTCAATGATTAAGCAGTGACACAGTATTTTCTCAATACGTAAACATTCTCTGAATTCGAACACGGAACTCGAATCGCTATCTTTTCCTCACTTTTTAGGACTTCCCCTTCGGTTCATGCGTACACTTACATATTGTTAATTGCGACGAGCAATTTTGTAATAGGTTCCGAAACTAAGATTGTTGAGATCGTTTATTGCTCCGCACGACCGTGAGATAATTAACATATTTATTAACTGATTCCGCTTCGCTCGGTCGCCTCGAGAGCGTGACTTCGACACCTGAAGAAAAATTGTATATTACGAAGAAAATTGTACATTAACGCTTAAGAATTAATTCCTTGTATCTTAGATTACCTATAAATAAATAAATATATATATATATATATACACATATATATATAAAAGCCTCAAAGTGTCCGGAGGCTCTCTCGAGGGCGACATGTTTTCTTTGCGAACGACAGCGGATCCAGAGAGTCAAAGAATAATAAAAATGAGAAAAAATAGATGTCCGCGCCGCGCACGCGGCCCACTTTTTTTTTATCTTCGACTGCCAAGTTTACGCGCGCGCAAATGCGGTGCAATAAAACTCTCTCTTTTTTACGAATCTCCCCACGGCGCCTGTGCGCGCTCGTAGCCGGAGAGATAAAGAAAGCACCAGGCCTTCGCTGACAACATGAAAAGAAAAGAAGGGGAGTAGAAAAAGAAGAGAGAGAGAGGGAAGAGAAGAGGCCACAAAGCAGGTCATCGTCATTTTACGACACCTCCGCGCCCTTAGCATGTAATTTTTAGTGGAAGTTCGTTGAAGTATGCAAAAGAGAGAGAACGAAGCGAGAGATATATAGCTACGCTAAGTAACCGATCGATCGATCATAAAATTAGGCTTAATATATAAATATATATATAAAAAAAAAGAAAAAGTTATGTATTGATAAGAATTAAGCGAACGCAAAAGTAAAGAAGTAATCTCCACTTTTTTATTGCGAATTTTTATTATTGCTCGGTAATACCGTGACTCGACATGTCAATTAACGCTGGAAATCGACGTCGCGACAAATTTTCAAATGGCAGAAAATATTTTTCTAACCGAGTACCATTTTCTAAGTTGTTTGGTCCCCTTTTTCCACGAGAAAAGGAAATTGTACGAGCGAGGAAAACGTAATCGGAGAAATTATTTTTGTTGTGCTCGCGATGGATTTCGACGTGTCAAGATGTCTCGACAGATATTTTAAAGCCAAAGTATATGTAAATGATATAGATGACTATGAGTCCCTTGACTTATAATATTACGTTTACGTTAAAAAAAATATTATGTTGTTGTACTATTTTTAATAATATTTTTTTCTTGTAAGTGAACCAACGGGTTCCCTGTAAAACTAAGTTCGCAGATATTTGCAATGTTTCACTGTCGGTGTGCAATCGCTCGTGATTCAGACGAATCGTGGCCGCGCTACTTTGAGACACGTGTCCGAACATCTTGACATTCGGAAAATTTGAAGCTTCGTCAACTCGTCACACAAAACAAAAACTATAAAAACGTGGAGATTGCCCACGTTCTCGATTTTTTCCTTTCGTCTAACGTAGGCTTGTATAGAATGAAAAATACTGGGAAAGCAAAAAAGCGAATGACAGACCGACAAAGAGTTAAGGTGTCGAGGGGGAAGATAGAAATAAAAGATACTGAAAAATCCATGTAATGAACTTTTGAAATATCCACTGACTTGTTATCGAAATATCCAAAGGTTGATATTTAGTTTTTTGTACGTTTCGGAAACGCGCGTTTCGAACACTCGCATATATACGTAAATAGTTGACAGAGCGAGTGCAGAAGAAAGGATGGTAATGATGCTGATAATGAGAGAAAGAGAAAATGCGTCTTAGCGATTTTTTCGAGACCGGAGCAAGTGAAGCTTGGTATGTACATAATAATTACATATATATATATATTATACAAAAAACTTATACTACAGCAGTTACGAGTTATACGACAGCGAAGGGGTGACGAAATAAAAAATGAATGAGTAAGAAAAAAAATTAACAAAAAATTAGTCCATCTATTCTGGGCCGGATGGTGCATGTAGACATCTATCTTAAAGTGCTTCTTATTTCAGTGTGTTTAGAAGTAACGCATATGTGATATATTCTATATGACGAGATGTTTTTCTAGGCGAACGGAAGGAAAGTTTGTGGAAGGGGGTATGTTGTGAAGGTGATTTTTTTTTCAGAAAACTCAAGAACGCTCTCTTTGGGTTATTTTTTTTCGGGACGAAGTTTTTCAAATAACAAACATATTGATTGCGATATGATGTGGAAATGTTAGCTAACGAAAAGTAGTTGGACCGATCTTCAAGCTCTCTTGTTTTTATAATACATACTTGGAAAAAGTTTTTCAGAAAATCTGACATTGTAAAACAGCTCTGAAAGATCGTAAAAATTTTTTACATGAGTAGAGATCAGAGTTAGTTCTTTTGAAGGTAATCATAAGTTAAATGGACAGTTTTTAAAAACCTACCTACAGTTAGTATAACGATAATGATTTATTTTCGTAGAATTACTTTAAAAAGTTGAATCATTGGTTATGTTTTCAACATTAGAGCTTGAGTCGTCTAACAGACAGAAAAATAAAACACCACACAATTACACAGGCACTCTTCATACGACTGCGACTCTGCAGCTTTTGAGTCTCAATTGTTACGATAATGCATTTATCGGCTACACACTTGTCCGCGACAACGATTTAAATGTGAACTAAAATAGAAGAAAAAAAATAAACATAAGACTGAAAAAAACTTTTCGCGGCGGACGAGTTTTATGTACGGTTTTTAAATCAATTCTTTTTCTCAAATAGGGAACTTTATAACCATTTATTTCTTGACGGACAGTACAAACTTCCCATGACATTAGTTACTTTGCGAATATCTGAGACTGCGAGACTGCGTGGAGAAACTTTTACTTTAATTGTAAGTCATTTTTGTAGTCACACAATTGTTTTTGTCTATATGTTAGTTCGTAATTCATTTTTGTATTTGTATACGTAAATACTTTTAAGTTTTAATTCTTTTTAAGTAAATTTTACCTTATATTAATTTAATGAGAATGCTATGTATGTATATTATATGTCTATTATAAAATAGATTTTTATTATTTTTTTTTTGATGATAAATATGTAATAATGAATTTTTTTATAGTTATGTGTTGTTTTTTATTTTTATTTTCTCCTACGCACGGACGAGCCCAGACACTCGTGGGCAATTATTGCGACTTTTGCGTCGCGCAATTTATAAAAAAAGTATAACAAGAGACTGGTAGGATCGAAATAGGGCGAGTTGATCGCTCTTTTAATACCACTTGTATTTTTGTTTCTAACACCGATCGTATTTCAATTGTTAAAAATATGAATTGATAAATCTTTCATTATATAAAATGAAAACTCTACTCGATATGGACCATTTGTTAAGAATAATGCATTTGATTTCTTTTTTCAAGATTTCTTGTTAAAATGTATAAAATTTCTTGTACGGCCAAACCCTTTATTATTTACATATTCCATTTGTATGCATAATTGTAGTCTATAGAGAGAACTGGTTATGCATTAATATCAGTAAATATTATTCATTTCTATTTTTATTCATTCACTAAAAAAAGTATCGTTTAATTCAAATTAATGTTCTCTCTAAAAAATGGTTGAAAAAAATTGAACATCGCGTGTATTAATGTTAATCATTTAGTTCTTATCGCTTGAAGTCCAGTTACGAGTCCACCTGAGTCTTTCGAAAAAGACATTATTTCTTGAAGAATATCCTTTGTATAAAAAAAAAAAAAAAATTTAAAGTCAAACTGTTAGAATCGTAAGAGTTGATGAGATTTCAAAAAATTCTATTTGTCATTGTGCTGTTGTTTGAAATTTACGATATTGAAAAATCGGCGTGTTTGACGAGGATAAATAATGAAAAAAGTATCGAAAGAGATAAAAATACAAAAAATTAAAAACCAAAAGCTGCCACTACTCCCAAAACACATGTTGCAACTTTTTTGTAATAATGACAAAGAAAAAACCTGAGTTTGTTGAACCTTCCATTATATATTACTTACAATATATTACTTCAGTACTGATTTATTCATAAAAAAGTAATTATAATAAGAAGATTTTTTTCTTAATTTTAATGACGAACGAACATTAACAATTTAGACGTATGTTTTTATGATTTTTAACTTTTTACACTTCTAATTTTCTTTAGTTATACGAAGGACTCAGGCACGATACCAAAGATGTTATTATTGTATACTTAGAACGTCGTTGATCATTGTGATTATCGTTATAGAAAAAAGGCGCACAAAAAGTAACGGCGACAATGTGTTCGTCCTGTTTATATCGGTGTAAAACGGGGATGAACAGCTTTCGCCTCTCTAAATATCGATATTATACTTTTGTCTTATAAGATTTATATTCTTTCGACTATATCACTTATTTCATTAAAATATTAAATATATTTATTTCGTTAACTCTTAAACATTTTTTTATTTAATTACTGTTATTTTAAATTTGTTTCATGACAACTGAGAATATTTTCTTGTTAAATGATTAACAGTAGCGTAACAATGGTTTCTAGTAAATATAGTGATATTGTTTGTTTTGTAAAAGCAATGAAAGCTGATCATCTCTACTAAACAATAATAATTAGAACGGTGGCCCATTCTTTGCACAAAAAATTTTTTCTAATAATTAATGTTAACGATGAAACAAGAAAAACAAAACATACGAAAGAATTTCATGACAAACATACATTTTACACACTTTGTACAGGCACATGTTTGTGTTGGCATATTAAAAAGAGTGAGAAAACGGAAAAAAGTGCTGAAAAAAGGCGTGTGCGACAAAGAAAGAGATTAAAGCGTTGTATTAACGAGTTTTTAATAATCATGTTAATAAACAAAAAGAAATGAAATTAACCACGAACACTAGTTGGGGTTATACACATTACACAGTCGAAAGAAAAACGGACACATTTTGCACAACTCGTTGGAACAGAGCGTCGCGTCGAAAGATCGAACGTTTAAACGTCGACGTCGTTAAAAAAAAAAAAAAAAAAAAAAAAAAATAAGAGGGATGTAGTGAAATATTGTTTTTTTTCGTCAACTCGCATCGCGAAATAGGGAACAGATTCCATCCAAAATAAAAGCGTCAACTCTGCGCGCGCGTCGCTGCGTTCCAATGGTTTTACTCAAGTTATTTGTCTGTATATTTGTGAAAATAGAATTTGAAGAAAAAGGTATGGCCAGTTTTATCGCGATGCAAACGCGAACTTTATGAGAAGAAATTGAGAGCGATTGTGAATTTACAAAAGAAAGAAAAAAAATCGAGAAAGAGATAAGGTGCCGGCTAAAAAAAAGTTGCTGAATCACGTATGAGTTTTTTGAAAATATGCGAGAGCTTAGTCATTAAGTAGAGAATTAGTATGATATATAGAACGCTTGAAACGTATATAAATATATAAATATAAATATATATATATATTATTAATATAATATGAAATAATAATATAATATTATATTAAAAACTTTTTATAAATATATTTTTCCGTCGGAGTCTAGCCTAGGTAGGAATGATTAAAAAAAAAAGAAAAAACCTACACAGTTACGAGTATTAATTTATCCGATTCAATTATTATCGAGGATCCTAGAGACGTAAGCCATCACTTTAGGCGCATCGCGTAGTTTTTAAAGAGCGAGTTGAGAGAAAGAGAGAGTATGAGAGTTTTTCGCGAGATGGGAAAAAGTGTACGGTAGCGAGAAAGTGACGCGACTTTGACGAGTTTATATAAACACACATTCATTCACACACACACGCAAATACATATACACATTTTAGAATTGTACCTTTCGAGTCGGAGAGGCGAGATTACTGCGATGCAAAGTCGTCCCTCTGGGAGGCTCGACCACGAGTTCATCGATTTTGCAAAGTCTTTTGAGCCGATCGGTTGTCAATTGATCGATTAATCGATCGCCAATTGCCGAACACTAGTCCTATATATTTCATTGATTGCATATTGTCTCATTTTAGATGAATAGCTTAATTTACGCAAATTAAGTTACACCCGATCAATTGATTATTTGATACGCAAAACTGCTTTACACAACACTTTTCAATGCTGCGAGCGCATTGTTTTCTTTCCAAATCTACGACATCTATTGTTCGATCGATCGAGCTCAAAAATACAATAAAAATCGATTGACCGATTAATCGTCGAAACTCTTGGAATTGATTGATCGTTGGGACAGAAAAAAAAGTCGACCTCGTGCTCTGGACTCGCAGAGGGAAATACTGACGACCTTGACTCGCGCTTGTATAGAAAAAAAAAATAAACAAAATGAAAAATAATACGTTTTACCTGCTAGGGATTTCGAATGTTTGAGAAATAAGAGCGCGTGTATAAGAGAGAAAGAGAGACAAAAATAAGCGTTGACAAGTTTTTTGATCGAGAGCCGGCCGGTTCCTCGCGTTGTAAAAATAGCGATATTATACTTATAAACGATAATACTATTGATAAATGAAAGGCAGATGAGTAAACAAAGGTAAACTTATTGATAAATAAAACAAGAAAGCGATCGGGGACGAGGTGATGATGATAACGATATAGCGATGATGATAATGATGTCGAATCGTATAGGTAAGGAAAGGGGTATGAGGATCGAAGATGGCTAAGATTAACGTGTGAGGTGTTGCGCATACCTGTAAGGTACAGGGGGTAGAGGGGGGGGGAACTTAAATGGATACTGAAGATTTTTAAAGGGAATAAATAAGAAAAAAAGTACTATAGCATTTATCAACGATAAAAATAATGAGAATGTAACGTGTATTTTGCTTCTTCCTAATACAGTGCCGTTTACGCTATTTTTTACCGTAACTAAACAAGAAAAAAAAATAATAAAAAAAAAGACACTAGATTCGGCTGAGCTGGTCCCAGCAGCATGCGTTAACGATGTTGGGGGAGGCAGGCCGCGTATTAAACTTTTAAAGGTAACATAGGGGGATGATGCAGGATGGAATGTAAGAGAGCGAGAGATAAAGAGAAAAGAGAGAGAGAGAGAGAAAACGAGAGAGGTAAATACGATGAACCACGAGTGAAAATAAAAAGGTTTAATTCCAAAGAATAATGATGAAGGAAAACAAAACGCGACTCTGGACTGTGCGTTTATTGTTGTCGTTATTGTCCTTACGTTCGAAATAGTAGTTACATTACATCATATTATATACATGTCGTTGCATATACAGCATGTATTATATACACACGTTTGCGTCCGTTCCAAGTTCGTCTCTCTTTTTGTACTTTTGATAAAACGTACGAGCATTCGTTGTAGCCCTCCTTTCGTTAATTTTTGCGTGCAAACAATATGGTATATACTTTTCGTTGGCGGCGCGGTGCGCGCGAAACACGAGATTCGTCTGCATGCAAATTTTATTTCGCAGAATCTATACTTGAATAGAAGATTGCCTTCCTCGTATCAGCGACGTGAAATAAGAGTCTAGACGAAATATATCCGTTGATTGATCGCACGGAAGAAAATGAAAGACGGGGTAGAAGTACTAAGTTCAATTTAAAAATCGATTACGCAAATGTCGACTATTCCCGTGAACGATGAAGATACGACTTTCATGTAAAAGAAAATCCAAGGCATTGGAATATATTTTCGACGTTTCAATTTTAAAAAAATTCGGAAGACTTTTCGTTATTTTTAATTCTGTATGTTCTATGAACATTGAGGTTTATAATTGGTTATGAAGATATAAGAACTTTTTCATCCGTCATAGCAAATATCGATAAAATATCATTGACGGCGAATCTCAGCTTTGCACGCAGCGCGACGCGACGCCATTGAAAATCGGAAAGTCACTTAGCCAGCGCACTCGCTGTTAATAATGCCCTGTCACAGCTGAGCTCCTGTGGGGCAGGGCGACAGAGAAGAAAGAAGCAAAGAAAGAAAGAAAAAGTCAGTCATTCAAGTGAAAAAAATGAAATCTTCGTGCCCTGCCCACGGGACCCCAACGTCTACTTTTTCAGAATGACGTTATTGTGATTATCGAGGGTAGTGACGATGGGGTATAACCGCGAAGCGTAACTAAAAATTCAGAAACGGATAAGTGCGCGAATCCTCCTGGGAATTCAAAACAAAAGACAGAATCGAAATTTCACGTTTAGGGATTCTTTGCTCGGGGTAATGGAAAGAGATCGATGGAATGAAAGAGAGAGAAAGGGAAACGCGGAGAATAGTGGCCGAATGAAAGATACGTTGCATTATCATTTGGAAAAGCAAGCGGAAGAAACATTGGAAATAACATGATCCCCACGATTAAAATGATTGAGAGTGAGCGAAAGAGAGAGAAAGAGAAAGAGTGAGAGCGAGAGAAAGAGAGAGAGAGAGAGAGAGAGAGAGAGAGAGAGAAGAGTATAATTACCGATGCATTACGCAATTATTACATTTAGTATCATTAGAGAGCGAGGCTGCTATCATATTAATGAATTAAGTACAATATATAATATGAATTCATTAGACTTTATAATATAAATATATAAATATTACTAAACAATGCTCTTTGTATCGTTGCGTTGCGTTCGATCGACTCGCGTTCATTTTCCTTGTATAACGACACATTGTAACGAAGATGAGATGACAATTTGAGCATATAGCGGGATAATGCGCGTCTGATTTTTCGAGGATGAACCTAGTGAGCGAGCGGAGAAAACGAGGATTACAGAAAATACGATGAAAAGCGAATGATAATGATGATGATTATGAGGAAATAATGTATGAGACTGGACAGCTAAGACATCACGTGTTTTATGATCGCCTCTGACTCAAGATTATATACTCTTTCACGACGCTATACTTATTGTTCGACCCCCTTTATCTTATATTGCGTTGTTTTTTCAAAATAAGAAGAACAAAAAAAACAATCTTTATATGCATTCGACGAGATCGCGTTATCGTTTGTATATCGTAATAGATATAGATTGTACCATGAAATTATAAGTAAAAATACATTTGATTAGGTAATAAAATATAAAATGAAAAAAATAATAGTTTTCACTAATTTCTAATCCTAATTCTCTTTCCCTCCTTTTCTTTTCATTCGTTTTACTTTATGTACTTTTCATTATGTAGCAAATAGTATTTCATTATTATGAATTCGATATTATTATTAATTTTAAAATAATGTATTTCAATGATAAAGATTGGCGTTGACATTTTATTAATTTTTAAAGTTATTTCGATTCATTTCATTATATTAATTTCTTATTCTACATATATAATTTCCAATTCTAAATTTAGGATGAATTTATTCAGTATCTGATATTTGTAAAAGTAGTTCATTTATCAAAATTTTTGTATGCTATTGATTTTTATTATTTTTATTGAGAAAAAGATAAGATCGATCACTTTTTGTTACTTATAATTTTATATTAATTTATTAAAAAAAGGATAAATGCAAGCAAGTGCGAAATTAAAAACTGATTAAAGCGATATCAAATCGACAAAAGGCATGACTAGGAAATTAAATACTGAAGAAATAAATTCGCAAATACAAAGATTTTTTAGGATTATTCAATATTAAAAAATTACTTTCTAATTTAATTAGTTCAATTAAAGCCTTTTCAAATAAAGTTTTTATACTTCTAAGTAAAATTTGTTTTATTAATATCACTTTTAATTGTTATCATCATTAACTTGAAGTTATTACTGATTAAATGGAAATTTTCATAGTCAAATTTCAAATTATACCCTTGATAAGGGGTTCTTCCAAGTATCATGTTCTTTTTTATTTTAATTTTGATTTATTATGTTTTTCGTTATAGAATTGATAGACATAAGCAGATACGAAATAAACTTAATTTAACAATTTTTGTTCTATAATTGATGATGTAAGAATATTAGTAATAAATCTAAGGGATATAGCTACTTCATGAATAAGAAAATTATCTTTTCCAAAATTTAATCTCGCATCTAAATGTATACAAACAAAGCACCAAATATGTAAAAAGATGTGTAACTTATATCACACAGGAGCAACGGTATAACTGATGTAATACTTTGCCGTTGAATATGCAAACGTCTAATCGACTCGGTGACATCTTCATAACATGAACATTATGAATTCAATAATCCTGAATATTCATACGTTATACTTGATGATCTCGTAAAAAATTTCTTCACATCTACTTTCCTAAGACTACTACTGAAAATATAACGATTGATATTTCTATAGGTCAAATGCAAACCGGACTTGAACAAAAATCCTTATATACACTTAACAGTTACTAATAAAATGACGCATGCAACCTCCCAAACCAGATCATTGACAGGACCGA
Source organism: Torymus tubicola (assembly GCA_035583055.1). Lineage (NCBI taxonomy): Eukaryota > Metazoa > Arthropoda > Insecta > Hymenoptera > Torymidae > Torymus > Torymus tubicola. Next base: position 11,357,618 of record JAWWEQ010000027.1, on the reverse strand, counting down.
GTGACCATCGCGCAAGGCGACGACCGGGCGCTTCACATATATACCTAATGCTCCTTTTCTCCGACTGGAGGTCACTCGACACGAGTGAAAGGCACAAGAGAGGCGAGGCTCCAACTCCCCTTGGGCAATGCTGCCGATGCAACGTGTATGTATGTACTTATAGGAAGCGCGACGACCGCGCGTGAACTTGACTCGTGACTTCCGCGCGTTAATCGATGGCCACTTGCTCAATCGATCTTTCACTCTGCATCTCTCTGGATTTTGTTTTGACGACGTGCGCCGGTGCGGGAGGCTTGGAAATGGAATTTGGCAAGAATTACGACAATCTATTGTGGGCGCGTTCGCACCAAGTTTTGGATATTTTTGAATTTATTTTTTTTTAATTTCGTGGCCAGTAACCATGCTGTCCTAATTCTGTGCAAATAATTATTCGCTAATTGCCAACTCGTACGGGAATTATTGTTTGGGTATACATGCGAATGTTATTATGTAATGGGAGTCGTGGGACACGTGCATAATTGGTATGCAGAAAATGCGTGTCCTTGCTAGAGAAATTTTGAAATTTTTTAATTCATTCGTTTAGTATGAAAAAATAATTAGGTTTGTAATTTGAGATTTTGAAATGAAACTAGATTATTTTATTACAAGTTATCTGCTTAATAGATTTTAATGTATACAAGAATAATTATATTAAAACTTTTTACTATCCATCCTTCTGCTTAATGAATAATTCTAATATTTCTACTAGTTAATAAATAAAAAATTTAAACATGTAAAAATAGATGATTAATTACTGCAATTATACCAAAATAGTAATCATACAAGCACATATTTACGTGTGACGTTAAACTAATTCTTTCCATATTGATCAAATAGCACAATAGTTTATGAAATGATACATTTACGATGACACATCGTAAACCATCACCTATATACAGATGCCGTTTGTTTCATTACCAAACCAACAACATAATGTAACATAAGGAATTATTGCGTTGAATTAGGGGTCTGACTAACACTGACCTGCATCTACTTACATGCAATTAACTTCTTCTGCAACTTCTCCAATGCTCACCACTCAAACCACCAGCGTTATTGCCCAACGTTCAATATAAGTCTCCTTGCCTCAGCCCCTTTCTCATCGCGAAAAGAAAGAACCTTCCACACACCTCGAATTTCACGAGTACATCCTCAACAGCAGAAGGGCTATATGCGGACGAAATACCAGAAAGCGCGCGCACATACAGCCTATAATGATTCACTATATATACGTGCGCGAGAAACATATAGTCGCTGAGCGTTATACCCTTGACTTCGTTTTCAGGAGGCAAACGCGCGTTATACTGCCTGTCGCACTCTCCGTCTCTTTCGCTCTCAAGGCTCACCGGGTTTCGCGTTTCGCGCGCATAGGACCCAGCAGCGAACGTGTACGTGTGTGTGTGAGAAAGAGACGGAGACCTTAAGCGCAAGCAAGATGTAAAAAATGCCGGCTTCCCTCGTCTATATAAGAGACCGGCGAACGCGGAACTCGCCGCCAGTCATAAGTGTGCGGCACGCAAGCGCGACACGCCTCTCTCGACTTTATCGTGAAGTAAGTGTGTGTGTGTGTGAGAGAGTGAAGTTCGGGTTGCATGTGTTGACATATATATTGCGACTTGAGGGATTAGGAAAAGTGGTTGATTTTTCATTTGGGCTCATACGATCGAATGTATATTTTTAATAAAAGCATTGGTTAATATATAGTAGTGCAGTTGTAAGGATATGTGGGTACAGTGGTTGGGTTTAACACTTGTAATGAGGTTTTCGATGGTTCACTTTGTCTTAAAATTGTTAGTGATTGATTTTTTTTAAATTAATTAATGGTGATATGTATAGATACAAATTAATATACATTGATTGGAATTCAGGTTGATTTCGATATTTTTAATCGTTTTTCTAACCAATAGTTTATGGCGTATGGCGTAAGAGTAATCACGTATGATTCAATATTTCAATAAATTTGCATAATCGCTCAGAAATTAGCTTTTCAAATGGATTTCAAAAACAATTTAGATTTCGCCATTTCATATGCATACATACCTTTTAGACAGAATAAAACAATAGAATGAATAAAAAATATTGATGTAAAAAGTTAATAGAATCTCTTATAAATGATGAAAACCAAGATAAAAAAATTGTGCTACGAATATCATACTGAAGTTACCTGTGTGCGTATTTGAATTTAATATTTGTTATTAAAAAGTTATTTTTTTCTTAACTTATTTAAATATAAATTTGATCATATCTCTTAAAACCCTGGAATTCTATAACTATATAAATAAAAACCTATTTGATTATGAGTATTGATAAAAACTCAAAATTAAAATTCGTTTCCGCCATAAAAACTTTTCCTTTTACCACCAGTTCTTCTACCCAAAATAAAATCCGCACAAGCGCATACCTCGAGAATCGATTTAAATACATCCAATTAAAAGAAAAAAATTTTACCTGCCTCGATTCACGGCCACTTATTTCAATTTCGAGCAAACAACAACTATAGCGTTCGCACTCGCTTGGAATTTCGCTGCTGGCCAAAATCCGGGTTCATTATATTGTACGCGTGCGCACGTGCAACCTTCCCGATTAAAAATAACCCAAGAGGCGAGAGGTACTTATCGGTATGGTTAAGAAAGAAAAAAACTGGGCGAACGAGTCGATCCCCTTGAAACGGCCGCGTATAGTCTAGACAAAGCCGCGCGCGAAAAAAGGAGCGAGTGCTTTCATCATCGGGATCAGTGTTGACGCAAATTACGCAGTCGAAAATTAAGCGGCGTGAGAGGAAGCGCCTTTCCAAGGTATATTATATATACGCATGCGCGCTCGCGCATTTCCGACGCCTGAGGTGTAAGAACCGTAGCCGGTTTTCGCGCGATGAGTTAACTTTGCTCGGAAGGTGAGTTTTTGCACTGGTGAACTTGGCGAATTGGGTTGTTTGCGTTGTTTTTGGCGGAATAAATCGGTGTATTAATGCTGGTTCGAGTTTCAAGGTAGAAATGTATGTTTCATGTTATTCTCGATGTTGTTAAAATTTTTTTTATTTTGCTATAAGTAAATATCTTGATAAATTGTTATTACAGTTATAAATGCTTATATCAAGATCGAAAGTGTTTATAAAGGAACGTAGATCACCAAACTTTCAATGCCAAATTTATTACTTTATCAAGGAAATGATTTTTAATAAAACTTTTTAATTTTAGTTGAATGAATTAAGCGGGATATTAATTTTAACGTTTATATATATATATTTAAAAAAAAAGATTGAACTCATCCAGTATTAATTTTTATAATTTACGTATAGCAAATACACATCAAGCATAGTTCACTGTGACTTCTACATTTGTGACGAATGTTTACTCATAAAAATAAAGAAATTAAATCAGAGTTTTAATGTTTTCTGAAGTGATTGAAAACTTAAATTTTTTAATAAGTATAATGAGTTTTAATATCGTTCAAACGTTTTTTTCAGAGAAACCACAGCAACAGTTCCTTCTTCTTCGTCTCCTTCGAAGTTCCGAAGCAACTCCACCATGTTCCGAGCTCTCGTTGTCCTGGCTCTCGTCAGCGTGTGCGCGGCAAGGCCGCAGTTCTATGTTAGTCGTTCGCTGCCCGTACCCCATCCTAAGGTTCTAGAGAACGACGCACAGGAGGCGCTCCTGCCCGACGAGCTCAGAAACGACTTCTACAAGAATCCGCACATCGTTGCCGCCTTGGCCGAGCCCTCATGGTTTGGATACAAGGAGGGTCAGGTATGTAGAGTTAGAAAAAATGATTTATTGTTATATAGTTTTGGAAGTATGATGAATTGCGTATTAAATGATTAAAGTTCTGGCTGGTAATGTAATTGTAGGATTGTTATAAATATTTTTATTTATTTATTTAGTAAATCATCGATAATTCATTGAGAAATTTATGTATAAGAGATATTCAAATTTACAAAATAATAAGAATAAAATATATTTTTGTTCGAATATATGGTACCGTTTTACATTCACTTAAGGTGACACACGCGGATATTGGTTAAACAGTTTTTATTTTATCTGAATATTATTCACAATTTATGCAATCAATGGAAGGAGAATGTGGTAACTGTAATTTTGCATTTTCTATTTAATATGAATTTTATATTTCCATTTATTTCTTTAGATTTACAAAAGCGTGACCAATTTCTTAATCCTTTAATGCAGTCGCATATATGTATAATTCTAAAGATTTATAACATAGTTGCATAATTGAAAAATATAAAAGTGAAATGACGTTCTCGAAAAAGAGGCAAACTTGGGGCATCTTCAAAATCTGTTTTTTTTTCTAAATTTCGTGTCGCCTTTCCAAAAATAATTGTTACGATAGCTTTCGCTTTATCAGAAATTCTCCATTTAAAGTATTTCATATTTGTAAACTTCGAATATTATGATAATTTTTTTTAATTATGTTAGCTTCAAAAGCGGCTTAGTGTCTTGAGAGTCCTAAAGTGGGCTTTAGAGTTTTGAAAATCAATAATGTACTGTCTTTATTTTTTGTGGTCAAGAATAATAACACTGTATTTGCGTAATTATTAACGAAAAATTTTCCATTTGTCACAGGTAACACAGCGCGAGAGTGACACAATTCCGCGTGAGAAGATTTACCATATTTTACACAATGCTGGACTTCTCGGTGGATTATAATTCACCAATATTTTAAAAACAAAACGTGAGGATGTGCCTATACCGAAACTATTCCATATTTATGTTTTCGATTTCTTCATGATGAGCAGCTCATGAAGTGTCAAGATTGAACGACTTTAGAGAAGACACGGCTTTACCTTTTGTACAGCAAAAACTTTATTTATTTTTATTATTTTTCATTGTCATTCCGTGTTAATTTAAAACAAGAGAGAAATGTCTGCCAGTAGAATGATAATGTAAAATGAAACATAGTGCGTGAATGAACTTAGTAGTGAGATAACGAAACCTGTAATATTTTTATTTAATTGAATTAGTGAATGAATATAGTTTATCTATAAAATCAAATAGATTGAATAATATCATCATTTTGACGATTCAAAGAATTTACATTTTTACGAGAAAAATATCGTTTTACATATTTATTAAACTTCAAATCCATAAACGAGTTTACCATGTATATATAAAATATTGTGTACTATAATGAGATTAATAATAAGTAATTATTTAAAAACATTAAAATAGATTTTCATTCTAATCCTCAATTTTCTGAAATGGATAAATAAACATATGTTTTTAATTTATCACAGGAAAACTAAACCGATCACAATAGACCAGGTTGACAATCATTTCCTAACGATCGTAAATTACGTAATCGAAGCCAAAATTTGAATATCACACCGCACACTTACAAAATACCTCAGCAGCCGTGTAAACCGCCTGCACTTTTGTTACGAAAAATGGCGAGCCCGAAAGTATATAAGTTTTTTTGACGAAACCGGCTGGGGCACATATGAGGTGACGTCACATGCCTAGGACACAGTGGAGCGCGGCAAAGTGGAATTGCGCGGTGCATATAATAAGCGCGTGCTCGCATGGGTGGAGTGAAAGTGTGAAACGCGTCGCCGACGCCGCCGCCGCCGCAGCGGTTTGTTGAGAGCAAAAGCGCCTTTTCCGCGCGACGCACGATACTGTTTGCTGTGTGTGTATAGTGTAGTAATGCATCGCTCCATATAGTATATGGAAGATTTCGCATTGAATAGATGTGGGTAATTAATAACAAGGAAGGAAGAGAGCACAAGTGTTTTTTGTGTGAATTATTTTTGGATTAATCATAACTACGTGTAATCCAAGATTTATGTAGAAAATTAAGCTTGGTCATATACTTTGGATTGCTATAGTGTATTAGCATATCTATATTTGACTTGGGCCAAACCAGTAACTTTTACTTGACCCTCTAACAAAATCCACGGTGTCTTTTTACTGTAAATTAATAAAACATATCATATGACTCTCGGAAGATGCATGAGTTTTAAATTTATGAATAGATAATTTTAGAAAAGTATCTTCGAAATTAATTAATAATCTTTTAGTATCAATTTCACATCCGGTAGTGAATATATTCTTTTACATAAATCACTGAATATGGAATACCTCATAGGTATATAGCATCTACACGAGTTCATAAAGTGCACATATGCGTAGACAGCGCACAGACTCGTGATCGTTCTACTTTCAGAGGCCTTTTAAAACAGTTGTCTCGCGTGCTGCTGAGTAATCATGCTATGGCCGATTAAGTTAAGTGTTAATTGTGAACACGAGCTAAGGTTATATGAATCTCTCTCTCTCTCTCTCTCTCTCTCTTTCTTTTTCCTCTTGAATAGAATCGCAACTGATCTATACGCATTCCATTACGTTGTTTACGTTATCTCGTATATATTTACCACAAGTTGGAATAGATTGCTTAAGAGAATACCAAGTAGTGCTGTTGCGTTTTATCCATTTTCTCATTTTCGATTTAAATATTGAGACTTCCTAAGAATTTCCGTGTAAATTCAGTCGATAAAGATGAGTCGTAATTGAGCCTTGTAAGGATTTTGCAACGAATGGACATTAAAGTCACTACCGATCTTTTGTTTCAAATTTCATCTTATTTATTCATTCTAATGATTTTCTTATCTACAATTTGAAATAAATATATAACTTATAGATATATAATAAAATAATAAATTAAATAAAATATATAATAAGAATATATATGGGAATTGAAATGAAATGTAAAATAAAGACCACAGATTTTGTGTGCGGTTTCACTAAGTTTTCAAATAAGCTATCAATTTATACGAGGAAGTCGATAGAAAGTAATTTCTGGCAAGAATTTTTCTTTTTGTAATTAAATTTCTATCACCATTACAATTTCCCAAGTTATCCACTGCATACACTCCAACAATATAACGAAAAGATATTACCGTCAATAAAAAACCACACCATAACATGTTACATATGCTTGAAATAGATTCATCATCGCAGATATTACCGGTTCATTTGAATACCCATGACGAAACGCGTTACACACTCACTCACCCTCGCATCGGGCGTCTTTCGAAATTTTCCGGGTTATTCAATTAATCGAATTTCGCGAAAAAGAACTAATTAAGCCCGAGCGTAAGCACTGCACGATTGCAGCGAGAAGGAAAATTATCAAAAGCCATAAGACCGCGCGCACACTCGCATCGCGGCGAAATTCTTTGATCCAGTTCATGTATACATATACGCGAGAGAGAGAGAGAGAGCAGCTCTAATCCTCGCGATGCCCACCATGGATAAGATGAATCCAAGGAGATTTCATTCGGTCTTACGGTCTCCTCGCTATTACCCTTTCCTCCTCCCCTGCCAAACGATGTAATCGACTTAACCACTTAAGGTCTTATTTGTTATCTCCGCGAATTTTTGCACTTTAGCCGAGCTCCTGGGAATCCTTTCTTTCCTCTTTCTTTTGCAGTCGGAAGCTTCAATAGCCGTGGAAGTGGAAAGTAAGCCGAATGTAATTTTTTTTACTTGAGAAAGGAACGAAGTAGATAAAAGTTAATATTGTAATCTTGTATCTTATATGAAAAGCTATACTTTTATAATTTGAACTATAAACGATGAAAGTGATGCGAAGCAGCAGACAGTCTTACCACACTCAACTTGTTCTACTTATACAGCTTGACGATTGGCGCAAGTGGTATATATACACAACATGTAGTTAAAGTTCAAGCATTTCTAATATTAGATGTGAGATGAAGCTAACATAGGAAATTCTCTGGTGACCGTAGCGGCTTGAACAACCAAGATTACAGCTGAGTAAGCTGGACACGTATTTCGTTAACCTAAATTATATATCAACGCAGCCTTCGTGCATTTTATTCTTATGCTCTTACATTCTCCATCTGTCTCTCGCTTCTCTTTGCGTTTTCCATCTCACTTTTACTTCGAATAAACTTTGTTCGCGGAGGTAGAAAGGCTCACTGAACTGTGGCAGATCTGGCGCGTCCGTGCGAGCAGATCCTTCGCCGCCTGATGGACTGCACGTCTTGCTCGTTCTACCCTATTGCGTTTTTCGTTTCTACGTGTCTACAAGAATTTATTCCGAGGCGCCGGTATTGAAGAATTCCGTTTCCAAATGAACAACTTGTATTTGTTCATTTCCATATTCTATATTGAATAAGTTTGAATATGCTATGAATTAATAGAAAAATATATTCATTGTTTGAAAACTTTTCTGTGAATGTTATATGTATGTAATGTAACTCTTTTCATTTATTTTTCTTACTAGCTTATTTTGGCATTCAGGTAAGTAGTACTTGAAACCATTTACATTTTACTATAAAAAAATTTGGAGGCGCTAAAATGATCTCATCGCAATTATTCAATGTATTGTACATTGCGTAATCGTACCGCATAATGTGCGTTAACGAAACTGATCCTTGAACAATGCGGCTGTTAAACACGAACAAGTTTCGAATGTTTTCATGTCGTTTGAAAAAATTCATGAATCTCTTCCAAAGTGGACGAAAGAAGAAAGAAACGTTTACAGCGTGCAACCATCTGAAGAAATAATTGGCGATTTAAGAATGTGTTTCTAAAGAGATTTTGTACCCTATATTTCCCCATTATTTCGAAACATTCTTTTATGAATAAATCGTTAAATATATCTTTTAAATGTTATACAATCGATGTGTGATTTGTAATTATTAGTAGACTTTAATAATTCATTACTTTTATTGTTTCGTCTATATATAAATAACGAGATCGGCCAAAATACGTTAATGAATACAGTGATACTTAGCAAAACGACCATAAACGCACATAATAATGTTTCCCGGAGCTCTCAACTAAAATTATTGTAACAACATTTCAACAGACATGAATCCCGCTGCTCATACCATTCTCCGTTGTATCTTCAATTCGAATTACTTTTTCAACTCGTTACCATCCCTCTCTCGTGCGCTTACACACATACCTACTTGTAAGATCCATATACACACATATATATATATATATATATATATACATGTGTGTGTACCGTGCTACACGGCATGCGCACGTTCAGTTGCTTTCTAAACTCGCGATTTAATCTGGAACGCATCTCTCGGGCGCTCTCTTGCTCAACACACATGCACACAAGTGTGTGTATATATATATATATCTACAGAGTCGCCGACTATACTGGAGCGAGCGAGCGCGAGCGCGCGTGCACACGCTTCCGATGCATTTCGCGAGAGAGCTGAACTTTCGATCTCCCGCAAGGATGTTCAAGAGCGTTTACGGCGCGTATGACCGCGCGCGGAAACAGCCTCGCGAGCTCCGTTGCGTAAGCGCCGCTAGCTGTGGGAATGGCTCGGATTCTTCGTGTAATAGTATATGTGCATGAGTATATGTGAGTGAGTATGTGTATATATATATATGTGGTATGGGTTCGGAGAGAGTGCAGAGGCATCGATATGGTGATTATTGGGACTCGCGCGAGTCGTCGGAATGATAAAGGTGGTAAAAGCGGATGGAAAGTTGCTGATTTTTTTTTTCACCGGAGGGTGAATGGAAATATACCTCTGTGTTATTTGTTTAGTAATTTGAACTTGGATGAGCAAGAATTGCAGGAAATGCGAGAAAATTTATGATCATCGGTAAATAACATTTTAGATATTTTAAATGTTGTAATGAACGATAGTTGCGAATGTTTATGAGCTTGGAATTATGACAAATGGAGCGATAACCGTTCTTTGCAGTGATACGAACATTTTAAAATAATCTTATTAGTTTATCTTAGTGATATATCTGTTTCCGTATTCAGAATCGTACTATTATTATAACTCAGGAAATAACAGGCTTAAAATAAATTGTATGTTTTATAAAAAAAAACACTATTTTTTTATATAGTAGGAATCAAATACCTCTACTATACTTGCTTTTGCGGGTGTGAAATACGTATTTATAACACTTACTAGAGCAAAATAATACCTTTTACTACTTATATGCAGTGCATTTGATAGTTGAATTCTTTATCCTATTGTATATACATATTGTCAAAGTTAAAAAAATATTTACTTTTCTTCAAAATGCTTATGACTGTAACTGAATTATCACTTATTCCAAGTTCCGGATATGCTCCTTTTCGCGAGTTATTGGAACTGAAGATATTAGGAGCGATTTTGTCATTCTTGCATTGTATTCGATATCATTTGAATGGATTACGTCATCGCAAAAGAAAAATACGAATTTTAATCGAGTGAAATGTCTGTACCGAGAATTCAATGATTTCATGATATTACATTTGATCTAGCATTCATGAAATCGAATCGATTAGATTACTTATGCGCACTGTAACACACCTTTGATTTATTTGCAAGTGGAATGAGTCAATTGATATAAAATGCAGTAATATTTACGCTCAAATTAAAAAAATTTCTATTCTTATTTACTAATACATTAACGTGAAAGTTTGTCAGTTTGTTTACCTTAAATTACGTATAATTTTCTTCATGTTTTAGTCTCAAGAAAATCACGTAAGCTATCACATAATTCTTATATTTATTGGTAGAAAAATTATTTTGGCATATGATTTTATTAATTTAGAATTTATATTGCGAAAAAACTATTTAATCTTCTTGAAAAATTCTAGGGATCATCTGAAAAACAAGATAATTATATGGAAATAAAAATCAAATTTAAATAGTTTTTCATAATTTTTCTTAAAGTTTGTCATTAATTTTAATACTAATAAAATTACTAGTATAATTCACTAGATGAATAAATGAAATTCACCAGTTTATATTTACT
>JAWWEQ010000027.1:11294436-11346716 GCA_035583055.1 Torymus tubicola | reverse complement strand
AAGAAAAAAAAATTTTGACCTCTCGATTCACCTGAGAACTGCCCATATATATATATATATATATATATATATATATAATTTATGTATATCTATACCCAACAGTCACTCAGTCAACGTCCCTGACCCGAAGATCTAAGGTGGCGATATTGTAATAACGACGGTACGGATGGTCTTGGCAAAAGGCGAAAAGGCAGCGTTTATCGCGATTTCGCGAGACGCGGCATCGCGCTCGTATCCTTGCGGTCGCCTGTGTGCCATTATAGCGCGGGAGCGGCCTGATGGTATAGGTAGCTTCCATACTAGGATATCTAAAGTGCTCAAGAACGTTTTGTCTTGGAACTTCCTCTTAGGTTGCCGATTGTATGGATATATATGGAGGAAATGGATGAATGGGTTATCTGTGAAAGTTTAGCTTTTCGGGGTCACAAATTTGAAACTGCTCCGAATGCGATAGTTGAACGTTATTAGAAAAATTAGTGTTGAAGCATTGTTCATATACTTTTAATGAAATTAAATGTTTTTTCATAAGTTATACTGTTGAACATACGTCATCGTCTAAACGTATTTCTATAGCAAGATTATAATGCAAAATTTCATTCTCATCATAAATAAAGATATAACTACAAAATTAAGGTATACACTTATGAAATAATTTATTTTGTAATATCATTTATAATGTGTAAAATTAAGACCGCAAGTTGTCTATAATAATTCCTTTAAATTATCAATATGTATCATTTAAAAAACTGAAAAAATTTTAAAACCCAACAAAATTAAGTAATCTAAAATAATAATGCAGAAAATTAATTTAATAATAACATTATTATAAATCTTCGATCACGAGCCCGCAACTCGAATCGCTCACAAAGTATACACAAAACTTTGTCAAACAAGTAATTCTATACTCGTCTTGGTGCATTATTCTCTCCAACTGCGACTTCGCCTCCCTATTGATGCAAATTAATTGCAAAAATTATCTCTCCGCGTGGCCTCGTGAAATCTATTTTTGCACAATATACCGTGAAAAACTAGGGAAACAGCAACACGTAGGCGCACGCGCTGATCCACAGAAAAACGATCGCTCATAGCTCGTACACGCGCGCGCGCGAAAGATGGGCGCAGTCGCGCTGAAAGCGTAATCGCCGGTTGCGAGTCGAGTCCCTTGAACTTTTCCGTCATAAATATCGCGCGCGGATCTATTATGCTTCATGACGCGCCCCGGTGAAGAGGAGAGAGAGAGAAAGAGTGAGGGTGTATCCTGAATATGGGATGACGAGCAGGATTTCGCTTGGATCTTGCGTTTGACGCTGGATATTAGCTTGTCAATGTTGAAATTGGTGATTGTTTTTAAGGGAATCTGCGTCCGCTGAAACGTTATTTTAACGTTATGGTTATGAGAAGGATTTTCTCACAGTCTTTTAATGTATTTATTGCCTTTTAAGATTTTTTTTATTAATTAATATTATACTTTACGAAATGAATATTTGCTCTGCGTTCGGGTGTTTAAATTTCACAATTACTGAGATGAGTGTATGCTAAGTAAGATAATGAATCAAATAATAATTTAACGCTATTATTGTAAATTATTATTAAAAATTGCGTATAATAACTACTTAATACTAAAGGTAAACTACTCATCAAGCTACTCTCGAACGATAAAAATACTTTTAAGTAATATAATATGCAAACATAATGATTATAGTGGTTTCAGTAAACGACCCATTTTCACATTTATTAATATATGTTCCTATTGAGAAGAAACCAGTTCCTTTAGAATGAAACAGTACTCTTCTGAATGAAGCGTTAAACATTCATTACTAGCTTACATCTTTCTTATTGTTCAGAAGTATCACGTAGCCAAGTTATTCTACAAATAAAGTTAAAAAAGGAGTGGCATTGTGGCTGTAGAAGACGTTTTTAGTATTTCTACGGTAAGTATGTTGTGAGTTTATTTGTAAATGCAGAAGAATGGTTATAAAATACTTCATGTATCTACGTAACACTCATCTTTGTCTATGACCAACACTTCAATACTCAATAATTTATAACATAAGTTCAGAACTATTTCTATATGAGTATATAGTGTATATTTATATTGTGTAAATTAAAAAAATAAAACAAAAATTTTAATCTAAAAACAGCTATTACAGCATTAACTATAAACGCTTTTTGTCTGCTAGTCAATATTCTTTTCCACATAGAAATAATTTTCTGTAATAGCAACCGTTTACATCAGATTCATTACATCTTTGCCCATAACACACACACACACACACTACATTGTTAACATCAATTTTTCCATTTTCGACAATTAGCTCTAATCAATCTGTCCTATTCACCTCTTTAACTACACATATACAGCTATAAGAGCGAATTACGTGCCGATCGACTTTCTCTCAATTTAATACCTCTAAAAGCTTTTTCGATCAGCTAATAGCGCAACAAACCGAAATCGTTACACCCCGGGTTATTTGCCCGCGTAAAAGTGGAAGCTGAAATTCGTACATTTATCACCCTGGTCGCTTGGATGTATAGATACTTACTAATGGTTTTATCGGCAACAGAGCATATAAGAGTACTTTCTCGCGCGTGCGCGAGAGCGATGACGTGAAAGTGTATACACGCGCGGTACTGTATAATACGCGACGCGCGGCCCCGCGCGCATTGTTCCAAGGGGGGCATCGTTACGTAACCGCCGTTTGTCTCGTTACATTGATAATTTGTAAAATTGTTTAATTTCGGCGCAGCTGAGCGTGTGTATGTGTGCGCGCACGCTGCTCAAATTCAATTAATGGGCTGAGAGTGAACTATTGTTCTTCTCTCCCCCCCCCCCGTCATGGTCCCGGAGAATTCGTATGGATTAGGTAAACGACGTTGGGGGAGGCTATAAAATTACCTTATGGTTTTCGCCAGCATTCTCCGGATGAGAAAGTGTGTAATCGGGTAACGAGGCTTTGATTAGCTGAGAAACTGAGAATATTGACGGTTTTATTAATGCCGTATTACGAATATAACGATTTCTTTTAAAATTAGTTCTAGAATGTAGAACTGATTCGTTAAAACGTTAATAATAAAGAAAATATATGGAATTTATTTTAATTTTAATAAATAACAGTTTGCTACAAGTCATTGCAACTAAAAATTATTTTCACATTCTACTTTATTTAGGTTCGTTATACTTCGCATCTGTTTCGTATTAAATTTTACATTAAATATTAAACAATTAGAAACTGCAAATTACCTATGCTTCTAACAATAATAATCAATAAAAAGGAATAAAAATAAAAAAAGTTTTGTTTTTCGCAATTTTATTGATTCAATTTTCTCTCTGCCTATATATCCATTTCCTCAACAACAATAATAACTAAAGCTTACCTGAAAAATCGCCCGTTAAGCAATAAATTCGTTACAAAATTAACCGTAAAACACGCAAAAATCCATAAACAATTCATCATCGAAAACAAAACAAAACAAAACAGAGATCCATCACGCGTCGCCGTGCGTAACTAATCGCGGCAATTCATATTCCGACTTGAAAAAAATCCTCACAAAAGCCAATGAGCTTTGCATCACGTGTGTATACACATGCACACACATATATATATATATACGCACGCACGACGCAGGCACTCTTACATATATATGAGAATGATCGCGTGCGCGCGCGCGCACACGTATATAGCAATTTCACGTACGAAATTGCCTCCAGAAGGAACAACAGCGCCAAGTGGCTGCAACAATAAGAGACACGCACGCGTATAGAGACACACACACATACACACATATCCGACTGTCACTTTCGTCCGGGTGAGAACTTTGACCCGCGGGCTTACGTGGCTTTCGCGTGTTGCTCAACTTTATATGTATATATACACGTAAAATTTCGTCGATCAATCATTGAGGTATATATAGGCACGCGCACCTTCGGGACTTCCGCGGGTGAAATGCTTTCATTGTTTCAGGAATGAAGTAGGTTTTGTGAATAGGAGCTCTGAGGCGAGGATAATGCGTGTGTTTGTGGGTGTATAGTGACGCGATGTTCCATTATAGATGTGCGCGCGATGCCCGATGCGCGCCGGTGACGATGAGACGTGCGCTCTGCGATCGAGCTGGAGATAAAAGACGCGAGATACTTGTGTAGTGCGTATAATACACGATGGTACACATTGCTGTGATGAGTATTACACGCGGCTTTGAGGATTTTCGGTGTGTAATGGTTGCTGTGTGAACTGATTACCCACGTAAATATTCGGGATTGTCTAACGAGTGATGATAAATTATTTCATAAATGTGGCTCGGTGCTGCTGTATGTAATCTTATGTAGCGAAAGCGTATGATCCGTTAGCTGTAACTATAATATAAGAGATAATTCTGAAGGTTTGTTTATAAGCTTTTTTTACTAACATGTTTTTCCAATTGTGCGTTATAAATGACATTGTAAACAAGTTTTTCATTGCTAAATAGTTAATAGATCAATAAGATTTTTTCTATTTTCACGCTTAACATCCTGAAATATTTAATTTGTGTGTATGTACACTTTTATACCTTTGATTACAAAACCTTATGCAGACTAATTGCATGTCCCAATAAAAAAGAAGCGAAAGGAAGAATGAACTGTACAGCTCTCAATTTTCTTAGGTGCCAGCATAATTGATAGGTTTTGTGTGTATATGACTAATTTGAAGTTTTCACGGTCATTAATCTTAAGGAATTAATTACAAAATTATACTCTTCTTTGCTGCTATTGGTAACATAGGTATAGTTATAGGACTACTGAAAAAGGTGTCAAGGTAAAGATACGTGTAAACAAATGAATCACTTTAGTGATCCTTTCATCAAACTAGTTTTTACATTGCTTTACCTACAGGAAGCTTCATGATTATAATAAAAAAAAAACTTTTCGGACTTATAAATACCTTTCAGGAATTTGGAGTCAGAATATATGCTATTTTTAAAATATGTTATACGTACATATTTATGAGACTTTAGTTCATTAAGAATAGGGAACTACATAAATAACCTGTGATAGAACATGCCTTTATTTAATTCGAGTAATTTTTATAACTGTTTATCGCTAAAATAAATATGGACTACTGCCAACTTTATGTCTAACGTATTGGTTTAGGGAGCTTTATAGATATCCTGCTACTACTATTACTAGTAGTTTCCTATAAAAATTACCTTTCAACCGTTTTTAATTTTAAAAGGAAAATTATCCTACTATAGTCTTTCCAATACGTGAAATTTAATTTTTTCTAGCTTACTGTTGATTTCACTACAAAAATACATTGAACAATACATAAATTGTTTCGCTTAAAAAAATATTTGAAAGAAATCTTTTAAAATACTTGTTCTTACAGTGCGATTAAAACGTCTTCTCAAAGATATATGGATAGTTAGATCTTTCATTAACACGATATCAATTATAGAAATTTATCAAATTTGTCTAGAGGTTACATGCCTGTAGTTTCAATAATTCGGACTAAGATTGCATTGAGAATAGAAGTTTCTTGTACAACAGAAAACTACAATGATTTATTAAAACGCCAGCGGTATTGTGGGCCCATGAAGTGATTGCAATTTGGTTGATTATAATTTCATTTTTATATCATTTTATATTCTTATTTATTTATATTATAAATCAACATTTAAATTTAACAAGTTTATATACCAATAAATTGTTAGCAATTTTCTCCAACAATACGCTCCATCTACAGCTCGTTGTGGAATATTCTATTTACGTATCAATCTTGCAAATTTTTCGCACATACGAGTATTACGTACAGCACATATGAACGAAACTTAGTGCGCATGAACTAAAGTATCGATGGTGATTCCGATAAGACACTTTGTATCGATGTAACTAGCTGATTGATACGAGAACAATGTCGCTTTTTTTCCCTACCAGCTTTACACGCCACGTACCGCGTTATGTACCCTGGTGCAATTGCGATTAAGCGAGCGCGCCAAGATTTATCGTTTGTGCATGTGTGTATGTGAGCAAACTTCATTTGCAGTTGAAAGGCAGTTCTGTGCGGCATATACGGGCGATTTAGAGAGGGATGGGAGGGAGGAAGAGAGAGAGAGAGAGAGAGAAAGAGAGAGAATTATTCGAGAGCGTGTACGCGATGTATGTGTATACGTACATCTGAATCGACCAATTGTCATGTACGAGGAGCTAAAGAGTTTAGTCATGCGAGCGATATCGGTAATATTGGTGCGCTTGCGCGTGCGGTGGGATTCGATTAGATCCTTAGATTCGACGATAAGATAGCGGGGAAATTTCTGTCTGTTTTATTAAGACACACGTATATCGGTGGATAAAAAATGTCTCTTTGTGAAGCTAATCTTACAATGAGATATTTTCTTTCGTGAATAGAAATTATTCGCTTTCGTTTTTTGCGTATAAATTTTCCAACAATAGGCCGAAAGATCGATATTTTTTGTATTCATTGTAAGGAAGATTTACTCGACTACTTAAAACCGTGTAAATATTTTCATATTTTTAAATAGTTGTAATAATATAAAGAAGATAATAAATATAAAGTTTCCTCATCTTGGCATCAGAATAGGCCTTTAACATACAATTAAGTTGTGTGAAATTTCACTTACCCCACGTATATAAGTAATTAAATTTACGCATTATATTCACAACGTTGAGAATGAAAAACCAATAAAATTTACTACTCTATTAATGAGTTTATTTGTTATTAGATTTCATTCTAACAATAGACTGACGATGAAATACCATAACAGTTTTAACTATTTTTAATAGTTATAAAGTCAAAGTTGTAATAAGATAGGTACGTACCTTTTACTATCTCATTATAGCAATACCTTCACACTTCCATAATATTAGGCAAATTCATCAAGTATATCTACTTGTGGTGACCGATCAAATTAAACTGACAACACTTAGATCCTTACGTAAAGGCAAAAAGTGTAGCGTTATCGTTCATAGGGACCGAAATACACACCCGTGAGATATAATGACAGGAAAAACATCTTAAATATCGTATTTGAGAAGGACATTAATAAGCTACAAATATGCAGCAAAATGCTCGTCATTAAATGCTAATACAGTACAAACATGTAATAAATCATAACTTCGTAAGAGAAACGAGTAGCTACTCGTTAATTTCGTTAAAATTCGCGTATTATGGTAAGAGTAATCACTTAGACTTCGAATGAAAAATTGGTAACTATCGTGGTAAACGTTGCCGGGTTATAAAGCCTCTATGTGTGCAAAGAGTACGAAAAACAATGATGATCGTGTAAAAAGCGAATGCCGAGGCGCATGCGAAAGTTTGAAGTAGTTTGGTCCCACTGAAGTGCATTTTTCTGTGCCGATGTTACGTATAACCCCAAACCTTTTTTCAATTAATAATGTCGCAAATAGTGCTATATACTGGTTTATAAACGAACTTACGTAAACAGTTTTCTCGAACAAAATTTAACGAAATGCTGCAGGCTAAATAAAGTAGCCTTATATGTTTTTGTCCAAACTATGAATTTAATTAGGATTCGTGACATTTACAGAAGGTAATAATTATTCAATTACCTTTAAATTTGATTTTGATATCAAAGAATGCCCATCGCATACATTACGTTTCATTTATTATTAGAAACAAATAGTCTCTACATCATCCATACACACATTGAAAAGAATCGACTGTTGATATCCACACGTTCGCCATCGCAAGATCTCGCGGGCATGCATCCTCATAATCGAATATGACTCTCTCTCTCTCTCTTTCTCTCTTTCATACGCTTACGAACAGCGAAGCGCATCTGCAGCTCTACGTAGACGACGACTTTCCCATAAGTGGCGAGAAAAAGATATGCGCCTGGCGAGCGTGCGCGCGTATATATATATATATATATATATATATATATGCATCGTGCAGCAGCAACAGCAGCAGCAAGAGAAGAAGAAGCGCTCACTCGCTCGCGATAGTAATAAGACTATTACATAAAAGCACCGAGGAGAGAGAGAGAGAAGCCGTGTCTTTGTCTAGGGGACGGCGACGCCGTGGGGAAGGATAAGGACGCACACGGTTATGAGAACGATGTGGCAATATCTCGCGCTTCGTGTGTTTGTGTATAGTGTGGATGGATGGCTGCCACATTTTCTGGACGCGAAGCAAGCGCGAGGATGAGACTGATGTGAGCGTGTGTGTGTTTATAACTATATATATATATGTGTGTGAGAGCTGTCAGTCACGAGTGTGTCGTATGTTACATGCGCGCCCGCACGTGGGTTGAGCGAGTTTTTACGAGTGGTCGAGACAGATTTCGTGGCTGTGTGCTGCTGGTGATTATTGATTTTTATTGAAGAATCTACGTGAGATTTCGAGATCTTTATTGGAGAGTTATAATTGCAAAGAGGAAGATCGCTGAGACTTCGAAGTCTGTTGATAGCAAAAAAAAAGTTATCTGACTGTGAGAGACAGCTGAGATGGATTACCTTTTCAAGTCATTAGTATTGATATAGATTTTAATTAGCCCGTCGATTGCTAAATCGCATCAATGAATTTGTTTTAAAAGAATACAGCTGAAAAATCATGTGTGTGAAGTGTATTGCTTTTTTGTAAAATTATAAAATATTTCATGTTTTTCAGCTAAAGGTTTATAATTATCTTTAATTCATTGGTTCTGTAGGAAAACTTTATGTTGTTGCGTATGCACCAATAAAAACGTGTATTTTTTATTTAGTTCCCTTCCATTCATTGCCATAATAAGACTATTGTTAATTACTTCAAAGTACATAACTGTTTCTTGTTTGTAATTCCACAATTTCTAAAATAGATTCTAAACTAAGCATTTGTGCAACTCATATTGTTTTGCAATTTAATAAGTAAAGGGATAATAGCAAAAAAACAGTTTTAGTAATGGTAAAGCACTTAATAATTTGTATTCATTATTTATACTTACACGACCTATTTTATGATTGAAAATGCAATCCATTTTCAGCAGGATTTTATTAGAAAATTTACGCAATTGTAAACTGTATTTATCATTAATGGTTTGAGCTTCTGATTCCAATCTACTTTTAAAATACTGAGCAACAACAGTAAAAACTTACTTATTATTCACTTACAAGTACAGTACACTACGATAACGCTATTTTTGGATCCAATTTTTTTTCCATTCAAAAGATTTTAATATACTCTTTCTCAATGATAAATCTGCACTCTCGAACAATCAATTACTGTTCTCTAAAACTCTCCATTCCCGACAAACTTTCGTAACAGAACGAATTTCGATAAAAAAAAAAATTATCAGAAAATTAGAGCCTAATTAGGAACTAAATCCCCCAACGATACTTGCCTCCTTTTTTTCTACACCATTATTATGTAGAATTTCAGGCTTAATTAAGACCTGCACATCATTGTCGACGAAGACGGCGCGGTGCGCGCGCGACGTCGATATATTTCAAACGCGCGCCTGTATATTAAACCAACATTACATTACGTGAAGAGAGGAGAAGAATCTCAAGAAAGCTCGCGCGAGTTTCGCACCGTAATCCCGTAAATAATGATGTCAGATAGGCGGTAAGGCGACGTTCCTCACGTATCCAGAGCCTTGGCAATACACAGGCTTAATACAAACGTCAAAAAATTATTGTGTCGAAACCTTCGAAATAACAAGCGTCCGACGATGATGCGTGCGCGTATATGTACGTTTGAAAAACCGACGGCATTGAAATATACCGCGTCTATACACCATAATACAAACATTTCGGACGTAAACTCAGAAACGCATGCCATTTCTATCGGCTTGGAACATCTATCAAAGAGATGTTGCAAATTCCTCTCAATCATAGTCTACCACCGCGTATTGTCCACTCGACGATAATGTACCTCTCCTTTTCTCTCTAACACGACGTCCGAGTGAAATCCGTCCGATCCTCAGCGCGCGAGTCATCATCGCGTATACTGAAAGATAGATTATTATCTCTACTGCAATTAAATGGGTGGGGAGGATATTCTACAGGGGACTTTTCGTGTAACGCGTTGTGCTTTGGGGACAGTGCAAGCGTATACAAAAGTGAACTTTGGCACCTTGCGCGAGCGCAACGCACGCAGGTAATGAATGAGTAATTGTTTCCATTACTCGGAGGGCTTTCACCGTCGCCGCGCAACCCTTTTTATAACGAGCGTTGTGTAATTATTGCGCGCATGCGAGAGACGAGTTGTCTCGTTGAAAAAATCTTATCCGCTGCATTCCTTGGTATTTATTGATTTAGTGACGCTTCGAATGTTGTTTGCTGTCTGTCATGGGTTTTCTGGGTTGACATGTAAGACAATGAGCAACTGTTTAAACGGATAGTATATACGTGCGTAAGAACGTTTATCAGATTTTGACTTGGGAGAATATTTTTTAATAAAATGTGCAATTTCCTTTTGAATATTATCTATCTAGCTACTTCTTTTTCAATATTTCTCGATTCAATAATATTATCGCTAGATTAAGTTCTTATTCCTTTAAGCTTACAGATCGTATCACTTGGCTGATTGAAACTTAAATGGTATATGTTTATCATTTGAACAATTGAATATATAATTATGTAATGACATTACTTTACTGAGGTAACTTTATCTCACTAATTTTAAGTTTTGTAAGTTGACGTGAACTCACATACATTATAATATTTATGTTAGATGCCATAAAAAAAATTATTTCCTTATCACATAAGGGATCGTTTTTGTACCTATTTTTGACAATAAAAAAGTTGTAACTCGATCACAAAAGTTACTTAAAGTATTTCACCATATCTGCAAGAAAATAAAATACACTTGAAAACTATTCTGTATGATTAAATTAATAAATTAAGTTATTATAAAGCAAAAAATAATAAAATTAATTTTTCTTTTAAAAATTGATTCCATTGATAAAAGAAATAGAAAGAAGACTCTTTTCCTTTCTACTTCACTCTAAAGTAATTTGCTTCAGAACTCCATTTGTTTTAAAGCCGTCTTATTCTATCAGAATATATAGACAATTCTATTGTAGCAAAAGGAAAATTGTACTTTTCTTAATACTGTTCAATCGGGACTTGGCTCTAAGTGAAACAAATCTTCCATTTTCAACTTAAATCAACCGCTCTCTCACTGCACAGTAGAATTATTTATTTTTTCCGTACATTCTCACAGTAGTTCAACGTCTTACCTTTATCCCATCTTTCTCTCTTACAGGCCCTCTAGCGCGTCCCTTATCCTTCTGAAAACTACAATCCCCGCGCGCATCGTCTCGCAACCGTCGCCGCACGTGATGAACGACGACAGTGTATAACGTGGGAGTTGAGCAAGTTCCTCAGGAACCAGATATCGGTTCTGCTCAGGTGCCGCGGTGCTGTAAATCTAGGGGAAGATTTCGCCGCGCGACAATCGTGACTGACCGAGATATCGGACTTGTCGCGGCTCATTAATGAATGCGTTACGCCACCGCGCGAATGCGACACAGAGTGAGAGAGTAAACCGATAGCCATCGATCCCAAGCTGTACGTGTGGGTAGCAGGTATATACACCGGTGGATGGTTGAGAATCGGTACGCGCAAGCAAGAGAGAGAGAGAGAGAGAGAAAGATGAGGTGTCATAAATTTGTCGCACGATGCTGGTGTTTTGTAAGTCGTGCGAGGAGGATGGGGTGAATTTCCGATGAGGCGTCGTTGGGTAATGTCGGGATAGTTAATGCATCATTCGTAATGAGTTCAATGTTTGTGCCCAATTGAATTTGTAATATGAGGTCGATGGCGAATTGTCGTCGTTAAATTGTATTAGGGAGGAAAAATAGTTTTTATAGATTTATTGGTAAATACTAGATAAAAAAAATTTTGCAGGCATTGATGAATGCTTTAATTCATTAATCACTCACAGTAGTTTCAAAAAAAAAATAGTGATAATTTTGCAATGCGTTTCGCAATTATAAAGTTCTTTGTATACTTTATATGGTTAGATGATGCTTCTAAAAGTATGACTTTCAAGACGCTTCGTGCAAATTCTTTGCTTTGCAGTGACAGCAAAGGACGTGTTTTATACTGGAGTATTCGATTTTTGGAACCATTGATTCAGCACCAAGGATGCAGTGTAGCAATCTCGTATCCTTCCATTTGATTTTGAAAGGTATTCACTAGGATGCTTTTTATGATCTCCCTCTAATGTATACTCTCAAAACTACTCTTTTTCAAATCTAATCGTTGTCTAACATTTTTTTCCATTACCAGCAAGATGTCAATTTCGTATCTCAAGTTTGGAATTGCTTTTGTTTCTTTATGTTTCCAGACATATATTTATTGTATAAAGATTATCGATCCTTCAATCATCCTCTAATATGATCTTTGTATCACATCATTCATCATAACGTAACTCGAATGATATTGACAATTTACCGCTGACTTTGAAATTCAAATTAAGGACTGTCAATTTGAAATGGAACTATTTTACAGTACAATTATGAAAGACGATCTTAGAAGCAACACATATATCGTACAACTAATTATATATAATTCATAATTTTTAAGTAAACGCAATTACTTAATAGGCTATTATTCTATCTTTTATAGGTTATCTTTAACAATTAAGAAATTAATTTAACTTAATTTCAATATGAATCAACCACCGACTTGTGGTTTACAATAGAAGCCACCTGAATAATCCCGCAAGCCTCTCGACACACTATGATATTCGCGCGCATAAATTGCGCATTTCATAAGCCAGCGCGCGCTCGGCTGGCTGGCTAAAAAAATGAATTAGTTACGGTGTAACAAAGTCTTTCCCTCGTCCTAAGTAGAACGCACCTTGTCGTCGTCTCTCTCTCTCTCTCTCTCTCTCTCTCTCTCTCTCATAACTCTCGCCGAACTAGCCCCCCGGGAAAAGTCTATCGCAACAATACCGCAAACCCGTGAAGGATCGAAGCGCTACCGGTCGTATTGTGGAAAGAGTATAAGTATATGTGTGTGTATATATACATACACACGCGAAGGACGAGAACGGAAAAAAGTCGAAAATAATGGCACATGTGCGCATCCGCGGCTAAAATAAATGACTCCGCGTCGTCGCGCTTTTAAAAGATACATCCACACACAAACGTACTTGTATACTTGGTGTCCTTTCCTATTATATATACCAAGTAGAAGCGGAGGCGGATTGTCGCCGCGCATAGGAGAGGATATCTGACGCGCATTACGGTTTTCGCAGACCGATCGCCGTGGCAGATATAAGTGCATATACTCGCTAACGAAGCGGAGAAATGAGAGAAGCGCTTATTTAGTGCCTCGCCGGGACAAATAGACTGCATGGGATCGACGATGAGCCGGCGATTGTGTGCGACACTGGATCAGAGGGTGTCGAAATAATGCTATGTGCGTTTATATATAGGTGCTCGATTGAAATTGTCGTGTCCTAGTTGGGGACACGACAAGTGGGTGATGATGGTGTTGGAGGTTTTGTCGTGACACGCGTTCTGTTATAATAGCAGTACTTGGTTCTAGGATTACTTGTAATCATTATGTATTTGATGGTTGAATAAAGGAAAATGAAAAAAAAGAATATTCGACTTAAATATTTTCTTTCATGTTAGATATAATATCCTTGTGATAAACCCAGGTACAAGAGTCGGAATATAATATTCAAGAATGAAATTATTTCGATATGGTGATGTATTATCAAAATTTCATCAGAAAGGAAAATGTTGATTTTATTGTTAATACTTATCGAAAATACTGCTTCTTATTATGTTTAGTTCAAAAAGTTGTAGGAAAGTTCACATTCGTAAATATTATTGAATAGTACGAAACGTATGATTATTAAATTTAACAAAATTAATATTCTTCTGATGTTTTGTCGTAAGTAATACAAAATTCGTGTTTGTCTAGTTATTTAAGTTAATTTTAAAATTTTTTGATCATAGGAAATGACAGTTTTTGTTATACAACAATACGCAGTTTGATAATATCTGAAATTGAAATATATTTAGAGAGTTGTAATTTTGCAAAAAACGACCTGCTTTTAAAAGCACATACGTCGAAAAATAAACTTCGAAATTATTTCTACACATACACTTTTGATTACGAAATAAATTATTTTCAGAATATTTTCCAGCTTGATACTAATATAAGTTGTTTCTTTATGTGACTACTAAAACAAAACCACTAAAGAGGACTATTACTTATCTCGGTGCGGTGTCTTTTAAGACATTATTTCGAGAATCCTCTGAAAATAGTGTACCACATCGCAATTACGCCACCGTCTACTTTATTTTTCTTCCATTGTACGTAAACGTCTGCCGTCTATTACAGCCTCTTTATTTAACGTAATGGATCCGAGCGAAAGCACTCGTACGCGCAAGCGCGTATGTGTTTCGTCGTCCGTTTTCCCCCGGGGGCCAGTTAAAGAATCATGGGATTTAGCTGCGGATGAGATTGATTGATGATTTTTCTCTCTCTTACTCTCTCTCTCTCCCCCTCTCCCGTTTTGCGGCTACCGTTGCATCCTTTCATCGTTGAGGTTTTGCAAAGAGTTCGTTATCTTATTAAGAATATTTTTTGCAGGTTCGTTATCTTGTTAATTTAGTTTGCGATGATCGTTTTGCTATCGCGTGCATGTTTATTACGGTGATTATAAGGGGAATGAGCGCAAATAAATTATCCTATAATTCGCTTGTTTAACTTACACCGGAGTCCGCGAGGCTATTACATTTCTTTTACCCTGCATCTTGTACTTAAGTAATCTATTTCGTAACTCTCGTAATCTTAAGTAGATGAAAATTTTATATGTTTGAAGTATGTAAGCTTTGTATCGTGCAAGTGTATTAAGTATATCCAGAAGATTAAAGATAGTTTATTATACGATTAGCAAGTATATAATTAAATCTTTTTTCAGCGTGAATAAAATATATAATTTCTGCATATATTGAGTGTGTTTGTCGTCAAAATGTCACACAAGCAGTTACTAATCTAAAGAAATTTCATTTTTATTTCTTTTACTTAAATCTATGAAAAGGAATTTATATTCTTTTACACATTCCATTATAAGAAGTTCTCTTATGACTTCATTTTTGTTATGGACACTTTAATAATGCACATGCATCTACGTTTCTAGAATTATCCTCGGAAGCTATTCCCTATAGCGAGGAAGCTATTCGTCTTCCGCCCACGACGTATCACCTCTTCTCAACCAATAATGATATACCCACCCTCATAGATCTTACCGAACAGTCGCGTACGCTCATTCCTTACTCCGCGTGGTGTAGGCTGCGGAACCAGTCATACATCGTTATACTCGTACTACGACGACGAAAAAGAAAGCCAAGCGTATAGGTGCTGTGCGGATGAGATGAAAAAAGAGCCGCGATGATTGACGAATGGCAGCTTATATATATAGGGGGAGAAAAGAAAGCGCGCGACACCTTTGTTTCCGCTGACGCTATACGCGCAGTGGGCGACGATGGCTAATGTGCGGCTTATGTAAATGCAAAGACGGGATAATAATATTGCGTAAACGAGAGAGAAAGAGCCGATGAAAGAGCCGATCATTGCTAAATGACGATACATTCGGCGAGTTCCGATGCTGATAACGCCGGACAGATGATTTTCGAACGTGGATTTCTTTTGTTGACGGGGCGAATGTAAGTGCGCTGTGAATTAGATGTGAGAAAGTTCGAGCAAGGTACTTTTGTATCTGTGTTTTGAGTGCGTATATATATACGATTGGGCAATAAAAAATAGTCCTGCTGGATTTATTGCGGTTATATTTAATGCCGGATTCAATGTTCGAAATGTTTGACTGCAGATACGATCTAGTGTACAATAAGTATATCCTTATTCAAGATTCAATGCGATATAAATTTCTGTTATATACATAAATTATTAATATTAATGATAGCGTAGATTCGCAAATATTATGCTTTCTAATACTCGACGCAGCAGTAACATATCTTCGAATGGCTCTTTTACACCTTCGACTATTATAATGATAATCCTGGTGCGCGTGCGCTCAAACATCGATTCGATAAGATCAATTCGTGCGGTGAGGATCTCGCGAATCGTCAATAAACGAGTATTCACACCCCGTTGTAACGTGTTCATATTTCGTATGTATTTACGTTGTACGACAAAAATTTTATGGTTGCGCACATACATATATGTATATAAACATTTCGCGCGCGCTTCTCTTGCACCTCGTTAGCGTAGTTGTCCCGCGGAAGTTTATGGTTATATTATACGTGTTCTTTGAACTGAATGTAGATGTATGAGCAAGATGTACTCGTGTCAGTTCGTTATTATAATAAGTTATGTTAGTTTGACTGTTATGTATTATTGAGTATCTGTATTATTGATTGATGCCTTTAATTTATGAATATAAGTACATAATGAAATCTGTCTCTATACAATAGTAAATTTTCATCAATGCAGTTAATATGTGCCTTCATTTAGATATTTATCTACTGCGCGAGTTCATTATTAAGCATGAAAACAATTTCATTCAACGCAGACAAGTGGATTGATAGCAGGTTCTCAAGCTTCAGGTAGCTTCTTACCTACTCTTCTTCAAAAAGTTCGACATCACTTACGCATCCCTAACTTTTATACCCGCAATTACATTAAATTATACATTTTATCTAATTACTACCCATATTACTCAAACGAATTATTTATGCATTGTTGATAATGAACAAATCGGTAGTTCTCTTTGGATAAGTGCACCTGTTTTAATACAATACCAATTATCTCAAACTACTCATAAACGCTTTTCCCTTTTCTCACATAAAAACACCATGTAGTTTTGCACAGTTCCGATATACGCTCACAACAAACCAAAACTCACATACGATTTTCACGCCACCGTCTCGATAAGGAACCCAGATAGTTATACTTTCTTCAGCCGCGTGTACAGAATGCACGTCGCACTATATAATACAGACGTATAGCAGATGAATAATTGTAATCCGGTCGTGCGAAAACACCTGCGATTGTTCAATTTCCCGAGCGTGCTCACAGCCGTGCGCGCGCGCGCTTCCATATTTCCTCCCTCGCTCTTCGTTATTTTGCATATAAGTCATTTCTCTGGGTTTAATTAAGATAATTAAAGCGGCTTCTCCTGGGCGTCAGTCGCCGCCACACCAGGCGCGTCTTATTGTCAGTCTTAACGTCAGTGCGTTTAGCAATGCGCGTTGTTGAACGTACATGGGAAGTTGTGAGGAATCAAGGGCACGCGTATAAGCTATGGTTCTTTTTCGTTGGAAATAATACGTATATGTATGTATAAGGGATTGCGCCGTGTAGTGAGTTCGCGTGCCGGAAGCTCGTTATTCGCGGCTACCGTTGCATTATATCGAATTTCGTACTATACGCTAGTTGAAGCTCATGTGTGTGCGGCATATATGAGAGAGAAGTGGGGTGAGATGAGGAGTTTGAAGGATCGAGTGTATAGAGAGGATTGTTGTACGTCTCGTTTGCGATGTGGGCAAATTAGATCTCCCGGGTCTTCGCGTAGGCCGCGCGTGTATGTAATGAGATGCGAGAAGTGCTACTGGTTTTCCGTCTTAATCTTGTGAGTCGCTTTGTTTGGAAATACTTGCAGCGCAGATATTGTTACAACCTTGAGCATGAGAAAATCGCTGCTTCAAAATGTCTTAGTAGCTTTATGAGATACGTTTGTGATAAGGATACATAACGTTGCTGTAAGATGAAAAAATAGTGAATTTTGATATCTATGAAAATCCTAAATGTCTTTAAAAAAAAATCACGATTTTGGTTATAAATTTTATGTTTTGTATTCAAAAGGTATACTGCGGGTTCTATAATTTAGTATTTTTAGGAATAAATATTACAACTTTAACTATACTTTACATTTAAAAATGTAAAGCCTTGATGTAATTAAAGGTGAATCAATTTTCTTTCTCGTATCATTAAATTAATAACAGGTTTTAGCTCATAAACTGATACTTAATTTCTGTCTCAATGATTAACAGAATTTTCGTAGTACAATATATCAATGGCTATTGTTATTCAAATTTTGCATTTATTGTGTATATGATTATCACGCTGCCACCTACATGACTACAGGGCGAGGAAACCTCTTGTTACTTATATTTTTTCCATGAACCCATAACTATTGCTTTACAGTAGCATTAGATAAATTTTTCAAACAACAAGATAACAATATCATTTTTGGAAAGTCATAATAATGATCTGAAAACGAAAGTGAATTTCGTCAAGAGAAAACCATATTTATCATTACTAAATCGAGCACACTCATAAGGCACTTATAAAATAGTCACACTCATTAACGTAAATATACAAGTAAAAACCATTACCAAACAAAACGTAACCGTACCCCGGAAGCTCCCTATATTCCAGAAATCGAGTGATCCCCACACTCTTGCGAGCATTGTATGAAAATTGAATTTTGAAACTCCGGATCCTTGCAGTCATTCGGAGAAAGGCGCGCGGGCGCGATTCTTCAAAATTCGTTAATCGCCGTGGTAGTATAACGATTCTATACTCTCACTCTTACCTCTCAACGCGTGTGCTTACTCACTCTTAATTGCCGGCGCGCAATCGCATCATGAATAATCCAACGAGACATCAGCGTCGCATGAGCGACTACTGCTGCTGCGCTAACGCGAAGACAATCGGGAGGCGTGGACACCTTTATCCTCGCCGCTCAGCTTTAAACATCTTAATTAGCCGAACGCGCGGCCATAAATTATATATCGGAATACTTTTCAACCAGTGACGTGACGTACATTTTTTTTCTTTCTTTTTCTTTCACTTGCGAGTATATATCGCACTATATATAATATATAGCAGGACCTTCGTTTTGCAATGACACGTAAAGATGGCATTCCTCGAACTTTTCTCAATAGACATATAGCAAATGTATATATATAACGCAAATGCAATAAGCGCGATGACTAATTGCCCGGCGCGTCATAAACGCGAGCGATAATTAAATCTTAACGGGCCAATATAACCGAGACCGCGCTTTATTATCCCTGCAGCGAGAAAACAGAACAATGACGAGCGATTAACTCGCAACGCACGGGATATTTAAAAATAGCCCACTCCCGTGAGCTTGACACATGAATGCTACGTGGTGACATCAATCCCATATGTGAGAGAGAATGAGAGAGAAAAAAAGCTCAAAATCGTGACAAAGCTAAAAAACGGGGGAAAATCTGCGAGCGTGAAAAAGCTCGTTATAGCCGCCGATGTAAATCACGTAAGATGAGCCGTTGCGCTCATTAGAGCGCGCGTATAATACCATCCCCGAGATCATATATATATACAGACCGACTATATACTTGCTGTATTATGATACGAGAAATAGACATGGTAATGGCCCTTTTCTATCCGTCTCCTCTTCCCTCGCCCATTACAGCGCGAGTCTATATATACACTTATATACGTATACATATATATACAGTCTTTTATCTTAAGCGTACGATCGAGCATCTGAGAAGCTCCTCCGTCATAATGATTCTCCATCCGAGGTAACGCGCTGCGCCGTGGAATTCGACGGGGCTGATTTCGTCACTCGCCACGAGTTGTGAGTGAATATGTACACGCGCGTCTCTCTCTCTCTCTCTCTCTCTCTGTGTCTCGATGATGAGTCGTGGTGTATATACGCGCTAACGTCGAGTTTTGAATATATATATATACAAGTGAGGATTTCACTTCCTCGCGCGTGCGCGCCTCCTGCGTGTGTATGTGAAATGCCGCGAGTTCTCACTAAGGTTTCGTTTAGATCATCCGATACCTTTGAAGTTATTATTTAATAATCCTTGCGCGTGCGCGCTTCAGTCTTCGAAAATTGGATAAGGTGGCGGTGCGGAGGCGGCGCGATTGTTTCAGTCATTTTGTATCTTTAGATTGCAATGAGATCGCACGAGATGTTCTGCAATAGCTTTTTATACACATATATATATACGTGAAATAAAGTGGAAATCTATCGGAATAATCTGGGAAAATGTTTACGATCGTTTCTTTGAATGTATATCCATCAATGGTTTGCATGCAATCTATTAAGAACCATTAAGTCTCTTCAATTTTCTTGAAATTTTTTTAAAAAGTTCTTGATATTGCTCAAAGATTCTTAATGTTCTGCAATATATACTGATTTCCATGTGAGTTTCCAAGATTAGTTTGTTATTTAACATATCAGAAGCGATTTCATGTGTAGAATGGCTATTTTCTCATATTATTCATTGGAAGTTGAATCTAAAGAGTATTGCTGTATTAATTCAATTATAGTATTACACAGTTGAATTCATTCCAAATAACCGATGATATTTCAGACTATTTTTCACTCGCAGTATTTGTAAATTTTCCAATTCAAGCTTTTCGTAAAATATTACGGATGATCTCTTCTGATATCATGTAAAATATCTTCAGTATATTTATCATCCATATTCACACAACATAAACATATAAAATTCATTATACAGCAAAAAGACGAATGCATATACAATATATTTCGTTTATATAACTCCCATTAAAACGTTTATTACTTCCAAAATAGTCGCTTAAAAAAAAAACTTTCTTCGCGTACACATACATGCACACATACGTATACGCTCGTTCGTAAAGGACAAAGTCACTCGGAAGAATTTTTCTCGCGCATGAGGTCTCCAAATCACTACATCCCTATCTCTACTTCGTACTCTTTTGATCTCACGACGTAGCGTCGCCGACGAAGTCAAGAGGGAGGGCAATCACTGCACGATCTCGAGGCGGCTTTCTTTTTCGCGACTGATCCGCCATCGTCGACGAGCGCGTGCAGCTCTCTCGCTTGCGCCGTTATCTCGAGGCTGCTGTTGCTGCGACTCTCTCGAAACGGCTCTCGAGAGCGACAATAATTCAGATCGAGAGCTAATTTCAATCAAGGCCGTGATTTTTTTTTCTATATTGCGGTTGCGAAATGGAACAGAGGTATAGAGAAAGAAGTTTAAATGAATGATGAATGTTATAGGTATAGGTTGATTGGGTAATAGTATAATTTAATAAAAGTGCAGAGAATTTGTTTTCTCTTTGGAAATGGGATCGTGAGATTTTCAGTTTTGTGATTTACATAAAAAGGATGGATATTTTTAGTGGAATATGGCAAGGTTAAATATTCATAATCCTTTAGGCGATGAAAAGCTCGTCAAAGATGTCTGGACAGCGATTCGTGGAACTTGATATACTGTTGTACAGCATGATTTACAAGCAGTCAGCTGTTGCTCATGCTTCCGGTTTGAAAACATAATACGAAGGAGAAACAAAGGAGAAATCCATCGAAATAACATAGAAATAACGTGTTAAAGTGTAATTATAATTCTTTAACGTCTAACAATTATAAATTTATGTTCTATAAATGATGGTATCAGAATAATGCCCTTAGTCAGCTAATGACGAAAGTAATTTAACGTCGGATATCGTTCGACTTTAGTTTCGGAATACTCCGGTAAAGAGACAAGATTTTATAAAAAGAAACAAAAATTCGACGTTCTTTATGATATTTATATTAGCATTTATATATCTTTTACTTGATATTCATTAGTAAATAACACATCATAATGTTTATGAGTTTTTACTGAAAAAAAAAATCTAAGTGGTACAAGGAATTTTTCAAAATTTGCAAAAATGAAATATGATATTATGCCTGTGCGCATGTAGCACTGTATAATCATCGTCATAAATCACCTCGTTTATTACTGAATACTGTGCCAATAATAATTACGATTTAGATTTTTATGTTTTTATCTCAACGCGAAAAAGCCCTTTCACCGAGGCTCGTGGAAGCTATACGCGTATTGCCACACAGAGTCGTAATCCGCCAAGACTCTTAACTATTTGAACAAAAGCGCTCTTCATCTAGAATATGCAGAGTGTATGCAAATTCCGTCATTTCGCAGTATTATTTTAAATAATAGACAAAAAGAACGTAAAAACGAGCTCCAAACTGTTACAAAATCAAAGGTTTTTTTGAATTTCCGACTTTGAAGAAGTTAGGCTTGTTCCAGTACAGACGTGTGCTGGTATACCGGAGTTTTATTTTTAAGTCATAAATCTGGAGAGTAGCAAGGGAAAAAACTTGTAAATAAAAACTAATATAATTCTCTTTTCTGCAAAATGGCTGACAGAGGCAAATAAAGTTATATGGATATTTTGTATAACTGTTTCAAGAGCAAACCATTTTTTTTTTAATTAAAATATTCAAATTCAGCATACAAAGTGGTCTAGTTGTGTGAATTGTCGAAGGTACTTCAGGTAAAATATTCTAATTTTATTCGTTAAATTAAAATTTTCTAAAAGACAAAGTAAGTTTATTTAAGAATACAAGTATATTCAGCAATTTGCAAAGGATTGAAATTAATTAAACCTTTTTAGCAAGTATTTTCATGTATATAGGAACTAATGTATTTCTTATTTAGATGTAAATTAGTGACGAGAACTAAAATATTATAGTATACTGTTATTATGTCACCAATGTTATTTCTAAACTTTGATATCATATTAAAAAAATGACTTTCTTAAAATATACAATAAAAACATCGTATTCTTTCAAAACACTCCACATATTCGTACTTGCATCCAAGGCTCGCAAAGACTATGCAGGTTAATCCTGCTCGGAATTAGAAGCCGCTTGCACCGTAATTTCGTACCCACACCGACAGAACGAGGGAGAGAGAGAGAGAGAGAGAGAGAGCGAGATCGGGGATTGAATTATCCGGCGCCGATCGAATCGGTGCGAGCACGCGGGCGCACGGATCGCGTTTCTTATCCGTCTTCCATTGGTAACGGAAAGAGCTGCGCGGCACTCGGATCGGTAATTAATGGCTGTGCGCGCTTCGGCTGCTCTCTTTCCTCTCGGAAAAGATCCTCTTTTGGTCTTATTACGGAGGAGATTTGGGGTTGGATGAAGTGGTATAGATGCAACATTGTTTTTGGATACATATATACTGTAACGAGTGGTAAATCATTGCTTTAATTATAGAAAGGGCGCAAAAAGTGAATCTATATAAGTTTCTGCTATAGCTGACGCATACTTTTTGAATCTATTTTTTACTTTCTCGTTGGAGCATGAAAAATGATTCCGCTTGTTCTAGTGTATAGGCATCTAAAAAGTTTTGTGACGGTCGATTTATTATGGCAATGAGTGACAGGTGCTGAATCAGATGATGAAAATGACCATCACCATCCAAAAGCGGACTCATTTATCGACTTTTATTTTTTATGTGAATAAACTATTAAAGAATTGTGAATTGAAAAATGAGGAAAAGTTACGAAAGCCTCCCAAACTATCTTCAAATGCAGTAGCTTTAAATTTCTGCATTGTTGAAATAAAGAAAGAAAGAAATCTCGATTGCACTTAACAAAAAAAAACCACACTACACGCTAATAGAAAACAAGTACGCAGAAGACTTCGCACTAACCTTCCCCTGAAATTGATCGATTTTTGTATGCAAAACCAGCTCATTGTCCTGTACGACATCAATCAAACGGCGAGGACGGGAGAAAAATGCCAGGATGCGCGGTTCATAGCCCGCGAAAATTCGGCTCCGAACTTCGCACTCGCGTTATACCACCTTCCACCATTGTTTCCGGCCTTCTTCTCGCGCGCACCGCAAGATCGTGAATCAGTTTCACGCATTGTCCTTTCCACCGTAGGCGCGATGAAAAGCCTGTAATAACGAACGAACGCGCGCGTGCCTGCCTGCTTGCCTATATACGCGGCAGCCTTTTGCGAAGCGAAAAAGAGGCGCCGGCCTTCTGCGCGATCTTTCGCTCTCCTTTTTTTTGTTGCCTCGATCCTTTGTATAAAGGGAGAACGAATGCGTGTGCGAGTGTGTAACACGCGCAGCTAATTAATGTGCGTGCGAAACGAGACGAAACCGCTTTTAATAAAGATATAGCGACGGTGGGTGACGAGTGTGACGACGCGTTTTAGCACCTTGGCACGTTACCTGGAGAGTAAATGCGTGTAATGGTAATTGCAGGTTGGTAACGAGGGAAAGAGACTTGTTTCTAGCCTGTATTTTTCATTTGATTCTCGTTTTGCGCTCTTTTGTTTCTTTATTTGTTTAGGTCGTTTGCTTGATAGTCGAGTATTCTGCAACGATAATAAAAAAAAAGAATAAGTATTGAATAAAGAGACAAATTTTTTTATTTTATTGAAAATTATTATAGATTTTTTATTAGTACTGTGACAAAAGTGTTTTTTAAACTATTTAATTGACTCTCAACTAAAATGTTTATAATTTTCCTGATAAAATTTTAGAGCTTATACAAATAATGTTTTTAATATATTAACATATGTATTTTTACATCTGAACTATATTCTTTTTGCAATTCAATTGAAAAAAGCGCTTTAATTCAAAGATTGAAACAATTATCAAGGAAGAGTTCAGTATACTTTTGCAGTCGTACAGTACTACTACGTAAGATATTTTGAATCTTTATTTTTCCAACAAATTCGCAGAAAGAATCGTCACTAGTTTCTCCTTGCCATAGCGGATGAGAGATAAGAGAAATAGGAAGTAGCAAGAGTATGCTCCATATATTAAGCCACGAGTATATCTCGCGAATCGCGCGGATCTATCGCGCCTTTAATGCATTCATTGTGTTTCTCCGACAGTTCAGACTTGCTTGCTTGCTTGCGCGTGCGCCTGCACTCTTGCATTTGGATTATACAAGGATGCGCCAGCATAAGCGATCGAGCTTCGCCGATTCTCATAGTGACGCTCGCCCCATTTCCTCGTCGTCGCTGCATACAGATTAAGCTTTCTTCTCCCTCGCATGCGCGCGCGCGCGACTTCTCCTGCTATCTCTAATTTATTGCTTTCTTGATCTAGTTATGCGCATTCAAAGCGCCAAAATAATGAGCGCGTTGTTATTTTTAAAATGGAAAGTTATTTATTGATATGTTTCAAAGATTTATTTAAATTGCAACAAGACATATACTTCGAACTGGATGAACTATATTTTGCACCTATATACGGCTTAATAAGCTTTTAATGCACAGTGGTAAAAGTGTGAAAAAAAAATGTTTGTAAGTTGAAAAATCTTATGCAACAATGATGCGCATAGCTGGAAATTTACCGTAATCTCTTGTAATCTGCGCTTTTGCTTCGAGCAAAGTGGATTCAGGAACAAGACTTGGGGGGAAATCACTCATGTTTGTACACAAATCAAAACTCTTTGGAACACATCGCACTATGGCACATGTACATTCTTGCGTTACATTGGCATAATCACGTAGACGAAGCTCTTACCCAACAATGCGCGTGCTTTCTAAACTTTTCTCACGCACGTATACACGTGTATATATATATATATATATAGATGTATGCGTATCAAAGAGACATTACATCAAATTTATGTAGATTCGCCGTAGCAAGTTTTCAAAAAGTATAATATACGAAGCACCCGGGCGAGAGATGTATAACGCCGATGAAAGTTCGGTCGGGGAAAGAGACGCTACGACTGTGCAGCGTAGGCGGCAAGTTCCAATGTCGCATACACATACACACGTACATACA
The DNA here is from genome assembly GCA_035583055.1 of Torymus tubicola. Lineage (NCBI taxonomy): Eukaryota > Metazoa > Arthropoda > Insecta > Hymenoptera > Torymidae > Torymus > Torymus tubicola. The sequence goes on along the minus strand of JAWWEQ010000027.1, from coordinate 11,321,189 downwards.
TATAATGGGCCTTTCGCTAATCTCACTGCTGTGAACTTTCGAGAGAACTGTGCCTCGAGTCGTGTGTGTGTATATATATATATATATATGTATACACGTACTACTGGGCTCATTACGTCATTTGCTTGAGAAAAATGCAACGCGATACTTCCGTGATTCTTGGAAATTAAATTCAGAGATGATTTTTATTTACCTTTCGTTCAAAATATAAATATTTTTTAGAATTGAATGACATTGACTTACTTTCGAGGTAGACAGAGCGAGAAATATATATGTAACATTTCTTCATAAGTTTTATGGAGGTGAATAATTATGTATAAATTAATTTTTATATACATAATGCGCAAAAACTGATGTGTTCCATGAGTATGATTCCATAGTTGAGAAAGATAAGTTTGTTATGTGGTTGGTAAAACAAATAAAAAATTAGATTTTTTTATCTAATATCTATAACTGGAAGTAGGGAGATGTAATATTGAACAAGTTTATTGACCACAGAATTGATTCTTGATAGGAATTTGTATTGGAAAAAAGAAGCTTATATATTTAGCTGGCACCATTGCTGTAGAGAATGAGAATGTTCTTCTTTTTATACAATCCAACCATTTATTTTAAAATCAATTTCTTCAATTCAATTGGGTTAGATTCAACTACGAATATTATTATTGAATTAGTAAACAGCAATTATACATTTTGTGTAATACGTCTACTTTGATTGGTTACTAACAATGTTAGATAATTACGAGGAACTAATTAATACAAACTCAGTAATAATTAATGCTTCAAACTATTTATAAATGAAGTACTTCAGGTAACATTAGTTTTTCGGTAAATAGAAAGTTTTGATTTTAATACATCTCCCTTGTGCATTCCCTACGGATCGAAGCAAGACAAACCCTTTCGGTAAACCTTTTAATTCATGTTATTTGTATATTATAGCCATTAATATATTCATCAACAAGATTTTTTGATTAATACACAATGTAGTTTATGACGTGATTTACTTAACCGATCCCAATAAATTAAAATAAGTGCAGTAATAACTTAACCATCTAAGGTTGCTAATCTATCTGTTATATTAATAACCGCAAAGGTCATAGCGGTAAATTATGAAAAAAGAAAAATCGCGTATAATCTGCTGAAATACAATTTGCCTACAATGGAGCGACCTTTCTCATTCCTCGGAAAGGAGAAGAAAGGAATGGAAGACCAAAGTATATCGGCCACGCGTGCGCGTCTTGATCTCCTGCTAGTAATAAGACAAAAGCCAATCAGCCAGTAGTAATGAATAGCCATACCTATATATTTCTAGTTCAATACCGAGAAGTCACTTTAGCCGTCCCTTTTTTCAGAGCGGATAATCCTTCGTCCGCATGTGTATGTGCCTCCTCAAAAGTGACGTAATTTGATTTACAATCGATTGTCTCGTTCGCGCGCCGACGACGATGACGACGTCTCGCAGGACGACACGAGTTTCTCCTGCTTGTATATTATGTACATCGCACATATATATATATACGTATGCAGCGGCGTGTAATGATCGAGAGCGGATTAGCAGCTCTCGCGAGCGGCAGGTCATACCGGTGTAATATGTCATTTTCTCTCTGTCTCGCGAGTTACGTCTCTCTCTCTCTCTCTTTCCCTCACTTTCCTTCGCCAAGAGGACGCAATAGCTCGGGGGCACATTACGATCGCGTGTACTCGCGCGCGTACGTACGGGCGAGCGATTTATTCTTCTTACTTCAACTTGTGTATATATATTTCGCGCGCACGCGCACCAAGGAGAGAGAGAGAGATGCGCTCGCTCGATACCGGATGACGAATACTGTTGAGCGGCGGGCGCGACGGCTGCAATAGATTTCGAGGATGACGACCGTACAACGACGACGACAAGGATAGTCGCGTGTGGTATATACTGCTGCGGATGTGTGAAGCCACAACGGAGGTAGAGGAGTGAGTGCCAACGTGTCTCGTTGTATGGTTCGGAGAAATGATGGAGTGCTGCGCTTGCTGAAGCGAAACAGCGCATGGACCGAGTGGGAGGTTTGGTTCCCCGACTTTGCTGAAGTCTCGCGGTTACGGAAATGTTTATGCCTGCAGATGATACTTTGGCGGAATTTCTTTTACGAAGTCGTTTATTTCGAAAATTACATTTTCTTTTTCTGACACCAGGAACTTAACAATCAATCAACATCGTTATTATAGTGTCAAAGTTACGTAATTAGTAAAATTTTGAGGAAAATACAATGCTGGAGGTTAACAAGTGAAAAAGTATTATGTGTATAAGCTATATGTATATCGAATAGGATTTAATTATATGTGCATCATGCGAGTTGTAAAAAATTTCGAATTTTAAATTTGTATTATAGTTAATGACATTCCTATATATAAAAATCATGTAAGAAAGTTAATGATGCAAATTATAAAGTATATATGTTTTTGTAAGTTATACGTTTATAATACAATGTAATAAAAGAAATGAACTAAACATTGGTACATAATAATTTATAATTTTCTACTTTTACAACTTTTAAATGAGAACAATTAAATCTTTTATTATAAACAGAGATAATATTTTTTAATTAGAAACTCATAACAACTAAAAAATGTAGACACTTATACCAATATGTGCTAATTATCATGATCTGAAATAATTATAGGTGGTAGTAAGCATATTTTGAATGAAACGCAAAGTGATTTAATATATTAATTGTTTGGGGGAAAAGAATATTTTCTTGCATTACATTTTCATTGGCCAAATTCGGTAACTTTGTAAAGACTTAATCCGAAAAAAGGTTTTGTATACTAGGTATTTTAAATATCTTTTCAATACAAAAACAAATATTACGCTATCGTTATTCAATGAAGAACATCTTTCATTTTATTTATAGTTGATATATAGTATAGCTTCTTTGTATGTACTATAATAACAGGAAGCGACGTAGAGTCGCATATTGAAATTACTCCGTATTTAGCGGGTGTACATTCAAATATATACGAAGCCAATTGCTTCTAGATGTAATCAATAGCTTATGTCACTGCTGAGTAATTTTAATCACAATAATTATAATTTCTTATGGACAGATGATGCGAAAACTTTTGATTGCGGTTATTGCAAAACTTTTTACAAATGATTAAACAAACAGTTATTAAAGCTCATTATACTTTTACCGTTTCTTAGTTTTTTGTTACCGAAACGATTCATCGGAAGAAACTGACATTTCAAAAATTATTTGTTTCTTCTACCATAAAGTATAAGCCTTATTGCATAAAAATATCTTATTGCCAGCATTACTTATGAGCAAAAATTATAATAGACTAGAAATATAATATAAATAGAGTATAAGAAGAATTTACATATAAAACATAATATATTTATGAAAATGTGCGTGAAACTCGCGCAAACTTCTCTCCTCGCGCCCTAATTCTCACGTCTAAGAATCATCTAATACCTCTAGCGAATAGATGCGAAGTCACCGTGGTGTCATCTCGCAGGAGCCAGGGAACGTTTAACGCGTCGATAATAATAGCGGCGACGTATACGGTTATACGCGTGCGCGCGCGTGTGTAACGAGCGACCAAGAGGTCGAGCACGACTTTCGCCTCGAGAAAAATATTCGTGCAGCGAGCTGAGTATGTGTATATGTGCGACGGGCATAAGGAAGGAGAACGAGACGATGATGAGTGTGCGACATCATAGAGTCTCTGCGTTTGTATATATGGTATATGGTACACATATAACACTGTCGTCGTTGCGAGGGTATGGTACACATATATAACCGTGTCTCTTTGTTTATAAGGAATTGTGTCGAATGCTATGTCGTCTGTTTAATTGTATTTTGAAATGATTTTTACGAGTTTTAGAGGCGATATTGAGGTTTGGTTGTTCATAAAATTTGGCCTCGTAAAAAAAGAGTTTAACGTGTGGCAAATATTAAATGAGTAGGTTTGTATTTATTTCGCAAAAGTTGCAGTTGCGAAGGTTTTACTAACTATTTGAGTTGATTCGTGCCATGTAATTCATTTTAAAGACGACTATCTTTTGGTAATAAGGAAAATAATTTGTTCACGCAACTCGAAACATTTTCATCAACGAGTCATGAGAAGGTAAAAACTGCGATATTGATAAAGTTGCTGCAAGTTTGAAATGTTTTCATTGAATTATGTAAATGCATCCGATAACAACACGGAAGATTTAATTCTGTAACGTGCTTTTCAAGGAGTACTATAATACATTATGGCTCATATTACAATTTCTTTGCATGTAGCAAACTTTAGAGGGTACGTACAAATTAAAGGAAGAAGAGTATCTCTATAATAATAATATTCATATATTTGAAAATCAAGTCAGCTAGTTTATGTTTTAAGATTATTTGCGCAGTTTTGAACATACAAACGTTCCTAATAAATAATAAAACATTGATTTACATTTATAAATTAAAATCAATTGCAAAATAAAAAGTTATACCAAATAAATACTAAAAGTAAAAGAAAAAAGTTTCATATACTTTAATTGGAAACCCTCATCAACACATATTACCCAACGACCGATCCACAATAATTATACAAGTCGCTCATATTCTCCCGATTTCCAACGTAGCGCAAAATCGCGTCACAAAAATCATCCGTCTCTCAAGCCGATCGACGCGCGGATATTTCTCAAAACCAACGATGACGACGATCCTCATCTCAGGCGCAATATATGTGTCGCAAAGCACGCGCAGCGTATAGTAGAAAGGCCTATATGTGTACGCGAAATCCGCTCGCAACCGTAATAAGCAATAAGACACATGTATATATACATACAACAACTCGCGAGAGCTCATCCCGCGGGGGATCGATCGCGTATGCATTTATATAGATGTATATACATGTATATCCTTCTGCCTTATCGTTCTCTTGGAGGGAGAGAGAGAGAGAGAGTTTCTGCGCTCGCTGATTTATAGACAGCGGAAGGGCAGATGCGCGACGAATCGCTCGTGCCGCGCTATAGAGAGGAGCCGAGCGAGCGCGTAATTGATAGTAAAGTTATATGTGCCGCGAATGAAAATATTGCGTAAGAACGTATGTGTATATATGCATATATGTGCGTGTGCTCGTGTATACGAGAGGAAAGGCTGACGCGCCGATTTTGATTTTTCACGAGTGCGGTTATATGGATACGCGCGGGGTATTATGGGGAATATATACAGGGTTTTTTTTTTGCGAGGTCATTTTTCGAGTATGCTTTATAGGTCTGCGTGCGCGGTTATGCTTTCACGGTGTATAGGTACTGCGAATAGATTATTCATCAGTTTTTTTTTTGTTTTGGAGTAGTGGATAGATGCGCGTCGTTATTGCTCAATTGCTGGAAGTGTGATGGAACAAAACAATTATATGGATTCTTCTATACATTTGTGTAAATAAATATGAAATCATGCAGGTAGTTAAGTAGATATAAATTATATATAGACATAACATCATTTGAATTTTCGTATAAAATTTCGTGCACATCAAAAATTAGAGGCAACGCACAAGAAACTTTGATTTTTCTCATATCCGCATTCTGTTGTAGATAAAGACATAAACAAGCTAGAAAAAAAGTATAAAATTTGTAGGACACTTATGTACTACTCATCTTTGGTTTGCATCACAGCAAATGTACATATTTCACGATGGCGTTTATAAGAAACTTCTTTCAAATTTCACTACCACTTGAGAGTGTATATCTAAACGCCAAACGCCTGGGAGTTTCTTCAAGGTGATTTGTTACATTTGACGTCTTTATTTCGAAGCTTTGCTTGTTTGCGCGCGTGCATGTATTTTTTTTTTCGACGCGGACACGCTGTATATATATTTATATATATATATATATATATATATATATAGATGTTATACATGTTGCTGTGCTTCGAATAGGTGTCAGACTATTTGCGCACGCGCGGTGTCGAGAAAACGTTATATATATCTGAGAGTGACTGATGTTTTTGCAACGATTTTGAGCAATAGCGTTTACGTGATCTGCATACACGACGCGCGAGACATGACTCGATCGTGTGATGATGTTGTTCGAGTGATGCTGCTGCATGTAATTAAGCGGGAAATTAGTTTTCATCGTTCATGAGCTTGTCGTTAGATGCGATATCTAGTAACAGTTTGATTTTTATTGACTTTTAATTTAAGTTCGTTTTGTTATTGGTAAAGAGTTTTTTAAGAAAAATGTAGGGTTCTTAGAAGAAAAATGGAATATTCATGTATATTAGTAATAATTGCATTAGAACGGTGACAAGTGTTAAACATTCATTATAAAAACCATTTTCTCTGATGATTAGTGAAATATATTCCAGAAAATATACATATTATCAAGTAACAACTTTCTTTCTATACATTGCAGTACAAATAAAATATTTGTACCGCAAATTACTCTACAGATTTCCATTTTCCCATACTATACGAACTCCGGAATAATAAAATGCATAGCTCTCGCATCGTCAACAACATATGATAAAAGTAATTAATGTTTTGAAAAACAAGATATTAAAAAGAAATAAAGCGGGGAAAAAAGTAATGTTTATTGCGCTGGGAAGCGTCTTCTCACGTATCTATCACACATATACGTGAAAGCATCGCGTCGTATAAAGTTTCGTTAGCAAAAATCCAGCTTAACGATGAGGCATTCGCAGCATTGCGGAAGCGATGCACTCGAGTGTACATTAGGTATATACGAACGTTTCGCCTCACTCGCAGGGACGCGACGGCGAAGGTCGTGTCGTTTGGTATGGATCTCTCCGCGCGCGAATTATTGCGAGCACGTCGCGCGAGTGCAGCGACGCGATCGGCATTTGCGTTTTCGTATATATAGTCGTCACCACAGTCGCGACAAAAGAATATTTTTCGTCGTGTTATTTTCAGGATGCGGGATCGTGTGGCTGATATGTGTGTATGCCGTGGCATGTGGAACATGATTTTTCGTATAGCGTATCATTTTTTTGGTATTTTCTACATTCGCATGCGACTGGATAGCTGTCTTTCTTTATTTTGTAAGCGTTATGTAACTTTTGAAGGGTCCGTATAAATCATCGGTTTGCGCTATGATATTGGAAAGGCTGGTATATGTGAAGCCTTACACATTTTCCTCGTGATGTTACAATTTTTTTTCTCTTCAAGGATTGGAGGGAACATTAGAATGGGTATTGTGTTTCTCAATGTGTAGTTTCTGGAAAAATGTGCGGATTGGCTTTGATGTTCATAGACTATAGAATTTAGGCACACCGTTTTTTGTTAATCTAATTGTTATGTTTCAATCTTTAATATCTTATATAATCTCAATTTTATTTTTTAAATATCTTCTATTCCCAGAAAATCATTCTTTTAATGAGGTTACTTGGTTTACTTTGAAACTCAAATTGTTTTTATATTTGTATTTATATTTTTTAGGTGAATTGATATTTCTAAATATTTTCTCAAATTGAAGCAGTTATTCTGTATTTACTAGAATTTCTTATGTAAGATAAGTGACTTAAAGAAGACAAGATTCATTTCTTAATTTTCTAAAATCATGACAGTCATCTTATTAATCCAATTAAATAAACAGTTAACAACGGCGTAACAAATTTACATAGAAATACATTAAAATATGGTAAGATAATTTCGTTTTCAAATAGATTCTATTTGATGAATTTTATGAATTATATTTAACGATTAAATTCAAAATTTTTGTCGACAGCTATAGATTTTTCAAGAATAATATACACAGCAGAATCGGCTAAATCAGAGTTGCAAAGTAATATAGTGTAGGTTCTAGAAGTTCATTTCTTCAGTATGAAAAAATATTGTTAACGATTATTCCGGATTCTAATGACGAATTGAATGAAAACTATAAATGCCTGATAATATTTTATGTTTAATTATCCTCCAAAGATATTCTTTTGCAATTTGATCTTTCTGGAAACAATGAAACTTCATACCAACTTTCATTAATTAAAAGATATACGTAGTAAATACTATGATATGCATAATGTGAGCTTTTACTCCAATAATAAAGTTTTTTTACGCCACCAACAACATAAGAAAATTTGGCAAATAAAAAATCTTCTCTATCTAATTAAACGTTTTCCAGCAACGGAGCAAAAACTCACATCAAAATCAGTCAGCACCCTATTCCCTCTGTTTCAAAGCAAAATCGAAAAACCACTTGAACGAAACGTCAAGATCTCCGTAAAAGCGGAACAACAACAATAACAACAACAACAGTAGCCGCAACAACGGGCAATCCCCTCAAGACGCGGACCGCTCCATCCGCGTAACATCCCGAGTGAGCCGTTGCGTCCGGCCGCGCGTGCAGTCCTTCTCTTCTTCTTCTTTTTCTATACTACTGTTGCTTCTCCTCTTCCAATCCGGCCGGCTATCTCGCTCGGCCACGACTCCCGCGCGCAACAAGAGAAGACGTTACTCCACTTGCGCGCGCCGGGCATTTCACTTTCACTCTAACCCCGCGTGCCTCCCACGAGCACACCGCGAGCGCTCATCTCCCGGAGATATGCTCTCCCACCACTATACTCGACGCTATACGAGCCAGCGGGTCACTTACACTGCTGAGGTCGTTCCTCGCGCTGAGAGATCCCTACTACCTTACCTCGCTTAGGCAAAGAGTATATGGGTATATCCTTCTCTCCCGCGCGTGCGGTTGCTTTGACGCTCTCTCTCTCTCTCTCTCTCTCTCTCTCTCTCTCTCTCTTCTATAAACTGTGCGAGTATAGCTCTTAGCGCGGCTGCCAGCCTCTCTTCTCTCCTTTTATCTTGTTAAGGCTGTGTAGTTTCTCCTACCGTGTCCTATCTGCCTCTCTTTCGCGCTCTTTCTATCTCCTTCGATGCTTTTTGTCGTAGGTGTTTAGATTGCGATAGCTATTTTTTCTTTCTTGTAGACCATGAAGTGACCGTGTAATTATTTTTTTTTCTTTAATTTTCGTGTATTAACGTTTTTTTGTGAAATTCCTTATTTACATACAGTTAGGATTAATTGTTGGTTTCAAAATCAGATGTATTGTCCATATTTTTCTTTGTGTATTTAATACCGTATGGATACTTTTTAAGCGCACTTCTCAACGTTTTTAACAAATTTTCTGTTTATTTTACCAAACTGAATTTTTACTAAATACAATTTTAAAAAAATGTGTATTACTCATTTTTATAATGACTTGGTAAAGCAACAATAAAATATCACTTTCTTCACAAATGAAGATGATCGTACCCGAATTTATAAATAAAAAAACTAAACCTTCCATATAAGATTAACTACAAAAGCCTAAATCTAAATTAATAAGCCTCATCATTAGCATCTAAAACAGCGGCCTTGCTGCAGGGGATTCCCCCTTTTCCGCCGCTAATCAATCCGATTCATTCAGTCTCTCGTTTCGGATCCCAATTAATATCCCTCCACCTCGACGTATGCACGGTATACACTATACGAGGGCAAAGCGCGAAACACCTCTACTTACACATCCACTCGACCTATAGCGCCCCTCTCCATCGACACGCTCATGTATACTTACATATACGTATCCCCATAACGCACGGCGCCTCTCTTCCACCTCTATAGGCCAACATTGCCCATTGTGCACTCGAAAAACGCGCGGGCGCGTAGGAGTAGGGGCTGCTGCTACTACTACTACTACTACTTCTAATACTATCTATACGCTACAGAAGAAAAAAAAAACACGCGGCTCCTCTCGTAGGGAAGGAGTGAGAGCAGCATGAAGTAGGAGGAGGAGAAAGAGGAGGAGGAGGACTGGCTCTCTCGTCTCATCTCTCTCCCTCCCGAGGACGAAGGACGCTGGTAAGACGGTGTATGTCAGAGATAGAAAGAGAAAGAGAGAGGGTATCATCGTCATCATCATCCCCGACGATACGACAATGACACGGCAAGTGAGTATGTATGTGGGAGAGAGAGAGCGAGAGTGTTTAGTGGAAGGGGCTATACGCGAGGCTAAAGGTAGAGAAGAGGCGGGATGTGGGGTGCGAGCGCTAGGGCCCCAACCAGGGGGCCTATATATGATCAGGACGACACCTCCACCATCAGTCAACCATCTGGCTTCGACCCGCACCCAGTTTGTTGTAATCCCCCCAAGAGAGAGAGAGAAAGACCAAGAGAGCGAGTCGAAGTCGTCCTGGTCCAGGAGTGTAGCCAACAGTCGCATACAGTGTTCACGAGAAAGCCCCCGGGGATTGGTCGGGTGAGTGTGGACGATCAGCGCAGCGGTGCAGTTACACACATTACATGCGGTGGCAGAGCTTGCGGAGAGACTTTTTAGTGCTTCGACTGTCTGGATTCTTCGCGTGATATCGTCGCCGCGGTTATCTTTTATCGTCGTTAAATTGTGACTTTTTCCTTCTGAGATACACGTGGAGCGATTTTTTTTTTCAAACAAGTGACTTTGTTTTTAAGTATCTTGGTGAATTACTGTAAGTAGAAGTTACGATATTTTATCTGGATTTAACGTTACACGTGAAAATGTGTGGAGTTTTTAATTTTCAAGTAGTCATTCTTTTTTTTTATTATTACTTTGGGTATTAAGTCTTTTAATTGTTTAATATTGTGTAACAGAGCTTTATTTAAAAATATGTGCAAAAATTAACAAAAGATTTGTGGAGAAAACAGAATTTTTTTGGGAAAGTTAATTTTCACTTTTCAAACTACATTAAAAGCTAGAGCTGACAGAACACTTTCTATATTATTGTTTAAAATAAAATTGTATTCTGCCTCTCGAGTTATCAATGAAAACGTAAATAAAATTCAAATCCAATCAAAAATAGAAAAATTTAATTACAAAATTTCTCTCGATCCTTTACATAAGTCCCGATTTTCACGTTAGCTATCGTATAATCCAGGCATTCTCCAATACCGCGATTCTCACACTGTACACAATATCGTCATTGAAAAAGCTCGGACGAGAACAAAGTAATTCGTATAGATGCAAAGTCCGAGAAGAACAATTAGCCTCCTGTCGCAAAGAGGAAGCGAGAAGCGAGGGGGGGAAGAGAACCGCGATTCGGCCGGTACTTACTCCGATCGCCTCGAGATCGTTGAACGCGCTCGCGCTATACGTCAAAGGAGGAGAAACGGTCCCGATTGAAATTCTCGGCGTGATGCCGGCGGCGGCGTGTCATTGTCAGCCACGACGAGATTACAGCTTTTCTCTCGCGGAAGGAGCGAGCCGACGAAATTAACTGACGCTCTGTCAATGCCGCACGCGCGCGCGCGCGTTTGTTCGCTTGCTCGCGCTATCGATCGATTATCATTATATATATCCCGCGCGACACGAAGAATGAGAGAGAAATAAAAAAAGAGGTTTCCTCTTCTTCTTGTATATTGCAGACCTAGGACTTCGAGGAAGGCGGCAGCGACGACAACAAACATGAGGCTGTGTTTGTTGTGGATAGGTAAGTCATTGTTCTTTCTTTCGAGTGCTTGTGTTGTCTGATGTTTGATAGAGAGGATGAATGAAAGAAAGAGACAGAAAAAGAGAAAGAGAGAAGTGAAAGATAATTTTGATTGTCTTCCTTGGTCGGCAGTTTGTTGTTGGTTTAGACGAGTGGATTAGTTTTTAAACGTGTTTTTGTTCGAACCTTGAATTCTAGTTGGAACGATTTTTTTTTACGAATTATTGTGTAATTGAAATAAGAACTAAATAATATGTTATTGAATAATTAAAAATACAATGAGATGTGGGCGAAGGAGTCTATACTTTGTACAATACGAAAAACAATATATTATAAAATTTATTTCGATTTTGAGTTTTTCATAGAGTTTCGCGTTAATTATTTCAATAATTTTTCTTCTTTCGACATAATCATTTCGCTTTTTTAAATGAAATAAGGTGAATGTCAAGAAAAACTAGTTCTATTTTTATTACAATGAAAAAATTTTCAATTAAAAACGAAACGTATACTTTTGTATTATTTACAAACTGTAATTGTCAATTATACCTTGCAGCGATGAAGCCGATATCCATAATTTCATAGCTTTCGTTCGTAATATCAAAGATTACTGTTCACACCGTCTTAAATACCTCCCGTATTACCTCAACCACTGAATCATCTTGGCTCTTACTTTTCTCTAAAGAACAGAAAAACCCATATACACGCGCACGCACACACACATATACATTCTCAAGAGTAACATCACAAAGGAATGCAATCCACGTCATAATGAAACGTATATATATACACTATAAGCGCGAGCCCTCGCGCTATGTTGAATCGGAAACAGAAACAAGCATTTTGTACTAGATTTTAGCAATGCAAATTACATTATTACACACAGCGCGACTTTTATCTCTCTCTCTCTCTCTATACAATCGATGAAGAGATAACGCGAGTCGTCCTCCTTTGCCGTGACGCGGCATTTTTTGTGCTACCGCCGTTAAACGTTGATATTTTCCTCGCACGCATCCTTCTTCGTTTTTTTTTCTATGCTCACCTACCGCGAGCTGAAGCCCACAGCCTTCGACGCGGTACTTGCGCCCGTCGGTCAAGATAAAGGCGCGTAAAGCTCTTCGCGCGCGTTGGGAAATAATCGTGGGCACGCGAGCATCGATACGCGCATTGTTCTGCGCGAGCGCGAGAGAGTCAAAGCGAGAACCGATCGGAAGTGCGGCGCTAAGCTGGACGTCTGAATGGAATCTTAGAGGATTACGAGGTAGAGTTGATCTAAAGTGCTAAAAGTAAAGGGATTTTTCTTCATGAGTATAAACGATGTTTATTGAACAAAAATTGTCGTGGTGATTACAAAATATTATGATAATGTTATATTTTATTTACTACCAATGAAGTGTATTTAAACTAATCATAGAATATAAAAATTTTTATCATATGTAATTTATAAGGTATTTTAGACGTTAATTATGTTGTAGTAACGCCCGAACGAATAAGTAAGTAAAATTGATTTTAAAATAACGCAGCATTCTAGTTTATATTTATAGTTTTTAAATTTTATGCTATACTATATAATAAATTACATCTCGTGTACGAAATTTGGTAATCATTGTGATTCGAGAACAAATGTCTATTCTTCATGTATGTAATCAAGTTTACTGCTATTACGAAAACTAGTTTGTAATAGACGCATATAGTGCTTAAATTAAAAAGTAAAAGTAATGTGAGTTTAATTATGAATCAAGTCAAGTATGAAGTCAAATTTAGAAGCACTTCTACCACTGACTATTAGGGTGAAGAAAGTACCAGATGTATAATTTTATTGAAACGTAAATGTATGTAAACAGATAAATGTAAGTCCAGAAATGAACAAAAACATAAAATCATTTTTATTGTTCTTTTACGAAATATATCAATGATATGTTGTTGAATAATTATTTCTTCATGAGTTTGTTTATTATAAAGCAAATAATTATGCAAAAATATGTTTAGCATAGTATTTAATACAAATTATAACAATTATACAAATTATAACATTGTTCTAAAAAAATTTAAAGAATCATAATAGTATATTTCACATTGTAATTAAAAATAATTAAATAATGTTAGAAAAAGAAGTAGATTATCATTTCATTTTTTATTGAGGTAAATTTCAATGTATGCGAAATAGTTCATATTATGCAATTGATACCTCCAATATATTTACGAGAAATCAAAAAATTCACATACATCTTGGGAAACATACAAACAACATATACTTTTTTCAGGTACATATCTTTTTAAGATTAATAAAAAAATATATCATTTACTGTTAAAATAAAATAAGCAGAACTAGTAAAGTTAAATTATTGTCAATCGTCAATAAGTAATCTAATTTCGTGTATACTAACATTTCAAGTACCCAGAAAATAAGAAAAGTTTACTAACGCATAGCCTAACGATATCCACTTTTCAGGAACAAAACGCGTATTACGCTCCGCATATATCATTAGCCACGTCAAGTAGCCGAAAAAGAATCCGCCCACAAAAACTTCCATAACGCGCATGCATAATGAGAAAGCGGTGCTCGCGCAGCAGAAGTCGCTCGCTCGAAAAAAATCGTACGAACCTTCCCAAAACAATGAGCAGATTCTATAAGAAGATCCTCGCTCGCGTATTCATTAATCGCGTGAAAAAAGCGGGACGCGCCAGAAAAAATGGGTACACACTCGTGGCACGATTGCACAACTAGATGTGTATGTGTGTATCTGTATAGACCGAAATTTTCGTGGACCCCCGGTGATTAGCGTGGCTGCCGCGCAACTTTTCGTAACTTCCTTCCTAATTAAAATAAATAGAAGATAAGTTCCACGCACGCAGTCATTGTTTGTCGGACTTTTTTTTCGGGTCCCCTCCTCGCGTGTTCGCGCTCTCTCGGCTCACCTCTTCTCTCTTATATACGCTCTCAGGTTTCGGGAGAGCCGAAAAGCTGGCCGCTTGAAAATAAAGGTCAAGTGTATGCAGCCGAGGGAACGACTATCGCAGTGGCGATATCGCGCTGGCGCAATTATTTCAGCCTGTCTTTCGGCTCGTTCATACCAATTTGCGGCTCTGCTGCGCGCAGATTCGCCGGGCAGATTTTCTTCTTCGTGCTTACCGCGATTTTTCCCCCTTTTCGCGGATTTTCGTCGTTGGGAAAGGAAATGCGTAGATCGCGGAATTGGGTCAGTGCTTCGGAGCCGGCGTCATTGGGGAATCTTCGCTCGGGTGGCGGATGCGGAGGGTTGAGCATGGTTTTCGGGTCGTCGATGTTGTTGAAAGTGCTTGAAATGGAAGTACTGAAGCATTCGTAAGATATACGTAGATTTCTTATGGTGATGCAGCAGCCAATTCAATTATACAAATTTTTTTATTTACTATGCACATGGTAAATGTAACATACAATAATTTGTTTTGCTAAGCTATTTTCAATAGAGAAACATTAATATTATGAATCCTGTTTTTAAAAATGAAAATATATAAACAATTAAATATTGCGTAAAATCAAAATACTTATATTAAATATAATATAGTAAAATCGATTACTCATTAAACTTCCACAAATCTATTAAGTGATTAAAAATAGAAGGTAAAATAGAACGTCAAAAGGGGAGCAGCAATTATCACGCCCGTCAATTACAAAATAAGTGTTCCCTCGTAAATGACTTCACACCGGAGATGCACAATCCTCTCGCGTGCCTCGATATAGACATTCGCGCGTTTTCGACTAGACGAACTCTGCTCCAGAAAAAAGGCTCCATAAAAAGAAAGAGATCACTCAGACGTGCTCGCGTCTGTGCGCGCGAGCGTAACACAGATATTATGCGGCGCGGGAAAAACGTACTCGTGCGAATTTCTCGCGCCTCCTCTGGGAGGTGAAATAATTCGAAAAATCTCTGACATAACTTCCCGGCTAATTAATTAGGGGCGCGTGTGCGCATTGTCGGCCTCGCGCCTTTGACTCCCGTTCTCACATATGACGCGGCGGTGACGCCGCCTGCCGGCGGCCGAATTTTTACGCGCACACCAGGACCACTCGCGTTACGAATCATTGTCTCTTTCTCTTTCTCTTTCTTGTTGCTGCTCAATGTTGCGAAAGTAACCGTACGAAGTTGCAGAGTAAAGACTGTGTGCGCGCACGAGCACGCATGACTTATCTCACATTTTTGTTTTTTTCTTTTGTTTCAGCTGTGCTGGCTATCTCCCGCACATCATTGGTAAGTATTTTATCTTTTCTGTTTGCTGTGTAAGAGCTCCGATCGTTAAATTTGCAGTTTTTTTTCGTGGTTTTGTTGTCGAGCTTATGGGTATTACGGTGGTTTAAGATGCAATTAAGCATTGTGCATCGCTTTAGTGCGTATTACTCGGTCTGAGAACGAGCTTCCTTTGTTATGTAGTGTTAAGATAAACAATAAGCTTTAAATTCAAGAAAATTCTAGCCGCGCCATCCGCGTGGAAGTGCTGAACTTTATTCAATAATTTGGGTGAAAAATATTTATGCAGTTAATAATTTAATGTATAATTTTTGTAATAAAAATTGTTTGATCCAAAGAGTATCGTAAGTTGAAAAAATAAAAAATAATAATTTTTGAATAAATCAAAATATGCGGAAAATAACTTTCATAATTGTTTGCGTATGTGAGAACCTATCTTTATGAAATTTTATGTAATGCAATTATTTTATTTTAAAATTAAATAAGGATCGTTAATTGCATATAAACATCATAATCTTAATTAGATCTCCCACGTACTCACGATATGACAACGTGCAATTACACTTGACGAAAGGAAAAATTTTCGATATAGCAAAAACAGAATTTATTTTGTAGAAGAATCCTTAATCGTAAGACTTTTCCAAAGTAAAATTATCGCTCAATAAAAAGTCTTGCGCGCGTGAATTTCTCCCGGCACATAATCGCACGGACGATCGCTCGAGTTTACTAGGTCGCTTGCATGTGCCTTACAGAGACACTATAGAAAGAGTGCCGGGAACACGATGTCGCGCTCTCTCGCTCGCGAATTTTGCTAGGATTTAGAATCTTCCTTGAAGGTATCGTCTTCACTTGCGCGTTACATAATCACAAGTACGTTGAACGAGACTTGCTCGTTCGCCTATGTACCGCCGATCGGCGGCTCGTGATGTAATCTCTCGCGAATCGGTGACCAGAATACATTGAATAGAACGCGCGCGAATCTGCGCGCCTGCTCTTCTCCTCTGCCGCTTTCTCGCGTTTGAGGGCCAAAACAAAAGTGTTCCGCGTCATTGGCATAAGCGATCCTATGCCGAGGATAAAATGGATTGCTGCACAGAGCATATGTGTAAACATGTACTAGGAGTACCGTAGCACATGCAAGCATTTTGCAAACGAAAGTGTTTTTCAAAATTATATTTTAAATATTAATATAATTTTAAATATATGGTATGTTCTAAATAAATATGAATGCATTTCTTTTATAATAAATTTACACATACATATATGTTAATTTCTTACTAGGCTCAAGAGGGTTATGATTATCCTCGACCAAGTAATCCCCTGATTCCGGGAAGACCGGCGCCAGGCGGAAGTACAACAAGACCCGGAGGTCCAGGTGGTGGTTTTCCTACAACCCCATCAGATGAATATCCTTCCGGCACCCCATCTCCTACGACTGGAACGAAACCCACCGGTGGATATCCATCAGGTGGACCAGGAGGATTCCCTAGTCCCTCAGGACCTGGTGGCGACAGTGGATATCCATCTGGTGGACCCAGTGGTCAAAGGCCCTCCGGTGGATATCCTTCAGGTCCTAGTGGACCTGGACAGAGACCTTCAAATGACGACGGATATCCTTCTGGTGGTCCAAGTGGTCAGAGACCGTCTGGTGGACCTGGAGGCCAGAGGCCGTCCGGTAGACCTAGTGGTCAAAGACCTGGTGGAAATGGTTACCCGTCAGGTGGCCCTTCGGATGGACAAAGGCCCTCCGGCGGAGGGTATCCATCAGGAGGACCTAGCACAGGAGGGCAAAGACCTTCTGGAGGAGGACCCGGAACTGGTGGCCAGAGACCGTCGTCCTCAGATGAAGGTTACCCTAGCGACAGACCATCTATCCCATTCCCTCTCCCAGGAGAAGGTCAGCCTCAAGGACCTGGTGGGCGACCAGGAACTGGATTTCCGTCCACCCCGAGCAGACCTTCTCAACAGCCAGGTGGACAGTACCCAGGCGGCGATGAAGGCTATCCAAGTGGACGACCCGGAGGACAACCGTCTACGGGCGGTTATCCAAGCGGAGGTCAAAGGCCTGGTACTGGATCCCAAGGTCCATCAACTGGAGGATATCCAGGTAATATAAAAATACATTCATTTGAAAGTTTAAAGACATATTTAAATAAATTTTATTGTCAAAATTGGTAATATGAAAATTAATTTATAATTGTCTTTATGATGTGAAGTTTTCTGTTTTTTGCAGTGTTGAATTAATTTCAACATTGAAAATTTATAACATTACACAATTTGGCCTTAGAAACAAAAATCATACAACATAAATAAATATTATTAAGGGGGCCGACCGAGCGATGATTTTCCCAGTAGTGGTCAACGACCAGGAACTCAACAGCCACCCTCTGGCTCGTATCCAAGTGGAAGACCGAGTGGGGGATATCCCAGCCCTAATCAAATACCTGGTGCTGGACAAGGTACTAAGAGACCATCAACTGGTGGATCGGTAGGACCAAGTGGGGGACAGAGGCCGTCTCAAGAAGGTTATCCAAGCGATCGTCCCTCTGTTCCCTTCCCAAGTGAAGATCAAGGAGCGCCCAGACCTGGTGGCAGTCGACCTGGCGGAGGTTTCCCATCAACACCATCTGGTGGTTATCCATCTACTCCATCCGGTGGTTATCCTTCTACTCCTTCTGGAGGTGGCTATCCATCAACTCCATCCGGAAGCGGTTTTCCTTCAACTCCATCTGGAGGAGGCTTTCCTTCGACACCTTCTAGACCAAGACCCCCTAATGGGCTGTATCCTACTCCTGATTCAGGATCAAGACCAGGAACCGGAGGTCCATCGAGACCATCGACACCGTCAGGAACACCAAGTTTTCCAAGTGGAGGGCAGCGCCCTGGTTCTGGTAGTCAAGGGCCTTCTCCTGGTGGATATCCAAGTAATAATCACAACGATAAGTTTATTAGTTATAGGCGAGATTTTTCTAAATTATTTGGTTACATAAATAATATGACTAAGTTCAGATGGTCGGAATAATAGAATCAAAGAATACAAGAAAAATTAATGGTTTTTCTTAAAGTAATAATACATCTAATTTAAGGCGGAGGTCCTGCCATTGATGAAGAGTATCCTGGCCCAGCACCTGCTCAAGAACCTCAGGGTCCATCTGGCGGATATCCAAGTGGGCCAAGTCAACGACCCGGTGGAGGATTTCCAGGTATTATATAAATATTTTAGGACAATTCTTGAATGTCGTAATAATTACACTGTTAGAAAACTTCCATGTATATAGGTCTACATTGTGTATATTTTGAAACGTAAAGTCTGAACATAGCATATCTATATATATTGAAATTTACTTCCAGTGTAGAAACAGTTCTCTTTAAAACATAGAATTTTTCAACATTATTTATGTTTTATAAATTCACGCATTTCTTCCTAATATTATTGTAGGAGGCCAAAGTGACGAAATTCCTAATCAGATTCCCGGAAGTCAAAGGCCAGGAGGACAAGGGCCTTCAACTGGAGGATATCCGAGTGGTCGACCAAGTGGACCAGGATTCCCATCAGGCCCTGGTCAAAGGCCTGGACAGGGACCAAGTGGCGGACAAGGACCTTCAGGTGGATATCCGAGTGGACCTTCTGGTGGTCAAGGACCGTCTGGTGGATACCCAAGCGGACCATCCGGTGGACAAGGACCTTCCGGTGGATACCCAAGTGGACCTTCTGGTGGGCAAGGACCTGCCGGCGGATACCCAAGTGGACCATCTGGCGGTCAGGGACCAGCAACTAGCCCTTCTGGTGGTCAAAGACCATCGGGAGGATATCCTAGCGGCCCTTCTGGTGGTCAAAGACCATCCGGTGGATACCCCAGTGGACCTTCAGGTGGACAGGGACCATCGGGTTTATATCCAACTCCGCCTTCTGGTGGCCAGGGACCATCCGGCGGATACCCTAGTGGACCTTCTGGTGGTCAAGGGCCATCTGGTGGATTTCCAAGTGGACCTTCGGGTGGTCAAGGTCCTTCTGGTGGATTTCCAAGTGGTCCGTCTGCTGGCCAAAGACCGTCTGGTGGATACCCCAGTGGACCTTCCGCTGGCCAAAGACCGTCTGGTGGATACCCGAGTGGACCTTCCGGTGGGCAAGGACCATCTGGTGGCCAAGGACCATCTGGTGGCCAAGGACCATCTGGTGGCCAAGGGCCATCTGGTGGCCAAGGACCGTCTGGTGGATACCCGAGTGGCGGGCAAGGTCCCTCAGGAGGATATCCAAGTGGAGGACCATCATCTTCTCCTGGAGGCCCATCGGCTGGATATCCTAGCGGAGGACAGGGACCTTCTGGTGGACAAGGGCCGTCAGGAGGATTTCCAAGTGGTGGACAAGGGCCCTCAGGCGGATTTCCAAGTGGAGGACAAGGTCCGTCAGGTGGATTTCCTAGTGGAGGACAAGGCCCGTCAGGTGGATTCCCAAGTGGAGGACAAGGTCCATCAGGTGGTTTTCCAAGTGGCGGACAGGGCCCATCAGGCGGATTTCCTAGTGGTGGACAAGGTCCTTCTGGAGGTAGCGACGATGGTACTTATGACGACGGCGATTATTCTGCTATACCAGGAGAACCAGGAAAGGATTACCCAATTTACTCCGAAATTCCAGAAACTAGTTTCAGCTGTGACGCACAGGAATTCCCTGGCTATTACGCTGATACTGAAGCCCAGTGTCAAGTGTTCCACATATGCGCCAATAATCAAACCTATGATTTTCTATGTCCCAACGGAACAATCTTTCATCAACAGTATTTCGTTTGCGTTTGGTGGAATCAGTTCGACTGCAGTTCTGCTCCTGGACTTTATTATTTGAATGAAAACATTTATGATTACACGATTATGGGAAGCCCACAACAACCCGGAGGTCTCCCACAAGGACCGGGATCAGGTCCAGGAGGTTTCCCTCAAGGACCTGGAACAGGTCCTGGAGGTTTCCCACAAGGACCTGGAGCAGGCCCTGGAGGTTTCCCGCAAGGGCCACAAGGACCGCAAGGAGGATCACAGGGGCCACAAGGTGGATCTCAGGGACCACAAGGTGGGCCTCAAGGACCTCAAGGGCAACCGCAGGGACCGGGAGGATACCCGAGCTCACAACAACCTAGTGGACCAGGTGGATACCCTACAGGTCCAAGTAGCCCATCTGGTCCAGGAAGTTACCCTGGATCGCAACCATCAAGTCCTGGTGGTTATCCTAGTGGAGGCCAGGGTCCATCAGGAGGATATCCAAGTGGTAGACCGCAACAGCAGCCAGGACAACAACCTGGCGGTTATCCCAGTGATGATGAATATCCGGGATCTCAACAACCATCACGCCCTAGTGGTCCTGGAGGATACCCCTCTGGCCCAGGTGCAGGATATCCAAGTGATAGACCAGGGCAGCAGCAACTAGGTCAGCAACCAAGTCAACAACCAGGTCAGCAACCAAGCCAGCAGCCGGGTGGTTATCCAGGTGCACAACAGCCATCGTTCCCAAGTGGAGGAAGACCACAAGGACCATCGCAGCAGCCAAGTGGAGGTTCAGATGGTTATCCAAGTGGAAGACCAAGTGGCCCTGCTTTCCCTAGCGGACCGTCAGGTCCTGGCAACTTCCCTGGCGAAAGGCCCGGTCAGTCTGACTCACCTTTCCCCTCGCAAGGTCCTTCGAAACCTGACCGTGAATATTTGCCGCCTCGCGCAGGATAATCAACGTGTCCTTCGTTCTAGCAAATATCTACCACAAGCTCCACGCTGTTTTCGGTGCTAAAATATAATAACTGTAAATACAAGCATTTTCTTACCTATTAAGTTAAGTGATGTGCGATTCAAATGTATAATGCGTATGCATTAATAGGAAACAGTACAGAGGAATACAGCGAACACTCATGTTCATGTTCAGCAATGCATTTAATGTATGAGATTACTAGAAACGTAGAGAGCGTTGCATGAGTAAAATTTTCAAAATTTCAGTAGCTGTTCTCAATGAGCGCAATGCAATTGTTAACAGCTTTTTGTTTTTCTTTTTAAGTTTTAGTAAAAAGCTAACAAGCACATTTTTAAATTGCATAGGAAACTTGAAAGAATCGTTTGACTTATATAAACGGTTTTATCATTTTTTAGCTGCCTATGAGTATTATTAATGCGTATTTATTTATTCTGTTTAAATAGACACAAAGTTACCATACAGAAGTTACCATCAATGTTTTAGTTTAAAAAATAGAACGAGATATCGCTATGATTTCTCGCTGAAAGTTAACAAAAGAATTGTATATAATAGAACATTTTGATAAATGCAAAATGGCGGAAAAGAATGCGCTTTTATAAATCTAGGGCCGTTATATAACGAATTGCCCATTGCGTGTTAATCCAAGCAATAGCTCGTTCTCAATCAAGGATATCATCTTCAGAATTAGTCAGCAACTGACATATTTTTAATAATTTTATATAATATATTTTTTTATAACAGTGGTTTGAGACTCCTACGTTGGATGCCATTATGTATATTTTATACGCGAAATAAAGGAAACACCTCTGCAAGTCATGTGCCATTCTATTCTGTAGCCTGAATTACTTAAGCCTTTAGACACGTCCCTATTACTTCCTTTCACACTCATTGTCAAGCATTAGCCAGTAAAACAAATTTCGATATAAGTAAACATATAATACGCAATTTCAATTCATCTCCATGCAATATGTCTTCACTCGCTTTTTTGTACACATTATAGCATATTGAATGTTTCACAAGCTTTTGTATCCAATAAACATAGTTTTTTTAAACAACATGATGTCTGGTTTCATTATTTCAAAATTTCTCGCGAATATATTTTTTCCGAGCAACCTATTTTCGACTTTTTCAAATCTCCACGAATATCGTACGGCTTAAACGGTAGTCACGCTGACGTAAAATTATGAATCCCATTTACAGACACGCAATGTCACGACTATAGGCGCGATGGATGCATTCCTTCAACCGCAGCTCGTGCGCGCATAATACGCGATGGTTTAGAAGAGGCGAGCTACGGCAGCAGCAGCAGCCTCCGATTTTGTAATTATCTATTTCGAGACATGAAAATAAACTCGCAATCGCAAATTGCCCGGTGAGTGTATGCACGCGCAATACGAGGAACGGATCCTTCTCCTGGTGCGCGCGATGATTCGCGCTACAGGGCGGATAATACACGCACGCGGAATCGTTAAGTAATATGCGATTACATACAAGCGAGAGAGCGTCGAGTCAGTATCGTGATTAGAGCCCCGTCGAAGACGAACTTTCCACGATTATCAAAAGAAGTCGAAAGATACAGAGAAGAGAGGGTATGTGTATGTGGGTGTGTATCTGTACGTGAGTGTGTATGCAAGAGAGAGTGAGTGTGAGAGTGAGAGAAGCGAAAGGGGGAGGTATACCTGCGCGCGTCGTCCATCATCCGTGTACGTCATCGATGTCGACTGCACAGGCTCTAATCACCAGAATGATATGGACGTGTAATTTACAGCAGTTATGATACACTTTACGCCCAAATACTTTTCAAAGGCACACTACACAACAATTTGTACTGATGTGAAAAAAATAAGATAGTATAATAAATAGCATTTTTGTTATAAATCTTGTTGTTCGAAAGATACATCAGAAATAAGTGTACGAAAATTTCCACACTCAACATTATTTCAAAAGAGAAATTGTGTATATTAAGAATATAGATAAGCAATTATTAATTTCCAAAATTTATTTCGGCATGGAAATTTTTTTTTACTTATTAATTAATTTAATAGCTCGCATCAATAAGGAACTCATTAAATTCAATTTAACATAATTTATTATTAAATTTTCAATAGCACTACCAAATGTTATTTCACAATGGCTAATTAATTTTATATTAAAATTTAATAAGTCGGATATGATTTTCTTATAAACTTAATAATATTTTTTCTTCTAAGTTAAAATTTTGAAAGTACTAATTTTTACGTCACTTAGTTTACTTGCAATGTAATTTGTCGCAAGAGATAAATATTTAATATTTGTTATTTAATAAGGTTCTGTAATTTTATTGTTATGAAATAAATATCGGAAGTTTTGTGAAAATAGGTTTATATATAATTCAAAGCATTATGATAAAATCTATACGAATATTATACAGTTGTTCGATTAAATCCTGTGTAGCATTTCTATTTTTCTTAGTATTCTTCTTCTTTTGTTTAGATCATAACAAAATATTATTACACGAAATTCATCTTTTATAAGATTATTATTTTACAACATCATAATAGTGAATTAAGTTAGGGAAAAATGATCAATGGAGAAAAAAAATACTCTAACATTCAAATATAAATTGACCTTATGAATTAGATAATACAATCACATGATTTTTCAAAGAAATAAAGATATTTTATTTCACTATTTCCACCAGTAAAAAAATCTCTCTTTTTTACGATTCAGTACGAACACGCGCGTAATCCCAATCAAAGGTCATCTACCAAGAAATTCGAAAAATACCAGACCAAAACAGCGATAAATGATTTACTACAAGAATCTCTTTAAGAATTAGGAAAGTGGGTCGCGTCGGAACATGCCGAGAAAGATAGAGACCGTGAAAGCGTCGGCGCGTTTGCGGTAGCGCGCATCCACGAGCCGCACAATTGAGCCGCACAACGTTGGTGCAACAGTCTCCGAAGTATTTGTTTCCTCTCTTTCTCTCCTTCTTCTCCCTCTTACTCTCTTCCTATCCCTCCTTATACTGTCCTGCTGACGCAAAGGGCGACGATCGTCATCTCGTTCGATTTCGTCGAGCAGCGCGTGCGCGTCATATCTCGCGGCATCTCCGGTGCTGCACGACGACTAATTTCGCGTGCTGGGTACGCGCACATCAGAAGACACCGCGGGCTACACGTGGGAATGGATGCAATTACGTTACGTTTGATATATGCGCTCATCAACGCGCGAGCGGGGGCTGCTGTAGGTATATAGTTGCGATAGCTCGCTCACTCACTCGAGTGTGCGCACGCGCGCGGTTCTTGCGGGGGATATATAGATACGATCGAAAGAGAGGCGAGCGTAGGTACATAATGCGCGAGCGCAGCGGCAGATGCGCATCGCGCGGGAGAGAAGCGGCGGGCGAATTACCTAAACGAGACAAGTTTTTGTAGAGGCGCGAGGACGCCAGATATAGTCATTGTGTCGCTAGTAGAATTTTTTTTTAGCCGGCTTCCAGGATGGATGTTTCGAATTGGCTAGATTCCGTGGTATTGTGTGGATCGGTTTCGGAATCCAGGGAAATTTTCTTGTGGAATGTTCTTTTTTTGTTGGAGCGATTGAGGGTACTTGAACCTATGAGTAATTTCGCCCATGCTTCGAATTTTAAATATACATTTAAAGCGTGTCTTTTTAAGATTTCAATAGGGAAGTATTTATGGAATGAAAAAAGTAAATAGCTAAACGTCAACGGAATAAATTATTCACTGGTTTAAAATACATTCATAGTTGGCCATTTCTTTTAAATCTGTTTATCGGAGAATCTCTAACAAGAATTATTTCGCACTTACTGTTTACATGATTTGATCATGCGGAGTTACATAATTGTACAAAAGAGTTCAAGTTGGTACATAAGTTAAGATTTTTATTTAAATATCAACATAGAAAAAATTTTATTTTGCAATATGTAGTTGTTTTATCAATCTGATCAAAAATTTCGTCTTACAAAATGTCCTTATATAATAATAAAATATCACGTGGAAAATGTGTTTTCATCATAGAGTTGATCTCCAGTAATTAAGATAGTCGCAAAAGGAATAATTGTCTTTTTGAAAAATTATAATATTTCTTTGTTTAAAAAAATGTAAAATTATGCTTTAATCCAAAACATGCGTTTAGTATCGAATATTGACCTTATATAGTTGAAGTCTGAAGCTTCTAATATTAAAACCCTCCATTGTTCTCGCGTAATTAATGTCAAGAAACGATAGTCTTACAATCCCAATCTTAATTCATATTACTCATCAACAAATCAATATAATCTTTCCTTCTGTTTCTTTTTAACGTGCACTTCAGTGTCTACAAAACTTAGCCTGTTGGATCTAATGACACTATTCGATCTCCTTTTTTGCCCAATCAAGCCATAATCTTACGCTTAACGATCTCCAGTTAGAAATAAACGTCGCAAAATCGAAGAATACCAGATTCTATCGCCTCGTCTATCCCTTCTCAATCCTGGCTCTGCGGTCTAGGAAAAAATGTATTTGAAAAGCCTGCACTATAGCTCATAACGCCTCTCTAACGCGGTCAAGTATATGGGCGCACTCTCTGTGCAATCTCGCGTCCATAAGCGGCTTTCTGGTGCACATCTCTGTCAGTGCGCGCGCGTGCGTACGACCTCGCTGAGTATCGTTGATTGATATCGGCCACTACCGGCGCGACAACACGCGTGCCTGAGTCACTCAGTCACAAGGAGCAGCCGCAGCTTGATGAGCTCGCGTCCTCCGCTCTCTGTCTCTAGGGAGCCCCATTAGAGTGCATTTAAAATTCCGTCCTGGCGCGTCGACATGTCAATTTGCTCGGGTAAGGAGAAGAGCTGCTGCACTGTAGCTTTTTCTACTGTAGTTTTTTTTATCTTTCTCCGTCGTGTGAAGAAGGAGCAATGGAATCTTCTCGTTTACACGACTGACATTTTCTTTGGTATGTAGGTTTTGGAACGCGGTAATTTGTTCACGTAGGTCATGTGTAATAGAGCATCAATGATGAATTTTTTTGTTGTAGCGATTAGTTAATTAAAAGCGTAGCAAAAAATGGGACAACTGAAAGCAAACGTGTTAGATTCGTAAGCGATAGTTTATGGAAGTAATAAATCTTGTTTTAGTGCATCGATCTATACTATAAGTGGACAACCCTGTAACATATTTATTCTCAATTACATGATCATTTAAATTATTTATTTATTGAATAGTATTTTCAAATAAACGAGTATAATGTTTTAGCCTTAATTATTAAAAGACAAAATAGTACAAAAATATTCAGGAAAGCATATTAAAACAGTATAATATCCCTGGTAGAAATTTGACTATTAAAAATGGGGCACAATCTCAGTAAATAGCCAAGAGAAATGACTAATTATTGGC